>OX344802.1:3382500-4582500 GCA_947034925.1 Eudemis profundana | reverse complement strand
TAGAGAAAGTCATTCGACAATAGACCAAGTACACAGAATCACAAATATAGTTGAAAATACCCTTGAAAACAAGAAAGTCTGCTCTACGGTTTTCTTAGATGTAGCGCAGGCTTTTGATAAAGTCTGGCATGAAGGCCTCATAATTAAATTAAAAAGATTGTTACCCAAGTCGATTACAGACATACTGCATTCCTACATAACAGGTAGAGTATTCCGAATAAGGCAAGAAAATGCCTACTCAGAAATCAAAGAAATAAAAGCTGGAGTACCACAGGGCAGCGTACTAGGCCCGGTCCTGTACCTGCTGTACACAAGTGATATTCCAGAACTAGATAACAACACTATTGCGACCTTTGCCGACGACACCGCTATAATGGCGGTTGGAAATACCCATACAGAAGCAGCGGAAAAGGTTCAAGTAGCTGTCAACAAAGTTCATAACTGGACAAAGAAATGGCGAATTAAGTTAAATGAGTCTAAATCCATTCATGTCAACTTTACAAATAAACAAGATCAGTACTGCCCAGTTTATATAAACCAACAACGCATACCATACGAAAATACAGCCAAGTACTTAGGTATGACGCTTGACGCGAAGCTTCGCTGGAAAGCTCACGTTAAAAAGAAAAGAGAAGAACTTGAAATACGGTTCAACAAGATGTACTGGCTACTGGGACGACACTCCTCGCTGTCAGTACACAACAAACTACTTCTCTATAAACAAGTCCTTATGCCAGTATGGACTTATGGAATACAGCTGTGGGGCTGTACCAAACAAACCAACATGCACATTATACAAAGATTTCAAAATAAAGTACTTAGGGTCATTGTGAACGCACCCTGGTATGTAAGAAATGACGATCTACACCGGGACCTCAACATACAGTTCGTCGATAAAGTTGTAAAAAAATACGCCGAAGCCCACGAAAAAAGGCTGCTTCATCATGTGAACGTCGAGGCAATCCAGCTCCTCGATCACACGGACATCGTGCGACGGCTCAAGAGAACGAAACCTTTTGAGTTAGTGTAAAGTGATAAATAAAAAGTGCTGTGAAAGTATTAACTATAGACACATGAACAAAGTGTCTTCCCCTTAAATAGAGACAATAAGAAAAGTGCCGATGGACACAATCTTATATCATAAATTTATAAAACTAGGTCAAATTTATATTACTCATTAGTCTGTACTTAGGCTAGATTGTAATTGTATACGTATTTAATAAGTTATTATTTTATACGCTAAATAAAAAAAAAAAAAAAAAAACCTTATCTTAAATTTTCCTAGATATTTTTTTGTATTTTCTCTTTTTGGTATATGGCATTAGTCCGAATATTCCGAAATGCATTCCTATTTTCTTGCGACAAAATGCACGGTCCGCACTCAAATGCGTTGGTTTAATTTAACATCGCTAATTAGTTTGCAAACGAATCTGTATTAGTTCCCGCAGATCCTTTAAAAGCAGTTCCATTTCCCTCAATATACAGATGAAAATGTTCATTCTCACATTTAGAACGTACGATACGAATCACGTTCAGTTTCGTAGTATTCAGAGGTGCTAATTAATATCAGAGCTATATCAGAACGTCACCGCAAATACTCAGGTACGAGTATGTTGCCAAAGACCACAAACTCATTGAATATTTTTAATTGGAACGTGTATTGCCTTTCAACTGTCTTTAAAAAGCGAAGATACTCATTTCAAACTGTATTTTTGTATGTATGCAACGTAATACATTTTTTTAAAGGAACCACCCAAATAGAAAAGTGGAGATTTAATTAACATTTATTTCGCCGATTGCGATTCCATTTTAATGTTTTTTTCATTTAACGAGTTTGCTCCTTGAGACTTTTGCTATTCTTATTATGCTTTTTTAAATAACTGACAATCTTAACACGTTCGCGGACAGACATTCTATAGCATTCGAATTTTGAGTAACTTTTGTGACACGCATTCTATAGCAGTCTTGATTTAAGGTTCTTTCCTGAGCGCAAATGCTAAAGAATGCGCTTTGCCATAGTAAATACTAGTAGATCTATCTTTACTGTCACTTTTTCTCTAGTCCAGATGCGCTTACTGTCATATTACATGCTTTTCGCACACAAACAAGCTAAACATGTATTGCCGGCTATCGTACCCCCCTCTCATGCACACAGATGCTATAGCAGTCGCGGTTGTATGAAAGTTTGCTTAGTCAACCGGCGAGTGCGCCGCTGAGTAGGCTATGGTGATGTTGGTGAATTTCGAGCTACGGAGCCTTTTCGAAGCATTATTTCCATCATCATAAGTAACATTCATTCTATGGTTTTCAAGCATAATATGATGTGTTGCAATGACTAGGCTTATTTACTAACTGTTTATTGCCCTATAACTAGTGTTAATGGTGGCAAGGATTTAAAACGCAGGCATGAATGATGATACCTATTTTTTGATAAACTAATTCAGTAATAATAATTTTAGGTAATAATCTTTGAATTATATAATTGTTTGTTCTCTGTTCTACTGCTTGCATCGTAATGGGTGTATGGGTTGCTTAGCACTGTGTAATAAAAGTGTTTTCAATTTGGTTTAGATTTACTTCACCTTAAGACATTCCTCGTCGTGACGAGAGCCCGTTCATGTGCTGCGAAACGAATCAGCCTTATCATCACCCTCTTCACCTCAAAGCGAGCAAGTTAATTCAGCACAAAATGCGCTAACTTTTTCGCCGCAAACGAAGCCTTCCCTTTTGCCACCAATTGAGCCCTTAGCTGTGCCAGTTGATTTGCCACCAAGCGACTTTTTTCCTTCATCTCCAAACCTGTCAGCATTGTCGCCGCAATCAGTACAAAGCGAACGAGCATCAAGCTTGATAGGTCCAATTCCATCCATAAATGATACTCCTTGGGAAGAGACTGGGTGGATTTTAGAGCGTCTCAACCGCCGTCATCACCAATCCCGATATTATGACGACATATTTTTAAAATAACATATTTTTTAATTAAAACATGAAAAAAAGGTGATAAAATGTAGCATCCGTGTCACATTGTTACATACTATAGTACAACAAATCAGACGGAGCTGCTATAGCAGGCAACTTATAGCATTCGTTGCCATAATATATCACAAGCTAACTAAACCATGTGACAGAACTGCTATAGCAGTTATATGCTATAGCATTTGCTGTCACATAACGTGGTATAACAAAGTATCATATTTGACGTCGCTGTTATAGCATTCGACTTACATAGCATTCACTGTCACATATAAACAGTACACAATGGCACAACTGTGAGGAACCTGCTGTAACAGTTCCAAAAATTCCATACAAAATGTTTGTGTCAAACAGGTGTGACTTACTGTCCGCGAACGTGTTAAATTGATACAATACAATACAATACAATATTCTTTATTGAGCACCAAAACAAAAGATTACAAAAACTTAAATACTAATAATGATAATGATAATTGATTTACTCATATATGTGATAATTTATTCAAACGTGTTTCATATCCTTATTTGTAACGCAAAAATAAAAGAGATGAAATTAGTGAGTAATATTTGGATAAGCACTACATTATACCAAGTTTGGAAACTGTAATAGGTGTTACTGGTGAATAATATATTTTGCCCTGAGGAGGAAAACTAAACCCCAGCATTCTATTCCGCGCTCTCCATACATTTATTGCATGAATTTCCATATAAATCTTAAAAATAAACTTACATTTACAGTGAAAAACGGTTATGTCTATTAAATACATACCTATTGATCCTCTGGTGAAGGTTATGACTAATATTAAAATTAATTAATGATAGAGTGAGTGATCAGACAGAGAAGAATACAAAATTAAATATTTTAACAGGCAGTTTTATTTTCAACTTAATAAGTTAGAGATCACAAACGTTTAGTTACATAGTTTATATGAAAAAATAAGTTTTGATTAGATTTCAAACTGAAATACACATTACAGTAAACATTTTGAGATCTAATGAAATCTTATTTTTTTTATATTACAGCAACATAGTTAAATTACTTTCGAGAGTAATATTAACAGCAGGCCAATGATGCTACACTTTGTCGCGCGATAAATAAATGACAAAGCATCCGTTACCTACTCTCACACTTGTACTTGTCAGGACGTGACGGATGCTTTATCATTTATCTATCGCGTGACAAAGCTTACCATCATACGCCCAGTTATCATTCCATCTTGTATGTTGTGTATGGTAGTAGCAAAGTTTAAAATGTCATAATTATGATCCTAAATGTTAATGGGTAATTCTCACGAAATGTCGAAATTCTCGTCCTACCAGTTTTAACTAAAATCTAGTAAATATATGACATGACCCTGCAACCTGCACTGTTACTGCAGGTAGGATTTTAAGTTATAATTTCTAAACGATATGTGTAAATATAAAAATTATAATCCATGGAATGGTTCTAAAATTATTCTCTCACTATGTCCCAAGTTCTAGTTTGAATTACTCAAAACAATTTTAAGCTAATAAAACAACAACAAAAAAGTGATGAAACCTATGTCTAGTCGGTTAAAAATAACCTAGATTTAAAGTAAATGTAAGCATAACTTAATTCCAGTTCAAAAATATTTGTTAAATCCTCATGAGCGGATTTCGGGATTTCGTGAGAATTACCCTGATACGTTTTTACTTAGTTTGAGATGTTTTACGCATTTTTACAATTTAGTTTGAGGTCTCATGTGATATCAAACTTTTTATGCTTCAAAATAAAACTGGCATAATATCATTTATTCAAGATAATAAAAATGATGGCTAAGAAAACATAATACCGACAAAAAATAAAGTAAACCGATATACATCTAAAGTAAATATTTCATTATGTATTACTTAAACTAAAATATATTAAAAACAAGATCTGCCATTTTGTTTTTTCTCTATCTGCAATGCAAGACATGCACCAGGCAACGGAAATTATAAATAATTTAAATAATAGACATAACTTAGTACTTTTTATTTCGGTAACTAAACAACTGTTTATTGTAAGACTAATGTTAAGTGTTAACGGAATGTGGAAACCGTGTAAGCACACGGTGAAAGCTATCGTTGAATAAACGAATAATTTCGTTATGAATGTAATGGGATTCACATGCTTATCGGCGAAACCATCGATGTATAAACGGAAATTCGATATTAGTTTAAAAGAAAAAATGGCGTAAAAATATTTTTACTAAAAAAAACCCGACTGCGGTGCACTTTAAAAGTGCATAAAATCCGCCATTTTGTTTATTTTAACGAACTTCATACCCAGTGACACTCGCGCCATAAAGACAAATCTAATGATGTATCATTTATCAAAATCGGTTGTGCCGTTGAGTAGTTACGAGCGGACGTAGGAACGGATATACATACATACATACAGGTCAAACACATAACCCTCCTTTGAGCTTCGCCGCAGTCGGGTAAAAATGTGTATTTTTAACCGTATCCCAAAAGAAAGAGGGTATTAGTCGATTCGATAAGTAGCGTCAGTGTTGTCATGCCCTTAATTTGGTCTAGTTGGCTTGTGCATTGTGGATTTAAAGTGTGATGTTGCGAAATCTTTCTGTAAATTTTACCATGATTTGAGCATGACGGTATGCGCTATTCTATTAGGTACCTAAGATGATTTGAGTCACCTGGTACTCCATAGAATCAAAAAGAGTGTTAATAATTTACTTTCACACATTTTGCTTGAAGTTATATTTATTTCATAGCTTGATGCATTTTATATGCGCAAAACAGTATGAAGGAAAACAAGAAGTCTCAAAAAGTCAAATAAGTATGTATTTGTAATTAAAAGTTTAGTTTCGAATGGTGCTTATAAATGGTGCTTTTTTGCAATTGGGTGAATTAACTTTTTTTTGCTTTATGCAAAGATTGCTCTTTCCCCTTATTTGTTCACTTTTTGTGTGTTTTAAGATGATTTAAATGGAACAAGATCTTACATCTAGAGATATATTAGGTAAAAATAAAAATAAAACTCGTTTTTAACAAATAAATAGTGTGACCCAGCGGACGAACCCTTATTTTCATACAAAAGTGGGATACAGCTATGTCCGCTGGTCACTGCTTATAAACAAGTTATATTAAACAAATTATATTAAAAAATATTTCGTCGATTTATTATCTGTCTTTAAAATGAGAATACACTTTAGTAAAAAAATATCCGAATAAAGAGTTCCTTTCAATTTTAGTCGGAAAAGGTAAAATTTTGTTGACAAAGAAGAGTTGATGCACCCAATTACAATATTTTTTTATGTTTCTTTGAAACAATTATATAGTTTTACGCAGACAAAATATATTAAACTATAAAACGAAACAAATCTCAACTAAATTTGATGTCGTCACTATGTATCATCTACTTTCCGTTTGTATGGAGTACTGGACGGCTCGAATAATAAGCAACAAACGATTTAATAAGCTTCGGTACATTCTTGGCAGAATCTCTGTATGTTGTTACAAAAGAAGGATTTTTTTGTCATGCTTCCTTTGCTCTTGGTCTATGCACGATGTTGTTATACAAGTTATTTTGCGGCTTTCGGTCAAAGTGCAGCTGTCTATGAAGTTAAGTTTCCAAGTACGTCTTTTGTTTCAAAAGACTGTCGGCCACCGCAGACGTAGGTACAATGGACAAAATAATGAAATGAATTGTTGTTACCCATCGTGTTCATGATTCCCCGTCTACGGTGCCGAAACAAAAAGGTTATATGATTTTTTTTCCCCCGCGTGTGTACGACTTTTTGGGCAACTTCTAGTACATTATACGTGGACGATGACGATTCACATGCTGGTTTTTTAATCACTATCATTATATTGCGCACGAATTAGGTAGGTATGATTTATAGACTATATTTATGAATAAAAAGTGGAAAAAAAAAACAGTTTGATCATACCGCACGTCAAGGGCAGGCAATCGACAGGAAATTCATACCTTTTGAAGCATCTTAGTGGCGCCATATAACATGAAATTTTAGCACTTAGTAGCAGTAATAAATAGCTCTATATTTTACATAGTTTTTGCAATATACTTTCGGTATTTTGTTACCTCATTAAAAAAACACTATATAAGTCTCATTCTTCGGATAATCAAGTGGCACGCATTTTAAGTGCCTGAACCCTTAATATCAAACGTTGTTTGGGTGCAGCGCACGGACAGAGTTCCAAACAAAGTTCCCGATGTTCCACGGAGCTTATGGGATTTTCAACTTGGCTGTATTTCGGATAACGAGGATTAAAAACACATCGGCTCCTCACCTATAACAGCTTTTAGATTTACAAGATAGTAAGCCGGGCCTTAAGCTAGGAGCTGAGGGAAATTTAATTTTTGATAACCTGTTGGGAAATATTTGGCAATCTATATCGTTGTGATTTATATAATAGACATTGGGGCAGTAAAGTCCTGTAGGCTTATGATGCTACGCTTTGTCGTGCGATAAATAAATGATAAAGCATCCGTCACTCTGACACACCACACTATTTGTCAGAACGTGACGATGACGGATGCTTTATCATTTATTTATCGCACGACAAAGCGTAGCATCATACGCCTACAGGAAGTGGTTGAAAAGTGGTTCGCAAGTTTTGAAACCACGACTTATCTACGTACTCGTTGACAATGTAAGTAAGTATAATAATTAATAAAGTTAGGTTTTTTATTTTTGTTTTTTCTCACATACACGGTAAAGATTTACGCTAACATATTAATTTGCATAACTGCAGAATAGTTTCTTAGCGAATTGAACACCTATTTTAACCAACATTATTAATTAATTAACCTACATAATATGATATATTATGATATATTATATATAACCTACAGAATATGATATATTATATTATTATGAAGGTACAGCGTATCTACACTGTGTACTGCACAGTTAGTTAAACCAGCAAAAAAATCTTTCATTAGAACACGAAATTCGGAAGAATTATGCTTTGCTGACTACAAAATTTTGATATCTAGTACGTCTTTTTAAAATGTTGTAGTGCACCCGTTTATTTCATTCGCTTCTAGAAAATATACACCTTGGTAAAAGCGCAATCGCATGACAAAGCAACAAACCAAGTATTTGATAACGTACTTTCCTGGAAGTAGCCTAATGTACTTTTATTCGACCTCGTCGAGAATCACAGTCTATATTTGTCAACGCGGAGAGATGGCCGGGGGTGCCCTATGAATTGTTAGTGAGTGCACTGAAAGGCAATTTCATTTCTTGTAAAATAGATTAGATTTTGCTGTAGCACTGATTGGAACGGAATATTTGCATAAGATATCATATTGTACGATAAAAACTATAATAATATTATAAATTCGTAGAAGAACTAAGGTAACCGACATAGCTACCAGGGTTAGCAAGTTACAGCCGCAATAGGCTGGGTATACCGGGTGGAACCGTACTATGGACTTTCCTAAAAATGTAGTGTTTGTATATTTGATGTAGAATCAACTTGCAATAGTTAAATGCTTGCAATCATGATGAAAAACAAAACTAGTATCTAAATTATATTTATTAATACATCAACCCTACTGCTTCGCCTCCTCTACCGCCGTGTCTCACAAATACACGCTGCCACGTATGATTTCTAAATAGGGTTGAAACACGCAGTTTTCTGTATGAAAATTCAACGAGCTATACCTTGAAGACGGTGATAGATATTAACATAGTTTATTTGGAGAAAATGATGTACCTACTTAGGCTAAACAATGCCACATTTGCAGGTCCCTTGCTCCGTTCCATTCTGTATAGCTCAAAGATCTCGATGACCGATAGGGCGTAAAGGTTCTCAAATGGAGACCATAAACCGGAAGACGTAGCGTAGGTCAAGGGCGTAGCTAGGATTTTGTTAAGGGGGGGCGGGGGTTGGGGCGTAGACAAACCAAGAATATATCTAAGGTCAACGCTGCATGAGCAATGGGACGGCATCTTGTAGGGGGGGGGGGGAGCGCCTGGTTAGGGCCGCCGGAAGTCGATGGAGGCAGGAGGCGTGCGACAGTTCGTTGTGGAAGTCTTTGGTGGGAGTCCTATGTTCAAGAGTGGACGTATCAAGGTTGAAATGATGATGATGATTAATATTATAAATGAGTGAGTATGTCTGCCTCTTCGTTACCTTTTTACGTTTAAACTGCAAAAACAATTTAAATGAAACTTGGTATGGAGACACTTAGCTTGAAACCCTGAGGACATAGGATTGTTTATATTATTCCGTAAGTCGTCCCTTAAAGGGTGAAATGTGGGATGGAGTTTTGTATGGGGAATCAATCATTCATATTATATGTAATTATGTGTATGACCCCTCAAGGCTCCCCAATCCCGATATTTTCTATGCTTAATATATAGCTATTGGTAGTCATAGTATGGATTCATTATGGTTTATTTTTAAATTAAAAGAATTACTGATAGTACTGTAATCAAAAAATACAGACTCTAAAAATAGCTGACTATTCAATCAAATAACAAGTAAATATAAAACGAAAACATTTTTTTAATTTGTTCAATAAAAGAATATTGTAGATCTCAAACCAAAACATATAATAAAACTAAAACCTTAATTTATGTACAATGAAATCTCATACCTACATACCAAAGTATGAATAAAAAAAAAAAAAACTAACTCTAGTCAAATTTAACCCGCCCGCGCCATTCCAGGACCAAAGGTGCACAGGTGTGCGTTGAACCGCGATTAGGAAAATGTTAGTATGAGAGAACCGGGAATTCGCGGTACTGCCATACTAAAATTTCCCGGTTCCGCACGCCCAAATCGCAATGGACAATCTTTGTACAAGAATGACTCGGAACGCAAGTAAATAGAAATAAAAGTTGTGATATAAATTCACGTCAAATGGTATATCTATAAATGTCAATTTAATTTTTTATGAAACATAACGTTATAAATTAAAATAAATCTAAAACAAAAGATTAAACTAAAATTCTAAACTAAAAACTAGGCTTTTTACTTTAAGATTTTAGTTTTATTTTTACTTTTAGGTTAGTTATATCCTTGTAGATACATTTATTGTTTAGTTATTGAATAAAACGTTTTTAATAAAAAAAACTATGTCTTGGTTTATTTACCCATCCACTTTACACAAAATTACGTTAAAAAACCACCGAATTTGAAAACAAATTCCTTTACAGTGACTTGGCACTGAGCTGCGCGTATTATTTCTTCTTCTTCAAATTCTTAAACTTAATCTTTGCATATAAAAACACCGCCTTCCGAGCCAAGGAAGCTTTAACAGGAAAATATGCAAACAATAAAGATAACATTGAAGACATTGTAGACGGCGAATTCCTTTCGGTTGCGAGGTTTCTTGCATTGAATATCGCTCATTTTTCTTCAGATGTCCCGCTAAAATACTCCTATTTTAGTACTAGAAGACGCCAACAAATTTGTTCGCAAAGGCGAAAAGGTCAGAACAAAAATATCCTATAACAGTTTCCACCATTTTTGGTACAGGTTTACCGGTATTGTCCAATCTAACAAGGTTTGCATTACAAGCGGTAATACAAGCATCCCCCAGTCATCTTTCTTGCAATTAGATTAGATACCTCCAAATAACCTATTTCAATCATATTTATCAAAATATCTTCAATGTACAGACATTTTATTTTTACAATTCTAATAATATTTCAGTAGTACCTACATCAAGCAGCTTTACACTTACGCCAATTTATGGACAGAGAATAAGATTTGCATTATGTAGCAGATCGGACGACGTCGTCGGAGCAATTGGATATGCTCGAGAATCGAATGCACTCCATGACCGGCGAATGGAGCCGAGTAAATTAACTTACTGATTTATACTGATTTTACAGCAAGTTTGAACGTTCTTATACTTATTTTCAACGCCCGATGGAAGAGGGATGTTATTTATAAGTTATACGCTAGTAACCACACGAGAATGGGAGTGGCGTAGCAATGCTACTCGTCACTGTTCTTAATTTAGCCCTGTAATCATCAGTGGTGTGGCGTCCATAGAACCCGATTCCCACCGGCTTGCCTATTTTTTAAAGCATATGACCGGAGTATCTACTATCCTGAAGAAAAAGTAATCCAAATCTGCTGCGGCTTTTCCAACATTATATTTGATGACCGCTTTAACTTAGTTGGTAGTGACACTGCCTACGAAGCAGGAGGTCCTGGGTTCGAATCCCGGTAAGGGCATTTATTTGTGTAATGAGCACGAATATTTGTTTCTGAGTTATGGATGTTTTCTATGTATTTAAGTATTTGTATCTATTAAATATATCGTAATCTAGTATCCATAACGCAAGCCTTATTGGAGCTTACTATGGGGTTAGTTCGATTTGTGTAAGATTGTCCCCTAATATTTATTTATTTATTATTTATTTATATTTGACGTGACCCCACTGGTAATCATAATCGTTAGCGTACCTCTAGCACAACTGTGACGCGACAAATGCTACTTATCTCTTTTACTTCAATATAGTGTGACAGTGACAGGTCATGCTGAGTCGCGCGACAAGCGAAGTCGCGCCCAGTTGTGCTAGCAGTACAGGCGTCTGCCTGAAGTACGACCGTTTTGTATTACACGGCTTAATTAAAAACAGTGGCAACCGGTGGCAACAGGCCCATTCCCGTGTGGTGACTGGTAGATGGATCTGTGCAGGCGCTAATTTTGATAGTTTATTAGATTAGATAACAAGCTGGTGTCCTTGCAGTGGTACTAAGCTATGTTTGACAAATATCAGGTAAGTAATTCCAATAATCTGCCTTTTTCAGTCCCTAAGCTCATTTCTTAACTTGTGTTGTTAAATTTTCATGCATTTCAGCGTCCAAAATCGATCAATTAAGTCAATAAATGCGAAAAAGACAAAATAGCAACCCATAAATAGGTATGCATACCTTTAAAAGTTTATCTTAATTTATTATCTTGAATTAGATACTCAATCGAATCCAGCATTAACAACAAAAATGATTACTCCAAAAAGCTGTATAAAATTATTACAACTCGAAACTTAATTCCAAATAAAGCTTTCACTGTTTTACTAACTAAGTAACCAATCCCGTAAGTCTACAGCGGACCGTAGCTGGCTCGAATTAATAATTTTAGGCGGAATATTTCCTTAACCGAAGTAAATAGCCCAAACTTATAATTATTATAAAACGGGGTCAGGTTTGTGACCGGTTCCAGTAGTTTGCTGCGACTGCATCTTTACAATTTGAATTAACCAATTAACATTTTATTACAAACAAGGCACTCAACTCCATACCCACCGTGTTCTTGCATGGAGCTCCTCTTAAAAGAATGACTCGCTTAAAGTACCTCGGGCATTGGGTCTACGAGCATTTTCGGGATGATGCGGATGTGGAACGGGAACGGCATTGGCCGTGCGCTGTAATATGCTGGCCCGCAGGTTTGCGCGCTGTGACAGGAATGTCAAAATAACCCTTTTTAGGGCATTTTGTCAGACCTTTTACACGTGCAACTTGTGGACCAGCTGCACTAATAACCACATTTTTACTAAAAAAAACCCGACCGCGGTGCACTTTGAAACTGCATAAAATCCGCCATTTTGTTTATTTTAACGAACTTCATACCCAGTGATACTCGCACCATCAAGGAGTCACTCCGTGATTTCCGTGGACATTGGAGTCGTGTCCAATGCGCGCAGCGACGTAGACGCATTGATGACTA
The DNA here is from genome assembly GCA_947034925.1 of Eudemis profundana. Classification (NCBI taxonomy): domain Eukaryota; kingdom Metazoa; phylum Arthropoda; class Insecta; order Lepidoptera; family Tortricidae; genus Eudemis; species Eudemis profundana. The sequence goes on along the minus strand of OX344802.1, from coordinate 4,569,842 downwards.
ATTAATTAATTAATTGCGGAATTAGCGCGGCACGGCCGCTGCTAATAGTTTTGAAACGATGAGTAAAACCGTCGTGAATAAGCTCCTCACCTTTCTGCTGCGGATACTGCGGGAAGATGAGTTGGACGCGGAGCAGGTGTGTTTGGCGAGCTTCAGTGCTGCCGACATCTACGCAGCGAAGAAGGTGCTGTTCGAGTCCCTCGGGATCGCCGGCACAGTTATACCTCACCGGAGAGGAGACGAATCCGGAAAAAAATCCCTTAAGGACATCGTTGATGTTCTGAGGGAGCGAGAGAGCGACTTGCCTGAGTTCGTGGCGACGGAGGTCTCCAGATTGCCGTCCTGCATTCCAGAACATGTCGACGTGAGTGGCCTGCTGAAGGAAATCGTGGCCCTTAAAGCAGGCATGGCTGAAATTTTGAGAAAATTTGACGATTCACAGGCTACTATAGCCGAGTTACGCAAAGAAATCATCAGTTTGCGTAATAGTGCCCCAGAAACTCGGTCACCAGTGACGTCAAATTCCAAGAGTAATGACCGGGCGTGAAGTGTCGACTCGGTCAGTTTGCATGTTGCTGACACTGCGCATGCCGTTCCACTGCCCGCGTGCCCCCTCCGCGCCGGGCCTCCCCCCGCCCCTTCGTCTAAATCACGTCATCGCTATGCTGATGCCGTAGCCGGTCGGTCTGTCGCAGCCAATCGGAGAGACGCGCCCTCAAGAGCGCGTGAAGTTCGGGTTCCTCCAAAGGAGAAGCCCCCGCGCACCGATGTGGATAAGGAGGGCTTCACAATGGTGTCGAGGAAGCGCAACCCGCGCAAGAGTCAGTGTGGTACTGCAGAACCGGTCGGTTCTGGTCTGCGGGTCGCCACACCGGGCAAGGCGCTATATGTATCGCGCCTACATTACACCGCCACGGCTGATGAGGTGGCGGAGTACGTTCGTCAGAAGACCGGCTTCTCGCTGAGGGTGTTCCAGCTGCGTTCGCGCCACTATGTGCACTTCAGCTCGTTTGTGGTGCGCGTGCCGCGGCCGCTGCAGGAAACCATCGCAAGTGCTGACTTCTGGCCGAAGGGTGTCGTGTTTCGACGGTTTCGGGGCAACCTGCCGAATCCTACACCAGAGACGACGATGCAACGGGGCCACGCCGTTTCGTCGCCTAAATAGTTATTTTATTTCTACGTTTCATGACGCATTGGTTTTTTTACTGTAATGTCATGTTAACATGTATTAATAAATAAATAAATAAATAAATAAATAAATCAAGACGAATCTAATGATGTATCATTTATCAAAATCGGATGTGCCGTTGAGTAGTTACGAGCGGACACAGGAACGGACATACATAGATACATACATACATACAGGTCAAACACATAACCCTCCTTTGGGCTTCGCCGCCGTCGGGTAAAAAGGCGCTCAATGCCCTGCGAGTCCAGTACAATAATGGGTTCAGGATGCTGTTGGAATTGCCACGCTATTGTAGTGCGTCTAGCATGTTTGTCGAGGCGTGCACGGACAGTTTTGGGGCGATTATTCGCAATCGAACTGCCTCCCTCATGCAGTGTGTTCGTGGGAGTCCCAACAGCCTCGTGCGCCTCGGAATATCCTGCCGGAGCATTCTAGAGACATTGGGACGATATCCACATGGGCTCAAGAGGCTGTGTAAGTATATAAGATTTTTTAAGAATGTTTTTAAGTATATATCATAATTAACACTATGTGTAACTACATCATTTATAATTAACACTATGGACAGGTTCTGAAATAAACGATTAGAATTGAATTAATTTTTTTACTTTTCGGCTTCAGGAATTAAGATTGAAAATATTTTGGGCGTTGATTTTATTTTCTATAACTGCTAAAACAGCGTTTTACTTGATTAAGTATGTCTATTCTATCCCTCGAACTTTTATTAGTCGTTGTGTCGCTACAAAGTTATCTATCGGTTACTATTTATATTTGTTGTTTGACACCCTTTACTTATGTCGAGATTTCCGATATAAAAAAAAACCGATATTCATTGACTTTGCATTTAATTCGTTTAGGTTCGGTTTAAAGTTTGTTTCGTACGTGTATAAGCCATAGGTAACAATTAAATGACCGCAATACAATTCAACAGTAATTAAATATTTTTTTTATTAATACCGTCTATCTTTCCGTTAAGTCACGAAAATATATTGATGTAACAGTAACTGCTGCTCAAAATATGTACACTTTTTTGAAAAACGCTCCAATACTATTCTATCAGACCATATCTTTCTATGAAATGTCAAAACGCTCCGATACACAATTCACATAAATGCCAGCCTCGTAACTATCTGGCCTCGCATTCGCTCGGCCATCTATATGTACTCGGCAGGCAGCCCCTCACTTCCCGGCCTCTGTAGTAATTAATGTACTATTCCAAATGGCTCAGCCGTCTTCGCGTAATGGTGCATACACACCAAGCCAACGAAGGCCAACGAACGTTGGTCGGCGTTGGCTATCGCACGTTCGTTGGTTCTCGGTCAACTGCGTACACACCAGACCAACGAACGTTGGCCTTCGTTGGCCGTGTGTGGACGGTTTAACAAACGCCAACGATCGTTCGTTGGCGTGGCGGCAATATCAAAGGATTTAGAGCAAACTCAACGCGGTGTGAACGGATACACGAAGGCCAACGAACGAGAGTTTTAGTAGACTTTTAACCTAAAAAGATATTTTGTACTCAAAACATAACCAATGTAAAAAAACAAAGAGTGAGGTAGCGACGACATGTTTTTACCCGACTGCGGCGAAGCCCAATGGAGGGTAATGTGTTTGACCTGTATGTATGTATGTCCGTTCCTGTGTCCGCTCGTAACTACTCAACGGCACAACCGATTTTGATAAATGATACATCATTGGATTCGTCTTGATGGCGCGAGTGTCACTGGGTATGAATTTCGTTAAAATAAACAAAATGGCTTTTAAAGTGCACCGCGGTCGGGTTTTTTTTTAGTAAAAATATTTATTGTTGATTGATTTGATTCGACTGATGCCTCACATTCGTTGATTATTGAAGGTGCATCCAAAGAGCGCATTGAACGCACCCAACTAACGTGCGGTAGCCAACGCCAACGAACCTTCGTGGGTGTTCGTTGGCTTGGTGTGTACGCAGGACAAATGATACGTCACGCCAACGAACGATGATCGAACGCTCGTTGGCGTTTGCTAAATCGTCCACACCAAGCCAACGAAGGCCGGCGAAGCCCATTCGTTGGCCTTCGTTGGCTTGGTGTGTACACACCATAAGAAGCACAAAAAATCATACAGATGAATTGAGAACCGTCCTAATTTTGAATGTCGGTTAAAAAGAGATGAACGAGAAGGAAAAGGTAGAGAATTGACTGCTAATTAAACATAAATTGAACCACATGAGTTGAGGAAGCAACTTTAGGTACTGTTATCTCACGTGAATGCAAGTTTAATGAACGGAAGTTCAAACTTACGTGCCTCAGTCCGTGTTCGAAGGAAGCCTGCACTTTTCAATTAACTTGGTGTTCTAGGGAGGTAGGTAAATGATATTTCATTCATGATCTACACTTCCTTGAGGTAGAACTCAGTAGGGCATGCAATACCGAATCATTCTCAATACCGGTATCGAGATTCACTTCGGTATCGGTATTGGGGATTTTAGAAAAAAAAACCGATATTATGGAAAATAATTTTGATTATCTTTTCTACGATCTCGCTTGTATCAAAAAATTAACAGTATTAAACTTTAGGTATTATGTATTCAAAATCACAGTAATAATCATCCTTAAGGTTTAGCATAAGTACAAAATTAACAAATCGAAACAACATCAATGCTAGCCGATTGCCAATTCCAATAAGATGCTTAATAAAATTAGGATGGGAGCGCGACCGCAAGTCAAAATATATTACATGTAAGATGTTTAACTAAAAACTAGCAATTACCTACTGTTCATTTTGTCCAATATCGTTGGCCCTTTCCAATACCGGTAATGTAATACCGAAAAAACGTTTTGTGTCTTTATTCAAAAACTACATGTTTAAAAAAAAAATAGAAACTGTTTTGGAATCTATACATTAAGCCCTTTCATTTGATATCCCACTCGAACACTCGATATAAGTAATAGCTATACATTTGATTTTCGACATCCCATTTCGTTCCTCTAAGAAAGAGTAAAAAAAGGTAGAAGATTTTTTTGTACTCCTGTACTTTTATCTGTCTTTTACTTAATAACTACTATTAACGACGGGATATTTACCATGTATGTTTGTTTTTGTGAGTTCCCGATATTTCGGCACTGTTGCAAGCGCCATCATCACGGAGTAACTGACGTGCTGCGATTTTTAGTTGTAGTCTACCCACACACCATAGCGATCTACCCTCTTTCGGGTTCGCTTCATCCGCGCGTTATTCATACTACTACCGTCCGCATTCTCACTTGGAACTCGATCACGTTCACGACACTCAACACTTACAGTATCACTTCGCGTATTTACTCCTGAACATGTCTTTTTTCCCTTGGAGAACTTACGGATCACTGGATACCAGACGCTCGACAGTTGAAACCCGTCTTCCCGGTTGAAATTTTTATATGGTGTGTGGGTAGACTACAACTAAAAACTCGCATCACATCAGTTACTCCGTGATGATGGCGCTTGCAACAGTGCCGAAATATCGGGCACTCACAAAAACAAACATACATGGTAAATATCCCGTCGTTAATAGTAGTTATTATGTGAATGACCATGTTAGCTTAAAATCGTATATTGTCTTTTACTTGGTCACGAACACTCATATAAGAACATACATAATATGAGTTCAGAGAAGTCTATACTCTATTCCCCATTAACAACACTAGTGTCGTTATAGTCGCAAAACGATACTGCTAGCAGCCACAGACTTCTAAATCTACGTTAAACTTAAGTCAAGGATTAAGGTACCGACACATTTGCTTATTAGTACTTATACAACTGTCGCATAAAATACTATTTTCTGTCCAATAGGCTCGGGTAAGCGATTTTTAACACTGTTCCAAATTTCAAGTCGATAACATTAGTAGACCCTGAGATATCTTGCTGTGACAGACGGACAGACAGACAGACAGAGTCGCACTATAAGGGTTCCCTTTTTACCATTTTGGTACGGAACCTTAAAAATGATCCAAACAGGAAGCACAATAAAACAAAAAGGTACCCATTACTGCCATTGCTAGGCTCCTGAATGCAGTATGAGGGCAATAAAAGAAGCCTTCAAGTTTCACGTCTCGCCCGTAAATCACGACATTCATAACAAACCACGCTGCTTATGAAAAAACACGAGACACGGGGAGGTGGCCGCATCTGGTCGATTTTTAAATGAAAAATCTTAGTTTTACGAATAGGTGGGTCATTCCCATTTTGGTGCACATAGTCACTACCGTGGATATCACTACCTACAGTGGGCGTTATTACTCTTTTTAATTGATAAAACAATTAATACTATATTCATTCATCCGTATGACAAAAAGAATTTATTATGACGGTTAGGTCGAAAGAGCAATTAAAGCCACGCTAGTGACATTCACGCCACGATCATTACTGTGTGCACAAAAATGAGAATAACCCAGGTTAGGATTTAGTTCCTACAGTTTGACGACCGCTTTAGCTTGATTGGTAGTGAAGTGACCCTGCCTACGAAGCAAGAGGTCCTGGGTTCGAATCCCGGTAAGGGCATTTATTTGTGTGATGAGCACGAATATTTGTTCCTGAGTCATGGATGTTTTCTCTGTATTTAAGTATTTGTATCTATTAATTATGTCGTCGTCTAGTATCCATAACACAAGCCTTATTGAGCTTACTATGGGGCTAGTTCGATGTGTGTAAGATTGTCCCCTAATATTTATTTATTTATTTAATTGAAGGGAATTTACAAAAACAACATAAATGACTAGACTGGTTGATACTTAAAGAGGAACGTTTTTAATGACAGGTGTCAACCAGTTTACGCATGTTGTTTTTGTAAACATATCACTTTAATGCTTGTCCCACATATGACGACCGGTACTTTTTGCTAGGTAGGTACTTACTCGTATTTATTAGAAAAAAACACTTTAATTAAAACAAAAATATTGCTTTGCTAACCCGCTATATGATTACGTGTTAAGTAGTCAATTAGTGCAAGCCCGTTATAATTACTTGCGTAATTAGGGTTCCGTACCAAAATGGTAAAAAAGGAACCCTTATGGTGCGACTCTGTCTGTCTGTCCGTCTGTCACAGCAAGATATCTCAGGATCTACTGATGCTATCGACTTGAAACTTGGAATAGTGTTAAAAGTTGCTGACTCGAGCCTATTGGATAGAAAAAAAATCTTATACCTTTTTTACTTTTTTTTAAAGGGGTCCGAAATGGGATGTGGAAAAAGAAAAGTAGAGCTATTATATCGAGTGGGATATCAAATGAAAGGGCTTAATTTGTACATTCCAAAACCATTTTTTTTTTCTTAATTTTGTACTTTTTGATTTATGACCAAAAACGTTCAAAAAAATACCATTCCCCCCCTATTAACTTCGAAGTTACTGAACAGAAAAATCTGTAATAATTACCAATTATTAATATCATCCTAAATATTACAGGAAAAATAAAACGGTTTTGCTAAATTGCATCGTTTTTTAGAAATTTTCAAAAATCGTACACGTACTTATTTGCTCTTACTAAACTAACGGCCATACAGTTTTTGTTGAACTATTCACGTATCTACTTACGAGTTTGTACGGAACCCTCGGTGAGCGAGTCCGACTCGCACTTGACCGGTTTTATTTTTCATGCATTCACCATCAACGGACGCCGGACTCTCAACATCTCCAGCTTCTCCTGAAGATGCCACGTACAGAGGCGAAACACGTGTCGAGTTTTGTATTTTTGGTTTGTTATATTTATTTGGGTGGATTTTCGTCCGCGACATTTGTATGCCAAATTAAATGTATGGCATACCAATTTGTATGGCGAAAATCCACCCATTTGCATTTTGTATTTATTTTGCATGTGAGAATGCATGAAAATTACGCATAAAACTCATGGTTTTCATATCGCGGATTAGCAAAACAATATTTTTGTTTTAATTAACATGAATTTTTGGGAAAGTAACACCTGATTCAATCAATTATTTAAAAAAACACTTTAACTGCTCATTTTACAAGGTAAATGATTCTCTCTTTGTCTACGACCTCTATTGTCTCATCACTCTATCGCTCAAACGATGATTGAAAGAGATACCTGAAAATAATAAGTTCTCCTTTGTACATAATATACCATTATTTGGTAACCTTCAAGTGTACTTTGTTTTATTTTGTGCATAAAGTATTTAGGTACATACTTAAATTTGGGGAACGATATAGTTTTGAGTCCCATCAAATAATGTAACATGATCGTCTGTCGAATAATGAAATATGTAACCAAATTGGAAGATCGTGATCGAAAAAAGCTGTCGCCCTAGAACTTTATCAGAGATGTTAGTGACCCAAAATTGGTCACGAGACTCACGAGTGTAGTTTTTGAAATGTTTGTCAGTTTGTTTGTTAAAAATGCCGTAGTGAATTCCATGAAATTATAGTAGAGGATCCCAATATACAACGACCTTCACCGAACTGGTTAATGGATGAAAAGTATTTTATATTAAATTAAATATGTTAATAAATATATTGCAAGTGGGTTGTCTAAAAAAAATCAGTCCAGAATATGATTAATTAAAAGTTTAAGTTAAATTTGCACCTGGTTGGTATGTGATGCTAAGGAAACGAGGTGCAAACTTAGCTCAACCGGTTAGTATGAGAAAGTTAGGATGAAGTCGGCACGGGTTCCCGTTCACAGAATGAGCAGATTTAGAGGTTTAAGGGCATTTTAGCACATAACACTCTTCTATCGCATGGGATGGGTCGCTTGGACCTCTTTGTCGCACGTAGGCGAAGAACACACGGAGTGGCGCGGCTTGCTATGTGCTAAAATGCCTCTAAACCAAAAATCTGCTCATTCTGTGAACCCCCCCGACCCGACTCGTGCCGACTTCATCCTAACTTTCTCATACTAACCGGTTGAGCTAAGTTTGCACCTCGTTTCCTTAGCATCACATACCAACCAGGTGCAAATTTAACTTAAACTTTTAATTAATCATATTCTGGACTGAATTTTTTTAGGCAACCCACTTGCAATATAATTATTAACATATTTAATTTTATATAAAATACTTTTCATCCATTAACCAGTTCGGTGAAGGTCGTTCTATACTCGGATCTTAGACTATTAGGTGTACCTACTCGTACAGGTCGATTATAACCCCGGCTTAAACAAGGGTACCTTTTACCCAACTACGGCGAAACTAAAAAGACATTTAACTTATTTTATCTCTGCGACCGAAGTTGCCGGCATTATCTAGCTTCTAAATAACAATATGCCAAAATTAAATTGAACGTAAGCATATCCAGTGGCAAGACAGGTGGATCATAAAGAGAACGGGATCAGTTAGACTAGACGAGATGTAAATTGACTGTCATCGACAAACAGTCGGAGCGAACCTGCCACAAGATGCAACTTGACGTTTCAATTCTCTGTCTTCGGGTTTGCATAGTTAAATATTGGATTAAGCTGGATATATTGTTATAATAACCGATTTTAATATGCCTTTGTTATTATATTATTTCATTTATTTTGTAGTATTAGTACTTTTTAACATGTTTGCTGTCGGACAATGTCACAAGTCCCAATTGTGCAATCTGTAGGGGGAAGTGATACCATAGTGGAACCACGGACACCTGAAAAAAAACTTCATGACCCCACATTGGGGGCACCTGGGCAGGGAACGTGTTAAAATTGAAATTATTAATTTCTTCTTAACATTGTTGACACAAAGCTCAATTATATGGAGTATGCTGTCAGTAGTCGCAGGCCCTGGAAAAAATAAAAACAAAAAAATGGCCACAGGTGACAGCGGGGTCTACCTTATTTCGTATAAAACTAAATGGTATAAAATCAAAACGTATAAATTCAAAACGTATAAAATCACTTCGTATAATCATTCATTTCGGTTAAAATTCATTTTGTATAACATTTAAAAGCTCTAAATACGAAATCTCTATTCTTCAATATGTCTAACATTCAAAATGTATAAAATCATTATGCATAACATTTAAGATGTATAAAATTATTACGCATAATATTCATTTTGTATAACAATTACTTGATCGCATATTTAAAACGTAGAACATTCAAAATATCTAATCATCACAATGTATACAAAACAGTCGATCGGGCTCCGCAACTGCTCCGCCGCTGCGGGAAGAGCAGCCCCTTCGCCCTTGCGTATCAAAGCATATACAGGCTGCTCCATATACAGGGCATATACAGGGTGTCACTGTTTTATATACAGGGTGTAACTGTGATAGATACAGGGTGTCACTGTGATAGATACAGGATGTCACTGTGATATATACAGGGTGTCACTGTGATATATACAGGGTGTCACTGTGATATATACATAGTGTCACTATGTTATATACAGGGTGTCACTGTAATGTATACAGGATGTCACTGTGATAGATACAGGATGTCGTCGATAACCTACCTATTTTTGGGAGCCGTTTCGTTTTTAGGGTCATCAAAAAAAAATAACCCTAACCTACCTATTTTTGGAAGCCGTTTCGTTTTTAGGGTCATCAAAAAAAATAACCCTATCCTACCTATTTTTGGGAGCCGTTTCGTTTTTAAGGCCATTAAAAAAAATAACCCTAACCTACCTATTTATGGGAGCCGTTTCGTTTTTAGGGTCATCAAAAAAAAAATAACCCTAACCTACCTATTTTTGGGAGCCGTTTCGTTTTTTAGGCCATTAAAAAAATAACCCTAACCTACCTATTTTTGGGAGCCGTTTCGTTTTTAGGGTCATCAAAAAAAATAACCCTAACCTACCTATTTTGGGAGCCGTTTTGTTTTTAGGGTCATCAAAAAAAATAACCCTAACCTACCTATTTTTGGGAGACGTTTCGTTTTTAGGGTCATCAAAAAAAAAATAACCCTAACCTACCTGTTTTTGGGAGCCGTTTCGTTTTTAGGGTCATAAAATAAAAATAACCCTAACCTACCTATTTTGGGAGCCGTTTCGTTTTTAGGGTCGTCAAAAAAAAATAACCCTAACCTAACTATTTTTGGGAGCCGTTTCGTTTTTAGGGTCATCAAAACAAATAACCCTATCCTACCTATTTTTGGGAGCCGTTTCGTTTTTAAGGCCATTAAAAAAAATAACCCTAACCTACCTATTTTTGGGAGCCGTTTCGTTTTTAGGGTCATCGAAAAAAATAACCCTAACCTACCTATTTTGGGAGCCGTTTCGTTCTTAGGGTCATCAAAAAAAATAACCCTTATTTACCTATTTTTGGGAGCCGTTTCGTTTTTAGGGTCATCAAAAAAAAAATAACCCTAACCTACCTATTTTGGGAGCCGTTTCGTTTTTAGGGTCATCAATAAATAACCCTAACCTACTTATTTTTGGGAGCTGTTTCGTTTTTAGGGTAATTCATAAACAGCAGTATAATTTGGAAAAGCTTATTGCTTAAAAATGTGAACTTGGAAAAATATATATGACTAGATTATGACTAAGCTGCGATATATTTTGAAATATACATTACACCAAATATTACTTAAAATACATTACAGTGACATCCTGTATAAAACACAGTGACACTCTGTATATATCACAGTGACATCCTGTATCTATCACAGTGACACCCTGTATCTATCACAGTGACACCCTGTATATAACACAATTGCACCCTGTTTATATCACAATTACATTCTATATATATCACAGTGACACCCTGTATACATTACAGTGACACCTTGTAGTTAACACAGTGACACTCTGTATATATCACAGTGACATCCTGTATCTATCACAGTGACACCCTTTATATAACACAATGGCACCCTGTATATATCACAATGACATTTTGTATATAACACAGTGACATCCTGTATACATTACAGTGAAACCTGGGCCTCATATTTCAGTAATATTAAGAGTTTACAAAAATTAGAGCTTTTAACAGTTATACCCCGTGAATGTTATACCTTATAATACTTATAACAAATAACGTTTCGAGCAAATGAATGTTATACCTTATAATACTTATAACAAATAACGTTTCGATCAAATGAATGTTATATCATACGAAATTATACAAGATGACTTCAGAGCATTTGAATTTTATACGAAATGTAATTATACACTTTAATTTTTATGCCATCTGAATTTATACGAAATGAATCATTATCCGAAATGAATTTCGACGAAGTGATTTTATACGGATTGATTTTATACCAAATAAGGGGATACCGTGACAGCATGCTCCAACCATTTTCTAAAAGATAAGTAGCAATTTATGCGAGTTTAGTGGCATCTAACTCAAGGATCTTGTTTTAGCTTTTTATTTCATCGCTAATTTAACCTACAGTGATTTGTTGTTCGGGCACTTTCATTTAAAATGTCGCGTTCACTAGCAGTTAATGTTTCGTTACAAAACTGCCGATCAGTGTCAAACGGTAGATATTTTGTCACCAACTGACTGATTAAACGGTATTTAAACATAATTTAAGTTTCGCCTAACTGTACATTTTAAAATAAAAATAGCCATTGGTGATTTAATAATACTACAAATTTTAGTTCCAAATATTTATTTAGCTGCAAAATGCGCAGCAAGTCACGTTATGCTAGGTTTACACGAGCTTAGTATTTGTCATTAGGTAGTGTTAATGATTAGGGATTTATCTGCAGATCGAAAAGTACCCGTTTACACATTGTTGTAATTGTAAGTAAATGATCTCGACATAGATTACCGCCACCGACTTGTTTTGAGAAATATTTTTAGGCATTATTCTAATATTATTTTATCGACAATGATAGAAGTATATTTGGCACATAAACAGTATCAATTTTACTTCCTAAACGAACTGAGTTTTTTTTTTCTTTTCCTGGCCTGCCTGATAGTAAGCAGTCACCATAGCCCATGACCGTTCACACTACTCGACAAGTGACAAATATTAGTCGATTTTTTGTTGGTGGTAGGCACTTGTCGCTTAGTAAATAAAATCAGCTTCTAATCACTTGCAGTTTGCACTAATGCAATATGTTTGCACACATGTGAAAGTGACAAGTACTAGCATTAGTTGCTAAGCTCGTGTAACCCCAGAATTAGGTGTATTATAAAAAGAAACTTATTTTAGTAATAAGTCCTCATCTGGCCGCGTTATTCCAGGATGAACCTGAAATAATATTCTTTCTTTTTGGTCTGCTACGGCGTAAAACATTATCCATTTTCCTCTCTTGATGCTCTTTGCAGAAATGAAAAAGTTGGACAAGAGCTAGCACAGCTCGCACGTCAAGGGTTCCGTACCTAGAGGTAGGGTATAAGGGTACGGAATGGGTCATCCGAAAGCTTAAACGGGGCTAATATAAGTATAAGTATTAGAACATTCATCTGCGTCTCTAATGCTTGCCATAATTTCATTGGTATTAATTTCTTTTTCCATAATTTTACATATCATAATTCTTACCTTGCCTAAAGTTTCAAGGGCCATAATTATGGCGTTCCATAATTTTACATTCAATAACGTGCCTAAATGTAATGAATGCCATAAATTTTATTTTCCCTATTTTCAAGTACCATAATCATCATTCTCCATAAAAACCTACAACGTTTTCCATAATTTCATTTTTACTAATTTCATTTTCTATTATTTTACTTGGCATCATCATCATCCTTTTGTGTCATAAAGTTTTGTTGTCCATAATGATTCAATTTCATATTTCTTATTTAAGATTTCAAGTTTGTTGTAAGAAAGACTGTATATCATAGTTTCGAATACGTACTCTCGGAATATCATGCTATCGAATGCTCGTTGGCTCGACTGTTACTGAATCGAATATTCGCTGGGTCGAAATACTTGTGGCCGAAATATGTACAATCGACAAAACGTAATCTAGAAATATATGGTTTCGATGAGTGGTATATGGAAAGTTCATTGACTCGACTGTTATTGTATCGAATACTCGCTGGATCGAAATACTTGTGGCCGAAATATGAACGATCGAGTAGGTAAGTACCTACTCTAAGATAAGTTAAGATATTATAAGCTTAATGTGTGTGCCCCTGAGCTATTAAAATGAGCTATTAAACGCTTGTGTGATCTTCTACTATTACTCAATTTCATTGTTCTCATATAGGGCTCCATTGAGCCAATCTCTATGTCATACATAAGGTGGGTAAAAAAAACGAAATTCTATTTAGTCCGTCAGTTAGATTATCAAAAAATATTGAACACGTATTTTTTCTTTTGCTAATACAATCAACACCTCAATTTCGATTTAACGATTTGTTGTTTCAACGCTTTTCGACCCAGCGAATATTCGATTCAGTACCAGTCGAGCCAACGAACATTCGTGTCTGAGATCTTCTGTGGGATGACAATCGAAACTTCAATTTCGATTTGACGATTTATTGTTTCAACGCTTTTCGACCCAGCGAACAAGCGATTCAGTAACAGTCGAGCCAACGAACATTCGATAGCATGATATTCCGAGAGTACGTATTCGAAACTATGATATACAGTCGTAAGAAAAATATAGTTGTATTCTTATGCAGATGCCAGTAAGCAAGTTGACGAAGCCCCGCATCGCGGGGCTTCTATTTCCGCTCTGACGGACGCAAGGTAACCAACGAATCTAACCAAGTTAAAGTAGTGGTAGTTTGAGATTGTTACTGACATCTCCTTTGACATTTTTCGAATTATGCGTAAATAGTATTCGGGCAAATAGAACATTCGGACAAAGGTGACCCAAAGAAACAGTCTTAAAATAAACTCACTATACGCTTGCGAAACATGCATACTGGGTTTTTATTCGAAATACATGTTGGCTATTGCCAACACACAACACTTTAGAATCTTGCGCTTTGAAAACACCATAAAATGTTTTTTGAAGTATGTATCGCGGTCATTAATAATTTACCTTTGATTTCCACCTTAGTCGCGGATGACTGATGATCCAGAAAGGGTCACCTATTTTTGGCATAATTTTATTTGTCCGAATGTTCTATTTGCCCGAATACTATTTACGCATAATTGTTATTTTACAGATAATATTGACTTTTCAGAATAACTATAAAAGAAACCTAACCTAATATGTTCTAAATGGATGATGTAAAAGATTTTGCAAAATATTTTCCGTTAAAGCTAGAGAAAAATTATGCGAAATAAAATTCGGGCCAAACAATACATTGGGACAAATAAAATTATGCCAAATAAAGGGCACCCTGTTTCTTTATCTTAGCGTTACAGATAGTACAAAGAAAGACGGACGTAGGAAAGGTCTAATAATTTGACTACGGAATTCTAAAAAAATATTTATTTAAATTTTAATAACGAAAGCGTATTCTGTGTTTAATTAAACTTTTTAGCGCATCCCATGTGCGAACAGTGCATGTCCGTTCAAAGCAAGAAAAAATCAAAGGTGAAGCTAAAATGTGGACTTTAACTGGAATATTTTATAGAAACAAATTAATTTTCAACAATGTCGAATAGACGATTTTGAGCTAACATGGTCATTCACATAATAACTACTATTAACACTAGGATAGACGGGATACGATAACTTGCAGAGCGGAACATGGCAACACCTCCGTTTAAAAGTCAAATTTCTATGAAGATGTGACTTTTAAATTAAATTAATGGTGTTGCTATGTTCCGCTCTGCAAGTTATCGTAGCCGCACTCTATGCTTGTTTTTACGAGTTCCCCGATATTTTGGCATTGTTGCAAGCGCCATCGTCACAGAGTAACTGACGTGATGCGAGTTTTTAGTTGTAGTCTACCCACACACCATAGCTATCTATCCTCTTACGGGTTCTCTCTTCAAGTCTCGTCTCGACAACACAAACATACATGATAAATATTCCGGTGTTAATAATAGTTATACTGTCAAATAGGTAACACTTTGCAAAATATCGGTAAAACCAATCGCACAACGCCCCGTGTTGTCCAAGCGTAGTTAAATAACATTGCAAATGTTCAAGGCAATTTAACGTCTACGTCAAATTTTCATAAATTAACCAAATCTTTTGGATTAGGACGTGATAAAATCCCGATTCGGTGTCGGCATGGAAAATGATTTGTATCAATGATCTGTACTTTCACTTTTTAGGGTTTCGTTGCGTGCCACAAAAGAAAAAAACGGATCCCTTATAAAATCACTTTGTTGTCCGTCTGTCAAGACCCTTTAGCTCGGGAACGCTTGGAGATATCAAGTTGAAATCTAAACTATATACTCAAGTCTACAGTCTCTTTAAGCTGTGAAAAAATTAAACTTCTTGGACGCATTATATCGCCACATGGCGATTACGGCCGATTATGTCGCCAAAAACGTAAACTTCGACACTCTCAAGCAAACCAAAATTCAAAGGGTAGTTTCCGTTGACCTAGAACATTTGGCAAGTAGTACCGTCTTATACTAAAAGTATAGGGAAAAATCTGAAACTATACATTTTTAATTAAGTCATAAAAAAATTGACTTTACTAAGGGAATCAAAATTTATAGAGTAATTTGTTTGTACGGATCTCTCGGTGGGCGAGTCCAATTCGCTTTTGGGTGGCAAGATACAAACTTCGAACGAAGAGCTTCAGAACAAAGAGCCTCTTTATCGTTCTAGATAGATATTAGACGAGCAAACAAGGTTAGATTGCACCACTGTGCTGAGCGTACACGTTTTTGCTTACACAACAGCAAAAAATATTTCATTAAAAACTGGCCAACAATTTACCCCAGTATCTCGACCAACATCATTTTCAATTAAAGTGAAGCGTGAGAAATTGGTACCTACTCACGTTTCACTACTTTGAAAAAAAAAACCGGTCAAGTGTGAGTCGGACTCGCGCACCGAGGGTTCCGAACAAACTCGTAAGTAGATACGTGAATAGTTCAAGAAAAACTGTATGGCGGTTAGCTTAGCTTTTTAGTACGTAGGAGCAAATGAAAATGTGTACGATTTTTGAAAATTTCTAATAAACGATGTAATTTAGGAAAACCGTTTTATTTTTCCTGTTACATTTAGGATGATATTAATAATTGGTAATTATTACAGATTTTTCTGTTCAGTAACTTCGAACATAATAGGGGGGAATGGTTTTTTTTGGCGTTTTTCGTCATAAATCAAAAACTACTTATTTAAGAAAAAAAATAAAAACGGCATTTTAATTAACAAATACCCCACTCGATATAATAGCCCTACTTTCAATTTTCAGAGTCCCATTACGGGCCCCTTTAAAAAAAAAGTAAAGAAGGCATAATTTTTTTTCCGTCCAATAGGCTCGGGTTAGCGGTTTTTAAAACTATTCCAAATTTCAAGTCGATAGCATCAGTAGATCTGAGATATCTTGCTGTGACAGACGGACAGACAGACAGACAGAGTCGCACCATAAGGGTTCCTTTTTTACCATTTTGGTACGGAACCCTAAAAACTCGTATCTAAAAACATTGTAGAGAAAAACGTCAAAAGTTACACATCCTCGGCCTAATTCGCAAACCTCATAACGTTGTATGGGACCCATACAACGTTACGAGGTTTGCGAATTAGACCAACGATATGAACCTCATTTACATTTACTGCGTTTTTACCTGGAATCACTATCAGTTACGTGTTTTTTTTAAAGTACTGACGAAATGTAATGCTTATACGCAAAAGCTTAGCTTAAAGTCGTTATCTCATATAGTCTTTATTTATTTTCTGTGATCATTGTGTGTGTAAACAAATTATATTATTGTAATTACTAAAATGAAAATTATAACAAACGTCTGTAGAAATATCGTTTATTAGACCATGTTAAACGTAGGTCAACTGAACACATGACAAACGAAACGGTGTTAGAATTTTCATGATTTGGCAGTTTTTTACGTTAGTCTATGTTAACTGATTATACGAATTACATTTTTAGAAATCTCGCTCTTTCGGAATTTTGATTTTCAACGTTTTTTCTTTAGAAACTTCTTACGCAGGAAATTTGATTTTCGGAATTTTGCAGCGTGCCCTTTCTCTTCATAGAAAATAATGATTAAAAATACGTGTTTGTCTACTCAATGAAATCATACCTATTCATATTATAAAGAATACTCACAAGCAAAACACTTAAGAGCACTCGGTAAGAAGCACTTCACCATGACTCCCCTATAAAGCGGATTCAGTGGTTTTCAATTAATCGCACTTAATTTTATGGATACTGACCTAAAAGCCCATCTGAGTTTCAAACATTAATGGCTGAGCCCATCCGGTTGTAAACGAACCCTTAAGAAACCCTCAAGATTTAACCAAAGGGTTAACCTCCTGACGCGTAACCCTTAAGGGATGCTAGTCAGCGTCGGAGAGAGTTTTGTGGTTAATTTGTCAATCGCGATTGTTTAACAAGTAGATAAACAAAGTTTAACTAAGACAAACTACTTAATTCAATCTAGGAAGTACGTACACTCGCAGTCAAAAATTTTTAGTCAGTGAAATACCGGGTTTACTATTGGATCGCATAAATTTAAAAAGCAATGCATCATTTCGCATAATTCATCATTTGGCATAATGCTTTTTTTTCTGAACACGTAATTTTTTCAGGATTATTATAACGCAAACCTAATCTAACCTGACTTATTTAACAGGATGAGGCTTTAAAGAGTCCTGAAAATTCCACAGTTTAAGAAAAAAATGCATTATGCCGAATGATGAATTATGCCAAATGATGCATTATGCCTTTTAAATTTATGCCATCCAATAGGTTCCCGAAATACCGCCATGTTTCCTAAAATACTCCAAGTTAAGGGTTGTGAAATTATTGAATCTCGTTTTGATTTTTAACTTTAGATATTATCTGCAAAAATAACACTGAAAATAATAGCAGATTCAGGTTTAGATCGAACTCGTAAAAACCCATGAAAAATAAAGACGTTAACGGAGTGAAATATCACAAAAATCACCATTTTTGGATAATAATATTTTTCTGATGGGTTAGCAGATATTGCTAATACAGCCAGGTATTATAAAGAATAGTAAATATATCCCATCAAAAACATTACATGTAAAAAGATGCAAGTCTCGCAACGCACAACATAAAAGTGTTGAGATGTAATGAATGTTAAACCAAGTCAGTACCGGGGGAGGTGTCTACAGAACTCGATTTCCACCGACTTGCCTATTATTTACCCGTGGAGGGTTCTTTATTTGAGAGCTATAAAATGTGTTCCTTTCACTCAGTCAGTGAGTGAACTACTGTGTTAACATACTGCCAACTATATGTATAAATACATCAAGGTAGAAGAAAAACGTGTATGTACCTCGCGTGCTAAAAAGAAGTGGTAACGACCTTAACGCCGTTAACTTCATTTGCCGTCAATATTATTATCAGATTTGAAAATCTGATAATAATGGTATAGTTATATAGTACATTACACAACTTGGGTGGTAAAATAAAGAAAGGCCGAGATCGCAGCTGTTTGCGGCCCGAGCTGCAAGCGAGGGACGTAAATATGCGATCGAGGGCTTTCTTTATTACCTCCCGTGTTGTGTATATCATTTTATGTCGACACTTGGCCAGAAAGTGGCTTTTTCCGTACGCGTAGCGTGCGTTAAAAGCCACTTTATGGCCAGGTGTGGCATAAATGAATGATTCAAATACCAACAAATGAAATGGAAAATGTATGTTTTCCATCACTAAATTACGCTTTTGCCTTCAAACGCCAAGCGAAAAACGTTACACGCTTCGTTCCCATACAAATCGACGAACCCTTACCGTACCCTTCTATCTCGATATCTGTGCTGCCAACGTGCCAACCTTACTATATATTTTTCCTCTTACCCTTATTAGGGAAGAAATTAGAGGATAGGCAGTCTCTTTGTCTTTATGGAGCGCACGCCACTACAGTTATGTTAATTTGTAACAAACCGGTCAAGTGCGTGTCGGATTCGCACACGAAGGGTTCCGTACCAACGAGCAAAAATAAGCCAAAAAACACGTTTTTTGTATGAGGACCCCCATTTAAATTTAACTTTATTTTGTTTTCATTATTTTGAATTATAGCGGTAATGGAAATACATATTCTGTGAATATATACAGGGTGTCCCTAAAACCAACTTTTATACGATCAGGGCTGATAGACCAGCTCATAAGAACCTAGATTAAGCAAATTTGACCTCAGTAAAAATCTCTTAGTTTTCGAGATATTGACGTTTTTGTAAAACTCGTGCTAAGTGATACCCTGACTCGGTGTTTTGAGTGTCATTGCTAAAATATCAAGTATTTTACAAATCTGTATTTTGCTATGTGTGGCCAAATAACTATGCTATTGAACGTATTTTCTATTTTTGCTAATTTATTCATGCTGTGGACACAGTACAATAACAAAAAAAAAATATTCGATTTTTTTCAAATTTAACCTCTGACTTCGAACTAGCGTGGTGAAAAAAAAATGTACCAACATAACCAGGCACTCAACGTAAAAAAATTGCGCATTTATTGTAGTTTCTAAAATGGTATAAAATTTACTAAACCCTGTAATAATTTTTGAAATAATGATATTTTGTTACAAAATTAACTGTCTGCCGCCTTCATCTCATACGATCCGGTTGAACTAAGTTTGCACCTGGCGTGCTTGACATCACATACAAATTAGGTGCAAACTTCACGTAATCGTCAATATCTCGAAAACTAAGAAATTTTTATGAGGTCGATTTTACTCAGTCTCGTTTTTTATGAGCTGGTTTATCAGCCCTGTTCGCCATTTTGTAAAAGTCGCGAATTTTGATAGCCTGGATCAGTCTTTCGAAAGTCATGACTTCAAATTTCAGTATTTTCTTAATCTGCTTTTTGTTTTAAACATTACTTAATAATTATGCTATCATACCTTATCAAAATAAATTAGATTTTACGTGATTCAAAATATGACCTCGGATTTGAATCGCGTAATACTTAAAACAAATTTACCATGCTAAAATAAAAAAAAAATGTAGTTTAAAATAGTAAGATTTTACACACTAGACACCGTAGTTTTTAAGATACTTAATAGCATTTTAATTCAAAAGGAGGTTATACTACAATATTCCATTGGTTAAATTTCGTACCAGAATTTGAATTTCGAACAGAAAAGGTATGATAGCATAATTATTAAGTAATGTTAAACCAAAAGCAGATTAAGAAAATACTGAAATTTGAAGTCATGACATTCGAAAGACTGATCCAGGCTATCAAAATTCGCGACTTTTACAAAGTGGCGAACAGGGCTGATAAACCAGCTCTTAAAAAACGAGACTGAGTAAAATCGACCTCATAAAAATTTCTTAGTTTTCGAGATATTGACGATTACGTGAAGTTTGCACCTAATTTGTATGTGATGTCAAGCACGCCAGGTGCAAACTTAGTTCAACCGGATCGTATGAGATGAAGGCGGCAGACAGTTAATTTTGTAACAAAATATCATTATTTCAAAAATTATTACAGGGTTTAGTAAATTTTATACCATTTTAGAAACTACAATAAATGCGCAATTTTTTTACGTTGAGTGCCTGGTTATGTTGGTACATTTTTTTTTCACCACGCTAGTTCGAAGTCAGAGGTTAAATTTGAAAAAAATCGAATAATTTTTTTTTGTTATTGTACTGTGTCCACAGCATGAATAAATTAGCAAAAATAGAAAATACGTTCAATAGCATAGTTATTTGGCCACACATAGCAAAATACAGATTTGTAAAATACTTGATATTTTAGCAATGACACTCAAAACACCGAGTCAGGGTATCACTTAGCACGAGTTTTACAAAAACGTCAATATCTCGAAAACTAAGAGATTTTTACTGAGGTCAAATTTGCTTAATCTAGGTTCTTATGAGCTGGTCTATCAGCCCTGATCGTATAAAAGTTGGTTTTAGGGACACCCTGTATACCTGTTGCCACTAATAAAATCGAGCAAAAACGCCAAATAAAAACACGTTACTTGTATGGGGACCCACTTTAATTATTGACTTTAACTTATTTTTATTATTTGATTTATTAGCGACAATAGTATTAAGTTCTGTGAAAAATTCAAGTCTCTACCTATTACGGTTCAAAAAAGACAGACAGACGGACAGCGGAGGCTTAGTACGTAATATGGTTGCGTCGACACCCTTTGGGTACAGATCCCTAAAAACGCTCAATACAAGTCTTAGTAGTTTGGATAACGATGAACGTTTAAAAATTTAAAGTACGAGGCAAATTTGATTAAAAGTAATAAAAAAAACAATTTAATATTGCTTTAAAAACAAAAACACTAAACATGATAATCCTAACTAAAATGAAGTAACACGCGGTGTTCAAATAAGTTTATAGAACTTTAACTTTTTAAAGAAGAAAAACGATGAAAGCTGAAACTGCAGCATTGCCATCTCAACAACAATAAACGCATTAAAGGCGTTAGCGTAGAACTAGAAACGCTACGAAGCGTTGTCTTTTGTCTAGGTCCAAGGGACAACAATTTATCAAAGAGCGGGAACTACAGAACTATTCTCATCCGCATCTTCGTAGTGAGACAAGCTGGAATAAGGAATGCACATTTCTGCTTTGTCACCTCGCAATGCAGTTCGTTTAAAGTTACTAAAATAATTCTGTATCATATTTCAATTTCTATCCACAATCGCGGACGATGAATTCGGGTCGGTGAAATACCGCCATATTTTCTAAATTACTCCAGGGTTGTGAAATTATTGTCTCCCGTTTTGATCTTTAATTAATTTTAGATATTATCTGCAAAAATAATACTGAAAATAATGGCAATTTCAGGTTTAGATCGAACTCGTAAAAACCCATAAAAATAATGACGTTAACGGAGTGAGATCTCGCAAAAATCACCATTTTTGGATAATGATATTTTTATGATAGGTTAGCCGATATTGCTAATACAGCCAGTTATTGAAGAATAGTACATTATGTAAATGAAATAAGTGTCAAATATTGAAAAACACCTATTTATATTATTTAAATTAGGGTGACCCGAATTCCTTGACCGCGAGTGTATTAATTAATTCAGCATCTATCCACCTACTGCCGGGTACATATCTCTTTCACCTCATCCACATTCTATTTTACTCCTAAAAAACCATTTTTAGACAATCTCTTCATGATTTATATCTTTACATTACAATAATCAGTAGCTACTGATTTTATTTTTATTTTACTACTTAAAAATCAAAATTTCAGTAATTAGGGCACAATAATCAAAATACTGGTCAAAACTCACTCATCCACACGAAGTGCTTAACTATGGAGAAACACCTTTCAAATCACACCTCACCTTGAAATTACTTTGCACATAGCTTAAAGAACCGATGGCCGTTGGGGCAGAAAGGTTCTCGAGTGGAGACCATGTACTGGTAAGCGCAGCGTGGGACGGCTACACGCAAGGTAGTCGGATGACCTAGTTAGGGTTGCGGGGACTCGCTGGATGCTGGTCGCTTCTATCCGGCCCATGAGGAAATCTATTGAGGAGGCCTTTGTCCAGCAGTGGACGTCCAATGGCTGAAATGATGAATTACGAAGATACGTAATTCTTCGGATTAAACGGAATCAAGCTTAATAAAACCGTTAAAACTACATATTACATAGTAAGTAACTGAAAGTGCAATTGTATATTATCATCATCCCTGGCATCTTATACATGTATGACAAGGGAAGATCACTTACCTCTGCAGCTGACTGTATCATTATAATCCCTTCGTATCGCCTCAAAGTACATTTGATAGTCATTGATGGCGCCTTCAATACTGTATGAAGCATTAATTAAACTCAAATCGACGAGGAACTGCCATTAGCAAGGGAATGATAATTTCTGACGTAGCTCAAGATATAAGACGATAAGAGAGTACATTTACATATGACAGTTTAACATCCGTGTATCCTATGGACTACTATGGAACAATTAATTGTGTTCAAACCAATATATTTAAGTCCAGAAAATAATTTGATTGTTGATAATTTAATGTGGAAACACCACAATTTTTATTGCGACTATTTATACAAATACTACTTGGTAATTACATTAAAAAATTAAACGAGACCTACTGAAGTCAAGGCTGGATTTGAACCGGGTGAATATTCGAGCGTCATTCAAGGTTCAACGTCATTATTATTTCGGGATTATTATCACAATGCAAGAGTAAGCCGCCATAATTTTGATCAAATTAGACTTAGCCTCGGGGTTTCCTAAAAAAAATACCTTGACCATTACCAATTTCAACAATATTTGAAGAAATCATCGGGTGAGAACCAAAACTCACTAAGTAACTAACAACATTGAAAAAAATATATTGCAATATAAACTGTGCTGTTAGTCTAACAAAATTGATTGTTACTTTGATTTTTTGAACGTAATTAGTGAGTTTTGGTTGTCACCCGACGAAGTGATAATGACGAAAAAAACAGGACAAGTGCAAGTCGGACTCACCCACCGAGGGTACAAATACTTAAAATAAAGACTTTTTATTTTTCAGATTGTTCTCTATACTTGTAGTATAAGACGTTATTACTTGCCAAATTCCATAGATCAACGGAAAGTACCCTATAAATTTTGGTTTACCTACTTGAAAGAGTCGAAATGTACGTTTTTGCGGCAAACGGCTCTATCTTTTTTTACGTTAACTCAGTAGTTTCGTTTTTTCACATCTTCAAGGGACCGTAGACCTGAGTATATGGTTTTAATTTCAACTCGACACCTCCACGCGTTCCCGAGATAAAGGGTCTTGACAGACGGACAGACAGATCGACGGACAACAAAGTGATCTTATAACGGTTCTGTTTTTTCCTTTTGAGGTACGGAACCCTAAAAACGCTGTCAAACGCCGATTATTCACCCAACCAGCGTCCGTTTTGTCGGAACAACGTGCTGACCGCTACAACACGCGCAAAGCGTTCGAAAGCTATTTTTAATAAGCCGGTTGCTTGTACTTACGAGCTGCACGCACACATCAACTAGTTTTTCCTATTGCGAGCAGCTCGCACACATAGGTAGCCGGCTGATTAGACATGCTTCAGTTCTTTGGTAGCGAGGCTCCGCCCGGCTATTTATTTTAAGGTCCTTGGTATTAAAATTTTTGTTTGAGACCCTGAGAAGGACGGGTTCGTTTTTTAATCCCGGAAATCATCCCTTAAGGGGCGAAAAGGGAAGTGGTTTGTTTGGGGAATCAATCATTTCTTATGCAAAGTAATGTAAAACCCTAATCCCTAGCAGACAAAGTCGCAGGCAAATCCTAGTTAAAATTGGAAAAAAAATATGTTAACGTTACTAACTAAGTGTCGATTCCTTAACTGGTCCCTAAAAATAAATTCCACGAATTATAGGTAAGCATTGCAATGGTACCGCGGCCGCTTTTAAGCCTTATCTTTGCAGTTCGACAGAGATTTGGGTGAGGCTACTGCCAATTTAGTCCAATTTATATTCATGGGCAATAATGACCCGGGTTTTAATAAATCTAATCAGAAGAGCAGACAAGTCAAACGTTGAAGGAAAAGTGCGAACAGAAGGCCAGCATTTATATTTGAAAAATTGCACACTACATTTTTTTAAATATCGCCAGGACTGATCGCTTGATAATTTTATTCAAAGTGCCAATCTACAGGTGGCCCATTTCAATCGGTCAGTATGGGAAAGTCTGAAACTATAAGAGATACGAAGATCTGGTCTTAGGAACCATGTCATCGATTTTAGGGACAAGAAAAACTCCATACATAGATTTTTTGGGGATGAATTTTTAAAAATCCCTTCTTATCCCTTACTTACGTTATACAACCACCATTCTGTGAAAATTTCAAGTTCCTAGCTTCAGTAGTTTCGGCTGTGCGTTGATGAGCCAGTAAGTCAGTCAGGACATCTTCTTTTATATATATAGATTATAATAAAAATACATATACTAAAATACTACTACAGGTAGTTCCATGAGAGTTGAGGTGAATGATTACACATACAGCTACATGAGCAGTGAGCACTCATTGCAAAAAAGTGAATGAATAAAACGAATGAGTGAGTACATAAACACAACGCTATAGTTTAAAGAAACTTTTTGGTATATCTTGCAATTCACTGTAGAACTTGCTATCGGTACGTAAAAAGAAAAGTTATTTCAAAATCCCGCTGTCATTGCCTATATGACACGTTATTGGGTGCGTGACATCAATCTCCTCTGTGGAATCTATACTAGTCGTTTTCAGTAATTTTTAGGTGTATAGTGTAAAGTGCAGTTTTGATATCAGTATTTTTAACACGCTTTTATTTCATTCTGCAAAACTGTTCCACTGAATCTGTCTCAAATACCCGCCGTCCCGTTGTCACATCCTGGGAGAGTCGTCATCTGTTACACCGGATGCTCCGAAGAAAATTCCCTTAATTTGCATGCTCTTAAAAAAGCGGAGAAAAGGTAAGCCCAATTAATTATGTATAGAGATACGCCCGGCTTAAACGAAGGTATTTGCTTAAAGGTCTTCTTTCGGATTCCTTCAAGGGATTAGGACTAATGATTTAATGGTGATCTCGGGAGAGGTGATTTTATTGCATTACTATTCGTAATGTTCTTTATTTGTAATGAAAATATTCCTATCTAGGGAACTTTCTGCAAATTATTATACTGCTAACGTACTTGGGAATATTCCTGAAGCATCACTAGTCATAGTGTTTTTTTGTCTGTATCCCGTTTGAAAAAACATAATAGGTGATCTTGATCTTTCGCAGCAAGGCACAGAAAACTAGCCACAGTGTAGCACCTATGCGTATAATTCGCTAACTCTAATGTTACTTTCTAAGCGAAATAGCTTTTCTAATGGGAATGAAGGAAAAATGCCACGTAAACATACACGTAATATACTCTGATACTTCAATATAACGCATTTATTCCTCGTAAGGTATGAATAATGTGTTACAAAGTTCGGTGGCAATACAATAGGCGTCATGCATCGATGCAAAAACCCGCCATAATGCATTTTAGAGGAGCGCGGGGACTTTATGGCTCGCTCGGGGCGATGCGGGCGGAACGGACGAGTTAAGGTTATTGTACACTAATAAAACCATGGGTAAAGTAGTTGCGAGGCCATATAAAAAGATGCCGATCGTATTAAGTAAGTTTCACACCTTCTATTTAGAAAAAAGCCTTTTCATCCCTCTTAGAAGGGATCAAAGTGCTACTTTTCTGTTCAAGGACATTAACTCTATTTTTTAGTGGTGGAAATAAGGCCCTATTTAGACGGGGCGAGAACTTGTATGCGATTTTCATTTCATTGCGGCGATTAATCGATCAACTGTTCTCATCGTACCTAGGTAGCCCGCAATGTTAGCAAACTCGCATAAGAGTTCTTGCCCCGTCTTAATAGGGCCTAAGTTTCTCCAAGGGACACTGATCACGGTCATCAGCTACTTTCTTTTTTACAGCACGATTTTATCTATATGTCGCAGTGTCGGAGTTCTGCCCACGAAAGAATGTCAAGTTTGTCTTTGCTTGAGTGTCTTTGGCTGCGATACAATACAATGACGTTTATTCAGAATTGAATTGGCTTGGTTGGATTTGCCAATCTTTTGCATGTCAGAAAAATTGTGAATAGTTCTGGACAAGGAATCGGAGCCAGTGGTGGTTGAGCTGCTCCACTTAGTATCGCAGGTAAATTCACTGCATTGCCTCGTTTATTATGACTAGCTAGTTGATACTGTCAAGCTCCAACCGATGGAAAGCTACGTTCGACTGAGAATTATCGGCAATCTGATGGATATCCTGACGACCCCTACCTCCTGACGCCGACATTTATATATTAATAAAATCGTCGACTTTCATGTTTGTTGTGCATCAAGCAAAAAATTACCGCACCGATTTCCATGAATTTGCCCCGATAATAATGGCCCGGTTAACACATAGAATACTTTTTATCTAATTTCACCTCCGTGAACGAAGTTGCGGGTCCACTAGTTTTCAACACTTTTTTACCTCTCCTTATGTTCATTACACTAAACGTTATGTGAACCATTATGCAGTTTTGCTGTTTAAAAATCTGCCAGAATAGTGAAACATAGTCTTATCCCTTTGTATTGTCCAGTGTATATCCCTCTTTATGGCAAGCACAACTCGTTTGATACCAAGTAGCTTGTCATAGTTTAAGGAGTAGTCCAAGACAATTTATTCAAGAACAAACTGCAAGATACGGGCGCCACTTCATGTTGTTGACACCATTATAAATTGCCATGTATATTGCGCTCCGCAGATAAAAATTTCTAACGAACACCTCTTAGAAATCTGTCACGAAACCCCGATCGGTCACCAGATCACACGCCGCAAATGGACCTGGATCGGCCACACCCTTAAAAGAGATCCCAGCCACATACTTATGCCTTAAGGCATTAAGTCCGCCGATTGTACTTTTTAGGGTTCCGTAGCCAAAATGGCAAAAACGGAACCCTTATAGTTTCGTCATGTCCGTCCGTCCGTCTGTCCGTCTGTCCGTCTGTCCGTATGTCACAGGCATTTTACTCAAAAACTGCACGATGGATATTGATGAAATTTGGAATATAGATTTTTTGTACGAGCCGCTACTTAGTTTGGTAGTTAAATAATTAAAATAAATATTTTTAGGGGGGGCACTCCATACATGTTACAGAAGCTAAAAAAATTTTTTTTCAGAAAATATCAACGTGTGGTACATAGTTCGACAGCTCTTTCAAAAACATTTTAAGGTTCTTAAGTAATGTTTTTGATTAAATGAATAGCTTTGGAAATAATCGCTCCGAAAGTTGTGAAAATTGTGTCCCCCCCCCCTCTATCTTCTAAACCGTGTATCCGAAAAATATAAAAAAAATTACAAAGATAACGCTTAATTAATACGAAAATTATTTTCAACAAGATCGGATTAACCGTTTTTGAGTTATTGCCGATAAACTGCGCTTCTCAACAAAAGGACGTAATTGCTATGAAGATACGCTCTTTTGTTGTTGTACTTTTTTTACATAGTATTTTTTACCTTACAGTTACGGCTATGGAACCCTACACTGAGCATGGTCCGACATGCTCTTGGCCAGTTATTTTATTATTGTGCAATTAAGTTTAAATAAATAAATAAATAATACCTAGGCAAGCCCTAGAATGGACACCGCAAGGCAAAAGGAAACGTGGTCGACCGAAGAAATCCTGGCGGCGTTCAGTGGCATCCGAGATGAAGACAGCCGGGCTATCGTGGCCCGAGGTGAAGCACGCAGCCCGAGATAGGACGCGATGGAGACGCACTGTGGACGCCCTCTGGCCCACCTAGGGGACTCATGACCTTAAGTCAAGTAAGTCAAGATAAAAAGACGTAACTGTCAATAATGTCCTACAAAAGTGAAAACTTTTTGTAGACGTAGATAGTGAAATCGTCAACAAACAATAATAAATAACCTATTCGGTAGTAACTCGTAACGTCGTGGAAATCCTTTTACGTAATCATTAGTCGAAAGTCTACTGCTAGACATAGGCCTCCTACAAAGAACGCCGCCATGATTGATTCCGTGCGGCCCGCATATCTCGGACTTTGGCAACCGTTATCAGGTGATCAGTCCACCTGTCTGGCATTATCATAACTATTCTCAGCCATCCTTATTCTTGATCGAAGCCAGTTATACCAATTTTCTTCTTACACTCAAATATACCTTAAAGAGCCTTATTAGGCATAATTTAAAAATCCTATTACGAAAACGCATAACAATTCGTACCCTTGGTAAAATAAAGCCGTATGTGACTTTACGTCCAAAGTGCTTTTATTACGCGAATGTTACACAAATCGTACCCTTGGTAAAATAAAGCCGCATCTGCAAAATGACGACTTTTCATTGGAAGCGTTGAAATCTTTTTGTTTCGTATAGTTTACAGAATTTGTGTAACTTTCGCGTAATAAAAGCACTTTGGACGTAAAGTGACATACGGCTTTATTTTACCAAGGGTACGAATTTAAGCATACGATGATTGAGCATACCGCTTTAATGACAAATAAATAAAAGCGCATACAAGTTAATTGGCATGTAGGTCAGGTAGGTATGAACTGCAACCTCAATATAAAAGAAAGATCCAACGGCCGATAAGGCATTTAAATAGTACATTGTGTATCTAGGCCGGTAAGTGAGGAATTACAAACGAGTGTTTTTTATAAGCCCGAGGTGAAACCGAGGGCTTTAATAACACGAGTTTGTAATTCCTTTACCGCCCGTGGCACACACAATGTTTTTCATCACACTTGTGAGGAAATCTTAATAATATAACCTTACTAATCGTCCCAGTATGACAAGAAAATATTAAAACAGAAAGTGACATTATGTCACATATGTCCATAGAGTCACGTTCGGAAACCATAGCGGTAAAGATCTAAACCGGCCATTTTAGTTGATTTTATATTTGCAAAATACTGAAATACACTATTTTAAACATTTAATTAATGTTAATGAAATATGTGTCTATATTTATTTGCAATAACAGTTATCTTTAAATAAATATTTTAATGATAAAAGTTAAAAAAGTAAGTTGACGTTTCCTTTGAACATGACAAATAAGAGTAAAACAGAACTAGCGTTTCAAATTTAAAAAGTAAACCATTACGCCATAGGGCGTAATAGGTCATTTACGGCCCGCAGAACCTACGTATAATGACACAATTTTCGAGCAAGTGTGATGAAAAATATACTTTTTAATATTTATAAGAAATAATGTTATACGTAGTCATTGTTATGCGCATTAAAGATATCCGTTTTAAAATATAAATTTTAATATTATGCGAATATACAGTTATGCGTAACAACGGTATGCGTTGTCAAAGTAGGAAGATTTGCTGTATGGTGGTGGGTGTATGGTAGGTGGGTCTATATTAAATATAGACCCACCTTAAAGGTTATCTGGAAGAGATAACCTTCTTAGGCGACAAGAGCGCATGTCGTCTACCATTTGTTCCATGTGTTTTTAATTTAAGTACCTCTTGTTATTTTCGGTGTGTAATAACGAGTATTGACATTGTTTTGTAGCCAACTACTTGGTAACTCGCACACTTTGTTATTGCCTAAGCGTCTACGTGTCGGCTTTTCTTTCGAATGTCTGGAACACTAATGTATTAGAGGTAATGTACAGACATAAATAACAATAATATACAATAATAATTTCGAATGTCTGGAACACTAATGTATTAGAGGTAATGTACAGACATAAATAACAATAAAAGGTATTAAAATGTACGCGAGTGACATAAAATATTATTTTTTTCATATATCATACCTATTTGTCCAATTGTACAAATAGGTATGATACATTCCGTGTTATATGCACACGGAATGTAGTTTTAGATTGTCACTATATTCATCTATTGTTTGGTTAATAAAAAAAGTCTAGCTCCAAATTGTGTACATAGTTTAGAAGTGAGTGGACTTAAGCGTATGAGATTTACGTGTTCTACAATTGGTGTATTTAATAGTTTTTCACTAGTATCAAATTATTGTTTGCTTGTTTAAAGTAAAAATTAACGGTAGGTTAATGAAGTTTCTTCAGTGGTTGTCATAGAATAAAGTAATTTTGTCGCAACCGAGCAGCGTCCCAGAAGTGCACTTTAGTTAAAATATGCAGACAAATTGTTGTCCGACATGACATGAATTAGCTTCTTTGTTTTACTTTTATAACTTTTCACTGCTTACGTCGATTTCAAACCCTAGATCCTTTTTCATGGTTTTAATTTTAATAACATCTTATTTCTATCATTTGACTTTTATTTCTAACTAGCATTTACCCGCGGCTTCTTCGCCCGCGTTGTTCCCGTTACTGTCCCAAGGGAACTCTACCGGGGTATAAAATATTCTATGTTTCAATCCAGGACTTGATCTGCTTGCATACCATATTTCAGCTCAATCCATCCAGTTATTACCCCGTTATTTGGTAACAAACATCCAAACCGTGTGCCTACCATGAGTTGAGTGTACGATCGTCGCTAGCGAGTTTAACCTATCGAGAGTCAGTGCACCTCTCTCGCACGCGCTGATAGTACGAAAGAGATAATTAATTGATTAATGCTGTATTTAATTAATTGAATAACTAACTTACTGTATATAAATATTGACTTGTAATTATTATTACCAATAAAGATTATGATTATGATTATGATAGACTGTCATCGAGCGCTCGATACTCGCTAGCGCCGATTGAAAAGTCAACTCACTGATGAACAATATTTTAAACAGAAGTTATACAAGAAGTTTTTGCACTTGTGGCACTGTTTTAGGTTGTATTTATTTTGTGGGCATCACTATCATTAAACTTCAACAGCTCTTGATGTTGTATTCATTACATTGCTGATTTTCTATACATAATATTTATTTTTATTTATCAGAAACAGTTTTCATGGAGATGGAGAACTGAATGTTTCCATGGAATTTATTTAATAAACTTTATTGCACAATAATTAAAAGTTCAATTGGCGAACTTAAGGCATTCTCTACTAGACAACTAGATTTATAAAATTAAGATATACGAAGGTAGATATAGGTAGTTTCACGAGAGTTGAGGCCACGCACACAACAACACTGTCATGTAATGACAGCGAGGTTTTGAAACTACTGTTCTTTTTTCGTACCGATAGCAAGTTCAACAGTGAATTGCAAGATAGACCAAAAAGTTTCTTTAAACTATAGCCTTGTGTTTATTTACTCACTCATTCATTTCATTCATTCACTTGTTTTACAATGAGTACTTCATGGAACTCCGTGGAACTACCTGTACGCACAGTATACTTGTGACAATAAACACACATAATATAAAAACAAATAATATACTTATATACATCGTGACGAACAATCAGCTTTGTGATCATGTTTACAATACCCCCAAATCCCTGACAATCTTCATACTAATCGAGTGACTAAGGTAAGGCTTTGAATTCACCTCAGCGCGAACATTTTCCCCATGCATATTTAAGCAACCGCCATTGTATTTTCTTTTGAACACATTTCCTATTTAAATTTCGGACTGGTCGAATTTAAATGAATAAATCTCAACTTTGTTCCCCGCTGTTTTACCAAAGCTGTATGATTCTTTTGTATCCGTGCAACTTTTGTGGATTATTTGTGAGTTCCTAATAAAAGCAGTCTGATTTTACATTAAAAGGTGGATTTATTTTGTTCATGGATACAAGCGCTGCGTAAATGAATTTAGGAAATCTGGGTTTCGTTTGCTCAAGATATACAATTACATTATTTTTTGCAGAAATGTATAATTCAAAACTTACCATATTACCTAAGATAAAATATTATGGGTGACTTTTACAAACTGTATTATTTCTTTAAATTACCTATGTATCGTTGTAATTTTTTTGGCAAATAATGAAATTATTTAAAACAACGAACAGTTTATTTGATGATTGTTTGATCAAAATGGTGGCCAAACATTTTGATCAAACAATCATCAAATAAACTAAAAACAATTGCAGTAAAAAAGATAATTTGACAGATTTTGCATGATTTCTTCTAATGGACGTTTCATGACAACTATTTTTTTTTGACAATTCTCTGAAATTTTAATTACTGGATAAATTTATTTTACCTATAAGTGGTCATGAAACATAAAAATACATGATGTGAATCATACACGAGTGGGGTATGCAATACCGGTTTTACTTGTATGGGCCAATACCAAAAAACCGGTACTATCCATTCAAATAAAACCGGTATTGCATGCCCTATACACGAGTAAGCACGTATAATCTCTCAGTCGTTTTTTATTTTAAAAACTAGCTGTTCCGGCAAACTTCGTTCCACCTCAGAATTTTTAATTTTTTAGATGTTTATAGTTATTCTGTTATTTGGGACAGAGACTAACCCAAAAAATCCAAAATCATAAAAATTGGTCCACCAGTTCTCGAGTTATAAGTAGTGTAACTAACCCGTGTTTTATGTATGTAATATAGATTTATGTATATAGATGATAGTAACATCCTCAAAATGCGGCACAAAAGTTGCCGAAATTGGCTTTTGACAAAAAAGTAATTTTAAATTTTTCGAAAGTTTTTATTAGTTCTCAAACTAACCCTAGTAAAATAACATAAACCACCTTTCGAGCATTCCCCTGGTCCGTCAAGGGCACAAATTGTTTCCAACAATATACAGAGCAGGCTTAAAATTTAAATGGTCTGACATTTTCTGACATATATTCAGACTTTGTCACATATTATCGTCGTAATTTATATTAGAGGTATAAGGTTCCATTAGGGTACTTATTAACCCTAAACTTTTTGAATTCCAACTTCCTGGAGCATCAGACAATGAATTAGATATTGTACATTAAAGGCATTTTAAACAAAATAAATAACGAACCAAACATTTTCAGGAATAGGAAAATTGTGAACTTGTCAATATTTACTAATAGGTATGCAAATATCTTCGTTACATAAAATGACGTGCCTGGCATTTCTCGCGTGTATTGCTACCGTATACAAAGCAAAAGTAAAGGTATCAACAAACTAGTTATCACGAAATAATCCCTAATAATTTAGTTACTTCGCACGCGCGATCTTTGATGCCAAGCAGCTTTGATACAATATAATTACAACTCTGAAGGATGGCATGAGTCAGATGTGATTAAAATGGTGAACCAACATGATAGTTACCGCCGCGAATTTCATTATCTTAGATTATAAACATACTTGTGTTTGATCTGATTTATGTACTGTGGGTATGGGTTTACACACGTTTGCGTGCGGTTCGATGTCGTTAGTAGGCAGTCAATTTTAAGCTGTATAATAGTCCAATTATCAGTACCCAATCTTTGACTTAGTTTAGCACGGTGACTTATTATAGCTTCCGAAGAAATGTATAGAAACGTCAATTCGAAAAATTATTGTATATCATGAGGTTAGGGAAGATCTCGTTCATTTATAACAAAAACGAGGCGATTAGCTAGCTATTTACAAGGAAAAGAGAAGAAAAAAACCACGAACATTACTTTGTATCTTCAATAGCTCAAAGAAGAAATGAGTTGTGTACTGTCATCTGAACTGAAACGCGTAACAATCGTTATTTATCATCAGATTAAAAGCTTTACACTTATCATTGGAGTACATTTTACGGGATCCCCTTGCTTCCCATAAATTTATAAGTTATACTGTATAGTTAGTCATAATTATCGAAAGTCATAAAGTATTTGTTTCTCTAAAACGGTAATATTTTTAGGATATTATAAAACATTAGCAAATAGAAAACAATAGGTTAGGTTAGGTTTGTTTTATAATAACAATTCTGACAACTTAACGGTTTCGTAGAAAATAGGTTCTATGACTTACGATAATTATGACTAACAATACAGTATGATTTTTAAAAACTGCGGGAGACAATATAGACCCACATTTGAGTTCCCCTTGTTTCTCATAAAGTTATAAGTCATAATTACCGAAAGTCATAACATAAAGTATTTGTTTCTCTAAAACGGTAATATTAAACTCTACCGTGGGTTAAGACAGGATCGCAATATTTAAAGAAGACTGAATACCATTTGGCCTACTTTAATAAACCTCCGACTATACCTCTCGTCTCGTATAAGCGCTTGAGTGTAATTCCTCCTTTGTAACACGATACGGGTGAAATAAATAAGTACACCTAAACTAAAGCAGGTCTGTCCAACACTTCCTGTCGAATTTCGGTAAGCGAGAACACTTCCTGGCGCTTACAACACCACGTTAAATAAATCATGTACTTCTTAAATTTATTGCCGCGAGTATTTCAGCAATTTTAAAGCGGGAATATGACGACATACTTCTACGGTATCAGTGGCAGAAACAATAGAACATTACTTACCTAGGCGGTATAACAAAGAATGTCTCAGACAGGTATTTGACGCCCGAGCCGAAGTCAAGGATAGCGATAAGTATGCGATCTGAGGCTTCTTTGAGGTGGTAAGTACAAAATTTTATGTC
Organism: Eudemis profundana; assembly: GCA_947034925.1. Lineage (NCBI taxonomy): Eukaryota > Metazoa > Arthropoda > Insecta > Lepidoptera > Tortricidae > Eudemis > Eudemis profundana. The sequence goes on along the minus strand of OX344802.1, from coordinate 4,534,836 downwards.
TCCTCCAGGCCATGAAGTGGGATTTTCCGCGCGTAGCGGGCGATTATTGCCATTTGCCACTGTATGTCCAGTTGTGACGTAAAGATTTGAACTCTCAAGTGTGGGTTGGTGTTTCTGAACTGAATTTCTGCAAGATAATAAATAACGATAGACATGATTTGATTAGTCTATGAAACATAGTAACCCACGCTCGTAATGTAACATTTTTTAACAAAGTATAAAGACGAACACGAGCGGCCGTTTAGAAGCGCGCTACACGTATTCACACAGACGCGCGATAGCACGTATGTGTGAGTACGATCCATACTGGAGCCTTCTTGCGCATTCTTATTTCGTTGCTTGTAGTGCGTTCGTACACGGCGCGCACACATTCAAGCGCGCGATGTACCTTTTGTAGGAAAAAAAAATACTGTTTTGTGACTGTGACTTTCAGGTGATTCGAGTCGGTCGGTTGTCCATACAAACATAATAGAGGGTCATCGTTTGCTTCCAAGGCATCAATTATGTCTTGTGTTTTATTTTATAGCTTGATTCATTTTATCTTTTAATAAAAGGTATGTGTCTAAAAATCAGAAAATAACATAATACATGATAGCCCCAAATGACAAAAAGTGCTGTTGTTGTTGCTTACACTTTACCCAAATGTACCTCAGAGTTTGAATATTTGATACTTTGCTTAGAATTGGTACAATCAAAATACCTAAATATAAATTATTTGAATTAAATTACAATTTAAATCAGTTCCTCGTATTTATTAATTTTAACCGCATTGTCTAAAAAACATTAGACAATATCCTTACGCAAATATTGTTCTATGCAAATGTCGCACTGTGTTTCACACGTTGCATTCAAAATCAAAATTGAAGACTATATGCCAACCGTGAACGCGTTGGAATTAGTTTAGTGGTAATTTTGGTGAGAACGTGGTATATTCCTAAATGAGATGCATGTGCTGCGAATGTGTTCTGCTTCTGTTGTATTTCAAACGGGTCTTAGTTGTGTATACGACCAAAACTTAAACATTTTTTTTTATAGTTTTAGGCTTGAAAAGGAAAAATTGGAACCCTTATAAGATCACTTTTTTGTCCGTCTGTCAAGACCCTCTCCGGAACGCGTGGAGGTATTAAGTTGAAATTAAACCATATACTCAGGTCTATGGTCCTTTGAAGCTGTGAAGAAATCAAGCTTCTAAGTTAACGTGAAAAAAGATGTGGCCGTTTATGCCGCAAAAATCGTAAATTTCGACATTCTCAAGGAAACCAAAATTCAAATACTATCCGTTGACCCAGAACTATGAAATTTGGCAAGTAATACCGTCTTATACTACAAGTATAGGGAAAATCTGAAAACTATGCATTTTTAATTGAATCTTAAAAAAATTGACTTCGCTAAGGGAGTCCATAAGGGTGCTTTAATATATGCACCTAGAAATTTGTACGGAACCCTCGGTAGGCGAGTCCAACTCGCACTTGACCGGTTTTTATTTTTTATACTTATAACTAGCATTTTTTCCTATTTCAAAGACTTGGCCTAGATGTATAATACCAAAGGAGATTGCCGACGCGTCTATGGGGCCTCGTACCAAATCAAAAGTCATTGTGTCAACACGAAACCGACTGTATCTTAAAGAACAAGAAATTGCCTTTGCTAATCACTAAATCTCGTTAAAATTGTATTCGGGGATCCATAGGAAATTGAGTTTGATTTTCAGATTTCGAGGTTAGTTTTTGGGTAGCAACACGTTTAAGTATTTGTCAATCGGCCAAATACAAAATCAGCTAATAACGTTAACTCTTGACGTTGACAAGACTTCACTTAACTTAGTCGTATAACGTGTCATTTCGGATACCTGTTTTAGGTTTTTTATTGTACCTGTCCAGATTGTTGTGTGTTATAAAAAAAATATTGTAAAATGACTTATACGCTCAATGTCTCATATAGTGAAATATCAGCGAAATATCACGAATTGTTTGTACCAAATAAATAATTTATAATGATGTCACCTTCGACACAAAATTGTAAAAATTCGTATTCCTATGAAGTACCTTAAGTATTTCGATATATTTGAAAAAAGGCGGTAGTAATAAAACTAATAAAGTACAGTAAGAAGAGTAAATATATCTGTCACCGTATCAAAAAAGGTATTCACGAGCTCGTTACAACGATGCGAGATAGATTAGTTTCTTGGCGAATTTTAGAGACATATACCTAAATAAGCCTAAAAGGTATGGCGTTCATCCCCAAAATATCGCATTCCTAAAATACCAGATTCTCGATATATCAGATTCTCCGTATATCAGATCAGATGACCGAAATAATACATCCAAAAAAATCATTTATGCCACACCTGGCTTTAAAGTGACTTTTTCCGCACGCTGCGCGTAGCCGCTTTCTGGCCAAGTGTAGACATAAAATTATGTTCTCAACACGAGAGGTAATAAAGAAAGCCCTCGATTGCATATTTACGTCCCTCGCTTGCAGCTTGGGCCGCAAACTTCTGCGATCTCGGCCTTTCTTTGTATTACCACCCTAATTGTGTAATGTACTATTAGGTTTATTCTTTAGAAATATGTCTGCGGTCACCTTATTCCTCTGGCCCTTTTTCATAGGTACTAAATGTATGGAGACAGAGGAATAAGCCGCAGACATATTTCTGAAGAATAAGTAACCCATTAGATCCTTGAGTAACTTACGATTTTATAATGTAGTGTAACAGGAATGTGGTAAGTAAGACAGAAATCTAATAAATCGAGAATCTGGTGTTTTGAAAAATCTGGTATTTTGGGACTGCCGGATTTTGGGCAGCAGTACCTAGGTTCAGGTAAATTGGCACCATTTATACGTATCTCTTCGCGAATTATTGCATGGCACTCGTTGCACAGCTTGCTGGAGGGGATGACCTGGATTTAATGACAAGAACGTGCACTTTAAAACTACGACAGTATAATATAAATGTATTCAAGTACCCTAATATCTCGATATTCATGTTGTCATACAAGAGACTTCACTTAAATAATACGATATTGTTACTTACTTCCGTTGGTGTAATCCAAGCTGTAAGGACATTGAGCAAAGGTGCACTTAGTTCATGTGCTTCATGTCCTTGGTTAGGTCGCGGCAACAACAAAGTACAATTTATGCACCGGCTATTGCTAAAACCTTCCATTTTTGTCTAATGCTGCTTTTTGCGAACTGAATAAAACGTAGCATTTACGACAGAATGTTAAGTTGACAATTATTCTAATTGTTTGCAGCTTTCAATGCAGGTCGTAAAAGACATAAAACCACGGAGTTTCATGGAATTAATATTTTTGTATACATTTACATAGATAGTGGTGCCACAGTCAAAGGCCTTTTAGATTTTGACTAGTTTTGTCTGTCAAATACAGTTTTAAGGAAATGGGTATCATTTAATCGATCAGCAAAATATTCATATTTTGGTCAGCAGAAATATGTACTTGGTCAGCCAAAATAGCTAGTTGGTAAGCAACTTATGGTAAGCAAACATTTATAAATCAGGCTGCAATTAATGATATACTGATCTGCTCTAAATTATTTTGGTCAGCAAATTAAATATTTGAGCTGCATTAAGCGATCTACGGTAAATCAAATTTTGGTAAGCAATCAGTAGGTAAGCAAAATATTTCATTTTGTTCATCAAAAAAAAGGGGGCAATAAAACCTAACTGGGCGCAACTATTCTGCCGCCAATCGTGTGCGCATTTTGTCATTCGGTAATTGTCAGCTGTCAAGTAGCAAGTGTCACTGTGATATATACAGGGTGTCACTGTGATATATACAGGGTGTCACTGTGTTATATACAGGGTGTAACTGTGATAGATACAGGATGTAACTGTGATATATACAGGGTGTCACTGTGATAGATACAGAGTGATACTGTGATATATACAGGGTGTCACTGTGATAGATACAGGACAGGATGTCACTGTGATATATACAGGGTGTCACTGTGATATATACATAGTGTCACTGTGTTATATACAGGGTGTCACTGTAATGTATACAGGGTGTCACTGTGATGGGCTCATATAAAATTGGTATTTCGATTTTTTATACATCTCATAATGTTTAGAAGTTATATTATTTATTCACAACGTGTATCGTTTCGTTTTTAGGGTCAGCAAAAAAAATAACCCTAACCTACCTATTTTTGAGAGCCGTTTCGTTTTTAGGGTCATCAAAAAGAAAATAACCCTAACCTACCTATTTTTGGGAGCCGTTTCGTTTTTAGGGTCATCAAAAAAAATAACCCTAACCTACCTATTTTTGGGAGCCGTTTCGTTTTAGGGTCATCAAAAAAAAAATAACCCTAACCTACCTATTTTTGGGAGCTGTTTCGTTTTTAGAGTGACACCCTGTATACATTACAGTGACACCCTGTATATAACACAGTGACACCCTGTATATATCACAGTGACATCCTGTATCTATCACAGTGACACCCTGTATATAACATAGTGACACCCTGTATATATCACAGTGACACCCAGTATATATCACAGTGACACCCTGTATATTTCAATTAAACTGCTTACAGACATGTTTTCTCTGCTGACAGTGACATCCTGTATCTATCACAGTGACACCCTGTATATAACACCATGGCACCCTGTATATATCACAATGTCATAATGTATATATCACAGTAACATCCTGTATACATTACAGTGACACCCTGTATACATATAACACAGTGACACCCTGTATATATCACAGCGACATCCTGTATCTATCACAGTGACACCCTGTATACATTACAGTGACACCCTGTATATAACACAGTGACACCCTGTATATATCACAGTGACATCCTGTATCTATCACAGTGACACCCTGTATATAACACAGTGACACCCTGTATATATCACAGTGACACCCAGTATATATCACAGTGACACCCTGTATATCTCAATTAAACTCTCTGCTGACCAATTGTAAAATCTTGCTATCCAAGTAATTATTTTGCAGCTCGACTGGTTATTAGGCAGCCAAATGATAAAAAAAGCAGATTAATATTGGTTAAAATGTTAACCGTTTTTAAACTGTTTGCTGAACAAGAGTTGCCGCCCGATTTTATTTATTGCCAGCCAAATCTTTGTATGCTGCCCAAATGATTTAACTGCTTATTTTTTTTTGCGGATCAATTTTAATAACGGCTGACCAAAAATTTACTTTCCTAAGGAAATATACCATATACCTACATGGCGGCGCGCTATGGCGGCGGAAATCGTACTGCAAAATTCTTTTTTAAGTGATCTCAGATTTCCCATTTTAAATTCAGTAATAAAAAAATCCACCGGTTCAAAAAAATAAAACTAAGTTTTTGATATCGTTTTGGTTGTGACACAATTATGACGATATTGGTACCAAAAGTCGGCAATCTCCTTTCATTTCAATCCATTCAACTGTTACCTACTGCATTATTCGGTAACAAAGCCTTCACATATTCCACTCCACACTAATAATATAAGTACATTTCTCGACTAAATAATTTGAATCGAAACAGTTAAGATCAAAAGTGCATTAAAATCTTTTTCATCACACTTGCTCGAAAATGGTGTTGTTACACGTAGGTTTTGCGGGCCGTAAATGACCTATTACGCCCTAGGGCGTAATGGTTTTCTTTTTAAATTTAAAACGCTGGTTCTGTTTTACTCTTATTTGTCATGTTCAAAGGAAACGCCAACTTACTTTTATTACTGAAATATTTATTTAAAGAGAACTGTTATTGCAAATACATGTAAACACATATTTCTAGAACATTAATTAAATGTCTAAATAGTGTATTTCAGTATTTTGCAAATATAAAATCAACCATTACCGCTATGGTTTCCGAACGTGACTTAACATTCGCATTGTCTGTGGATATGTCACTAATGTCACTGTCAGTTTTACAGTTTTATTTAGGTTAAGTAAGGTTATTTTAATCAGATTTCCTCACAAGTGTGATGAAAAACATTGTGTGTGCCACGGGCGGTAAAGGAATTACAAACTCGTGTTATTAAAGCCCTCGGCTTCGCCTCGGCCTTGTAACAAACACTCGTTTGTAATTCCTTACTTACCGCCCTTGATACACAATGTTCTATATGTTGTTACGAGTTTGTAATTCCTTTACCGCCCGTGGCACACACAATGTTTTTCATCACACTTGTGAGGAAATCTAATTAAAATAACCTTACTTAACCTAAATAAAATTGTAAAACTGACAGTGACATTAGTGACATATATCATAGACAATGCGAATGTCAAGTCACGTTCGGAAACCATAGCGGTAAAGCCTTAAAATGGTTGATTTTATATTTGCAAAATACTGAAATACACTATTTAAAGACTTAATTAATGTTACTACAGAAATATGTGTTTACATGTATTTGCAATAACAGTTCTCTTTAAATAAATATTTCAGTTACAAAATTTAAAAAAGTAAGTTGGCGTTTCCTTTGAACATGACAAATAAGAGTAAAACAGAACCAGCGTTTCAAATTTAAAAAGAAAACCATTACGCCCTAGGGCGTAATAGGTCATTTACGGCCCGCAAAACCTACGTGTAATGACACCATTTTCGAGCAAGTGTGATGAAAAATGTCGTACCTACTTAACACGGGATAAAGAAAGCCCCAGATCGCAAACTTATCGCCCTTGCCTTCGGCTCGAGCGTCAAATACCTGCGATCTGAGACATTCTTTGTTTTACCGTAAGTAAGTAATGTAGTTACTATTTTCTTTTCAAGCAGATTTAGATTAAAATTTCGTACCGTCATAAAAGTTAAATTCTCCCGGCTAGTACCGCTTGCATACAGCAAATTGTTTAGCTCAAACAACATTGCTATTTCCCCCGGTCCACGTTCGCAAAATAAATATTTCGACGAGCAAGTTTGTTTATTTGAATTACCGTGTTTGTTATTGTGAAGTTGAAGTAGGTAATATTAACACTTGTTGAATATTTGTCGCTGGCTGCCGTTAGCACTCCATTGTGGTTGGTTTGGTGCGTAACTATTTAATGTAAGCTATTGTAAATTAATGTATAGCTACACTATCAACCGTTCAGTTCTTTTTGTGATCTATGAGAATAGGCCTGTGCCCAGCAGTGGGGCGTAATATAGACTAATGATGATGATTCGACAACACAAATATTTAGCGTCAATGATTATCATTTTTTTCTGCGGATAGTTATAACAAAATTGTGGGAATTAAAGCCTAATTTCCTTGTTTGACTTTGGATATTTGAAAATCTAATAGGATCATTCAGTTTCGCTGTCAACTCCGTCCTTGACATAATTTCACCCGTGAACTAGTAATAATATCCGTAATCTAGGGTCAAAATATGTCATTCGTTCGTAATTTTTGGTGACATTCTGAATAACACTACCAAAGTTAAATACTTACGAGTACCTAAGTAATTTATAACCTAACCGTTAATTTATTTAAGCCACATCTGGCCATACGCGTACGGAAAAATCCGTTTTCTGGCCAAGTGTAGACATAAAATGATGTACACGACACGGGAGGTAATAAGGAAAGCCCTCGGTCGCATATTTACGTCCCTCGCTTGCAGCTCGGGCCGCAAACGTCTGCGATATCGGCCTTTCTTTGTTTTACTACCCTAGTTGTGTAATGTACCTACTATTATATTTTGTTACAATAGTTATAAACAGTTGCGTTGTGTCAATCACACATGCACATTAAACCTGCCATAAAATCTTAAGGTATAAAGTGCATTATTAACCGATGCAACTGTCAGTACACATTACAAAAAAATTAGAATCGCATAGACGCCCGTTTTGTCTATTATATAAAGTGATGCTTTATCCTTGGAAACTGCGTCGCAGTGCGATATAACCTCGTTTTATACGAACTCAGCAGATATTCGGCGACACCTGTCTACGCAACCATTTTGATTCCCTGCAACATGCTACACGATATGTACACACAAGGATGATTACTTAATCATAATAGATTTAAGATTTTGCCAGTTGATATACCACGTTTATCAATACGCATAGTTTTCATAATATTTTTAATTTATTATTATTAACAGGTGACCTGTGTGCTCGCATAAAAAAAAAACAAATGAGAGAAGGGAATTTTACCTTCCACTGTACCTTTCCTTTCAGAATTTTGCATTATTGATTCTGATCAGAAAAAGAAACCCTTATTTTCCAAACAATTTTTATGTGTCACTGTTGTGACGAGCCATATATGAAAAATAACATCACAAAGCTGATTTTTTTCGAACACTTTTATTCTTTGCGAAAGTGACTAGTGGATGACTTTGATTATAACTATACAAAGTACGCACATCTGAATTCCTAAAAAATATTTTCTACTGTCCTGAAAGAATTGTTAAAAAAATTCAACCCCATTTAAGAATGGGGTTGAATTTTTTTTCACGTCATTTTTTTTACGTTTTGAGTCGATACTAAGGTATGGAGTCAAAACGTATTTGTAGCGTAATTCTAAACGCCGGGATATAAATAAATAATACTTCCCCTTAATATTCACCTTAAAAGTAAAACATATTATTTTTTGTCTCCTTGTTGTATAATAAACCTATTGCCTGCTCACATGTATACCTACGAATATCACAATGAACTGTACAGATACCTATCAAAGTTTTAATGTGTGGGCGAATAGACACACTTGCTATTTTCATAAGAAACAATCCCTACACTGACACTGAGACGGGTCCCACACTAACATCTGCACGCCGCACGTTGGATTTACTACTTTCATCCCCGCCCTAAACTTAGCTTAACAGCCTGCGGCCTAATATTAACTCGCAAGTCCAACAACTATTTTATTGTCCCTTGTAATATTAAAATTACTGCCTAAGTTAGGTAATACAGTGAAACTGCAAGCCTAACTTAATAGGAGTTGGCCTTGTAACGATGGTCATAGAGGCCTCCGATTTGAACTGAATATTAAGTTTCTAATTCAATTATGCAAACATGTTGAGCCTGCATTTAAGTATCTAGGGAATTAATTTTCACACTGAACTGTTGTTACGTGAGATTGGACGAGACTTTTTGTGGTATAGCGTAATTAAAGTTTTATTTCAATTCTAACTATCACTATGCTACGCTTGGGTCATTCCCATTTTTGTACACACAGTCATTACCGCGGATGTCACTACCATCACAGGTTATATAATAGTTCTTCGAACAGATACTACACTCTCCCGCAATACAATAGAAAAGAACATTCTGGAATCATAACGTCCGAAGTGCGGTCGTCGACCCCGCGCGGCGTAAAATCAGTGCTAGGGCTGTCAACCGATACACAAATAAATGATTTCACAAATAGATTGAATTAAAAAACAGTGTTTTCTTATAATTTGTTTTGGGTAGTGCAAAAAACGATAAATGCTTGTTTAACTGGATATTGTTGCAACCGTCTACACTACACTGCAACGCGCACGCCCCGTTATCAACAAAATAATAAAATTAAATTATAAATACGCGATCGAAGTGCGGTGCGACGCGGTCCATGCGAGCGCTTTTGTTTTTTTTGTTCGTGAACAGGCTCAAGGAGCTGTCAAAACTATCGGACTTACTTCGTAGCGGTAGGCTGCACGCATGCGAGCGCGTGACAACCAACTGAGTTTCGTACCGCCGGCGGTAAGTGACGTCACTCAAGGTCGCGCTCGGCGAAAAACGAGTGTCGGCCCCCTGCTACCATGGCTTTAATGTAAACGTTCGACCTAACCGTCATTCGGAATATATAATGTCATGAATTCTTCTTATCATATGGATGAGTGAATTTATGATGGTATTTTTTTTAATTAATTAGAAAGTGTAATAACGCCCATCCTATGGTAGTGACATCCACGGTAGTGACTGTGTGCACAAAGATGAGAATGATCCGCTTATTGAATAGCATGTGAGTTTAATATATTTCTTACAGTCCTTCTTATTGCGGTAACTGGGCAATTCTAATAGCGTTTCAACCGCTCTCACTTTCCTGGTAAAATTTTTGACTATTTTCATGTAGGCTCGGATTACCATTTTCTGTTATTTTCTACAGGTACTGGTATTCTACAAAATAGCCTAAAATAGTAATCCGAGTCTACAGGGAAATGCTTCATAATTCTACCAGGAAAGTGAGAGCGGTTGAAACGCTATTAGAACTACCGAACTAGGAAATATCGTAACTTAGTTTGCGGAGATGAAATAATTTGCTTCACCGTAATCACCTTAAGAAATATATTTTGTATTAAATAACTGAGGTCACTTTTGTAATAATCGCGTATAGGGGCATTCCACGAAAACGTCTACTTTGTCGGGCACGTGACGGCTATGGCAGCTACCTTAAAAACAATTCAGAAACCAAGTTATAAAATATTGACATACCAAAAATGTACATCCTAACTTTGTTAGAAGTATGAAAAAAATGGCGTCACGTGCTCGACATTCCGGTGGAACGTCCCTATATAACCACATTTTTTATGTTTACGTCGGGAGACGTTTCGTAACCCTTTTCAACGTTCGTGATCGCGGGTAGACTGAGAAAATCATTAATTTTCCCGCTCTCCTCTTTCCACTGCTAATTTTTTCAATCTGGCACTCTCTACTTAAATAGTAGTCTTGCTACGATATTATTAAACGTATGGCATAATAGAAAGAATACCTAATTGGCTTTTCGATCCTTTCCTTCTAGCGAATAAGCTTAGCAGAGCTCATTTACAGCGTAAAAGTTGAGAATTTTTTCACGAAACTTCCTCGGAAATTGTTCTACCCTGCTTTAATTACTGCTGAAATATTTGCAATATTATCTTTTCTGTTTTTTACTCCGTTCGAAGGCAGTAAATCAAGGAATAGCACATCATTTTATGTCTACACTTGGCCAGAAAACGGTTTATCCGTACGCGTAGCCGCGCGTAGCGCGTACACGCCACTTTATGGCCAGGTGTGGCATAAACAATTTTAAGGAAGATTAGATCAAATTAATAACTAGTTAGAAACTATTGGCTTTCCTTTATTATAATAGTGCAGTACATATTAGAACATTCAAAACATACGTGCCAGAAATGCCCCAGCAATTTATGCGGGGTACTTCAAAACACATTACTTAAATGCTGGCCTTAAATTATCCGATTTCTTGGCTTTGGGTCCAGGTCCAGGAATCTCAAGATTTAAGAACACCAATGAAATCACTTTGCTAAGGGTTACTCGGGAACATATTGTATGATTTATGTTCCCTCCTTTCATTACTTCCCGGCTAGGCATATAGGCTGGGTAAATATAATCATCATTTTCAAGCTACAACAAATATACATGTTTGCTGAACTGCTGGTAACAAGCATAGCGGCATATTGAAGGTTTCGCTATGAACATAAGCCTTTTTAGAACAGTATAGGCGGTATTATGTTCCATTTATTGTGTAGCGATTGGTATTCTTGGTAGAATAAGATCGTAAGTAATTATGAGTGTCGTAGGCTCATGTGATGTTTTATATGACGTGGTGTCTACGTCATCTGTCACGTTGATTCGGCTGGGTTTTGTATAGAGCTTGTCATGTTCTCTGCGCAAAACACAAAGCGAGTCGTAATGACAGCGAGATGTGAAGCGTAAGTGAATGATCAGTTGATTGTTTAATCACACATCAAAATGATTAAGGATTGATGATGAAGGGCACGAAGTTGTTCAATTGATGTATTTTTCGTTTATGATGATGTGCGATAATAGAACAATATATAATAGTATTTTATGCAACAGTATAAGTACGCTCAAAAAATGCGAATGGCGGCGAGTATCGCAAATAGATGCCATGAGCGTTTTTTGCCTTAATTATACAACGTTTTATACAATACTTTTTCTACGACTAGGTTTTTAAATATAAAATACAAAATTAAACATAGCTCGCAACAAGGCAAATATGACATATGGCTGACAGACAGTATGTGTCTATGGTAAACTTTTTTTTAATTCGACGTATACTCGCTAGTGACACGCAGTGACGATATTAAAAATACTTTTTTTATGTTGGCATAATACTACAACCCTTTTTCTCTAAATAGTTTTTGAATCATCGTACATTACAAAATAATGGGATAACCCAATTGTGCCGAAACATCAAAAAATAAAACAAACTGTCATAATACACTTAAAAAATGTTTAGAACGTTGATTATATGCATGATATAAAAATGCACCAGAAAATAATGTCCTTAATTGATTTCTTTTGCGTCAGTTTTGCTGTCGTCTTTAAGCTCAGTCTTTTCCAATTAAGCTCAATTGCGGAAAGTTTACAGCATGAAACTTAAGCTTTCTTGTATCAAAGAATATTTGTTTTTAAAGAGCGGATATTACTGCACAAGTACAATAGGCACCAACAACTTTAACTTCAATATCAATGTTTAAGCTCTCTCATATTTATTTGTGACGGCATCACGGCGTTCAGCCATTAAAAAAACAAACAATGTCCAATAAAATAAAAAATTTAGCTACACGAATACACATTTAAAATATTTCATCTAAATATTCTCGGTAAAAATGTATACTCTAGACATAAAATGATGTACACAACACGAGAGGTAATAAAGAAAGCCCTTTATCGCATATTTACGTCCCTCGCTTGCAGCTCGGGCCGCAAACATCTGCGATCTCGGCCTTTCTTTGTTTTACCATCCTAGTTGTGTAATGTACTATTTCTTGGTCAGTTAAAAAATAAAAAAGTCATAACAAACATAGTAATAAAACAACTTAAACGGATTAAATCAATCGCGTATATTACTATATAATTTAGCCGGGCCCTACGGTAGACCTGAACGAAAAGCGTCTCAAAAATTAAAGCGTAAAAAAATAACACTTTCGAATCGACAACTTATATTCGCAAAATTCGTATAACGCAGAAATAAGCGTATAAAGATGTAAAATAATGCGAATAATACCAAAAACAGTCGGCCATGTTTGCTTGCGTCAATTCGAGTTCGTTCGGAAATTGTCACAGTTTAGTGCAGGGGTACGTAGCATGCGACTATAATATAACTGCGGGCGCGGCTGTACATACTTGGCATGGGTAAGAAACCCGTTTTTTATTTTAATTAGAATAATCATACGTTTCCATAATTTTATTTCAAAGAAAACAATCTTTAAACGGGAAAATATTAATAAGTTACTGACATAACTGAAAAATAATATAATAATATTGTACAATATTATTGACACATAACCCAAAAAAAGTAACAAACGTTGGCAAAGGTAACAGATAAATTTCTAAACGAAAAAAAAGGAATAGGCACATTTGTTTTTAATCCCTCTGATGGTGAAGTGGTAAGTTAGGGCGAAACTCTGTAGGGGCTTTTTAAGTTTTCTTAAATTTATTCTGACATCAAAAACAAATTAAATTATACCCGTTTTTGGTACAAAGATAGAAATTTGAAAATCAATGTTTATCATTTAGGTGAAAACAAAAAAATTACCAGGCGTTTGAAATATTCGACCATAATAAAAATAATGCAGGTCTGAATGTTTTTACGGTTCCGTATCAAAATTGTAAAAAAGGAACCGTTATGGTGTGACTCTGTTTGTCTGTCCGTCTCTCATAGGTCAGTCAGATATCTCAAACGATTGCTGCGATCGATTTGAAATTTGGAATAGTTTTAAAAGTCGCTAACCTGAGCTACCTACTGGACATAAAAAAAATCTCTTATACCTTTTTTTACTTTTTTTAGGGGGCCGAAATGGGAGGTCGAAAATTTCAAGTTGTGCTATTGTTTTAAGTGGGGTATCAAAAGGATGGAGTTTATTTGTAGATTCCAATACCATTTTAAGTTTTTTTCTTAAGCATTTACTTTTAAGATTTAGGACGAAAAAAGTTCAAAAAATACCATTCCCCTCCTTCCATTATTAATACATATCTTCGAAGTTACTGAACAGAAGAATCTGTAATAATTGTCAATAATTAATATCAACCTAAATATTATTTAAAAAAATAACGGTTTTCCTAACTTACACAGTTTTTTAGAAATTTGGAAAAATCGTAACACTTACTTATTTGCTCCTACTAAACTAAGCGCCATACAGTTTTTCTTAAAACATTCACGCATCTATTTACGAGTTTTTCATGTTTGAGGTAGGAATAAGAACGTTCAAATATGATTTCAAACATTTATTTTCTACCTACGGGGAGCAACAATGCCGGTTAATTTTACCTCCATAAGATGATTCCGTAGTTTTTGAAGAACATGGTAAAATTAATAAGACAAAATTTAAGGTTTGTCAAATCACGCACGCAGCAATCAAACCCAATCAGGAACGTAGTAAGCGTAAAAAACTGACAGAGCGGGAGGGCCTATATAATCCGGCACACGAGGCATTCTAATCCGGCCCGCGTATAGAAGCCTCCCCTGCCTGCACAGTAAAGTACCTACAGATGTGAAACACACAGCACCCCCAGGACGAAAAAGATTATACGTAACTTCAAGTCGACCATGTCATGTAGCCCGCGCGACATTTTCAAAGGTGCTGTACGGCCCTCTGGGAAAAAAGTTTGGAAACCCCTGATGTGAATGCTTACCCCTTAGGTTGAAGTAAGACTACGCCGGCCACGTCTGTAGTAAGTATCCACATAGGCGGGCTAAACTGGCTTCGAACTGGGTGTGACATGTTGAATGGACAGGACCGGACTGGGCTCCGACTCCCCACGAGTCCGGGGCCCAATAACAACAACCACAAGCCGGGGGCCCGGCCCGTGCGGGCCCCGCGGCGGCTAGGAAAACTGGAAAACACCACCTTAACTATATGGCCAGTCCGACGACGCTAGAACAGGCCGCGGCGAAGATAGTGGGACGACCTGAATGTATTTCTTAACGGCTGTCCAAAGTTAGCTCGGGACCGGGACGGCTGTCATATTTTGTAATTCACTGTCATATTTTGGACGAGGGCTTAAATTAAATATTTAGACCATGTTGGGGTGGGGTGAGCCTGAGGTACAGGCTGGGTGGCGAGGACGTAGCATGCCACGGTGAAAATAGCAGGACAACCTAGACGTATTTTTAACGGCTGGTCAGGGTGGTCCTTTGGACCAGAACCATTGCAAGCGGGATAGATTTGCCCTTCAGCTTCAGTGGGACATTAATAATTAGACTTAAAAAATAGGATTTGGCTCTAGAAGGGGTAAAATTATGAATAGGAATCTGTTATTTCAGATATTTGAAAGTAAAACTTGGTATATAAATTACATACCTAATACATTAAATATTCGTGATGTTCCCTCAATTTCAACAAAACATAACTACATAGAGAACCCACTTTCTTAGATGTCGGTTAAAAATAAAAGGCTTCGAAAGATAAATAACAAAATGTACCTAATTGAAAAGATTCTTGGTAATGCTATTTCTAAGGAGGTGAAAGGGTTAAATGGGATTTGTAATTTTTTACATTTTACCCGGGCGAAGCCGGGTTTTCAGCTAGTATTACTATATTTTAAGTCCCGACGTTTCGTAACCCTTTTCAGCGTTCGTGGTCGCGGGTAGACTGAGAAAATCATAAATTTCCTCTGTCAAAATTACTGTTGTGCAAACCCACTTTAAAAAATACAAATTCAATATTAGTGTTGCCAGATGGGCCTAATGTGTAAAGATGTTCACACACGTCATGCCAGAAGGGCTTAAAAATCTAACTTTAGTAAAAAACTAGCCGCGCTTCCAAAAGGCATACTTGATAAGAAAGAAGGCCAAGGAAATACGAACGCTGAAAAGGGTTACGAAACGTCGGGACTTAAAATGTAGTAATATACGCGATTTAATCCGTTTAAGTTGTTTTATTACTATGAGTGATAATCGTAACAAACAGTTCAACTGTAACTTTATCTACTACACCAAAAACTCAAATAAGATTCCAGAATCTCCGAAAAACCTTATAAATCTTAATTTGTTCGTTAGATGATCTCCCTTAACTTAAGCGTCTTTGTAATGCATATTCTTTTCCAGTATAATTTTTTATTGTTCGCGGCACTGAATTTTTATGAGATACCCGAACTTACCGTGGGAAGGTAATCCTTGGATAAGAAAATACTTGGAGAATAAATTTAAACCGTCACACGACTAAAATACCTATTTATTTCTTCCCTCGAGATTACTGTGAAGAAAGCTGTGCTTGTAAAATGTCTCAGTGCCAGTATAATTGCGTCTAGACAAACGTAGGTATAAATTTACTGCGTTACAAATGAATGAAAATAAATCGTTACTCTTACTCGATTTATTTTTGCCACCAATCTCAAGGATAAAAAACTGTATTAAAAACATAACTCTCGATAACCGTCTCCTGTTAAGAATATAACAATAAAAAAATATACGTAAATATACCGGGTGTGGCCTGGCTCCGTCTAATTGACATTGCTGGTCAATCTTGTCACCCTACAGACGTAATTAATTTCGCAATACATTGCGTGTTCAGATAAACTTTAAAGTGTGCTAAAAATCAAACCACAAGTTATTTTTAAAAGTCGCTGAATAAAAGTTGTCTAGTTTGAGGAGTAGAACCTACGGTTTAATTTTTTGCTCGTATTACAGGCCACACCCGGTACATTGTGGGGACAATCTTACACTAATCGATAGAGCCCCAAGCTAAGCAATGCTTGTATTATGGGTACCAGACGACGATACACATAATGATATAGGTAAATATTTACTTAAGTAGATAACAACATTCAAGATTCAGGAACACTCGTGC
The DNA here is from genome assembly GCA_947034925.1 of Eudemis profundana. Taxonomy (NCBI): domain Eukaryota; kingdom Metazoa; phylum Arthropoda; class Insecta; order Lepidoptera; family Tortricidae; genus Eudemis; species Eudemis profundana. The sequence continues at coordinate 4,518,145 of OX344802.1, read as the reverse complement.
TCATTACACAAATATTTGCGCTTATCAGGATTTGAACCTGGGACCTCTAGCTTCGTAGGCGGTGTCACATCCACTAGGCTAAACGTGTCGTCAAACAATTTATAATTAAGGATAGAAATTACAGCTTTACTATGCACTGCTGAAGTCTCCCCAAAGACTTCTACAACAAACGGGTGCACACTTCTTGCCCCTATCGTCATTCTTAACTAGGTGGACCATCTTGTACTCGTATAGGGCCGATCCACACTGCGTCTTCCGGTATACTTATTACTTACATGTGAATGTAATTAATAAATTAATATGAATATAAAGAAATAAACGCTCATTCTCAAAATACCGCATTCCCAAAATACCAGATTTTTAAAATAACAGATTCTCGATTCTACTTAATTTGGTGTCCTATAAGCTGGTCTATCAGCCCTTTTCGTATGTATGTTGATTTTAGGGACACCCTGTATACATGACATAAAGATGCACCTGAAAATAATGTAATTTAATTTTTTTGCGTCAGTTTCCTATCGTCTTTATGCTCAGTATTTTCCAATTAAGCTCAATTGCGGAAGGTTTGCAGCATGAAACTACTTACGGTAGAATAGTGAAAGTATGTCAAGTTGTCAAACAATTGTTAGGTGCATATATAGATACAGAAAATCAAAGTACACAGAAAAACTAAATGGCACTCGCCTGTGTACAGACCGAGAATCGAACCACAACAACAACAATATGTAACATAAAAAGTGTGGTGTAAATTGCCCACATTAAAACCAATGAAGAGACAAAAAATGTTTCCTTCATAATATATAAATTGTTAGGTAGTTAATAAATGCTATTCTACTGTAAAAGAATATTTGAGTGCAAATCTGTAGTATAACATAGGTCTAATATCCCAGATAATAATATGTAATTTGTATATGTTATAGTACATTACTTACCTAGGGAGGTTAAACAAAGAATGTCTCAGATCGCAGGTATTTGACGCCAGAGCCGAAGGCAAGGGCGATAAATATGCGATCTGAGGCTTTCTTTATTACCTGGTGGTGGTAAGTACAAAATTTTACGTCTCCCCCAGGCCAGGAAGTGGGATTTTCCGCACGCGCAGCGTGCGGTAGTTGCCACTTTATGGCCGGGTGTGACGTAAAGACTAATTTCATTCGCAAATATTTATCCAGGGTTCATAATGTATTTACAGTTTGCAAGCCTAACATCTGTAATACATGAGAAACGCAATAAATTGTTGAGTTCATTGTTTATGCTTGATATGTAAAGAAAATAATATTTCAAAAATGAATAATTTAACATTGTATATTTTAGTACAAAATATTATATTATTTTCATTTGTTGCATCTCAATATTTTTATGACAATATTAAAATACGAATTAACATGTATAAGAAATTACTCAATTTAGAAATTCCTGCAACTTAAAACAAATGAATGTCGCTGAATAAAATGGCGTCGGATTACTTGACAGATGCATAGATTTGTCAGCGATTTGTCTGCCCCTATTCAAATCTGAGGAAGCCGAGCCGGTATTTAACTTGCCAATAAAAAAAAAATTTATATTTCAATGTTTTATCTAGCTGTTATTGATAAACTAGAAGTAAATATTTTTTCATCACACTTGCTCGTAAAGGGTGTTATAACACGCGCGCTTATAGACCAACTCGAGCCGATTTACCCCCCGTGGGTTACAAATATCTATAACTCCCACGGGAGGAAAAACTGTATGAAAATCTATAACTCCCTCGGGAGTTATGAGTTTAGTTTTAAAAGTCGTACGTCATTTCAGACTAAGGAGGTTTCGAATCAGCCAACTCTTCAAAACTTGGCTACAAGACCAATTTTAGTGTAAATAAAACTTATATGGTATATTTTACTATTATTTCTATAAGAGCGCCGCCGTTTATAAAAAGCCCTGCAATCATGAAACTGGCTATGCCGAATGCCCAGCTAGAAAATTAGCCGAAAAACGGTACATAAACTCCATACACTATGAAGACGCCTAAGTGACCTACTACCGAGATGTCCTACTTACACAATTTCGAAAACTAGGCTAATGCCAATCGTACGCCTATAACCTCTAAATGAAATTAAAACAAACTTGAAGAATGCAACATCGATTTTGGCCCAGTTTACAGTTCTGCTGACGCAGATGCTGGCATGTCACTTTGATTAAACGTGATACTAGTTAATAAGATTTGATTTGTATTAAACTGCATATTTAGTATGTAAATATTTAGTAGTAGATACAAATGTTTGAAAGTCCCTTTTGCCTGAGATACAGGGAATCCTAGTTCAGGCATATAGGTTCAACTCTCTAATTGTATATCTTAGTCTTTAAATGTCATTGTTGTATAATACGTTGTTTAATAAATTATTCTAAAAATTCTAAAAAATTTCCGTAGTTTTTGCGATTATTTTAATGCAATTAAATTAATTTAGTTTAAAAATTTATTGTAAAAATCGGTACAATCTGGCGACATTGCCTGTCAAGTTTAAAAACTAAACGCAGTTCTTAGCATTATCTGTGGAAGACTATATTGAAAAAGTTGACAGTTGAAGTTGTCTCTTAGCGGGTGCGTTTCATTTTTATGTTTTATTTTATTTTTCCTCGCAAATGTGATGAAAAACATTGTGTGTATCACGGGCAGTAAGAAGATTACAAACTCGAGTCATTAAAAGCCCTCCGCCTACGGCGTCGGGCTTCTAATAGACTCTCGTTAGTAATCACCTTCTTACTACCCTCGGTGCACAATGTACTATATTCCTAAAAGATAGTTAATACATAATAGTAGATTATACAACTGATACATAATGAGAGGCCTTAAGTCACGAGTGTGGTTTTAATAATATGATCACACGGGTGTATTGTGTCCAGTTATATTACTTATTTTGTTTCTGTATCCCATTTGGTTAGCAAAATTGCCATTTTGGGTAATCGGAAGTGGTGCCCTACTCCAAAGAAAAGGGGCAAAAAAAAACGTAAAAAGTACCCAGGACCCAGAAGACACGTGGGAAGCTACGAGTGATTACTTTCTGACTAGCTAACTAAAGGATATAACCTGAGGTCACGCCTCACAATCTCGGTCTCCTGCCGAAGTTTTCATTGGAGCATAGTGAAGGTTGCTTACCTGTACAATCTGTGCTTATTTCATAATGGTTGTAAGACAGGCCTGCAGAGTATTTAAGAAAATGAGGCGTTTTTGAATATTTAGATAGTCTATCTCTGTTTAATTTTTTTTTTAATGTTACTTTTAGCACCTATATATAAAATCCTTGGAAGTCTTCAAGTATTTCCTTCTGTGTCCTCTCACAATTGGTGGAGGCGCCGGGTTGCCTCCACAGTACGAACAGATTTTGGTTCACAATTAAAACTTATATTAAGCATATTATAATTGTAAAGGGATAATGGTTGAATCTCGAACTTCGGAGTGGCCCCACTGGCCTTGCAATCAATCGTCCGCCCACTGCAGTCCAGTCCGCTGCTCAGAGCTGTGACAGTATCAAATGAGGGTTTGCGAGAAGAATTCAAATGTACTCAACTGATGTGGAAAAATACAGGGTTATTTAAATTACGAAAAGCTAAGCGAGTTGATTTCTCACGTTGACTACTGTACACGCACGGTTCTGAACGAAAAGTTAGGATTGATATCTATTTTTATCGATTGTCACTATCAATCACAATGAAATTTCCTTTCCAAAAGCTAAACTTACTAATAACCTTACTTAACCTAAATAACATTTTATAACAGAAAGTGAAATTAGTGACATATCCATAGACAATGCGAATGTCAAGTCACGTTCGGAAACCATAGCGGTAAAGAATTGATTTTCCTTTCCAAAAGCTGTTTCAGTTCACATTTTTACCGCGAATATTTAGATGAAATATTTTAAATGTGTACCTATTCGTGTAGTTAAAATCGCAATTTATAATTGTTTAGAATGTGTTATTTGTTATGTTCATGTCAATTTTAAATAAATAAAACTGCAAAATATAGCAAACATCGTTTATTGTTTTTTAATGGCTGAATGCCGTGATGCTGTGGCCCAAGTAAATGTGGAATGGAAATTAAAAAAATACATTGCCTAAGTATGAAATTCCATTACGTGCCAAGCGTCAAGCTGCACCGGAAACGAGGTATTTTGCGGCCTATTATTAGGCATGTAATGTCAACATTTCATTGCATGTTTGAGAAATAAATATTTATGCCGAGTTCGCTGTGATACACTTATTCCATAGTAAACATAACGGTTCAGACCTAATTTTTTTTTTCAATAATTGTTCTAATAATTTAATGTTTAATTTTTTTCCTCTCAAGTGTGTTGAAAAACGTAGTACGATACTCGTGGGTCGATTGGTCATTGCCGTCTCGGCTGTTACAGCCTTCGCCTCACGGGACGGGCTGTGCAACACATGTCGTTGTGTATATTTTAATGAAGTAAATATTATTGATACAGATACACAATATTAGTCTAGTTAATATTTGATACTAACTGGTTTGATCTTGTTTCAATTACTGACCTCAGGCAGTTTTCCTGGTTCAACGCTTCTCGGTCAATCCGTTTACCACATACCGGGTCATTTAACGTGCATTTGATCATTTTTGAGCCCAACTTATCAGCCGAAAATAGACCTTTCTACTTTTTAAATAAAATTTCTATAGAATATAAAACATAATTATCTTTTTTGATTAAAGCGATTTACATCAATCAAAAGTTGTCGTTACGTGTGTCAATTTTATAACAAGTTAATGTTTCATGATATAATAGGCTTTGTAATTGTTTATATTTATTTATTTTAGAGCCAAGAGTGTCCCACTGCAGAGCAACGACCTCTCTTTTATTTAACCACGTATCTCGGGGGTGCCAAAAATAAATTCAATTTTTGTTTGTTTATACGGGAATCACACATGGATCGATTTCCATAATATTTGGTGTGCAAGTCGATCATGACCAACTAAAATATAAGTAGGGCACCTTTTAGCCAACTATGCCGTTTGTGAATCCCACCGATCGTCATACAATTCGTGTAAATAACGAATTCATTCCAAACACAACCAAACCTAACAATGAAAATAAAATATAATCAGGAACAAAACTCGAGCTGGAGATTTTTAGAGCCTCTTCATTATTCATGAATATAGCAAAGACTCCGACTTTCTTAAGCGCGCCTTTTTACCAAGTTCACACAAATTCCGAAAGTTATTAAAATTAGACGAACAAATTCCGGTATTAATTTTAATACTGGAGTAGATTAATTTGGTTGTAATGTTCTTGCTTTTGATAAGGTATTTATAACTAGAAATATGACTAACTTCTTGCCAAATATTCGTGTTTTCAATGTTTATCTTAGTAATTAGTTATTCAATTTAGACAAACTAGGTAATGTATTGTTCTCGTCCTCTCGGTCTCGTCCTATGTCTAAAACTGGACTAACCTCTATGGAGTTGTATAGGGGTTAGTCCAGTTTTAGATATCGGACGGCAGTGTTATTAAAACAAAAATATTGCTTTGCTGATCCGCGATATGATATAACGTGTTAATCAATTAGTGCTAGCCTGTTAAAATTACTTGCGTATTTTTTCATACATTCACTTGCAAAATAAAAAAAACATGCAAATAAATATAACAAGTCACCACCAAAAAAATCAAAACTCGACAGGTGTTTTGCCTCTCTATACGAAGCATCCTGGAGAAGCTGAAGATTTTGACAGTCCGGCAACCGTTGATGGAATGAACCAGCACGCACTCCCCACCCACAAGGGACGCCAGCTGTCAACATCTCCAAACAGATTAAATTCCGTTTACTAGTTTTAACCTGATAAGATATCAAGTAAACAAATATAGGTACATAGAGAAAAAACTAAATTGCTCCCCCACTGCTGCCCCACTTCAGTCTGTCTTAAAAATACACACAGACGTATTTTTAGAACTGTATACAAGTATTACTACACTAAACCATCGTGAAACGTAGTAATTAAAATCCAATTACGCATTCATAATTAAAAACAAAAGCATGTTGTTATTTTATGAAACAATTCAATTTTGGAACAATGCTCTTTCCGAATCGGGCTAATCGCGAGATTAACTGTAATTATAAAGGAGACGGCCCATCAAACGTCGAACCGAACCCGCCATTTTGAATTAGTGACCCAAACAATCATTGAGATACCTGTACAAAGGGAATTTCAATTATGAACGTGTTGAATGCCCAATCTTTTTAATGAGATTTTCCTAAAAAGGCTTTACTATTTCGATGAAAAACAATCACGCGAAAATTGAATCACCGATTTCTCGCACGCATTTTTTTTAACGTAGCTTACTAATCAGCAGTATTTTTTGCTAATTATAAAACAACACAAAAACACTTTGCGTTTTCCTAATTTACGACAAACGAAAATCAATTAAAAGGAAATTACTTACAATGAAAACGTTTATTGTAACCGATTACCAAAGCGAAAATATTCGGCACATGTTGCCACCGAAATTCTCATTAATTTGTTCCGGCTTGTTAAACGGCCAATTTGTCTAGACCCTTGGGGTTTGGGTATCGTGTGTTACAGTGGGTTATTGCGAACGGAGTGGTCGTGTTGTAAAAGGTCAGAGCGATTGGTTAGACGCATGTGACGAGATCAAAGAAAATACTCAGTGTGGCAGACGTCGATTCTTTGAGTCAGGGATCGTAATTACGTTAACATTACACTTTTACACGCTGTCGACTCGATTTGTACTTTTCGGAGCTTTCCGCTCACAGAGCAAAGGTGATACGGAGACATTAACGGTGCGAACGGGGAATGGATAATTGTATTTATGTTAACATGCTCCATTCTACGACTTCAGAAATAATGAAGCCTCTGGAAGCGCAATTAGTCTGTTAAACAAAGGATTCACAAGGACATTCTGATTTTGTTAAAGTAGAAATATGAAGATGCAAAAAGTATCTGTGCTTTTTATTAATTAGTCGACATTTTTTAACACACTTGCTCATAAAGTGGCTCTTATTTCAATGTTCTTACGCGCGGAACACAGCGTATTACACACAAGTGATTTTAACTTTACATTACCGCATATTATACCGACACTATACGCCGACACCGTGTGCCTGTAGCTGTACCTACACGAGGAAGTGTCGTTAGATAACCCACAAAATAAATACAAAAATAGAAGTTCTAAATGATAAATATTATTTTTTATTTACAAGTGTATTGAAAAACGTCCTATGACACTCGTGGGCATTGGTCATTACAGTCTCTGCTATTACAGCCTCGACTGTTATTACCAAGATAGCCTGGAGTCTTTAAAGTAAAGTAGGTAATTATATTTCTACAACTCAAACTATATGGGCCAAGTGAGGTAAAAAGGATTAGAAATACAAATGCCTAGTCTTCATCAAAACACTTTTCTTTCCTAATGACAACTGAAAACCTTCTGAATCTTAATACTCCAAAAATTAGGGAAACCGTCTTACCGTCTATTCCGTACTCGCTTTGCATAATTATTTTACAATTCTGGCTGAAAAAGAAAAAGAGTATTTTGAGTATTATTTGATTACTCTGTGCCACTGACCCGGGACTTGTAAATGCCGCTAACGAAATACAAACAGTCGCTGAAGGCTCGGACGGAACAGATGTCAATCCTTTTAATCCTTATTTCGCTTTTAATAATAAAGAAATTTAGCTTCATTTTATTCCGCTTAAGTCGTAATCTTGTTTGGTTTAATGTCAATACAATTTTATTTGGATTACAGAAAGGAAATGCGCTTTTAACTGCCTACCCAGAATAGTACATTACACAACTAGGGTGGTAATACAAAGAAAGGCCGAGATCGCACTAAATATGCGATCGAGGGCTTTCATTACCTCCCGTGTTGTGTACATCATTTTATGTCTACACTTGGCCAGAAAGCGGCTGCTTCCGTACGCGCAGCGTGCGGAAAAAAACACTTTATGGGTGTGCGTGTGGATTGAGTGAGCACCCTTCTGAAATAAAAAAAAACATCCTGTTCATTTAGTAAAAGTTCTAAAACAATTGTAAAACTAAATCTCTGTATTTGTAAAAAGATAAATCAAAAGATATAACCTTTAATGTGTGCTTACTCAGTTCTCACAAACTACCAACGAAATCAGGGAATGTATTCATTTAACATATAATATTTATATACGATTTTTTAGTAAAACCTGTGCTAACTTACCTTTATAATTTGTAGATCACCTAGTAACGTATTTAAGATTTTACAAATAATTTCTTATGCTCACTCAATCCGCACACTTTCGAAAACCCAATTTCTGATGAAAAAACTGAAGATTTAAACTGCTATATATGTGTATATTTTAGTAAAACTAATCTGGGAATTTGTAAAATACAAAACGAACCACTAACGTGGCAGGTTTTTGGATAATAAATGTTTGTTAATGCTCACTCAGTCCACACGTTACAAGTAAGTTAAAAATGTAAATATCTCAATATTTGTAGTATTACATAAACTATAAATTACTTCAACTTTTAGTAAAAATTTTTACTAAATATCCACCATCTAATATTTTATATTCGTTGTCTGTTTTTAAAGATATTCAATTGCAATTTTTCTAATGTAAGTAGATCGATTAGATTGACCACACTTCATTATATTATGGTCATATCCAAAATACAGTTAATTTAAAAAATATATGAGATCAAAAAGGTTACTACCCCTGGTACGTCACTTTAACATTGAAAGATATTTTATTTTTATTTTTTGATCTCGGATTAAATCTTTTACAGTAAATGAACGGTAATAATTACGGATCAGGTAACTCTTAATTGTAATAAGTATGTACTAACCTAATCAAAACAATTGTTTACTTTAAAATTTAATTCATGGATATGACCATAATATAATAAAGTGTGGTCAACCTAATCGATCTACTTACATTAGAAAAATTGCAATTGAATATCTTTAAAAACAGACAATGAATATAAAATATTAGATGGTGGATATTTAGTAAAAAATTTTACTAAAAGTTGAAGTAATTTATAGTTTATGTAATACTACAAATATTGAGATATTTACATTTTTAACTTACTTGTAACGTGTGGACTGAGTGAGCATTAACAAACATTTATTATCCAAAAACCTGTCACGTTAGTGGTTCGTTTTGTATTTTACAAATTCCCAGATTAGTTTTACTAAAATATACACATATATAGCAGTTTAAATCTTCAGTTTTTTCATCAGAAATCGGGTTTTCGAAAGTGTGCGGATTGAGTGAGCATAAGAAATTATTTGTAAAATCTTAAATACGTTACTAGGTGATCTACAAATTATAAAGGTAAGTTAGCAAAGGTTTTACTAAAAAATCGTATATAAATATTATATGTTAAATGAATACATTCCCTGATTTCGTTGGTAGTTTGTGAGAACTGAGTGAGCACACGTTAAAGGTTATATCTTTTGATTTATCTTTTTACAAATACAGAGATTTAGTTTTACAATTGTTTTAGAACTTTTACTAAATGAACAGGATGTTTTTTTTTATTTCAGAAGGGTGCTCACTCAATCCACACGCACACCTTTATGGCCAGGTGTGGCATAGACAAGACAAAGAAATGTACAACAGAATGCAGAAAGCGTAAGATGGTAGCGTTTATCGAGTAATATAGATATAAACCGTCTATCTGGTACAATAACATACATTTTATCTCTACAAAGGAGTTCTACAAATAAAAACCAAGGACAAGTGCCAGTCGGTCTCGCCCACCGAAGGTTCAGTACAAATTTGTAGATACATTATAATAAAGTACCCTATGAATTTTGATTCCCTTAGTAAAGTCTATCAGTCTGTCTTAGTAGTAGTTTCTTTTGGTGTGCAATAAAGTATGATTGTATTGTATTGTATTGTAAAGTCTATTTTTTATTATTTAATTAAAAATGTATAGTTTTCAGGTTTTTCCCCTTTGAATTTTGGTTTCCTTAAGAGTCTCGATATTTACGTTTTTGCGGCATCAACGGCTTATCTTTTTTTCATGTTAACGTTAACTTGCTTTTTCACAGTTTCAATTCAAGGGACAACGCGTTCCCGAGATAAAGGGTTTTGACAGACGGACAGACAAACAGACGGACAACAAAGTGATCTTATAAGGGTTCCGTTTTTTTCCTTTTGAGGTACGGAACCTTAAGATAGCATATACATACTTCATTATACCAAAATTGTTAATAAAGTGAGAAACGCGACAATCTTAAGCCTGTAAAAATAACATTAATCTTAAAATCTAAGATGAGTGATTAATCAATATCACAGTAATTTTCTTGTTTTTTCCTTCAAAATAGTGCTCATACGTATGGTAATGAAAGCCTCTTTCTGACAAACTAAGCATGAACAAAATACAACAACAACAAAATAAAACACAACCCGGTCTGATGAAAGGTACGAGTGAAAATCGTGGAAACTCGGAACAGTGCCGAAATGTGTTCGAAAAAGCCAGTCAGCAGAAACCGTACTGCCGTAAAGCTGCAATGACGAGCTAGCAACAACACTGTTTTCCGAATCTGCTACATGAGACGAATCCCAAGATTGCTCCGATTGGGCGGGTTATTCTTCAGAAATATGTCTGCGACTTATTCCTCTGTCTCCATACATTTAGTATGAAAAAGGGCCAGAGGAATAAGGTGACCGCAGACATATTTCTGAAGAATAACCCCAATGCGTATTGTAGGCTTCGCGAAAGAAGTAACGGGAGGATTAAGAATCCACATTAAATGCGTGAAATTTGGTTAAAATATGTAGTCAATTTCACAGTTTCTTACATTTAGCCTGCGAGAAACATGAAAAGTCCCAAAAAACAGAAAAAAACATGCAATAGTTTCTAGTTAGTGACAGCCATCTATTGCCATCAAATTAAACATAATCCAACCAAATTTGATCTCCCTAAAATCGATACTTAACCTCCTCTTCGTTTGTATGGTAAACAGAGCTACTCTGATCATTTTTTGAGAAATTTCCTACCGCGCACAATCCGAATGTGGAATGAGCTCCCTGCCGCGGTTTTCCCAGAAGGCTACAGTATGGAGTTCTTCAAGAGGGGAGTGAATAGGTTCTTAAAGGGTCGGCAACGCGCACGTAATGCCCCTGGTGTTGCAAGCGTCCATAGGCTGCGGTGACTGCTTACCATCAGGCAGGCCGTACGCTTGTTTGCCACCCTAGTTGTATAAAAAAAAAAAAAAAAAAAAAGATCACCTTAAAAATCCAATATTTTTTGTGTACAAAGAATTAAAGATGAGGTGGGCAAAGAAGTATTTACACAAACAACTCCCTAAAATACAAATGCGCTTAACTAACTACTAATTTACTAAACTACGTATCAAGTATATTCGAAGGCAGCAGCCGTCCACTTCCCCACAAAGCTGCAGGTATATTTGATTGTGGTCCGCAAACTTGCACTAATGGTTCACAAATGGAACAGTAATTTTCTGCAAATTGAATACTGGAACAATGTTGGTGGGCAAAAACTCCGAATCTGAAATGTTGCAGATTAAACGAAAATGTGTTGTTTTAAATTTCGGCAGTCATTTGAAGCAGTTTAGCTGCAGGATTGAACTAATTACAGGACTTGTGTATTTCACTTATGTAAATGGGACTAAACTGGTCATAAATATTATAATATAGTGGGCTAAGACATCCACAATGTGGATCCCACAAGACGGAGGACGGTGCTGGAGGTCGGCCCTTACTGAAATAATCTACTTACTTAGTATTTATTGCAAAATACAAGAAAGTACAAATAAATGGCGGACTTAATGCCTTAAGGTATTCTCTGCCAATGGACTAAACAGAAACATTGACTTGGTGCACGGTCGTCACGTTAGTGAGAAAACTTAAGATGATTTGTAAACACCAATAATGCCTGCGCATGGAGGTAATCTAACTATTATGTTATAATCATTCCGTTGATCTGGTCTCTCTTTCACACGTTTTCATGTCTCCTGTCCTGCCGAATCAAGAATCACGTTCAAAATAAACTTCAAAACTGGATAAAGCGATAGGCATGATGATGTTATGAAAATTTCCTTAGATGAAAATCCTCTAAATGACTTTACCTAATTTTAGAAAATCGTAATATCGCCTCCGCGCCAACTCTTCACGACTTAATTACGAAACGGCGTAACTTAAAACGGCACTTACCGTAGGGGCCATACATTATCACTTCAGATGTTTGCGTAACGAGACGTCTCATTACGTGTATGTAAACGCCATGGCTTTAAATGTCCTTGTGACCATGCGTTAGGAGTTTCATGCATTAAATGACTTCGTTGGTTGATTGGTGATGCAAGGGAAAGTCGAGGCTAAAACATCTCGTGGGCGATCTCCAACACGGTCGACAGACCTCATCAAATCTGTGACGCTTTCCAGCATAATATAGGCATATAGCATAATATGGGAATCTTTACTTTATAATATATTTTTCTTTTTGTTGTTTTTATCTTGTGCTGTCATGAATAAATGTATTTTCGTTCTTTCATAAATATCGACTCTCACTCCGCCAAACATAGGGCTACGGTCGCATTACGAGAGAAGCGTTGGGGCCCAAGACCCGACCGAGATATGGCCACGAGTACCTACCACGACCACTCGGCCAAGAGTGTTAACTGCGACGATGCGGTTTAAACTAGGGATGTAACGATACCGATACCGATATATCGGTATCGCCGATTATACTATACAACCGATATTTGAAGAACGCAAAAAAATTTGCTGTATGAAAAAAAATCTGCAAAAAGTAATTTTAATTACTGACTTAATTTATGTATTTGTCTGTTACCTTGTGCAATGATAATTACTATGTTAATTAAATCTTTGGTACTTAATAAAAAAAAATTAATTTTGAGTTGACAATATTTATTTTTACTTTACACTTTCAACGTTGACTTTCTGTTAAATATAGGCAAGTTTTAGGTATAATAAGGACATACAAATATCTGAAGTTCATACTTCATTATTTAGCTAAGACATCGGTATCAGTATCGGTATCGCCGATTATTTACTACAATATATCAGTATCGGTACGGTATCGTATCGGCAAAACTATGAATCGTTACATCCCTATTTTAAACTACGGAACCGAGAAAACAATCAGTATAATGGCAGGACTTGCTCCATGATGATTTCCAGGCAACATTCTGAGATCATTTTTTCCTTGACATAAAATTATGTTAAAAAGCATACCGCGTTGTAATAAAATAACTTAAACGGATTAAAACGTCAGGACGTAAAAAATTCAGTATTATACGCGATGTAATCCGGTTATATATTATAATAAGTGACGTCAGTTTTATTATAATGAGTGATAATCGCGCAAACCGAAGACAATATTATCATACCGCGTTATTTTACTTCCATTTTCATAGAAAGTTTTTTGAAAGTTGGATCTATTTTCTATTGGGGATGAAAGTTTGTATTAAAATGTTTGTCCCTAAGTGGCCTGCCTCACCGGGACGCCATAGCGATGCCCCCCCCCCCCCCCCATGCACATTAGACGGTTAGTACCCCGCCCGGCACATTCGGAGTGCATCGCGCGTAATGATAACCTATCGGTCAATGGTATAAAGCAATATACAATGCACAGGGCTGGGCAAAATACATGATTTGATTTAGTTGAAATACAAACTACAAAATACTTTTCCACAGGTATTTGAAATACGAAATACAAAATACTTCGAGGTCGTGTAGTTGAAATACAAAATATAGTATTTTGATTAGTTTTAATTGAAATACAAAATACAAATTACAAAATACATTGAGGGCAGTGGAAATCGACGCGTTAAAATGCTAAAATCACAAAGCATGATGTAGTTCTAATTTGTTGGTATGACTGTGACTGAAGTGAATCCAATCCAAATTTACACCTACGCCATTTTGAACTTTTTTGGATTCGTGCTATATGCATTTTTCACAGTAACATCTTTGGCACAAATTAACTACATTCAATTTGCTATAAATTAGGTTCTTTTAATTTTTACTGTAAGTGTGATAGGTACCGAGAATTAAGGTTTTGAATTTCAAGAAACTCCAAAAAGCAGATATGCTCTTTCAAACTTTGTGTCCACCTTGCCCATTTATATTCCGTCCGAGCTGATTCTCGGCACAGTTGTTCCTTGGATAGTTTTGAGTGCTTTCACATTGAGAACCATCAATATATCAAGAAGCCTTGCGCGAGTAGTAGCCGGTGAGGTGAGAAGTTCGGATTCAACACTTTTTAGGGTTCCGTACCTCAAAAGGAAAAAACGGAACTCTTATAGGATCACTGTTGTCTGTCTGTCCGTCTGTTAAGTCCCTTTCTCTCGGGAACATCTGAAGGTATCGAGCTGAAAATAAAAGCATATACTCAGGTCTACAGTCCCTTGAAACTGTGAAAAATCTAACTTCTAAGTTAACGTGAAAAAAAGATACGGCCGTATATGCCACAAAGAACGTAAATTTCGGCACTCTGGAAACCAAAATTCAAAGGGTACTTTCCGTTGACTTAGAACTATGAAATTTGGCAAGTAATACATTTTTCCCTATACTTGTAGTATTTAAGACGGTATTGACCGTCTTACTACAAGTATAGGGAAAATCTGAAAACTAAATTTATAATTAAATAAAAAAAATAAGAATTTACTAAGGGAATCAAAATGTATAGGGTACTTTAATATATGTAGGTACCTACAAATTTGTATGGAACCCTCGGGTGAGTCCGACTCGCGATATTTTTTAAGCAATTTTACTCCAAAACTATGTATGCCAGCGAAAATCGTATAAGGACATTGGCAAACCCTGTACTTTGTCTTATTTTTTGCAATTAAGTGTTTACATACATACAAACCATTAAGACATGGCGATTTTTTTTCTGCCACTAACATTCAACATTTTCATATAAAAACCAGACAAATGCGATTGGGACTCGCCCACCGAGGGTTCCTTACAAATACTTGAATTAAGAATAAGGTCTTTAAATATATACTATATGTTTTATGATTCAATTACAAATGTATAGTTTAAAGATTTTTCCTTATATTTGTAGTATAAGACGGTATGACTTGCCAAATGTCATAGCTTTAGGTCAACGGTAAATAACCTACCCTACAAATTTTGGTTTCCTTGAGGGTGTCGAAATATACGTTTTTTTTGTGACATAAACGGCCATATCTTTTTTTACGTTACCTTAGTAGTTTGCTTTTTCACAGCTTCAAGGAACTGGCGACCAGAGTATACCTCAATGTTTTTATTTTCAACTCAATGCCTCTACGCATTCCCGAGATAAAGAGTCTTGAAAGACAGATAAACAGAAGGACAACAAAGTGATTATATAGGGGCTCCGTGTTTTCCTTTTGAGTTACGGAACCCTAGAAGTGGAATAAAGCAATAAATCCACAAGAATAGGGTTTTTGACAACAATCAAAATAAATTCATTAACTCTAACCAGCATTTTACGCTTCCAAAACAGCCCGGATAAAATCATTCAAACTTATTTTCGTGCCATCAACGATTTTACAATGACGAAAACTAAAAATAAGGCACCATGTTGAGCATGACGTCACAAGGTAGTATTTCATACTAAACTGCATACTTTCGGAGCGTTTTGACACTTCATAAAAAGAAGCTGATTTGAACTGTCATCAAGTAGCCTATTGTAAACTTTTCATAGGTATACCTTTTTATTTTTAACTACGAGAGACGCCATGGAAAAATATTAGTTGATAATAAAACGACACTCATTTGGTGTTCGATCTCTCATTCCGGGTGGAAAGTTTAATCATTCAATATTATTGAAGACTGTCCAATTGCAATGTATTTTGTTCGATTGTATTTTGAAGCCATAGATATTTGAAATACTAATTACAAAATACCGCAACATCAGGTATTTGAAATACCAATTACAAATTACATTCTTAGGAAGTAATTGAAATACAAATACCAAATACGTATTTGTATTTCAAATATGTATTTCAATTACAAATATTTCAAATACTGCCCAGCCCTGACAATGCAGGATAGTATATTATAAGTAAATAACCACTTATAAATGAATTATGAACACTTAGATATAATATTTGAAATTTCATCCCTTAATTAAGTGAAATAAGGGATGAAAGTTTGTATGATAATATTATCCCTAAAAAAATTATTAGGTACCTACTTAAGCGAAGGATGTATAGACAACATTAAAAACACACTTCAGTCCAATGACGTCGCAATTTAAATCTGTCCTCAAAGAGTCTTCAACTGTCAACGTTCATGTCTCCTACGACACATAATCGGCCCCGTTGCACTGATGAAATACATTAGACGGTAGTACCCCGGCACATTCGGAGGCGTATCGCGCGTAATGCTGAGTAATGGGCGGCGTGTGTCGTAATTATTTCTCGCTCATTAACGGCTACTGCTGACGGCTCCAGTGAGTCAGCCAGCGTGATTACGAATTAGAGAATGGGTGGAAGGAATTTAGACGAGACGTTTCGGCCCTATTTCAGCGCTTTATCCCCTGTTTAGTGTGAAAAGATGTCGCTGACATGTCAGCTTGATACTACGCTACGCATCATATCACTGGTTCCGAATTCAAATCCTGGTTAGAGCAAATATTTGTGTGATGAGCACGAATATTTTGTTCTGTAACTTGAAAAATATAATTTTTATATTATTATAAAATCGTCAACTTATGTAACAAACTACAAAAGTAATGGAAGAAAACTAACCTAACCTAAAATATGGGCTCGACAAGATGAGACATTACGTAATATCAGTGTATTATCTAAGACAGTTTTATTATAACGTATGAAAAATCATATTAACATAGAAATCGATCGAAGATTTACTCGGCCATGGCGGTACAATGACGGTCTTTCTTACGATTCCTGACCACATGATTGAGGATTTATTCTATAGGCCTTAAAAGCATCATGTGATCTTATAATGAAACTGGACTTCGGCTCGTTTCATATAACCGCATTCGTGTTTTAAGGCCCCTCGTTGAGTATCTAAACTACTATTAAGAGTTCCCTTTATTCCATCATCAGATCCTGACCTGGTGTCAATGGGATCACCTGCAAAGACACTCTTTCATACAAAAAAGTATATTTCATGGTCCAGCCGTCTTCGATACATTGGGGACCATATTATGTACACGGTGGGCCCGGGTAATCCGAAAAACTTTACCAATAGATTCTAACAACTATTAGGAGGAAAAAAAGTTTAAAAGTTTACCTAGTCGAAAAATGGTTACTTTCCGAGATATTCATTATTTTTTAAATAAAAACTCCCAAGTGTGTAACAAGCCCTTATAAATGTGACTAAGATACTTTTACTATTTTTTTTTTAATATTTTAACTAAACAGCAATCAACCTCGGCACTATTTGATGGTAAGCGACTACGAGTCCAAAAATTGACCTTTTTTTTTCCTTTTTGATATCTTTTCCGCAAGTAAGGACATGTTTATAAGGAGGGGCTGAATTTACTGATTTATTTTGTTGCATAAGACTATTAATTACAAAACAAATATTATTAGACAAAATTCGACCTATATTGATATAACGTTATTTACTTGTAATACCATCAGGAGTACGTGGTTATTCGGGCCCACGGTGTATAAAAACAAGTTTCCGACGAACTATATAACTCTCCACGTTTTGAAATCGGACAAAAATATAAAATACACGCACGGTCAATGAATTCGGGTCATTTGCTATGAACAATTATATAGAAAATGACCCGAATTACTTGTCCGTGAGTGTAGCTTTAACTTTACTTCACATGTAGTTTAGATCTGACAAACAAAGATTACACGTACCGAGCTGTAAATACTGCCAATGTATCTTAGACAAACACAAATTATGTAATTTCAGGTTGTAAACAGATGCACCGATAACGCTGTTATGCAATTTAGCCTGTAGTTACTTGTGTACTCTTGTTTTGTTGAACTCGAGCAAAGTTGAGTTGGTATAATCCCTTAACAATACGTAGGTATATTTTAAATGATTGCTGTTTGAATATACACCGTGCCCCCGAATAAACCGAAAATTTTTAACCACGTATTCCTGATGGTATTACAAATAAATAACGTTATATCAACATAGGTCGAATTTTGTCATTTTACATTAATAGTCTTATGGAACTAAATAAATCAGTAAATTGAGCCCATCCTTATAAACATGTCCTTAAGTGCTTGAGGAAAAGGTATCAAAAAGGAAAAAAAACTAAAATGGAAACAAAAGGTAAATTTTTTGGACTCGCAGTCACTTACCATCAAATACTGCGAAGGTTAATTGCTGTTTCGTTAAAAGATTTAACAAAAAATGTAAAAGTATCTTAGTCACATTTATTAGGGCTTGTTACACACTTGGGAGTATTCATTTAAAAAATAATGAATATCTCGGAAAGTAACCGTTTTTCGACTATACATCATATAACTATTTTTACTCCTAATAGTTGTTAGAATCTATAGTTACAGTTTTTCGGGTTACTCGGGGGCACGGTGTATATGAGACTAGATTATGCCCGCGACTTCGTCTGCGGTGTAAATTATAACTAGGCAATTAATCTTTATAAATAGTTACTGATATGACGACGGGTTTAACGGAGGCTCGTTATCTTTTGGATCTCCCATTATAGAAAACCCCGAAATAAGAGCACAGTTCGATAGCACGAACGTGTATTACTATTCTTCTACACAAGGATTAATTAAAAGTAGCACGATCGCAAAGATACACGAGGATTGATTTCCGAAACGTAGTGAGTTCGTTACGGGGCTGGCTCAACAAGTTAACGGTACCGCTGCTCCATCAAAAATGTGTCATTTCCCGCTCGTCGTACCTTTTTATTCGACATTACTCCCGCCTAGTTTGTGACATTAACCGGAAACAGTCTACCAACTTAACAACAGTAAAAACCAGTGCTGCCAGCCCAATAACGACCTCACTCAAGCTAACCGCTTGACGTTTCTGATTGAGATGATTTCTGAACGTTGTTTCTTAAACGTCAAGTGACACCATCTATTATTTCATTTTGACAGTTGAAACGTTAATACAAATGGTGCCATCCGTTACTGTGCTCCGACACGGCCGTCCTGACTTCTCACACGTCCTCGTGTGAGGTATCTGAAAAGACGAGATAAAGCATACAAAGTAAAAGCTTTCATTCGCTCGGTCAACCTGACCAAGAATACGTGAACACGGTCCCTTTTTTTAATCCTTTTGATTATGATAACAACATGGAATGCAAATGCAAACTAAATTATCATTCTTGATACTAAATAATACAGTAAAAGTTACCTACTTATAACAAAGTCATAAAAAAATCTACTCTGTCGAACAGCATAAGTTCAATCAAAAGAGAACATGAAAACTCAACTTTTGAAGACTACTTAGCATGTACTCGTAGCCACTTCAAGACAACCTCCATTTGGCGTCTGATAAGGATCCAAGACAACCTCCATCCGGCGTCTGATAAAGACTCAAGACAACCTCCACCCGGCGTCTGATAGTCTGCCCTTCAAGACAACCTTCATTCGGCGTCTGATAAAGACTCAAGACAACCTCCATCCGGCGTCTGATAGTCTACTCTCCAAGACAACCTTCATCCGGCGTCTGATAAAGACTCAAGACAACCTCCATCCGGCGTCTGATAGTCTACCCTTCAAGACAACCTTCATCCGGCGTCTGATAAAGACTCAAGACAACCTCCATCCGGCGTCTGATAGTCTACCCTTCAAGACAACCTTCATCCGGCGTCTGATAAAGACTCAAGACAACCTCCATCCGGCGTCTGATAGTCTACCCTTCAAGACAACCTTCATCCGGCGTCTGACAGGCACACACATATTAACGTCGAATTGAATCGCTTTACGAATTCACAAAACCAATGCAAATATTGCAAAAAAACACAGTGTGCGGTTCGGCGGATATTAAACATTCTCAGATTCAGAATCGATGTCATCGATGACACAAGTATTCTCAGGCATTTTGCGTAACCTGTCGTGAGCGTACTTGTATGTACGATTCGAGTTTAGGGACTTCAACAAAAATCGGTCACATCAGTAACGTCTTGGTCACCTCAGTTATGTTCACGCCCAATCATAATACTATCATTTAAACAATAGTCAAGTAATGCGTGAAATAAAATCTCAACAGTAATATCATCGATCTCAACAGTCGTCAGAATTTGCAAGGTTGAAATTACTAAAGTCTGTCCAATACCGGTCAAAATCACATTATTTTAATCCGTTTACCACTTAAACTTGGACAAAACAGACTCTTTAGCAAGTTCACTCTGCTTTAGAACCATAATGAAAGGTGCTCACCGGAGTGACGTAAACTCCTAGTAGGTGCAGACAAGCTTGTCACACGTTGACCCTCTTTTCCTTAGTGGCCCGTGACCGTCGTTTGTCCTCGTGTGCGTCTGAAAAGAAAACATACCACCAGTAGTCTTTGTCATCGCTCGGTCATTCCTGACCAAAAATGCTAACAAACAACTTAATTACAACACTTTGTAAGTAGTACTATGTGCCTTCTTCAGATTTGATTTAACACATTAATTGCATACTAGCTCTTAATCAGCAGTAAAACATTATCGCCTCGGTCAGCCCTGACCAAGCGGGGCCCTCTGTTTGGTTCAAGTTCATTAATCGTAATTGCAGCTAACAATCAGTTTAAAGTATCCAAGGAAAGTGACTACCATCGAACAGTGTTTACATTATAAAATCACAGAAGATCATCACCTCTAATCGGCGGATACACCCAGTCATCGCCTGTAACCGGCGGATACTCTCTAATTCAAGCGGAAATAGTACAACCTTCATAAAGGAGCAGAAAATGAAAATAAAATTTTAATACACGTAGAATTCATTGTTCTATAGTTTCACTAACATTCTCTTAATAGGTCATGAGCGTATTTGTAAGCGTGTCTAGAGTTTAGTACTTTCAAAACAGAACACCACTTTGTGATATCAAATGGACCTTTGAATTGGGGCTGAACTTTATCTAGTTCCTTTGTTTCCTAAATCAAAATAAAATTCAAAGCTAGAGTTCAAGTACCCATTAAAACAAAACATTTTTCAAAAACTAAAGTCAAGGAAAGTACCTCTTTTGTTCGTCAATTTCTGTAGCGTTATAACCATCCCTGTACCATACATATAACCAACCCCGTGGTCCTATACGACACATCCGATCACCAATGAGATCATTATGACTACAAAGGACATTTATCTTGATTACCAAATTTAAAAATCACACAAACTTTACTATACGGAAACTTCCAAATCACTAAAATTAACGGGTATTTGTCTCTCGACCATTTTTAGCACATCGCAATATTTTCAATCACTAGAACCCATAGAACCGCGTTTTTTCTCACATCTGTAAACTTTACATTACTTCCAAACACGAATACGTAAGAAGGTATTTTTAAAATCATTAAATTTAAAGGTAGTTGAAAACAACGGTTGACAATATTTATTTTCCTCTCAAGAAACGTAGTCTTGATTCGGTTTTATGAACGGAGAAAATCATATCCAGAACAGCTCGAATGATTACAATATCGTAATGCAAATAATTGTCGGGTAGAACGTAAAAATAAGTGACTGTCACAAATAGCTACTTCGTAATCTTCGTTTGAAACTGTTAACTTTTTCATTGTTAATCTTAAATGGCAAACTAAAGTTTTTCTGACAATTTAAAAGTAAAGTTTCGCTTTGTGAGAAAATTCTCGGGTCAAGAATCGCAATAAAATCGGTACGACTCACCAGATCACATTGGATTTCCACAAACTCGCGAATCTTGCAGGCGGTGGTGCCCGTTGTTGACTAACGCGCCTGAAGCGGCGTTGCCGCCCATGTCACCTTGTAGTGGCTCATCCGTAGTGTGTAGTGTGTAGTGTGTAGTGATGAAGTCCAAAACGACGAATCTTTTTCTGCCGCGAAATCAAACGATGATATCTGTTGTGGCTTCAAACCGTACTTCTTGAAAGATTCTTCATTGTCTTCGACTATATTTCACGGTTTTGACTGTTGTCCAGTGCAAGTGCCTCTTATTTTCGGAGATCACAATTAATAGTGTTGCGGTGAAACTTTCTTCAGAGATTCCATTTAAACAAAACCGGCAGTGTTGGATATTCTGAATTCATTAACGTTTGCTGTGTTGCAGTTGCCGGACTTGCTTTGAAGGTTAGAAATTTACTTCTTTTCTTATAACAGGACTCTTCGATACCTCACAACCAAATCCTTAATAATGATAGCGGATTCATAATTCAGTCGTCGAAATCCAAGTACGCGTGTCGATTTTCTTGCTGGGATCGATCTCTGACAGCAGCATTTCACAGGATGTTGATTACTTTGCCTTTCCACGAGAAGTAAAACTGTTTCAATATCTGTTCCACTAAGTCTGCATTTAGTAGGTATGTAGGCATCATGTAGGCGATACGAGTATATCCCAACTTCTGATGACGACGGGTTTAACGGAGGCTCGTTATCTTTTGGATCTCCCATTATAGAAAACCCCGAAATAAGAGCACAGTTCGATAGCACGAACGTGTATTACTATTCTTCTACACAAGGATTAATTAAAAGTAGCACGATCGCAAAGATACACGAGGATTGATTTCCGAAACGTAGTGAGTTCGTTACGGGGCTGGCTCAACAAGTTAACGGTACCGCTGCTCCATCAAAAATGTGTCATTTCCCGCTCGTCGTACCTTTTTATTCGACATTACTCCCGCCTAGTTTGTGACATTAACCGGAAACAGTCTACCAACTTAACAACAGTAAAAACCAGTGCTGCCAGCCCAATAACGACCTCACTCAAGCTAACCGCTTGACGTTTCTGATTGAGATGATTTCTGAACGTTGTTTCTTAAACGTCAAGTGACACCATCTATTATTTCATTTTGACAGTTGAAACGTTAATACAAATGGTGCCATCCGTTACTGTGCTCCGACAGATATTTGTTCATAAACCTGATTGTAATTAAACAAAACCCTCAAATATTGGGCCCAAAACTGCACAATGCACATTTACCTCGAAAATCAATTCTTTAATCCATTAAAGGATTATTTCCAAAAAATTAAATACACTTCATAAACCACCTGTTACACAAAAAACAATTACAAATGCTTGATATTGTCCCAGTATTTGCCATCTTAAATGTTAAGTAATTAGCAATAAAAGTACCAGTACCTCTAGCACAACTGTGACACGCGACTCCTTGTCGCTCGACAAATGCGACCTATCTCTTTCCACTCAATATAGTGTGACAGTGACAGGCGACTGTCGCGTGAGTAGCGAATTCGCGTGTCACAGTTGTGCTAGAAGTAGAGAACGTCAACTATTGGGCAAATAGCTTATCAAACACTAGTAAGTTTACCTTACTTAGAACATTGTTGCGCCTCTGAAAATGCAAAGCTATGCGACCACACAGATTCACTTGCGGCGCACAGCTGCATGGCGGCTTATTCCGAAATAGCACGGAATTGTGCAGCCGCCTGAACGGGCCGCTGGGGTCGGCTCAAGATACACAATCTATACAGATCATTGTCTTAAACCAGCCATAGTGTCATTCCATTATGCATGGCAACAGTACAGTATTTTCTATACGTAACATAGTATTAGTTACATAATGGAAGATAGTAAGTCTTCTGTATATTTAATTATGTACATACACTGCACTCCAGGGGGCATTTTGCGGGTACGTCAATATAAGGTATTTGTACTAAGTATTTATACTTAGTATTCATAACCTGGTATAATTATGTACGTAGGTAATTAAATTAAACAAGATTGAATAGTATATAAAATATAGTATTCGATCTAGTTATATTCAATTTTGAATGGTTTAAATGCGCCCGGATACCACTAAGTACCTACGTAACATACAGTATTAGTTACTAAGGTACTCGGAGTTGCATAGTACAAATACCGGGTTACGAATACTAAGTATAAATACTTAGTACAAAATACCTTACACTGACAACTCGAAAATTTAGTGATTTTATTTGTAAACCATATCTGATGTACCCGCAAAATGCCCCCTAGAGTGCGGTGTATGAATTTAATGTATTGTACATTAAATTCATACACCGCACTCTATATCGCAATTTTAACAGAGATACAGACAGTTTCATACCGATACATAGTAAAAAGTGATACTTGGACATAATAAGTAGAGAGTAAAGTATAATTAGTATAGAAAAAAGACAAGAATATATGAAAGTTATTTGTTATCTTAATGTTGTAGTAATTGTTTAATATAAATTATTCACAAAACGAAATAAATGTCGCAAGTACAACATTTGAATGCACACTTACAACATAGTTGCGCCTCCGTATATGCGACCGCACAGAGATTGACTTGCGGCGCACAGCTGCATGAAGGCTTATTCCGAAATGGCACCCAATTGTGCAGCCGCCTGAACGGACCGCTGCGGTCGGCCCAAGATACACAATCTATACAGATTATTGTCGACGAGCCTAGGTGTGAACTAGGGAATACAACCCGGGTACCTGGGTAACCGACTATATTTTGACTCAAAATCCGGGTTAAAAAAAAGTTATCAATAAAAATTGTGCATGTATCGTTTTATTTTAAAGATAATAAATAAAATTTAACCTTAAAGCACAGGCGAAAATAAATAATAAATAAATATTAGGGGACAATCTTACACAAATCGAACTAGCCCCATAGTAAGCTGAATAAGGCTTGTGTTATATTCATATTCATATTCGTTTATTTAGTAATATTCATACATCGTCAGAAGTAAATACGAGTACATGCAACATGTTATGGATACTAGACGACGATATATTTAATAGATACAAATACTTAAATACATAGAAAACATCCATGACTCAGGAACAAATATTCATGCTCATTACACAAATAAATGCCCTTACCGGGATTCGAACCCAGGACCTCTTGCTTCGTAGGTAGGGTCACTACCAACTAAGCTAAAGCGGTCGTCAAACAACATCACATGCTTGCTTATCTTACTTAACACGGCCGTCAATTCCGACAAGTTCATTAAAGATAGTGCAACCCGGATACCCGAAAACCCGGATAACTGACTTTATCTAGAGTGGGGTAATACCCGGGTTTCATATTTGACCGGGTATTTCCCTAGCAGTGGCGTGGCGTAAAAGGTATCCTTAGGCAAGCCGATGCAGATTTAGCGTACATTTTCCTTAAGGGCTGTATGTAGAATAAGGTGTTCAAATGCCTGATATTAGGAAAGCTAGTAGGAATCAAGTTCTTTGGACGCCACGCTACTGTTCCCTAGTGTAAACGATTATGTATGATCGATAAGGCTCCTTGGATGTGAGGTGTGGCTATATTTTATGTTAGTCTTAGTAAGTTAGTAATAAACGGACTCCCAACCATACAATATAGCCACACCTCAGATGTTTCCCGTGTACAATCGAAGACACTGCTAACTGACCACTTGTCACCCTTATTACAATGTATTAAGGTCTACTGATGGTCACTTAACTGTGTCTTCGTTTGTACAGCAACAATCTTACTAGCTGTTACATACTTTACTTTTACACAGCTAAGCCAGATGCCAGATATATCACTGCACATAATTTAATTATTAGCCCTTTGAACGGTTCTTTGAAAGTTAAAAGTTGTAAATCACACGCCATGTCGTAACTGTCAAAACCTTAGTTGAACTTTAATCTGGTGCATGTAGGTTTATATCGCTCCGCGGGCTGCGACACCTTTACGCGTTCCTGGCGTGCAAAGGGTTAATGTTTGAATATTATATTGAAAAGCAGGATATTCTTTTTCCATACGCAATCGGTCCAGCCGTTTTCGAATAATCGGGAACATAAATATTAAAATTAAAAAAAAACCAACGAATTGGGAACCTTCCTCCTTTTCAGGGTTCCGTAC
Source organism: Eudemis profundana (assembly GCA_947034925.1). Classification (NCBI taxonomy): domain Eukaryota; kingdom Metazoa; phylum Arthropoda; class Insecta; order Lepidoptera; family Tortricidae; genus Eudemis; species Eudemis profundana. The sequence goes on along the minus strand of OX344802.1, from coordinate 4,492,259 downwards.
CTCAACAGGAAAAAAAACGGAATCCTGTCTGTCAGTCTATCTGTCACAGCCAATTTGTTTCGAAAGTACTGAACCGATTGAGTTGAAATTTGGTACATATATTAAAGTCAATAACCCAAACACGAACGTGTAACGGAAATATATGAATTTTAAACATGGGAGCCACTTTTAGGTGTAAACTAAAAAATAAAAAAGTTAGCAAACTATATATCGTGTGACATATCAAATAATATAACTCACTGTGAGAATCTCAAATATATTATTTTTGTAACTTTTATATCAATAGTTTTAAAGTTATTTAAGAAAATAGGCAAAAATTGACCATTATCTCCGAAACTATTGGAACTAAACTTTTGAAAAAATATAAAAAATAGTCCTACGACTATAGATTACAGGAAAACCTATAAGAAGTCTGTGCAATAAAGTATAATTGTGTTGTATTGTTTTAAACGTACGGAACCCTCTCTACGCAAGTCTAACTGACACTTGTGCGGTTTTTTTTTAATCGTTTAAAAACTACAAGAAAGCTGAAGCATTTTCCAAATATTAGTTAGCACAGAGTTTTGCATCTTCGGCCACAAGAGAAATGCCGCTTGAGGTCGGCTTGAGATGTATAGAGCCAATTTCCCATTCAATCATTACTTGGTTTCGTATTTGACTGCTGCTTCTGAATATCAACTAGTTAGATACCTACCTACAAGAAACAAGCAGAAAGAAAACTAGAGAACACAAACATGCAAAATTACGGGTAAAGGAAAAACAGATGATAATTACTGACTTATTTACTAACAATGTTTGATCCAAGCTGGTCGAAAATAAATTATTTTAATTTTTAATTGGTCCGTGGGACCCTGGCGCTTTAAGTCTCATCAAGCAGTTAAGAAGAGACTCACAGGAGCCCCGAGAGATCGAAGAGCTGGCAGCTTCCTCGGTCAACGCATCAGCCACACAATCCAGCGAGGAAATGCTGCCAGCATCTTCGGTACCGTGCCACAGGGGCCATTTTTAAATTTATTTTCGTTGTAGTTTATAGTATAGTTTTAATTGCTTTGTATTGTTATTATTTTGAACTCTATGCTATTATGTCAATCTTTCATTTTAATGTCGCTAAATCTTCTGTATTCCCTGACAAATGAGACTCAGGACTCTTTAAGACAAGAGTAGAATAGGCATTTGCTGAACCAGCGAGCTACATCTTCGGCCTCTTAGTAACAACAGGCGCTACTGCAGATCAATTAGGTACAGAAACAAGTTCAAAAAATCGCTTTGTGTATTTTTTCTATGAAATCCACTTAGAAATTACCTGTCAGTGTTTTCTTATGACTTTACAACCCCGACTTTTAGTAGGTTGCGCCGTTCTGGTGATAAAAACATTATGGTAGCTCCCATTGTATAGGTTCGTTTGAATCCTTCTCTCAATCTAGCTATCTCAAAAGCGGCTTTCAATCGAAAGGTGAGATATTTCAGCATCAAAAGTCTAGCTTATGCAGGTGCTGAAATACTTTTACAACTTTATTTAGTTGTGAGAAGTTCAGGTAAATTCTTGAATTCGAATCGACGAAACTCCACAACCGCATAAGGAATCGCAATATAACGTATATTGCTTGCAAAAGCTTGAGTTTAAACGAAACTTAAAGTGAAGTTAATATGACTTTGAGATGCACCTAAAGAGTATGCAAGTTTGTTTACATATTGGACAACGCGTTTAGCCTATTGGGAGTGAAAGCGCCTACAAATCTAGAAGTCCCGGGATCTAATCCCGGTAAGCAAATATATGTGTAACGAGCACGAGTATTTATCCCCTGAGTCTTGGATCTTGTCTTACTATTTCAGTGTTTATTTAGATAAATACACCCTAAAATAGATGGTGAACAAGGAATGTTTAGACCCAAATGCCTAGGTCGATGTGTGTAAGAGTTTCCCGCAGTGGTTTTCTGTTACTATGACCTGTGTTCGGATCTTAGGTGCAATTTGGAGTATAAGACTTCAAACGTATTACAGAAACGTGGATGTTCCTCTTTATGACCCGAAACACTGCCTATGACACGTACGGTCGGCCTCAAAAGTTGCTGAACACATTTGTATCGTGGCGTAGTACTAAAGTGTCCAGCTACTTTTGAGGCCGACTGTACAACAACCTCTAATGACAAATACTAATGAAAAAGGTAGTGCTAGTAGATTTATAGTCGCACCAAAGGATCAACTAATGTCGGACTCGAATCGGATACCATGCGCAAACGCCCTAACCGTGCCGAGTCGCGAAACATGCATCCGCTAAGTGGCAAGAGCGTTGACTTGCGTGCTCTCAAAATAGATTCATGACAACAGTGCAGTAAAGGCTGCAGTACACTGGATGCTTTCTGCATCCAGGGTTCGAGCAATTGAATAGTAACATGTGAAAAAAATATTTGCGGTGAACACATCCTTGAACATATTATAAAAGTGAAAGTGTCTGTGCCAGTCTGGCCCTATTTCATGAAGTAACGTATCTGCGGATCGATCTGATTTTACAAATGTAATACGGGCCCTAAAAGTGTCATGCTCTCATAGATAAATTAAACTCAAGACACTTCGCGGCCATTCTCACGAAGTATGACTGCGTCTCATTACCGCGTCTCCATACATTTAGTATGAAAACAGCGTCGCGGTAATTAGGTGACCGCAGACATACTTCGTGAGAATGGCCGTTCGAAGATATTTAAAATTAAGTAAAGTCGGTTGAAAAGACCGCTGTCGCCGCTGCTGACACAAGATGTTAGCATGTGCACATAGAATACAATCTGGCTGGCACGCGCCGCTTGTCCCGCGATAGAGCAAGCATTTTTACCTACCCGCGGTGGACGGGGCGGAGCGGAAGCGGGACTGACTCTGAATTATTATTAAATATTGCCACCCTAGAGTGGAAAAAAGAGCACGCGTTATGCGATAGAGAGAGATGGTTGGATACGGGTCAGCTCTGGCCGGTTATCCGACGCGAACGGCAGTTTCAATCAACATTCAATCTTAGTTACATTTTATTACAATACAATATTCTTTATTGTGCACCAAAACATTATAAAATAAATAAAATAAAATAAAAAGCCTTTTATTTCCTGTTCTAAAAAATACTGTTAAACATAGATATGATTTCTAATTTTTTTTTCAGTTTCTATAAAATAATTAATGTTAAACATGCTTAAAATATAATAATTAACATATAACAGGAACCCCTTTCAGGTGAAGGCCTCTTCCAAAGACTCTTGCCACTTTTCACGATTTTGTGCTATTTGCTGCCATTTAGGTCCAGCTATTTTCTTTAAGTCGTCTTCCCAGCGTGAGTAAGGTCTTCCTATACGGCGTTTGCCGCCAAAACATTACAAAAACTTAAATCTAAAACAGCATAAATGGTATACAACAGGCGGCAGGCGGGCGGTGGTATTATAATTGTTTTAGCCGCCTTATTCTGATTCAAAATCAAAATTAAAAGTTTTAGAGCGTTTTTGATTCGACGGTTTGTTTTTAAGTAAAGTTTTGACGGAGTAAAGTATAAGTAGCGCTTGTCACGCGTCAGTCTCGATCTTAGTGTCACAAAGCCTTAATAAAATAGCTAAATAGCTTGCAGCTAAAACATTGTTAGCATCCAGATCAGCTTAAACAATGTAACGAACAAACAAACATGACAGAGATATTGATAGAATATAATATACAGAAAACATAAAAGGGTCTTAACTTCACGCCTTATTAGGTTAAATAAATGTCAGTATTTGATTTAAACTCCTACTTTATACAATTGCTTGTTGCTAGAGAGATAGTGTAGTTTGCTTTCTGGTTTTGCAAATATTTGATTAAATTAATCACTTTATACAATGAATGCACAACGCACGTCAATCATAAATTATGTTACGATGTTGCAACCTCGACATTTAATTAACTATGTAGTCCTTATCTTTATGATACCGGGTATACATATAATGGTATTTTTAGACATATTAAGAAATCACACGAAAAAAGTCACTCAGTTGACTACACCCTACGGACTGTCAAAAAGCTCATTCTTTTCTTTACTGTGACGGGTATCACTTTATTCTCAGTGCCAAAGTTTATTTGCTTCTAATATATATATTTTTTTTCCTATTAAATATTCAATCATAACAGTTGTTGAAAAACTGATCGGAGAACACAACGTGAAATAAAAAATCACCACTACACACAATCGAACGGCGATCTTGCGGCTGTTTAAGGTTAGTCATGTGATAATTACTAAAATCATGCTATGCAACACAACCTTGATAATTTATAAAATATGTACCCCCGTACACATTCACTTATTAGGTAGATTACCTAGTTTAGTCTTCATAAACATACTAAAAGTGGAAATGCGATGACAAAGACTGTGAACCGTAACCTAAACGTACTAAACGGCGAATAATGATTATTTATATATGAGTTCCATATCCATGATCTTGTTCTTAGATTATCTTACTGCCATTTCACTTTAAATGACGAGTTTTGTTTCAAAGATGATAAAAAATGATTTGAAACGCAGGTTACTAATCGGTAATCCAAATATGTGACTGTATCCTCTCTGCATATTTATATGGCGCTGAATAGCAACTTTTCCAGCAAATGCAATTCACCTCCAGCAAATCCACCTCATACGATAACATTGACTGCGGTAGTAACACTTTTTTTGTGCAGTTATTTAATTCGTATACAGCGAAGCACACGAGTACTTACTATTAACAGAACCTAGTAAATAATAGAATACTATAAAAATTAGTAGATTTGCTGTACCACGGTGGTACTACCACCCGTAATTCCTTAACTAGCGAAAGTATAATGTGCCGAAGTATATAACATACTGATAAACTACTCACGCGGTAACCTGGCAACGCAATGCGCTCACGACTAAAGATTAAAGAGGAGAGGCGTTCCCATGAAGATCAACTTAAATAACACAGCATCGGATCCCAGGCCTCTCTAGTCTCGCGGCATGACGTGCGCATGTCCAATGACTTTAAAATCAGCGATTCACCGAGATCGCATAAGTGCACGCCGGATCCCAGGCCTATCCAGTCTCGCGGTATGACGTGCGCATGTCCAACGACTTTAAAATCAGCGATTCACCGAGATCGCATAAGTACACACTTGATCAATGGCCTATCTAGTCTCACGGTATAACGTGCGTATGTCCAACGACTTTAAAATCAACAACGATTCACCGAAATCGTACAACTACCTATACATTGAAAATGAAAACACCTACAACAATTTTCTGAGATCGAACAACGGTACAGTAGATCCCAGAAGGACAAGGCGTATCTATAGCATAATGTCGTAATATTTCGTCAAGGAACGTAATGCGCGCATGTACGACGATCTGAAACTTTCAGAGCTCTACGCTGCAGATTGGCACAACTCAAAAATTGTTGAGCAGGAATTGCCGAATGACATGGCAGGAACGGGACAGCAACGTTAAAAATAATATGCACATTAAAATACATATATGGAAAAGAAAGGATGTCTTAATAAGTATATCACAACGACGGATAGATCTTTTGGTTATAATCTTTCGACAAGAAAACGGAATACACTACTATTCCTCTGATTTCTCGCGCATACTTTTATTTAGACTTCGGATCCTACATCAAATCCGATCGCGATGCGTACAAGGAGACCGAAAAATTACCTAGTACTAACAACTCGCTAACAAGGTTAAGACGAGGCCATATTTACCAAAGTACACACAATTAATTGCACATATTTCTTTTTTACCCGACTGCGTCGAAGCCCAAAGGAGATATATGTCCGTTCCTATGTCCGCTCGTAACTACTCAACGGCACATCCGATTTTGATAAATGATACATCATTAGATTTGTCTTGATGGCGCGAGTGTCACTGGGTATAAAATTCGTTAAAATAAACAAAATAGCGGATTTTATGCAGTTTCAAAGTGCACCGCGGTCGGGTGTTTTTTTTATTTATAGGATAGATGCACCGAGTTTATTTCCTTCTTCTGGTTTACTTCATTCATACACAATCGTCATTAACCAAAAAAGGTGATTATTACTAATATAGTTATATAACTACACGTTCATATGCATTATACGTACATCTAAAGATATAGCTGACATATACATCATTTCTTTCGCTACAAGAATTCTTTTCATTCAGAATATTTGTGAAAATGAAAACTGTGTCTATCAAGGTCCTCCTGCAAAGTAGTATTCGGACCACGTGACACGACTTTTGTAGTGATATCCCATTAGTTTATTGGGGTATTTTTTTATGCCAATAATATTCCTTAACTAAGGTCTTCTACAACCAATTTCTGAATAATAATGGCAGTCTAACCTACTTAGTTATAATTTATAATCCTTTCAGGTAAGTTTTTTTCTAAAGCTCACAATAACAACAAACTATGTAATTATCGAGTCTAACAATAGGCGACACAAATCATTGTGAGGACTTCCCACGTTAAAGTCCGAGAGCTACATAATATAACTATCTTGCATGTTATTCAAAATTTAAGAAAAGTGTAGTGTGTTAACCCCAACACGAACACAGGTTCTAGAAAAAAAAATTGGCTAAACATAGTAGCCGAATAAAATACGGGAATAGATAATTAAGGCATTTATTACGTCACCCATAACCACCAGACACTGTTGCAAGGATTCGCATCTCATCCCTGTCTCTAAAATAAATGAGCTTTCTGACAGCCCGTTGCCCTGGTGGGGAGGCGAGGGTGTAGTCAACTGAGTGGTTTTTTTTTCGTGAGATTTCTTAATATCTTTAAAAATACTGTATGTATACCCGGTATCATAAAGATAAGGACTACATAGTTAATTAAATGTCTTCAGTTGCAACATCTCATATAATTATGGTCAAACTTCACTTAAGGTAAGTTTCCTTCCTTCCTTTTGTGGCAACAACCTTCAATTTTGTGGGTATTTAATAAGCACTGTAAACTTAAAACATATATTCATAATACATTTTCTTAGATTAAGGGAACGCCGAATGCTCCCGAAACATGTTGAATGGATGTCTTGTCTTTTGTACGACGTGAATGATCCGGTTTTAATTCAATATATTTTCATTGTGTATTATGTCTAAAACCTAGATAACATTTAAATAATATTTTCCCATCACTTCACATGGTTCAAAACATATAATTACCTGTTTTACACAACTAACTACTTTATCTAAGAAACAGCATGCATGCTCTCAGCGGGGTCTATGACAAAGAATAAATTGTGACAAGCATTTAAATATTTACAATTAAAATTTAACGATTTTCTAGTTCATTGGTAGCCTGGAAGTAAAACATTTACCATCATCAACATTCCAATCAATTTCCATCAAACTGTGCTGCGTCTGATTAAGCCCCTTATATCAGCACTGCGTCATCTTTTGTCGCATTTTATGTCGATATAGTTTTTCTATTAGTTAGGCACTAACACTTAACAGAGGCGTCAAAAGGCTTCGTCTCGATGTTATCTTTTAGTACGTAATGCGGCGATTTTTTCATCGAACAAACCCTTAGGAGGGCTGTTCGTGCCTTATCTAACATCTCACCTCTTGACACCCTAAATTGCTTATTAATACCTTGCTTGCCGATATGGGAATAAACAGGGTGAATTAACGTCGTTAAAAGCTGCAACACATGGTAAATATAGATAAAATATTATTGGCAACAGATTAAAAGGTAAATTCCATCAAAAACATTACATGTAAAAAGATACAAGTCTCGCAACGCAGTTCTTCTACGACAAAAAAGTTTTGAAATGTAATGTTAAACCAAGTCAGTACCGAGGGGGTGTCCACAGCATTTCTTTCTGTAAGTGGTATTCCTTTATTTATTACATTCCATAACATTCTATTTTCCATTTGAACTACAAAAGTAACTTTGTAATCGCCTGTATTTGTATAGGATTACAAACTTACTTATGTTTTAAACTTACTTACAATTTGTATTAAAATTACAATATTTTTAGGTTTTGCATGACATGGTAGGCTGAAAACGAATTATGTTTAAAATTTGGAGCTTGTAGGTCTGCTAGAAGTACCTTAGAATGATGGTGATCATTAGTCAGTGAATCAGTGAGTCAGTCAGTGACAAAACTAAGAAACTTTCACGTGCAATCGTTTTTAAACTATACGTTCAAATTTAATGTTATTGAGAATGTATTTACGTCTTATTATATCCCTGAAAATTCAGGATTCTAGCTTTAGCCAGCACAAAATTACGGGAGGCTGAAAATGCCTGAATGGCTTCGAGAAAAGGATGGTACGGCCGTGCCTTTGTTTTGCTCGACTTGGCGGGGGCACTGCCGTGCCCCCAGATTAAACAAACTACCTCTCTTCTCTTAAATGGACCGAACGGTGTTAAAATTTATTGGTCTGATGTAATGGTTTATTGCGTGTTAAGGTACCTATGTGTCAATCAGAAATGAATGACATTTCAATAAAGGTGATCGGGAAGTCAGTAATGTTTGTTTAAGGAATAATGCATATCATCATTATGAGTGAATTATGTTGATAGATAATAATGACAGTGGGTAGATAAGTGGTGGTAATAAATTAGATACCAATATTTTTAGGGCTAACAGTACTAATTAAGCTTTCTGAGTTTATTTATGTATAAAATAACAAACAAATTTTTCATCACACTTGCTCGAAAATGGCGTCATTACACGTAGGTTCTGCGGGCCGTAAATGCCGTACGCCCTAGGCCGTAATGGTTTTCTTTTTAAATTTGAAACGATGGTTTTGTTTTAGTCTTATTTGTCGTGTTAAAAGGAAATGCCAATTTTTTTTTTTAATTTAATCACTGAAATATTAATTTAAAGAGAACTGTTATTGCAAATACATGTAAACACATACTTCTGTAATATTAATTAAATGTTTAAATAGTATATTTTAGTATTTTGCAAATATAATGTCAACTATTTTAAGTCTTTACCGCTATGGTTTCCGAAGTAAGTTTGCTACGTAAAACACCCTGTTAATGAGGTAACGCGGGAGGTAATAAAGAAAGCCCTCGATCGCATATTTACGTCCCTCGCTTGCAGCTCGGGCCGTAAACATCTGCGATCTCGACCTTTCTTTCTTCTTCATCTAGTTATGTAATGTACTATTTCAACACACTTGCTCATAAAGTGACTCATATTTCATCGTTCTTACGCGCGCAACGCACCCTATTAGGCTATTACACACAAGTGCTTTTTAATTTACACTACCGTACTAGTGTTATAATTACTGTAAATTGATCGATGAGAGCAGGCCGTGGGGCTCGGCCGGCGGTTAATATTCCCTCCAAAGTATAAAGACAACCAAGTGCGCGCGACACGTATTTACACTGACGCACGACTCGCGTCTGTGTGAGTGAACGCCATAGTGTGGCAGTCGCGCGCAGGCGCAAATGCTTGCCTGTGGTGCGTCCGTACACGGCGCGCACACATGCGCGCTCCCGATGTACCTTTTGTTCGGAGAAAAACTACCGTATACCGTGTTCCCGCGCCGCTCAGCGCCGAGGTCGCGTACATGGCGCGCGCCCCGCACTACACCACCCGATGAGGTGTTGTTAGATAACCCACGAAATAAATACCAATATAGAAGTTTAAAATGATAAATTAAGTACTGATTTTTTATTCGCAAGTGTGTTAAAAAACGTCGTTAGACACTTACTCGTGGGCATTGGTCATTACAGTATCGGCTATTACAGCCCTCGCCTGCCAACTTCCTGGCCAACATAGCCCACTCGTATCATAATGTACTGCAATTACCTAAAACACCTACAAAGTACCTGGCTTATTCTTCGTAGGCATGATTCCTCTAGCCACTTATATACGGAGATACGTGTAAAAGCTATCAGATTTTGGAAGAATAACCCACGAAGAATAATTTCAGACTCTCGCGGACTGACGAATCGCGATGGAGACCATTCATAATGTAATGTTGCTTGATGCTTAGAAAAGATTCCCCATTTTCGCACCTGCGGGTGGCGGAAGGGACTTGTGAGTTAGCTCCCTTTTAGTGTTTCCGACCTCATTCGCGGGTTCGCTGGAAAGCTAGCGGCCATTTTGATTTCTACCAGAAAGCAAGTGTTTTTAACGACCAGTGACCACGGAATTTGCTTGTACAGAGTTTTGGTATTACTGATTACTTCAGTTGCCATGTGCGTTTGTGTGTGCACACAAACACATTCTTTTTTATTTTTGTATTTCATTTTCATATTTACTTTTATATACCTACATATTCCTTATTTTATATGACAAAAGTTCTCAATTTTATATTTATTAAAATAACTACGTACATAACGTTTCATCTTATTGTATTTATGTAAACTGTCAAGTTACCTATCTACCATTTTTCTATTAAAAAAAAATAAGCAACTGGGTGAATCAATTTTTTTTTTGCTTTATGCAAAGATTGCCCTTTCTCCTTATTTGTTCACTTTTGCATGTTTTAACATGGTTTAAAAGGAACAAGATCTTACATCTAGAGATAGGTTAGGTAAAAATAAAAATAAAACTCGTTTTTAACAAATACATAGCGTGACCCAGCGGACGAACCCTTATTTTCATACAAAAGTGGGGGACAGCTATGTCCGCTGGGTCACTGCTTATAAACAAGTTATAATAAAGAATATTTGCATAACGTAGCTTTATTGTCTGTCTTTTAAATGAGCATAAACTCTATTCAAAAATATCCGAATAAAGATTTTCTTTCAATTTTAGTTGGAGAAGGTGAAATTTTGTTGACAAAGAAAAGTTGATTCACCCAACTGCATTATGTATGAAGAGGAGGACGTACAAGGCACTAACGTCTATAATTGTCACTCTTGTACTCGGACCTATAACCAATAACAAAACAAGAGCTATGAAAAGATTGCAACTTAGAAAACATTTTACCAGTCTCGAATTAAGATTCCATCATCCCCAATTTTTTAAAAACCGTGAGAATGATTACTCGCGTCATTAATCGCGACACTTACGGGCCGGGCACGACGTAGGCGGCGAGCGGGAGCGGTAATAGGTCGCAGCACGGAATAAAAAATAAGATTCCATAAAAAAAAATTTTTTTGAGACAAGCTTTTAATGCCGACTGTACTTTTTTGTTTAGTAGAATCGCAAACGTCAAAACTAATAAAATGAGCCCAAACACGGTGAATTTATCTTATATAATTTAGATGATTCTATGGCTACCATCCAGCTCTATCATCAGATCAGCTGAATATCATAATAATATTACACTGTCATCTGATTTACATATTATCCTTACAAAATTTCAGCTCAATCGGAGTCCGGGAAATGGGTCAAATTTAACTTGCAAGATTTGATAACAGACACACAGACACCGGGACAGGTGAAACTAAATAAAAGCTCGTAATAAAATTTATTTCCTTTGATCTTGAGGCATGCCGATCGCTTCACGTTGGTCTTTGTCCTATCACCATCGACGGGCGCATGGTTTGTCACTAGTTAGTTTTGTAATAAATGAACTATCAATTACACATTTCCAAATTCATGTGAATATATATTTAACCTATAATTGAACTTAACCTATATAGCTGCGAAAAATTAGGGTCTCAATTATCACACATGACTGTGCAGTCATGTGTGATAACAATATATTGTAAAAAAGATGCACGCCCTTATTACTTAAGATATAAGTGGTTGAAGCGACCGAAGTGAGAGAACGAGTTAACCAGTACCTCTAGCACAACTGTGACACGCGACTCTTTGTCGCGCGACAAATGCTACCTATCTCTTTCCACTCGATATAGTGTGACAGTGACAGGTGATGCTCTGTCGCGCGAGAAACGAAGTCGCGGCCAGTTATGCTGGACGTACAGGGTTAACTCCGCGCCAACCACCCAGGGGGGTAAGGTGTGCAGTTTTGTTTTTGGGTGGTTCCGCCTGGTGGGAGTCCTGGTGGATTCCGCTCTCACCTAACGCCGCCACTTAACGCTGCCGCTCACCGCCGATGTTCTGACCGGGCCGTTAGTAAGATCGATGGTATCTGCCGAAATGGATATTTACGTAAGTAACCGTCGGATGTGCCGGCGGATATTAATTAGAACTCGCTTAACTCTGGAGATCACTGCTTATAGAAATATCCGATGATGGACATGAAAGATGCCAGTTTATCGGTTAACGATGGTAAATTAACCCCTTTGAGCGATAACGCGACTATCCAATGCCTAATTGGATAGTAATTATTACGTTATCGTCATCTGTCTTATTAACTTCTACCCTCGAAACCCTGTTTGTGGCTAAAGCTGTATTTTTTTAGGGTTCCGTAACCAAAGGGCGGTAGTCAAACCCTATTATTAATAATCCGCTGTCCGTTTTTGGAGCCGTAATTGAATGAATGAATGAACGTTTATTTAGCGCAAAAATTATGTTACACACAGAAAATATTACAATAAAAGAAATAAATAAAAACGGCGCTAAAAGGGGTCACCACTCAGCATTGTGCCATAGCAAGCCATGGCGCTGATTTTCAGTGGTGCCCTGAAACTAAAAACTAACTTAAACTAATTATCCTAATTGGACGAACGCAGAGTTAAACAATAGAGGAAAACAACAGACGTAGAAACTTTAACAAGTGTTACACATTAATAACAAAAAATAACAGAAAAAAACATTAACAATACATCAACAATACTCATACATGCCATTTAGCCATGGAACTGAGCCGCAGTATCGCCTAATACCCATCATGCTGATTAAAAAAATAAGTAATTAGTGCCGAATTATTTTCCGTTGTATTGTGCGTCTAGGAAATATGCACGACATTTCAACTTAAATATGCTGGCCGAACGCAATGCACGAATTGGTGGTGGAAGATTGTTCCAACATTTCGTGGCGGCATATCGGAAGCTACCACGAAATGCAGCCGAATGGTGTGACGGGCAAACAAGCTGTAGGAATCTTGCGGACCTGACTTCTGTGGATCTAGATTTAGGCCACCAGGTTAGCTTATTGTAAAGATACGACGGCAGTTGTCGGTGCACGATATCAAAAACCAAAGTGGCTAGGTGGAGCTTTTGACGCGTTGACATTTTTAGAATGCGGTTACTATTAAAATATGGTGTCACATGAGAGCGCGGTGGGATATGGAAACAAAATCGTGCGCATGCATTTTGCACACGCTGAATAAGTCTCTGAGTGCGCGCCAGCAGGCGTGGCCCAAACACTATATCGCCATAGTTTAACAGCGACAGTACTAGAGTATCACACAGCCTAATTCTAAGTTGGACGTTAAGAAAGTCACGGATTTTGTACAATACTTTAAGCCTGTGAAAACAGTTTCTTACCACTTTCTGCACGTGAGTTTCATAACGCAGCTCGCCATCCATTACGATACCCAGGTTGCGAGCTTCATGCACGCGTTCCAGAGAATCATTATGTATATTAATCGTGAAATGTGACTTTGAGATTCTTTCTATTTGCTGTTTAGACCCTAGTATCATGTATTTAGACTTTGTTGGATTTAGAAGAAGTGAGTTTGCATGAGACCACTTAGAGATGCGCTCAAGATCCTCGTTTAGTTTGGTAGTTTCGTGAAGCACCATTTTTGGATTGCATGATACATAGATTTGCAGATCGTCTGCATAAATATGATATCTAGAGTGCTCAATCACATTCGTTATGTCACTACTGTATAGGATAAATAGAATAGGTCCTAAAATTGACCCCTGCGGTACACCCCTAACGACTGATGTAAGGCTCGATCGAATAGTCGTACCATTACAATTATGGATTTCTACTATTTGCTTTCGATTAGTGAGATAACTTGCAAACCAATGAATAGTTTCGTTTTCAAACCCATAGTATGAAAGCTTTGTACTTACTATTGGTAGAGAGACTTGAAATTTTCACAGAATTTGTGTTTCTAATGCCGCTGTAACAACAAATAATAAAATTAATTTAATATTACATTGTGTATCAAGGGCGGTATGTAAGGAATTACAAACTAGTGATTGTTACAAGGCCGAGGCGAAGCCGAGGGCTTTAATAACACGAGTTGGTAATTCCTTTACCGCCCGTGGCACACACAATGTTTTTCATCACACTTGTGAGGAAATCTAATTAAAATAACCTTACTTAACCTTACTAATCGTCCCAGTATGACAAGAAAATATTAAAACAGACAGTGACATTAGTGACATAATATGTCACTAATGTCACTGTCTGTTTTAATATTTTCTTGTCATGTCATAGACAATGCGAATGTCGAGTCACGTTCGGAAGCCATAGCGGTAAAGACCTAAAATGGTTGATTTTATATTTGCAAAATACTGAAATACACTATTTAAACATTAAATTAATGTTACAGAAATATGTGTTTACATGTATTTGCAATAACAGTTCTCTTTAAATAAATATTTCAGTGATAAAAGTTAAAAAAGTAAGTTGGCGTTTCCTATGAACATGACAAATAAGAGTAAAACAGAACCAGCATTTCAAATTTAAAAAGAAAACCATTACGCCCTAGGGCGTAATAGGTCATTTACGGCTCGCAAAACCTACGTGTAATGCACTATTTTCGAGCAAGTGTGATGAAAAAATAATTGTTGGTCCCCGTACAAGAAACGTGTTTTTCTTGGTGTTTTTGCTCGACGGTTGTACGGAGGGTGTTCCTTATTAGGCATAACTTAATAAACCTAATATTAAAATGCATAACAGTTTGGGCATACGATGATTAAGCATACCGATTAAATGGCATAATCATAAAAACGCACGCATACTAGTTAATTTACATACCGATTGAATTGGCATACCTGAAATCCGCATAATGTTATTAAGTATAACGAACGCATACATTTATGCGTTCGGTATACGTGGGGCGTTACTTGGAAAAAAATAACTTAAGAGGAAACAGGAGGGCAGTTTTTCCATACAAACGGAGTCCCCTATTTCCTCCCTGGATAATGCCAGTAGAGCAATAATTTTTTGTCCAAAAATCTATGGCTACTATTGATATGTTCCTATGTTTTCCTTTTTACGATAAATTGATTCTCGAAATAGATATTAACCTTCAAAAACGTAAAAAAATGCCATATATAAAAAACGGAAGCAAGTGTTCCATAAAGGAGTGAAAGAATGTATTGTACATGTCGTTAGGAGTCGTGTCGGAAGATAAATAGGGCAGTGCCTGAACTAGACTATGTTTCATTCGTTCCACACGATCCATACGATCCGTCCGATCACTATAGTGAATGGAAGAGAAAAACATGTTGTGGCGACCCCCATTTAGACTGGGACAAGGGCAGGGAGATGATGATGATGGTGATGATGTCTTCCTACAGTTCAATAATAATCGTAAGTCTTTTCCAAACAGCGCACCCATGGCAACATTCCATAGTGTATTTTCCGATAAGTACGAGTAGGTATATGGCAGGGACGGCTTTATGCGTGATTAACTTTTTTATTAATACTGCGCGTAACTATGTAGTTACGGATAGCTGGCTGATATCGGTAAGACAATTCACAAGTTTGCCGTCAACCTTGTCCTTAAATCTTAATTTGGAAGTGTCAGTGTTTTTGATAGTCGTTTTTATTTAATTCGTTTTTTTTTAAGTATGTCGATTCTTTGTTTTTCTTTTGTTTTAACTTTATTGCACAGGCTAGGGCAAAGCAAATAACTTGAGAGTAGTGCAACTAACGTTAAGTTATAATTAAAACTCAGTGCATTAGCAATAAAGTAACTAAAATGAATATATACATATATGGGAATAACTAGATATGTATATGTATACATAAACATAAATAAATACACACAGATGACGCAAATTTAAGTAGAGTCATACAGAGATCTGATTTAGTCAAATAAAGGGTGGATAAAGTAGTAGTAAAAGTAGTGAATGAATAAGTGGTGGTGTGAACTAGAAATAACAGTAAATCTGGAGTCAAAATATGCCGTCCGATCGTCACTTCGACTTTTTTCGGACTATAGCAGTATGACTCCGATACTGAATTGTAATTATTAGTTAAAGTATATTAGGGACGATATTGACGGAAAAGATGTGAATTACGCAACAGGAGGGATGTTCGAACTTCATCTTTCAGCAGCTGTTTTCAGTAGTTAGGTATAGAGAAAGTTTGGGCGCGGGATTATTCGATATCGAGAACCTTGTAACAGACTTCAAAATACTTTCTCTATGATTCAAGCCACAAGCCTAAATGTTTTTCAATAACGTTGGGGTATTTCTTTCTAGTACCCAATACCCAATCAAGAAATATTAGGAGTTAAATTTTGTCAAGACAAGTGTAACAATATTATTAACAAAAAGTAAAGATTCGTACTGTTTATTTTGTATTTCTTTTTTAATTTTAAGAATTGATAAAGTTGTCGCTCAGAAATAAGAGAAGAAAGAAAAACATCACTTCAGCTTTTACGCCATTAGGGCTCGTCCAGAAATCAAGTGATCGTCTATGGGGGGGGGGGGGGGGTCAGAAAAATATCACGAATGATACAATCACCGTCATAATTACAACCATCAAATATCACCAAGGGGGAGGGGGGTCAAAAATAGGCCGTATTTTGATCACATGATTTCTGGACGAGCCCTTAATATTGATAGTAAAATTAACAGTAAGTTTCCTAATAGATAATTATAATGATATCACTATCAGCTTATTTTTATGAAGTGTCCAAACGCTCAGATGGTACGCAGTTTCATAGATAATACGAACAAATGACGTTATTGTTTTTTGTGGTAAATTTTTTTGTGGTCAATTATTTTATCTTATGGGCAAATAATTTTATAATTTTTTTTTGACATTTTAAAAACGTTTATGACGAGAAAATAAGTAAATCTGAATTTCTTTGGGATACATTTTGAAAGCCGAATTTGATAATTAGCGTTGAATAATTTATTTTACTGCAAACCCTGTTATTATGCCAAGGCACGTTTAGTGAGATGTAGATGTCAAAACTAAACCCACGTCAAAATGTAAGGTATAGGTAGTTTCACGAGAGTTGAGGCCACGCACACAACAACACTGTCATGTAATGACAGCGGGATTTTGAAATTCAGATTTTATTTATTTCACCAAATCACCATAAAGTAACATGGTCATTACATGGTATTAATAATTACTGTTCTTTTTTCGTACTGATAGCGGGTTCAACAGTGAATTGCAAGATAGACCAAAAAGTTTGCTTAAACTATAGCCTTGTGTTTATTTACTCACTCATTCATTTCATTCATTCACTTTTTTTGCATTGAGTACTTCATATAGCTGTGTGTGTGTAATCATTCACCTCAACTCTCGTGAAACTACCTATATCAGGGTATTGATGTCACCAGCAGCACGTTGCTTTTGTGACTTAAATTAACAAAAGCCGGTCAAGTGCAAGTCGGAATAGCCCACCGAGGGCAGATTAGACCTAGATTGAAACATAGATACTTTTTATAGTTAACGTTACTACTTAAATTTTTTGTAACCATTTCTTTTAAGGCTATTGATTATTTTCCATCATTAAAATCTGAAATCATCATCACTCATCATTGAAATCTGTATGAAACCACGTTCGCAAATCGCCACGAAATTTCAAAAAATTAATAAGGTCCTTATTATTTGATGGTGTTTTGTTGATTCATTTGTATAATTAGGGGAAAATATTCCCGATAAAATTTCGTGGCGATTTGCGAACGTGGTTTCATACAAATTTCGATCGCGGCGAACTCGCCACGAGCTCGCCGCGATCGAAATCTGTATGAAAACACGCTCGCAACTAGGGTATGCAACACCGGTTTTACTTGTATACAAGTAAAGCCGGTATTGCATGCCTACTCGCCACTCGTACGCAAATCGTCATAGTGATAAGGCCCAAAATCATCAAAAATATTGGTAACAAAATAGGAATCAATTAATTAGTAAAGAATCGTCAATTGAAGTGCATACTTTTTATAAATGCTCTTTTACACGCTATATAGAAAACGCTGTACTACCTTCTAATAAAAACAAGAGCCACTCCTTTACAGTCGCATAACACCCTAAACGATTTACATAAACACTGTAAAACAATTTACACAATGTAATCACAAAAAGGAAGATGGACCCTCATTTCATTACAACTTCGCTACACGAATAAAGCCCAAATAGGGTTTTATGACAAATTATCGTTTAGGAAAATACTTTTATTTGTTGTTTATAGCTTTGATAAAATTTATGGCCACTTAGGTTGGGAACTTCGGTTGTACGGTTAGACGAAACGAAAGGAAAATTATCTCAAAATAATAAAGGGTAGGCCTACGTCCCGCAGTGGACTGCCGCAGACTGATGATGAATAAAGGGTATATTAAGTAATTACCTTGCATATTCACATTTTGTTGCAAACGCGTTCCAATTTACACAACAAAGTTTATTTCCCTAATTTTACAGAAACAGTTATTTAAAAAAATAAATAAAGCAAGTACGTTGACAATTTTACAATATGGTTTTATGTGCTATTTAAATTTATATAAACAAAAAATTGTTTTGAAATCCATACAGCTGTAATAACAGAGAAAGTACTTTTAGGGACTAGACTTAAAATAAAAATATTTAACTTGGATTTGAGAATTAGCCAGCAGAAATTTTCTATGTAAATTGCATATAAAGGGCGCGTCGTTTCAGTAGACAAGTTCTAAACGCTAGAAAGTTTGTTACTTGAATTAAATGTGACTCCACGTAAAGTTACGTACCACAATGTAACCAGTTGAGTAAGTCACAACTTTATCCAATCTCGCTCCAAGTATAGTATGACCTGTGAACTAATAATAACTGTTTGTAACCGGGGGTCAACATATGTCAGACTGCTGATTGCTTTGACTTTATTGGACCTCAGCAGTTGACCCCCGATCACGTACCGTTGTTACCAGTTCAAGGATCAAATGATATTAGAACCATGATGACGGCTTCGTTGTGAAACTTGCAGGTACGGGTCTAGGGTTTTATTAAAACTAGTCAAATCAGCCCCTCTACAATGCCCAATTGCCACAATTTAATTTTGTGCTTCTATGTTTACTGTAGTTACATGCGAATTAAGATTGCTAGTTGGAGATGTAAAATTGGTATAAATGAGGTTTGGATAAAAGACATACATAAACACAGTTCTAATATAAAAAATATACTTACGTGGCCTTTATAAAGAAATACACAGTCCTTTTACCTTAAAACCCGGTCCGCGGTGCATTGGGATATAAGAAAACATTACAATGTGTGCGGAATTCGGAATGTTAACAGATATGTTCCAGCGCGTCTCAGTGCATTCAACTTTGTCAGGGCGATCTGACAGTGAATGTATCTAGGTTATCTGGAGTGAAAGAGAATATTTCTGACGCTTCGGGTAATCTTGATGGTAATTTTATCAGGCCAGTTTAGATTTACATTACTGTATCTAATTCGACTTACCGAGTAAAAGCTATCACATGAGCGGATTTTTAATCACCGTTCGTAGTTTTTTCACAATTTCACTATTTTTTTTTTTGGCTATGAAGTGCTTTTTGCTATCCGATCCGCATGGCTTTTGGTCTAAGATTTGGAAGATAACATTAAATGAATCTCTAATGTATAAAAATTAATTAAAAACCTCAAATTAAAATAAGTTTTTATTGTATATTGGTGCCGTGACCAGGATTATTACATGTGTTATGAAATATTTTTATGTTTAAAGTAATATTATACACGTTGATTTATTATTTTTATTTAACGCTTACAAACGGTAAACGTTCAAAAAACGACGTGTTTTAATTTCGCTTTTCTTCCTGACCCTATTCCACGAGCGGCGGGTGGCAAATGAGTTCATTGTTTGTCTCAGTCCATTTTTTACTCCCACACAGAGACTAGTTCGAACAAACCGTACAAAGCAAACTAGGGGACTCTAAATTTTCGGCGGAAAAAGAAAAAGGCTATTTGGAAATTTTCGTATTAAATGCACAAAGAGAACGAAAGTATCCGAATAACGCATAGGACGCGAAATTACGTGTATTTATTATTCCGCTGGATATTTTTTTAGAAAAAACTGGGCTAGGCTTGCAAACATATTTTACAAACATTACCAAAAATATAGGACACATGTGCAAAGATTACAAACACAAACCTACGGTAACATTTTTCGGTGACGTGAGAATAAATGGCATTTATAATAACAAATCTATTCCCCTCAATATAACCATACACGGCTTTGCAAACGATGCTACGACCCTACTGATGTGCTACACTTTCTCTAATAATGTAAAAATAATATTGATACAAGAGAATCATATGACCAGAAGATCACTAGTCAACAAGATGAACGTAGTCGAAATGCATGACTTAGTTCAAATATTGTTAAAAGCACGTGATAAGAAACCACGAGGGGTTTTGTTGTTTCAGAGCATGAATAAATCTTATATTTGATTACGTTGATTATTTAATGTCCGGTTGCATTGGAGTACAATGAACCTAAGAATTGTGTGTTTATGTAAACTATTTTATGAATATCGAATGGTTAAAAGTATTTGCTTATCAACCCAGAGTAAGTTTACTAATAGATGCCGATAGTGTCAAACTCATATGACACGTTTTTCATATTTTATGACTGTCACTAATGCATTTCAAGTCAAATATCTGGCACTTATAATATGACCTTTAGGTAAATAGGCACTTTACTTTCCTTCCACCCTCGGCTTTAAGTATCTTGCACGATTTACCAGCCAAGTTTGAATTATGAGTGGTAAAAGGTGAACTTGTGCATCAGGATGCATTTTGGTAAAGTCAAAGATGCAATGCAAATGCTTCTGAAAAGCTGGCATTCCATTCATGGTACAAGAAAACCAGGTATGTTCTTCCCAAAATCAGATACGTTAATTTAACAAAATGTACTGCCCATAATCAATTATTTGTTTTTACATGTTATTTGTTTATTCGGATGAAAAGAAAACTATCTAATATTACTAGCTGAACATTCCTTTTCTTAAGAAGTAAATGAACGAAGAAACGCATTTTATTTGGATGGCCAATTTCCACAAAATGGTAACATATCAAGCTTGTGACGTCAGCGTAGATAGCACCTTTCATGTTAAAAGTCTCAAACAAACAAAAGATAGAATTCGGCAAATGAATCACCCCGCTGCAAGCACCGAATACTTACGAGTAACATCTTTGTCGTTGTGACGATAAGTAAACACATCTGAAACTCCGCAAGATAAACTCTTATAAATACTACGAAGCCACCTATCCGTGCACAGTGTCCCGCGCACATGCGCCTTGCGTACTGTCCAACCTTTTTTATAAGTAACATTTCTACTATCTTTCTTAATTCTTTCTTCCCAAAGTAAAACATGGCGCCTGGTGTATCGAATACTGACGCCGTTATTAACAACACTTTAGAAGAAATCTCTCCTGTCCATAATGATACCCTGATAAGCGATTTGATTGTTCAAAAAGAGCTTTCTCGTGAAAAATGCCCCATAGACAACGCCAAGCTGATTATCGATGGAATCCTCGATGTCGATGAAATTCAGAACGGTAACATGGTTAAGGGCAGTGTCAATGGAGCTCAAATGAATGGAAATGCAATCGAACTGAACCTCGAGAAGACTTGTCCCGTTGACATCCCTAATCTTACCAACGGTGAGTTAATTGCAAAAGAGCAAAATGGTGGTGTTAAAGAGGAAGTTGGTATAGCAGTGAATAAGCAGCCGATTGCTAAGCAAGTCCGTAAAGTTGTAAAGCCTAAGGTGTTGAAGAATATGGAAACGTATGATTACCTTTACGATCGCCTCTACAACAGCGGCTGTCCTATGGCGGTAAGTGCGTTACAACTTAAAAGCAAAACAATACATTTTAACCAATTATTATAACAAAACAGGACTCAATCGCGTAAAAACTGACGCCAATATCATACAAGAATTTAAACTGAAATGCAGCAAGAGACCTGTCCGTCATCCCCGATTATTTGTCTGTGCTGCTACGAATAATAAAGTTTCTGCTAATAATCCAATTATCCGTATGTGTAATATATTTAACGATATTTGTTCAAAATGTGACATTTTCTCCATGTCACTTTACTCATTTAAAGTAACAGCTAATTTAGCGCTTAATTTTAAGGATTAAGTTATAGTAAATCTTGCCGTAATTTTTTAAAAGTAGGTAGTGTTTGAGCACTCTCAATTAGTTGCTTTATACAAGTGCTGTGAACAGTTGTTGTTAAGTTGCAAATGTGTATAATCTATTGTGTGCTTATTAGTTTTGATGTCGTTAGTTTGTAATTTGTTACTGTTCCTATACTAATAAAATAAAATAAAAATAAAATAAAAACGTGCATAGAGTCCCTTCGCGACCATGAAAGTCACGGCACGTCCAAAATGTTGAGGAAATAGCATGTTTTTACGTGATTAAGTCCCTTTTAGGGTTCCGTAGCCAAAATGGCAAAAACGGAACCCTTATAGTTTCGTCATGTCCGTACGTCTGTCCGTATGTCACAGGCATTTTACTCGAAAACGATGTGACGTATATTAATGAAATTTGGAATATAGGTGTCTTGTATAAGCCGCTACCTAGTTCGGTAGTTAAATATCAAAAATAAAATTTTCTAGGGGGGCACTCCATACATGTAACAGAAGTAAAAAAAAATTTTTCATCCAAAATCAACGTGTGACATAGTTCGACAGATCTTTTAAAAACATTTTAAGGTTGTTAAGTAATATTTTTGATTAAATGAATAATTTCGAAAATAATCACTCCGAAAGTTGCGAAAATTGTGCCCCCCCCCCCCCCCCTCTATCTTTTGAACCGTATGTCCAAAAAATATGAAAAATTTTGAAAGGTAACACTTAATTAATACTTTCAATGAAAATTATTTTCAACAAGATCGGATATACCGTTTATTAGTTATTGCCGATAAACCGCGCTTCTCAATAAAAGGACGTAATTCCTATGGAGATACGCCCTTTCGTTGATGAACGTTTTTACAGCGTATTATTTAGTCAAGTATGGTGAAGCGAAAAGGAGGATTATGATTTCAGCGCCGTATGTATACAAATATGTATGTTTGTTTGTATGTTCGTCTATTACCTTTTAACTCAAAAACTACTGATCCGATTCAAACATCGTCATCATGTGGGGTATCGTCAGATTCGCCGTGATTGGGGACAGGTTATAGGCTAGTTAGTTGGAACCAAAATTAAGATAGATAGATCCTCATAAAAAGTGTAGGATTAAATAAAAGTCATCAAATCACATTGATCTATATGACAATTTAATGAGTTTTAAAAGCTTATTTCAAAAATAGCTCCACAGTTATGTATATTTCCATTTCAATTCGATAACAACAAGAAACACGTTTGACCAGGGCTCGGAATCGGTATTTTGCGAAAACCCCGAAATAGCCCAATATTTTGAATTATTTTATGCTTTTTATGTAGAGCTCAATAATGTATTTAAGTCATTATTTCGTATTATTAGATTGTCTGATTACAAAACGAAATAATAAGCCAAAGAACGGAAAGAACGCAAAGAATACCGGTATTTTTGTATGGGGCAAATACCGGTTGCCGAGCCCTGCGTTTAACAGCGCTCTTCACCGATACGTTTACAATAGCTCTATCACATCTACCTCCTGGTGCACCAATGTCGGTAGGTACTATAGCGGTAGGTAGCGCTAAATAGTTTTACTAGTTGTGGAAATTAAGGACTACTAGCACCATACTACGGTGAAAAGAACAAGTTTATTAGACGTACGTTGATAAAATAGCCATTAAAAGATAGTATTCAGTAAAGGTGCTTCCGCTATTACTCCTCGGGTCACCATCACATATGACTGATCTTGTGAAGGAAGTTTCAAGCCGGAAAGTCGAAGGTTCGTCTGCAATGGCCCTTTATGCCGCAGTAATTCAAAGTGAGGCTGAAGGTTCGAAGCGTTCCAGGTCGTCTTATGCAAACCATATAATATCAATCCGATTTTTGTGAGCCCGTAGGGCGAGCTTCAGGCTGCGAGGCCGAAGGCCGAGCTCCTTTACAAGTACACTATATCCGCAGTAAGTCCAACGGAGGCCGAAGGCCAAGCACCGCTTTGGAGCAATGGCACAAAGCGTCCCTCCCTGCTTATCTCACGTAAACCGTATATGAGTCTCATTTTCGGAAGCCCGAAGAATGATCTTGAGGCTGCAAGGCCAAAGGCAAGCAAGAATCTTGTTTAAGTTTTCGTAGTCAGGGTTTAATTTTTAACTTTATTTTCATTTGTAGCTCATTTTCTTTTAGTCACGGTTACGGAACCCTACATTGATCATGGTCCGACATGCTCTTGGCCAGTTTTTGTTATAATAATGAAGAAATTTTAATTTAGTCGTTAAATGGTGAAACCTAGTCTACTACTAATGTCTACAAATTTACAACCGGGATATATAAGTTTGTATATTGATCCTTGTTTTCACAACATCTAAAAGCTTAATTGAAAATTGTGTCCAACATTATTTTGCTCAACGCGACTGCTTTGATTAAATTATTTTACAAAATTTGTTAAAATTACACCAGTGATCGGTTCTCGAATAGATATAATCTAAAGACGCATAAACCTTTAAATTTTCCCTCGACTTAATGGCTTAACTTCCAATTCCTGCCTAAAGATGCCATTAAGACCTAGTATATCTGTACTCGCTCCTTTGATTAGGTGCAAAATATAACATACAGTTTTGTTTTTGTTTTCGTTATATTTTTATAAAATCGAATAATGCCATTGTTTGCGTTTGCTAAACATTTCTGTATTCGCCCAAAGTGGAGCATTATTTTTACTGTCATAATAAACGTAAAGCAAAACAACAATAAAAAAAAACAAGGACAAGTGCGAGTCGGACTCGCCCACCGAGGGTTCCGTACACATTTGTAGGTACATATTACTTATTAATATTAAAATACCGTATAAATTTTGAGTGTCGAAATATACGTTTTTTGCGGCATAAACGGCCGTATCTTTCTTTTACGTTAATTTAGAAGTTTGATTTTTTCACAGCTTCAAGGGATTGTAGACCTGAGTATATGGTTTTATTTTCAACTCGATACCTCCACGCGTTCCGGAGATGAAGGGTTTTGACAGGCAGATGAACGGACGGGCAACAAAGTGATCTTATAAGGGTTCTGTTTTTTTTTCTTTTTGATTTACGGGACCCTAAAAACAGTAGAGTCGTTGGTGATTCTTTCCTGCAATCATTATTGAGCTTGATCAATGTAACTAATTTCTATTAGGATCAGAAAATTATTGAAGACAAATTCGACCGACTTTTGTATACAAAAAAAAAACAACAAAATGGACTACGACAAAAAATCCAAACCAGATACGTTTTGTAAATATAAAATCCTTATTAACACGAGTTTCGTTAATGAACTACAATATTTATTCAACAAAAGCAATAACAGACTACTAAGTAAACTCGACGTTTAAATAAACGAGAGCTTAGATCTCTAGATACGGCAGCTTATGAGCAGGATTCGGCTTGGAATGACATAACCAGCGACATTATGGAACTCATTTAACTTTCCCAATTACTGTTTAAGCTAAATACTAACGTTATCTTAAATATAGCTCATTTAGCGTGAATCCTATGAAAATTTCAACTAAAGCACGTTGCTCTTAAGTTCAGAGAAACTAGGTATATTAGTAAAAACAAAAGTAAAGGTTGTGTCTGATAGAAGTAGAACATAACTATTTTGAGAAACCTCTTATGACTGTATAGGTACAAATTCCTTTTCTATAACAAAAGATACATAATTTGCCTTTCCAGTGTCCTTTATGTTAATGTTTTTGACGTACGTTACACTGATATCATTCAACAAGCATGACAGTGTTTGTGATTTTATTACCCCACCGATTTGTGTGTTCCGAACGACAATGTTTACTCCCACAACCAGATTACGAGGGAATCTATTTTCTATAGAAACACTCAGATTTGAAAGCTGTTGGTATACTGGTTTTGGTGCTTAGTACTTAGAATAATTAGTAGAGGAAAACATGGTAATACGTTTTGGTATTTGTGACACGGTTGTTATAATTTATTATTTTCAATGAAGTCACTGGAAAAATAAATTAGAACGAGTGATTTAGACCACTAGTTCGCATTTTAAAAATATTTTCGTATGCTATTTTTTCACCAATTGTTTTTGAGAAAGAAGAAGAGAAAAAGGCAACGCCTCAAATATATCCGCCGTCTCTTTTTTACTTAATAGCTTGATGTAGAACCAACTGGAAGTTTTATCTGGGCGATAGACCGCAGTAAACCGGATGAGAAGGACGCAAATTGTTACATTTGCGATAGTATCATTGAAAAAGTGGTTAAGACGGCTCGACAATGCGTACATACTCTACACGGAAAACACTAAACCGTTTCAATAACTGATATACATAGTAGGATGTTTATCTAACATATTTATGAGGTTGTATATGCCTTTGACTGCACCTACATTTTGTATGTTTCATAATCATCATCATCAGCCCGTTGCAGTTCACTGCTGCACATAGGCCTCTCAGAGATGTGCCGTTCCCGGGAATATTCCCCACTTGTATGGGGAATATTCCCGGGAATGGCACATCTCTATACGCCACAGAGCCCGGACTACTGCTTTATGCATCCAGCCGATGCCGACCCCCTTATGCAAGTCGCCATATGTTTAATAATGTTATGTATGTATATGTTTTAACAGTTTAGGACGTGGAAACTTATGCTGCCTTACTTACGTTTTTGGATGGTTCTAAGATGCCAAATTTCATACCTACTTACCTAACTTAAATCATAATTATACCACTACAGTAGAAATAGTACATTGTGCACCGAGGGTAGTAAGAAGGGGATTACTAATGAGAGTCTATTACAAGCCCGACGCCGTAGGCGGAGGGCTTTTAATGACTCGAGTTTGTAATCCCCTTACTGCCCGTGATATACACAATGTTTTTCATCTCATTTGCGAGGAAAAAGAATAACACAAAAATCAAATAATTATTTACTGTCAACTTTTTCAGTATAGTCTTCCACAGATAATGCTAAGAACTGCGTTTAGTTTTCAAACTTGACAGGCAATACTGCCAGATTGTACCGATTTTCAAAATAAAATTTTAAACTAAATTAATGTAATTGCAATAATCACTGAAATAATAGTAAAATATACCATATACGTTTTACATACAGTAAAATTGGTTTTGTAGCAAAGTTTTGAAGATAGGAAATAAGCCTTGGCTGATTTGAAACCTCCTTAGTCTGAAATTACGTACGAGTAGGATGTATATTTTAAAACTAAACTCATAACTCCCGAGGGAGTTGTAGATTTTCATACAGTTTTTGCTCCCGTGGGAGTTTTAGTTTTTTATAACCTACGGGAGCTAAAATCGGCTCGAGCTGGTCTATAAGCCCGTGTGCTATAACACCCTTTACTAGCAAGTGTGATGTAAAACTTATAAAGCTTTAACTTAAACAACGGTTTTTGGCGAACCCTAAAAACTTCAAAAAAACTCTCATATTCGATAGATGCGGCACAACTCCTAACTATTGCATTTCCAAAGATACATTGCGATGCCTTAGGCAGTTCCAAACTGCGCGCGATTGAATCGGGAACCAAGTTTGCAGGGCGTAGGCGGCACGATAACACGATATAGGAAATCAAATGTCGCCGCATGATTTAATGGTGGTATATTTTTCGCTTAAGATACGCTTTTAATGCGTAAATCATAAACGATGTCTACTAGGAATTCAGATTTTAGTGTGAATGACTAAAAAGGTCAGATCATTGACGTATATAACGCGGGGTTAGTATCATTTCGTCTAAAACGCAACTAGTACTAGCGGTAACAGGTCTAAAACGCTGCTAGTCTAAAACGCATCTCGTCTAAACTGTAACTGGTCTAAGTAGCTACTAGTCTACGTCGCTACTGGTCTAAGTAGCATCTAGCCTAGCAGACAATTCGCAACTGGTCTATAATGCATTTCGCCTAAAACACAAGTGGTCTAATAAGCACCTGATCTAAAACGCAACTGGTCTAATAACACATCTAGCCTAAGACGCACCTCGTCTAAAGCTGATTTGATCTAAAACGCTCGTAGTCTAAACTAGATGTCGATTTTCGGTAAGTAGGTTCAGCCTTAATTTCCTGTAATTTATTCTTAAAACTTGAAACAAATAATCTAATAGTAATACGAATTGTGGCTTGAGACAGTGCCTATTAGATAAATGAAAAAATTAAAAATATTTACGTTTGTTTGTATAGTCACACGTGTTTGCGGCTGTACATACAAATAAATAAAAATAAAAATGATGAAGCAGTTTATATCTTTATTTTCATCTTCTTAAACACAGACTTACTATTTATTTTCAATATTTTATGTTATGATACACTGTAACAAAACAAAAATATGCTTTTTCCTAACAAATATGAAGGGTATCTTAAAATAACACAAATGTACTTCACGAAAAACCAGCGGCCTTCAGACATGACTAAAGACACAATTGGGGAGGGGAGTTAAGTCATCTTACTCATTAGAGCGAGATAGTTTAATTCCCTTTTTATTTAACACCCTAATTTAGACATGTCTAAAACAGCTCAGAACTAAATGATGTTTACATTAAACTTAACTTTAAACTGTTCTTAGTCATCAAGTATCCCACTAATATTATAAATGCGAAAGTTTGCGAAGATGTTTGGTTTGGATGTTTGTTACCTAATAACGGGGTAACAACTGGATGGATCAACCTGAAATTTGGCATATATATAGACCAAGTATAATTAGACCAAGTCTTGGATTGAAACATGGAATATCTTATATCCCGGTAAAGATTCCTTTGGAACAATAACGGGAACAACGCTGGCGGAGCCGCGGGAAATTGCTAGTATAAAAAATAATCCCACTTAAGTTTTAGACTACTTCCTGTTATAGAAAACAGCAAATGTTTAGTCAAATTACTACTTAAACCAACTGCATTTTAGACAAGACACTACTCAGGTCAGTTGTGGCTTAGACCTCTTACTGCTTAGACCAGCTAAGGCTTAGACCACGTACTCTTAGGCCAGCTGTGTTTTAAACCACTTACTGCTTAGACCAGTAGCGACGTAGACTGGTAGCTACTTAGACCAGTTGCAGTTCAGACGAGATGCGTTTTAGACTAGCAGCGTTTTAGACCTGTTACCGCTAGTACTAATTGCGTTTTAGACGAAATGATACTAACCCCTATATTTTTTCCCCAAATGCCTTCCCAGTATCCTAAATAGTATTTTCGGCAATCCGTCTTTGCGTGGTTACCGCGTTCGACATTCGACTCACGAAAGCACATATTTATCGACGGCGGTTGTAATTCCTCTTACCATAATTGGACACGCGGTGTAAGAAATAATTGAAGAAACTTCTTAAATACTTGAAAATATGAAAAACGCGTAATAAAGATGACGATGCAACAACAGCGTTGCTATATTGTTTACAAAAGTAGCGTGAGACTCAACTCAGATTTAACAATTCTGGTTATTTATTTATTACCGTCTGAGACCCGCACACTTCTTGAAATATAAACAGATCACTCACGTAATAAATGGCTGATCGGTTAACCGACTTAAAAAAGAGAGGTTCTCAATTCGTCGGAATCTTATCTATGTTTCCCTATTACTCAATATAAAGACGGTTACACCGATTAGAATTTGATTGTTTATTGTACCATTAACGACTGCTAACGATTTCTAAAAAATAAAGAACGAACGAATAATAACGAATTCTAATAAATGAAGGGACTCGTTGAAGAATTGGATGACTTAGGCAGAGTTGCGGTAGCGTAGTTGGTAACGCGCCTGTGTTTGGTCCTGATAGCCGAGGAGATGCAGGTTCGAATCCTGCCCAAGACAATATAATTTTTCAATTTTTCTCTTCTTATAAAGATTTTGATTAGAATTTGTTTTTATACACGGCTGGATGAATTTTAAAGTTGGATTCTTCTCTATGATCCCCTTGTCATTCGGTCAGAATCTGATGCTAGGATTTCTTCAGATGTTATAAACACGCGTATGGCGATTTGGATATATTTAGAGTAGGTTGATGGTATCGTAGTGATTCAATGTTTAAAGTCGACTGTTATTTTTGAAATGATAACTTAAGTCGAACCTTTTTACGACAACAGAAAAAAGTCTCCTCATTTTTTTCATTACATTATGAATCACATACACAACGTTTATCATATAAATAAAATACACTTAATTTAACTTTCATAACGAAAACTGAATACAATCACACTACATCTGAGCGTTGCATAGTCAATTTATGTAATTTACTTTGAAGGCTTTTCTTACAATGGATTTCCATCGTACTGCAGGAATATGAATTTCTGATACGCGTAACAAAAGATTGTGAAACGAGCTTGTGTTTTTTTTTCGTACCAACAAATATTATAAAAGGATTAATTTTATATTTATTTCACTGCACCTGAGCCCTGCTTTTCCTGAATTAAACTATTACAAAATGGAGTAATCCTAACAAAACACACAATACGATAAAATAATCCCAAAAAGTTTTGTAAACCCTTACCCCGACGAGCATTATTTTTCTCTTACCTGCAGGTTACAAAAGTATAAAAACTTTTTCGTTTTCAATACCAAAATATACTGGCCGGTAGACAATACTAGGAACGCCATTCATAAAATTAAATTAAAAACAAAACCCCGAACATAGTCGACACTCGTTTGTTTTGGTTTTTATTCGTTATTAAATTTCGATCGCGCTGTATAGATTCCAATTATTTTTTGTGGTTACATTTTGCTTAATTGCTTTTTACGAAATTAGGTTATTCGGTAAAAGTAAAATTTTATCTGTGTATCAATAAATTGCTTTACGAGTATGTAGGTTAAAAGGTTTAGGCGTATTGATGCACAGAGCAGAGACAGGTTTGTAAATTACAAAGATTCCATATTTACCTTACGCCAATGCCTGACGCTCAATCCCGATGTAAGTAAGTGTATTTTGCGAGATATTTCGAGCTCAAAGTCAAAGCTTTGATAAGTGAACTTCCGTGGAAACGACAGACGAGTGGGAGAATATTAGTGAAATATTTTCGTCAGTTTTGTAACTTGCATTTCTAAGATTGGAATAAAATCGGACGGTGATTACGAACCATTGGAGATCAAAACCTTGAGAACTTTAATATTCCAGTTCAAAAAATATTATTTTATTACTATCATAGTTTTTAGTAATCTTAATTAGTTACTAAGAAAAAAAAACCTCATTTATTGCCTGTTTTAAAAAGACCAATGATCAATATAAAACTGAAGAACTTTGCTCGTGTATTCTGCGCAGGCAACCTTACGGACTTTTAACCGAATTTTATACAATTTAATGTAACGTGATCAAATAATCTAAATAAAAAACGCAACTTTAAAACAAAATAAAAATAAAACGACAAAACCCATTCATAAACCCTAACCTTTTTTTCCTTCCCCCTAACCTTCAATTCCTCACCCGAAAAAGACACAAGATCTCTTTATTGGTAGTATTGGTAAAGAAATGTTTCTCTTGTTACAGCCAACGCTATGCAACGAGAAGTCATGTCTCGGCAGCGTCATGGCCATCCCCGGCCGCGGCGATGTGCCAAGAGAGCAAGAAGAAGTCCTCAACGATGCCAAAGACTTCCTGGGACAATACTTTGCTTCTATACGGAGGTAATCTCATGTTTTCTTATCTGTGTTTCGTATACAATCCTTATAAAATATTCCATGAAAACAACGTCGCTTGAGTTTTTCCCCCGATACGAGTAGATCAGTAATTATCGAATGTTCAGATCAGTTAATTATAATGGTTTATAATTTATTTATCATATTTATAAAAAACAAATTATATTATAATAAAATAATTATAATAAATACGCTGACGCTGATGGCCTTGTGAAGGTTGCTGTAGTCCGATGTCTGCGGATGGCTCATGGTAGCGATTTTTTGGGGGAGGACAATGACCAGCATGTCTTTCGGCTGATGATGATAGTGATGAATGACTATAAGAAGTGTTTTCTAAGTGTTTGCCTTTTATCGTTAGCTGTCACCGCTATCCAATTGTAAAAAAAGTCTAACATTGGAATTACTTTAGGGCTAACACCCCAGCCCACGAGGCGCGCTGGGCGGCGGTGCAGGAGGAGGTGGCAAAGACCGGCACTTACCAGCTCACAACCACCGAGCTGGTCTTCGGCTGCAAGCTGGCCTGGAGGAACGCCAGCCGGTGCATAGGCAGGATACAGTGGTCCAAGTTGCAGGTATGTAGTATTATCTATGGACTCGCTTTATGGCCAATACTCAGCCCACGAGGCACGCAGGGTCGCGGTATACGAGTAAGAGGAGGTGGCAAAGACCACCTACCAGCCACCTGCCAGCTCACTATCACCGAGCTCGTCTTCAGCTGCAAGCTGGCCTGAAGGAACGCCAGCCAGTGCATAAGCAGGACACAGTGGTCCTAGTTGCAAGTATATGTACTTGAATTTTATTCCTTGGAATTTTCTTTGGTAAGATCGCGGTCTCCAAGCCGTTTACTGACTGAAAACGGCACAATATTTGAAAAACCGACATAAGTAGTAAAGTAGCAGTTGTTATTATTTAGCTATTAATGTTTTGGTTGTTATTCGATGAATATATCTTGTCTGCAAGCTGACGATAAGCATGGATACATGGATTAATGGATGATAAAAAAAAAACAATTGCGTTTCTTGGAAATCTTCTATTTATTTTAGATCGAAAATCTGCTTGCTGTCTGAATTAAGTAGATGCTTAACGACCACTTTGATTTGTTTGGAACTATCAGTCGATTCGAAAACGCCTTATAATCTTAATTTTGATTTATTTATGCACGCGTTATAAATAATGAAAAGCACTGGAATTGCTAGTATTATATTAAATTTAATTAGTAGCTCAGGAAAAGACGCTTAATTAAAATACAAAACAAACAGACATAGGTAACTAACATCCTCGAAGAGGATAAACATTCTTATTTACCTCTTTATTAAATTAAATATCCTCAATCCTAGCAATTAAATAACCAAGAATATAAAGTAAATTAAATATCAGAAATAATAAACCGATTTTTACTAGCTCAGGGAGACACACAGTTTCCTTAAGGATTTCCCTTTTAAAGTGCCACGTGATATAAAAACTAGTAATTTCATAAGAACTAATTTGAGCTTTAGAAACTAAGGCAGCCATGCTAAGCAGAACACTCGAATCAATTTACCTTGTTCTTGGGGTAGTGGCACTAAGTGGCGAGCGCAAAGCAACTAAATGAATTTGCCGGCTGTAATGAGAAAACTCCCATTTCGCACTGCAGCGGGAAAAAAAACATGGGCAATCAACCAGCAGCTCGTGTTTGGGTACCGCGGGAGGAAAAGGCTTGAGAAAATGACTTGCGGCAAACATTCATAACTACTATTTCGATTTATTTCATGGTTGACCGCATGATTGATGTTTTACCGCTCTGACACTCGAATTTTAATATATTTCTCAATTGTTTATCTATTCGTTATTTGTATCAGTAATGGCATAACTACTAGTTAAATTTTCCCACCCCTGATCATAGATTGATAAAGTTTTCATAAACAACAAGTCTGTATATATCGAGGGTTTCAGGCCAAAGGGGCGTATACGCAAAGCAAAACGCTTGCTTATACGCCCCTTTAGCATGAAGCCCTCGATATCACTATCCCTTAATTATAATAAATTTAAGTAATAACTTTAAAATTCCCTCAAAAAATTATGACAAAACATATTTATACTCGCATCTTATGTTCCAATTTGTAACAAGCATTAAATCTAATCTTAATTTTTTTTGAGACTCATTACAAAATGCCATTATTAATTAAACAATATGTAATCCGTTTTATTATAATCTTTTTATAATGTAGGTACTCACTTAGGTATATTATAATTTTATTATGATAGTAGGTAATAAAAATATGGTGAAACCTTCTGGTAGCTAATTCTAAGATTTATCATTGCTATAAGCGATTTTTCTAATAAATGTTATTTGATTTAAGCTCGACCATTAATTGTCTGTATTTGTTTAATCGGGACGCGTATTTGTCGAAGGGAATTAATTCAACTCATTTGAACGAGACCCTTCGACTGCTCACTAAATTAAATTGTGACTGAATAATTACCTACTTGTTATTTCTTTGCTTATTCTTCTATCATGACATGAACCTTACGATTAATTTTCTGATAAATATAAAAATGTCAGTATCCGATAAAACAAATTGTATGCTACTCCTTATTGGAACTTCTTTTCATTCTGGTAGATACCAGAATACATGAGGTAAAAATAATCGGTAAAGTCTTCTATCCTTATTTTTCATCAGATAAGGCCAGAGTCAAAAGCAATTTTTTTTACCTATATGCTTTTGTTAACTTTTAAGCTCGCGTTCATTCATAGCAGTCGTGTTTTTATTTTTAATAATTCGCTCTTATTTCAAATTAAAACGCAGGTAGGTATAAAGCTTTTTCTGACCGGCTTAAGCCAATTCCACGTCGATAATGTAGAAGGACCCTTACTTTATTAATCGCGAAAAGGCTCATTGATCACTTTTGTAAAATATCCAATTTAGAAATTGCAGCAGATTTCAATTATAAAAATTTGATACCTACAAACGAAACTACTATATGACACACAAATTTGTATCTCTTCCTATCCCTTTCACTCGTTGTGTTTTTAAGGGAACCCTGTAAACATGGCGTAATTAGCAGCTTGCCTGCGAGTAACAATATTATCTCATGACAAAATAAACAATGATGTTACCGCAATTTCGCTCAGTTCTCGACACTAGTTTTTTTGTCGTGCACACCAGTGATGCATGGATTAATTAGCTAGATATATACTATAGTTTTATTACTTTATTTTAAAATACTTTAGCAATAAGTTACATTGTTGTGCACAAGTCATACGGATAACGGAGCGGGTCACTTATTATTCTTATAGTTAGTGTAATTTAGCACATGTGATCACCTAGTCCGACCCTCTCAAGGTGGTCCGAGCCAAGCGACCTGGTTCGATCCCAGGGAACGCGTGGGCCCCCACCTGGTTCGAGTTTTGCAAGAGTCAGTAAGCCTTGCAAGTTTGTCAGGCTTCAAAAAAACCGGACAAGTGCGAGTTAGACTCGCGTGGAGAGGGTTCCGTACGTTTCAAACAATATAAAACAAATTATACTTTATTGCACAGAATTTTTATAGGTTTTCCTGTAATCTATAGGTGTAGGACTATTATCCATATTTTTTTAAATTCTACGTCCAATATTTTCGGAGATAAGGGGGGAAAATTGACAATTTTTGCCTATTTTCTTAAGTAACTTCAAAACTATTGATTTAAAAATTATAAAAGAAATATATTTGAGATTTTCACAGTGAGCGCTTTTATTTAATATGTCACACGATATAGTTAGCTAACTTTATTTCATTTTTTTTTTAGTTGTCCCCCTAAAAGTGGCCCCCATAACTGATATATTTTCGTGACATGTCCTTGTTCGGGCCATTAACCTTAATATATGTACGAAATTCAACTCAATCGGACCACTAATTTCGGAGCAAATTGGCTGTGACAGATAGATAGACACACGAGTAATCCTATAAGGGTTACGTTTTTTCCTTTTGAGGTACGGAACCCTAAAAAGCACATGAGACAATACTTATAAGTACTCAATAAAATAAAGTGATAACGCATTTAAAAGCTTTTGCATTTAAGATTGCCTAGAAAACAGCTATTCTCTTTTCTCGCCAACTCAGAGTAAAATTAACCTATCAGAGTTATTCGTCTAGGATTAGCTGTATTTTTTTGTTTGTTTTTACTTTGTTACATATTAATTTAGACTTTGTACATCATTTAATTTTTGGTTTTAGTTTTATTATGGGTATCAGAATTTTGATTTTATTTAAATAACAACAAAATATCCTTTAGTTTATACAAATTAATCCCGTGATAAATCGAATCACTAAAAGCATAAACTTCAATATTTCAAATTAGCGTTCCGATTGAAAGTTAATGAAATTAATATTGGGATTCCCAACATTAATGCATTCATTCACTTTCATTCATTTAGTCGGATGTCGCGGTAAGAAGCTTAAGCGGGCGTTACAGGGCTTAGTGTTAAGTGGTCGACAAGATAGCGAGCGATTTGTAATTACCTCATGATTGCGGACTAATCGGGACAATTTGATGGATTCCAGGGGACTATTCCGGCGGTAGAGGGTGATTGATTGAAGTTATAACGGAGCTTATGTAAATAAATAGGCTACTTTCAATGTTTTCCTTAAAATGCTAAATGAAATACGTTTCATTCTACTAAGTAGTATTCAAAATATTAATTTGCGATGTATTTTAAAATATTCACTTAGCAAATTATGATCTAGAATAAAAAAACTTATCCTAATTAATTTGTCTTTTATAACAAGCACACGTCAATTTCCAGATAAAGATCATTGGGCATTTTGTTCGGACATATGACCCACGGCGTACACAAACGAAATAGGGCTAGGTATGTTGGTAAATGTATCTGTTACTCTGTCATATGTGTCGCATTCTTGTAAACCATGGGAGAATCGAGAAAAAAAAATAAAAATCATTTCTTATCAACATAGCATTTTTGCAATGAATTAAGTCAGAACTATTGGAATTATTTCAAAAATACTTTGAATAGCTGCTGTTATATTGCGTTGCTGTAGTTATATTGTTTAATATAAAGAGGAATAAAAATAAAATCCAGTTTTAAAAACCAATTTTTTATTCTTGCTTGATTAAAATCAATTGCTAATTCGTCTAAACAGGCGCGTCAATCACTTCTTGATGATAAAAAATCGTACACATACTGTTGAATAACTTTTTTGCCGGTTGATACATAAAAAAAAATACATATTTAGAAAAGTGAGATTAAATCCTCTATTTTAAAACTAGTTTGGTCTCTGTACGCGAAAATTCGGAAAGCGGGTCAAAAACGACCAATGACCTTTATAATATTGACGGTTTTTACGTAATAATAACTTTATTTATAAAGTTCTGAACCGAAATCGTTTGACCTGATAGCCAATTGCGTGGCCTGTAAAATTGTTCAACCGTTGCTGATTCATTAACTTTCTACTAAATATTTCACGTAAGGGTAAACATTCACGCAAGAATTGCAATTACGAGTATCATACCTATAAGATACTTTTTTGTTTTACAAAATTTATAAAAGTTGAAGTACCCGAAAGATTTCAACCACGCATTCCTGAGGCCATTAAGTAGGAGTAATATTACATTACACAACTAGGGTGGTAAAATAAAGAAAGATGTTTGCGGATCGAGTTGCAAGCGAGGGACGTAAATATACGATCGAGGGCTTTCTTTACTACCTCCGGTGTTGTATACATCATTTTATGTCCAGGTGTGGCTTAAAAAAATTTATATAAACTAATGTGGAATTCGACAAAAAAAAAATACATAGGTACAAAAATCGATCGAAAATGTCACCGTAACAAGAATATTTTTTGCCGAAATTGATATTATGTTATATAACATTTTTTACTACTTGTGACCTCAGGAATTCGTGGTTACCTAGGCACCTTGTACTCGTATATTTCACATGAGCCATAATAGGCCCCGTAACCCGTCACTTAATAAAATCGTCGTTAATTCAGCCGACGCGCACTAGCGATGAGACGATGACGATCAAATATTTACTTCCTATTAGCTTAAACTAGCACTACATTTACCAGCATCATAAATAGGGAGGCTTTTAGCAATAATATATAATTAACAAGCTAGTTACCTATCCTTTTCAAACTAATTTTATAAATGCGAAAGTAACACTGTCTATTTGTTATTAACTTTTCACGCTTAAGCCTCATTTAGACGAGGCGAGAATTCGTATGCGAGTTTCATTACATTGCGGGCTAACTAGGTACAATGAGTTCAATCGATCGATCAAACGCCGCAATGAAATGAAACTCGCATATGAGTTCTCGCTCCGTCTAAATGGGGCTTTAAACTGCAGAACCGATTTAGATAAAATTTGCTATGGAAATAGTTTGAGATCCTGGGAAGGAATTAAAATATTTTTTATCTGTAATCACTAATCATCTAATCATTAAAGGGGGAAAAGGTGGGTGAAAGTATGTATGAAGAATCCATCTCTTATTAAGTACCTAAGGGATACAATTCCGGACAGAAGAAGGCGAACTAACACTAGTAGTTTTCCGTGCATAAATTATCTATACATATACTTGTGCTAAAATCTTTAAGAACCAGTCTAAAATTTAATTCAAAACCCGCGAAAATCAAATTTCAAAGGCTAAAATTGTACGAGTAGTAGCTTTATAATATTATAATTTTAACAGCAGTGACAAAATATGGATACAAACAAAATGTAATTAAAACGGATAAAATAGTAAAGATAATAGTGTACTCGTATGTACTAAGCACGTGTTCCAGTTGCATTAAATTTTCGTGAATTAATTAAGAAAACTGATGCGACCTTACCAACTAACCAGGAATGAAGCATCTTCAAACTTGACTTCAAGTTTGAAGTAAACATAAACTACCCTTTGGTAGTTATTATTTGCCAGTGAAAGCTTTGATTGATCACAAAATCTCAACCAGCTTAGAGAGCCTAGTTCGAGCAAAATAAAACGCACGGATGATTCAATCGTTTCCGAAACTAATAGCAACGGAACGATTGTTTTATTGCATATTGAGACTCAAATATGCTACTCGAATTCGAATCAATTAATTTATGTTGCAAACAGGCGTCAAGGTAAAATCATCAGGGATTTCGACAAAAATGTGTCCACAGAAGGCGGAGGGTGAGGCGGTTTCAACGCTCGATTTATGAAGCAATTAGCAATTATATGACATAATTAAACGTACCTAAATTAAAAAATAATAGCCACTAATACCGAACAACTTAAACAACTACAGTTAAAAATTATTTGATAGAACAACATCAAACAACAAGAGTATCCCATCAATGCTTGCTCCAGACGCAAATCAAAGTTACCGTAACAGGTTAAAGAGTAAAATCAATTGACGTGGCAGGTTAAAT
This sequence comes from Eudemis profundana, assembly GCA_947034925.1. Lineage (NCBI taxonomy): Eukaryota > Metazoa > Arthropoda > Insecta > Lepidoptera > Tortricidae > Eudemis > Eudemis profundana. The sequence goes on along the minus strand of OX344802.1, from coordinate 4,453,247 downwards.
ATTGACAGAAGTACAGTTCATTGGCGACCGTATGCGAAGAGGGAGCACACAAAATTATCCTTTGCCGGTTTCTTTGCGTTGCGCCAGGTGGAGCTGCGATCAAAGTGGTTCTCGATAAATAGATCTGGCTTTCATGGTGTACCAATTTGTATTGCATTTTTGGAGCATTCCATGAAAACATCTACTACTGTTCCTCGCTTACGTAACGCTATAGCAGTTACCGTAATAAAATAAAACTTATAAGCTGCTAAGAAATACTACCAATCCTAAGTCAAGTTATGATATCACCATACCGATGTTCAGATTCCTAATTTTATATGTCAAACGTATTAAAAAAGGGATGTCGCTTACGTAACGTTTCCGTGAAATGCTCCTTTTGAGGTTTGTGAACTGTCTTATCTCTCCACTCACGACCTGATTATTGAGCCGCTTTTGTCATAAGATTAAATAAGTATTGGAATATTCAAACATTTGACTATTCTTTTTTTAATGAGTTTAAAAATAGAGTTTTTTTTCTTACGACCGTTACAGTAGGGCCCTCTTTCTTTTTTGAAGACCTTTCTGTCCAGCAGAATACGAGTCCCAGTGTTTGCTTACTTGTCAATGTCATGAACAAAGTTGATCACTGAGCTGGAATCTTTTTGTTCTGTTGCAGCGCACACAAACCAAAATATATGTTTTGATATTAATTTTATGTTTTACAGAGCAGAGGCAAAAACAAAAGAAAAACATTTTTTTTTCTTTTTCCTCAGCCTTTTTGTAACTACCTATTGTACTTTTGGGTGTGTTATATGTAATTGAACAAATAAATGTTTTATTTATCTATCTTATGACTATTATTGTAACAAAACAGGACTTAATCGCGTAAAGACATGATATATTTACGTCGACGAGTCGTAACGACACACCTGAAACGCCAAGTTAATTACATTTTTTACGCGATTAAGTCCCGTTTTGTTAATAATGAGTGAAAATCGACAGTAAAATCAATAACAATTAATTCGTTTGTGTACACCGAACATCGATTTGCTACAAAATTTCCCGTTTTCAGGTATTCGACTGTCGGCAAGTGACGACCACGAGCGGAATGTTCGAGGCGCTCTGCAACCACATCAAATACAGCACCAACAAAGGCAACATTAGGTTTGTACCGATACTCCGGACGCCGGGAATCCAGGTAGCTTCACTAAATGCAAGGCGAGAGGAAATTTAATAAAATTTAGAAATTATTGAATTATAGCTTGGCAACTTCGTTGGTGACACTCACCTGTGTGCTTTTTGTTATGTGCAGCTGTAACTACTTACACAAGTTACCGCCAACCTGCACGGCGACCGACAGAAGCAGCCTCCGGAGGCCCCCGTTCGTGTTGGCGGTAACTTGTGTAAGTAGTTACGGCTGCACATAACAAAAAGCACACATGTGAGTGTCACCAACGAAGTTGCCAAGCTATAGATTGATCCTCTTCACCTAGAACGCATCCTTATAGGAAATCTTATTATGAGGCAACTCATTTTTAGTAAACAAATTTCATGTCGTTTCTGCAAAATGCTGCTAATATTAGAATAAAGTCAGTAATAAATGGAGGGCATAATTACTTTTGCACCTGACTAACACTTTACTAACTGATTTAATTTTCTACTATTATGCCATGAACTCCTAATTAGACCAAGATCATTTAAAAGATTGCCTTAAATATGCCTCATAGAATCTGGCTAGCCCCATTTGATTTCACATTAGCAATGTAGAGTAAAACGAATTCTGGTAAACCTTAACAATTGCTAATGAGGATTTAATATTCAGGTTATGCAATCCAGTCTAAACGTTGAAGATATTTTGAATCTGCGGCTATTATTCCAATGCCTAATCCTAATACTCTTGTCCAGACATGCATAGAACCGAATAAACGAACACGGAAAAGAAGATGCGGTCCTTAAGAGTTCTAGGTACAAAATCTCTGAATCAACTAAATAAGTTACGAAACAAAACCAAAAGGTGTCAACTTCGTTAAAAATCGAATGATCATGCTAACTTCATAACCGCTCTTCAACCCATATCACGTTTTCCGAAATTCCCTCACTCACCCTAAAACGACACATATTCGCTAAAACAATACAAACTTACGCTCTTCTATATCGTCACGATGCAACACTAACTCTCGCAACTTCACATCTCACTTTAAACACAAAGAAATAACGACTTTATATAAGGCGTTTAAGGTCGTTTTCTCAATGGAAACTTAGATGTGAATCTCGGGGTGGTATTCTAAACCCGTCGATATTCCCAGGTCCGCGATCACGGTGTTCCCGCAGCGCACGGACGGGCAGCACGACTACAGAATATGGAACAGTCAGCTGATCAGCTACGCGGGGTATAAGCAGCCGGACGGTACCGTGCTCGGCGATCCGATGCACTGCGAGTTTACCGAGGTGAGTCTTACCTAATCTCTACCTGAATTAAGTAGTAAGTAGAATTTAGACACATTATTGACGTATACAAAGGACAGGGCTAAGCGAAGCGCATACGGTTCCAACACTTTGGCGGTAAAAATACCGCCAAATCAGTGCCAGTCGGCAGTGCGACACGCGGCGCGTGCACTGCGCAGCTGGTCTTTATAGCTGCATTTTTTTGTTGAAAATAGTTCCGAACTGTTCGAATGGGCCTATCCTTACTTTTGAAATCATTGATTAGATATATTTATTTCGTATTTAGAATGTTTTAATGTTGAAAGACCACAATCATTTTTATTATTTATTACGATTAAGAGAAATAGATAGAAAAAATCAAACGTAACGCACTGTAGCCAAGGCGGGATTCGAACCCGCGTCTCTGTCTTACCGGGACAACGTGCTATCAGTTACACCACCTGAATACTAGTAGACGCGTCGAAATTTCCCATGTATTTGTAACAGCGTTACTAACAATCTTTGTATCTATTTCTGGTTGAAAGGCTTCTCGCCTTAGCTCCACTCTAGGAAATGCTTAAGCAGTGGGGTTTCCGCACTCCTATTTCAGCAGTGGCAAGTCAACGAGAGATCTTTATTTTATTAAATTATAAGCTTATAATACTGCCCTGATAAGCTGAAAAACCATAACTCGATGGGGAAATGTTTTGAGAAATCAACTTTTCTTAAATTACATAAAGTCAATTTTTTTAAACCTACTTCGGTTGAGTTATGGTTTTTCAGCTTATCGGGGCAGAATACTCGTATTACCTCACTATTATAGTAGGTAGTGAGAGGTAAGGTGGGGAAGCGAGGGCCGCGGCGTCGGTGGGATAATTTCGGAATGCTGGCAGTCTTCGTTTATTGTGGTTATAAAACAATCGATACTTTATTTAAACATTTTATTATTTTGGCTTTTGGCTGCGAATTACTTCTCTTCAGTTCTTTCACCAATCTTTAAGCTGAAAACCAACGCTGTGGGCTCGACTGCATCAAATGATCTGTTTTATGGCCATTGTGCAAATAATAGTACATTATTGCAGAGGCCGGGAATTAAGGAATTGCCGGCCGAGTACATATACCTGGCCGAGCGAAGCGAGGCCAGATAGTTACGAGGCCGGCAACCCCATTTCCCGCCGAGGTATGTATAGTGCTTTTCTCAAACATGCAATGAAATAAATAAACATACTATAATATTTTGTAACACAAACAAACTGGCTGTCAGAAAGTGACATTAGTGACATTATATCCATAGACAATGCAAATTCGCAAAAGCTGTTTCAGTTCACATTTTTACCGCGAATATTTAGATGAAATATTTTAAATGTGTATTCTTGTGGTTTAGTTTGCAATTTATAATAATTGAAAATTGTTTATAATGTGTTATTTGTTATGTTCATGTCAATTTTAAATTATGAAATTCCATTCCGTGCCAAGTGTCAAGCCGCATAAGAAACGAGGTACTTTGTGGCCTATTTTTAGGCACGTAATGTCTACATTTCATGCCATGTTTGAGAAAAATCATATTCTGTTACTTATCATTATTTCAACAAAACGGGACAAAATAAAAGACTTAATTACATCGACGTTTCGGGCGTACCGTGACGTCCATGGTGGACCATAATGAGTGAAAATCGTAAAAGTTTAAAACAATAATTATATTGTATTCAGTTCAATCTTTTACCTTCCGACACAAATATGGTAATGAAACTTACATAAAAACTTATAACGACAATTCTAGATAACTTACAATCGATACGCCATTTTGAAGTTAATTAAGTGCCTGAAAATGTCTAAATAAACGCCACGGAATATAAAAATTATAAGTTCACGCCAAAGCAACAGTAAAGTATTTTTCTCAAACATGGCATGAAATGTTGACATTACGTGCTTAAAAATAGGCCACAAAGTACCTCGTTTCCTATGCGGCTTGACACTTGGCACGGAATGGAATTTCATACTTAGGTACATTGCCGGCAGGCCGGCAATGTATTTTTTTTTAATTTCCGTTCCACATTTATTTGGGCCCCAGCATCACGGCATTCAGCCATTAAAAAAAACAAAAAACGTTTTTGCTATATTTTGCAGTTTTATTTATTTAAAATTGACATGAACAAATAACACATTATAAACAATTTCTAATTATTATAAATTGCAAACTAAACCACAAGAATACAGATTTAAAATATTTCATCTAAATATTCGCGATAAAAATGTGAACTGAAACAGCTTGGCCAAATTTGCATTGTCTATGGATATAATATCACTAATGTCACTTTCTGACAGCCAGTTTGTTTGTGTTATAAAATATTAGGTTATTATAGTAAGTTTATTTATTTCATTGCATGTTTGAGAAAAGCACTATACATACCTCGGCGGGAAATGGGGTTGCCGGCCTCGTAACTATCTGGCCTCGCTTCGCTCGGCCAGCTATATGTACTCAGCCGGCAACCCCTTATTTCCCGGCCTCTGCAGTAATGTACTATTAACTATCTACCAATTTTTGTCATAAAGTGATTTGAAAAACAAATGATTATTTCTTCCACGAATATAAAGTTATGATCAAGTTCTAGTATTTTTTATTATAACAAAACGGGACTTAATCGCGTAAAAACATGATATTACCTCGACGTTTCGGACGTGCCGTGACGTCCATGGTCGCGAAGGGACTGGCGAGGCGGGTGTCAACACCTTCTAGCCGCGCGGGTTTTCCGAACTACCCGCACTTGGTCTTGATTAATACTTTGCATATTAGGGTTGTCACTCGGCCGACACACAACACTAACAACATCAGGCGATTTGCCGGAAGACACTTGATGATATTGACACATGCTGATGACTGGATTCCACGACGAAGAAAGCTTAAACCCATCTTCCCGATTGAAATTGCGGTGTTTTTTGATTTCAACCGCTTCACGGACAATTCTACTATAGTAATTGCGTTCTGTAGACAGGATCTTGGTATTATGAAACTCCATCCAGTGGTTTGATCCAGACTCCAACACATGCTTCGCTATAGCTTTTACGCGATTAAGTCCCGTTTTGTTATAATAATGAGTGAAAATCGTGAAAGTTTAAATCAAAAAGTTCTAGTATATTCTAAAACGGGTTCAGTCACTTGATGATATTGACACATGCTGATGACTGGATTCCACGACGAAGAAAGCTTAAACCCATCTTCCCGATTGAAATTGCGGTGTTTTTTGATTTCAACCGCTTCACGGACAATTCTACTATAGTAATTGCGTTCTGTAGACAGGATCTTGGTATTATGAAACTCCATCCAGTGGTTTGATCCAGACTCCAACACATGCTTAGCTATAGTTTTTACGCGATTAAGTCCCGTTTTGTTATAATAATGAGTGAAAATCGTGAAAGTTTAAATCAAAAAGTTCTAGTATATTCTAAAACGGGTTCAGTCACGTACTGAACATACTCAAGCATGTTGATCCAATAGCACGTACATTTTTATACTTCATAATAAAAATTCAAGCAGGTAGGTACCTACCGTAACGAAACTAATATTCTATACAGACTTTTTTTACAAAAGCTGCATTTAATATCGTCTTCTCTAGCTGTTTCCATAATTATCACTGACACGTTAAAGTGAGTGTGGTCGTGGATAGACAAAGTAGACAGTCTTCCCGCGACTACGAACAGTGTATAGGGTTACAAAATATCGGGATTTAAAATAAAGTTTAAAAATACGGGTTAAATCGTGTACTTATATTACCTAATATAGGTACACGATTTAACCCGTTTAATTTGTTTTATTACAAAAGATGTATTTTTACGACAGAGATTAAAGTACCATATAATTATGTTAAATAGTTTCATTTTAGTCGTTTTTACAGTACGGATTTCAGTTTTTTTATAAAACATACTTTGTGGATTCCGAGAACTGTGTATGGTTTGGTTGGACAGATGGCTTTGTTATCTTTAACGCAGAGCTTATTATACCACAACTGACTTTATTGTTGTTAGTATAATATGCAAAAATACATAGTTAGATGCTGGAATACTCCCTAGGCTATATGATATTCGCGTATGTAAATATGAATTAAGTATCAAATATATGATTGATTAAAAAAGGTCATACAAAGTTTCTTATTGCAAATAAGTCTATTAATAAAAAGAAATAGGCAACATCACACCTAATTATTATTTTTTGTAAACTTTTTTTTTTATTAATTGTTTTCTTTTATGAGTAAATCGCATTCTCCACTCCAGAAATCGTCTGCCCCATCGGCCATTGGCTCTGCGATAAAATAACCCACCCAATGCCACTTCAACTTGCTTATCCTCAGTAAATAAATAAAATAAAATAAAATAATTTATTTCTGCAATTAGGCCCTCAAGGGCTCTTTTTTTGCTATGCAGTGCTAGCTATGTCGCTGATCTTGGTTCTCCGTCGGGTATACTGGTTGCGGATTTGGCCATCAGAGAACTTCCGAGCAAAGGGCTCTCCATAGCTCGCTGAGTAACTTTTAATTTTAACTTGTGGACGGGATCTTTTGTTAGTGTCCACGTGTCAGCCCCGTAAGAGAGTGCGAATAATATTTTATCCGGTTTAAATAATTTTATTTTTTTAGGTTAAGCAATGTTCATCATCACACTCAACGTAACACCAAAAAGCAATTAATCGAGACAAGCCGCTTAATTGCTTCCGAAAAAAATTCAATATCAGAATTGAAACTTTATTTAACACCGGCAACGAATCGAATAAATATTTATTCGTATTTATCTTCCGCTTGTGCTAACAGTATGAGTGATTGCAGTGGTGGTGATTCGGTAAACCTGGGTAATCCCAATCGCTAACGTCGTTAATAGTACATTGTGTATCAAGGGCGGTAAGTAAGTAATTACAAACGAGTGTTTTTTACAAGGCCGAGGCGAAGCCGAGGGTTTTAATAACACGAGTTTGTAATTCCGTTACCGCCCGTGGCACACACAATGTTTTTCATTACACTTGTGAGGAAATCTAATTAAAATAACCTTATATAACCTAAATAAAATTGCAAAACAGACAGCGACATAAGTGACATATATCCATAAATATAGCGAATATAAAGTCAGGTTCGGAAACCATAGCGGTAAAGGCCTAAAACGGTTGATTTTATATTTGCAAAATACTGAAATACACTATTTAAACATTTAATTAATGTTACCGAAATATGTACCAATAACTGTTATCTTTAAATAAATATATCAGTGATAAAAGTTAAAAAAGTAGGTAAGTTGGCTTTTATTTTGACTACAATTATTGCAATCAGTATAATGTTACATCAGTGTGTTATCTGTGCCAGTGTTATAATAATGTATGGAAAATAACATCGAAAATTAGGCTAATATGAAATTCTAGTTTTGAAATCTAGCAATGCCCGTCATTCTTTTGATTCCCGAACTCATGATTTAGGATTTATCATACCACAAACACGTGTCTATTCTTTTTTCATGTTCTCCAACATATAATGAAACCAGTAATAAACTAGAAACTTGCTTCAATTTTTTTTCTGTAGAAGTTGGAGGGTTTAGTCACTTTTCAGTACTTTGAATATCGCCTAAAAAGTTGAACTTGGGCAGCTAAAAAATAATACGTGTCTGCTATTTTAGACTACTCTATAACATATATCAAAATGAATCAAATCGGAGTCGGACAGTTGGGTACCCTTCCTTGTAAGTCAGCAATTTCTATTATAATGTACAATGGTAAATAATTGTATATGTCAGCCTCAGTTCTACTTTTTCCTCATAAATCCTTCCTCCTAATATACGGTTTTGTGGTAAGTAAATATTTACCACAAAACCAAACATCATAAATACTAAATCATCGTATTGACATAGGTGAGGAAAATTGTGGCTATATCGCTAATTAGACGCTTCACTAAAATAGCGTTTTCAGGAGCGGGTGGTTAAAGCTCAATTTTACGAGGTTTGCTTTTCATTCGTTCTGAAACTATCATCAGTACCGATTATATATATATATATATATATATATATATATATATCTTGAAATAGGTTTTCATTATGTACACCACAATAAAACAACAATATAAAAAACCACTTATTTCACGAGCATGCGTTAGTTAAAAATGACTCACTAGAAGTAGAATTGCAATAAAATTAATACCGTACTTTAGAGAATATAAACAATACCAACGCTGGACGTATATAAAGTTTGAACTATCGCTCTGCTGCTCGTGGGTAAACCCTTTTAATTACAATTTTATTGTTACCGTATCTTTTAGCTTTGAGCTGGAACTTTACCTCAATGTGGTTAAGTAGTCATTAATGGGAAGAAAAATATGGTTGAATTCGTTTTGAGATTTTTTCGTGCTTTGTTGGTACCTATGCAATAAACAGGTATATTCTAATATTTTATGCATAATAGTTGTATATGTAGGGTCAAAAAATGCGAATGGCGTCGGGTTGCGATACGAGCCGCCGTGGCGGCGAGTATCGCAAATAGAGACGCCATGAGCGTTTTTTGACTTAATTATACAACTTTGCATGCAATACTTTTTCTACGACTAGGTTTCAAAATATAAAATACAAAATTAAACATAGCGAGCCAACAAGGCAAATATGACATATGACTGACAATATAATAAGTATGTGTCTATGGTAAAATTTGTTTTTAATTTGACGTATACTCGCTAGTGACACGCAGTGACCATATTAAAATTATTATTTTTTTATGTTGGCATCAAAGAATTTAGTTCGGAAAGTTTTGTTTTTCTTAAAAACCGCTGGAATTAATTTGTCTGTTAAGTTGGTAGTTGTGCATTTTTATTGAACGCGTAATCCTTGACCTCAGTTTAACCTAGATTTAGAAGTCTGTGGCTGCTAGCAGTATCTTTTTGCGACTATAAAGACACAAATGCTTTTATGGGGAATGTAGACTTCTCTGAACTCATATTATGTATGTTCTTATATTAGTGTTCGTGACCAAGTAAAAGGCAGATAAAAGTACAGGAGTAGAAAAAGTAAATAATCTGTGGCTTTTATTTTGAAATACTCAGTATTTAGTATTTATTATGGCAACTAGATACATTACAGTAGGTAGGTACATTGTGTAGAAAATCCACATAAGGCACATTCATTTACAGTTGTATTTTATCTCTAAAATCGACGGTATAGTCCCTTAACCTTTTCCGCGCCAACGACGTACATATTGGCACCGCAGGTTGGTCGCCAACGACGCATACATTGGCCATGGCCACAGACCGCAGAGCGATATAAACCTTCATGCACCAGCATAAAGGTGAAGTTCGGTTTTGTTACTGTCATGTCATGTCGTCTAATTTGCGACTTTTATGTTTTACGTAGCGGCGAAAAGGTTAAAACAACGTTCCTAACTTTGATAGTTACAGACTTTCAAAATCACACTCATTTAGTATTATTCACTGTATATATAATATTACTGAAAACGACGACCGATAATCATCACAAAATAATAAAATAAGCACGTAAACATAACTAGGTACAATCTATTCCATCTAATGTGTCAACACTCGCGCCGACTAACAGAGCTCAACAGGTCGTTAAATATGTACCACATAATGTTATCCGTGATCCACTCGGCCTGATATTCCCGATATGCGCCTAATATCTCCAAAGGAAACGTTTTTATGTCAACATTATTACCGGGCAAATAGGAAACAAATATGAGACCCTGATTCAAGTATAGAGACATACATTAATAATCAGCCATAAAGCTTTGGGTGATTTTCGTGGTATTAACCTAACATAAGCTGTAATATTGTGTGAGCATAGTAAATTTAATGTAGGTACCTATGTGCGTTAGCTTCACTATATTTTCAACTTTTATTAGTTTAAGCTTTTAGGAAGGTCCCTTCTGAAAACCAAAGTTATTACCTGTCACAATGGTGCGTATGGGTCCCATCTTGTTTCATGTAGATGTGTAAATGTTACTATGTCCTTTTTGTGAATTTGATAAATGGTTTGTGGCATTCAATAAATTCATGTTAATTCTTAAATTTCTATTTCATTTCCATTATTCTAGAAATATCGCTAATTCAATTTTAATATTTCGCAGTTTTTGCGATTAATTAATACTTATGCATTTTAATAAGACAAAGATCACGAACTAAATAATGTCCACGGCGTAATTTTTCGTAATATTAAATATATTATATTGCGAATCAATATTACGCACTCAGCAGTGGCGTGATGTCCATAGAACCCGACTTCAAACGACTTGCCTATTTTAATATATTCAAGGACCTTGTACCTTATCTCTAAGCACCTTAACTTAGTTACCTAAGTACATACTCTCCTTCAAGAAATGTATGCCAAATTGGCACCGTCTAGACCTTGGAAAATTTGACGCCACCCCACTAGCACCTATTCAACATTTGAATTTAGTAGATATATCCAGTTATTACCACTTAGCTGTAATAAAAATCTAGAAACAATCGTTTTATTTGTAAAACAGGAAATTAGTATAATTATTTATACCACATATAAGTTTCCTGACAATAATGAAAAATAACTATATTACAATTAAGCATATAAAGCGATTTGAAATGGCTTGTTATGAAAAGTCTTACAGGAAATAATACTACCTATTGAATTATCCTTCAAGCTGTACACTTGTAATTCCCAAAGTCAAATAATAGACAAATAAGGTAAATAACATAATTACTTCGTTTATAAATTTTTATACATTTACCGGGCAGTCAACTATTGTTATTATTATAATTTATTTATTTACACAATTAATTAATAAGGAAATATTACTTTATTTGTTTCATTTATAACAGGCTATTAAACCGCTACTAATGATCACGGGTCTGTATCTATATACAACTGTCGGGGATATCCCCAAATAACTAATATGGCAATGTTACTTTAGATTTTTTAAAATATAAAGTATGTCCCAGGTTACAGTTGTTTGTGACCCGAACCGTAAATGAAGGCTATTAAAACTACAATTTTGCGTGTTCGCCTTGCCAGAAAGTCGGATTTTCTCGCGGCGTAGCGAGCGGAAAATGGTACTTACGTGCCTTGGGTGGTAATAGTACTCGTATATTACACACCTGAATACAGTGCTGAATAATAAGGAATGACCCAGATCGGAGGTGTTTGCGTAAGTATGCGATCTGGGGCTTTACTAATTACCGCCCGCGGTGTGTCCACAATTTTACGTCTTCCCTTGGTCAGGATGTTCTATTTTCTTCCGGATGTAAAATGCCTTTTTCGGCCTAGGATGACGTAAAATACTTTTTCTACTCCTGTACTGTTATCTGTCTTTTACTTGGTCACGAACACTAATATAAGAACATACATAATATGAGTTCAGAGAAGTCTATACTCTATTCCCCATAACAGCACTAGTGTCGTTATAGCCACTTTACGTTATTGCTAGCAGCCACAGACTTCTAAATCTAGGTTAAACTTAGGTCAAGGATTAAGCGCTCAATTTTAACTTTACGGTAAAAATGCACAACTACCAACTTAACAAACAATTAAATTCCTAAGGTTTTTAAGAAAAACAAAACTTTCCGAACTAAATTCATTGATTCCAACATAAAAAAAGTATTTTTAATTTAAGTATATTTTAAATTAAAAAAAAATGTTTACCATAGACACATATTGTCAGTCAAACGTCATATTTGCCTTGTTTCCAGGTTATGATTAATTTTGTATTTTATAATTTAAAACCTCGTCGTAGAAAAAGTATTGTATGCAACGTTGTATAATTAAGTCAAAAAATGCTCATTGCGTCTCTATTTGCGATACTCGCCGCATTCGCGGCTCGTATCGCAACTCACGCAATTCGCATTTTTTGAACCCACTTATACAACTGTTGCAAAATACTATTTTTCTTGCTATGATAGAGAAAAGGAAAGAGCATAAGTTTTATCAGGATCTCTTATTAATTTATTATCAAAAACGATGTAATTTATTTTATTCTGTACTCGAACACTTGATATATCCTATCAAAACCACACTATATTCCGTCTGTTGTTTGCGGTTCACATAAATCACTCTTTATTTGACGTATTCCAATTTACCTGCCTTCCCTTTACATTCATACGACCACTATAAACTAATATATACTCTGAGAAGGCTTGAAATAATTTCAGGTTATTAAAAATTTACAAAAATGAGTATTGATCCATTATAACTGTAGCTGAACGAATGATACTTTATATTTTTTGTGTCAAGAATTCTCTGTTTATCAAAATATGTATGATAAAGGACTTCAGCTGTGCTAAGCGACTTTAACTTAAACAATCTATTAGTCAGCCTTAAAACTGTTGAAAATCTGGCCGGGCTTTGGCATGGCGTCTCATTTTAAAGTTGCTAATTAAACCCTTAGGGCTTCATTATCTCTCTCTCCAGTCTCCTTTAAACAATAACCATCTGGGTATTCCAGACATTATATGCAAAATTAACTTAAACAATTGTTTCAGCTTTGTCTTAAACTGGGATGGAAGCCGCCTAGGACTGCTTGGGACATTTTACCCCTGGTTCTCTCCGCCAATGGGAAGGACCCTGATTATTTCGAAATCCCTAGAGAACTGATCATGGAGATTCACATGACCCATCCGACGTAAGTAATTTGTTTTCTTAGAGATCATAGCAAATACATTAATATGATATGAGAAACGTTATTGCCGCTTAATTTGCTGTTAGTGATTTTCCTTGCTGTCGAAGAAATTATGTTCGTTTAATGCTGACATATATGTATAAAACAAACCTATTACATATATCGATACCTTTAGACTCAAAGGACGTAAACGCCGTAGGTTCTAATGGAGCTTACGCCCTTTGAGTCTAAAAGTATCGATATATCAAAATTTTGTAGAGATATACTATATCTGAACCATTTGTTCCAATTTATGAAGGTATATGTCATATAAAAAAGCAGCTCTATTACACAGACAAAAGGCCTAAGAAAAGCAAAAACTGCCTATGAAGTGCGTATCGGTAGAAAAGAAACCAATTGATCCCGTAAATCGCAATAAGGTACCTATATAGATGCCTCCCTGGAAATAAAACGCCGGATTTGCATACAAGATTTACGATTTACGACAGCAAACTATGTATTACACGGCTACTTACAAGCAACACGTCGCCCTATCGCTTTCCATCACAGATTTATGCCAACATAAAAAGTCGGGGAATGCATATTGTGCCTCGCGAGTAAAGGCCTGCAAATAGGCGAAAAGAGCGGCCTGCCCATACAGAGCAGATTGCTTATCGTAAAACTGTGGTCCAGTGATCTCCAATCTGCGTTTATGGCCCATAAATCTTACCCCATTCAATAATCTATTGCTTTCATAATAGTGTTATCAGGCGTTAATGCAATAATTGAACGCTCTGCTACAAACTCTCATACTATTTCAAGGGGTTAACCTGTTTGCCTTTAATGACAAAACGGCACGTAGGTATACAGCCGCCATGGTAATTGAACTTTTATATGATTATGACTGCACTGACTAATGAAATCTCCTTCAAGATCAAAGTTCGATAAGTTTTTTATCGCAATTCACTTTGATTGACTTGTCTTAATAGACGCGAGAAGTATCGTGCGAGTTGCGGTACATTGCCGTCATTGAAACATCACTTGAATCCATAGCCGCGCGAGCCCGCAATGTAACGAAGCTCGCACAATAGATCTCGCACCGTCTAAATGACCTTTTAGTCGGCTTAGGTTTAGGAATCATGCACCGCGTTTTCGAAAATGCAATCTAACAACGAAATTCACTCTAATTTGCGCAGTTACGAATGGTTCGAAGAGCTGAACCTGCGTTGGTATGCGCTGCCGGCGGTATCGAGCATGCGTTTCGACTGCGGTGGCATCGAATTCACCGCGAATGCTTTCAACGGCTGGTACATGAGCACGGAGATTGGTTGCAGGAACTTCTGTGACGTCAATCGGCTTAACATGCTCGAGGTAATTTCATTGGACTTCAAAGTGAAACATTCTATACTTACTTCGGCAGTACATATACTAAAATTGGAACGACACAGAGAAGATTAGCATGGCCCCGCACAAGGATGACATGCAAATCGCATTTTCTTGGTCGGACGATATAGGGGACAAGGGCTGAATTGCATACATCGACGAACTTAGTAATTCGATGCATGACACTTTTTCTCGGGCCTAACACGGTTCTCTTCTGATAATATGGGCATTGGCCAACTATATTTTTTTATATGCAGCTTTTATTAAACTTGCAATCTTCATATGTAAGTTGCCCAAATCAAAATTTGCAAACCACTTTTCAACCACTTGCTGCTCCGCGTGCCGCCTTTCCGTCCGATTTCATTGAAATTTGGCACACTAATTGTGATAAAATATATAATATTGTAGCACCATGAAGCTGATCTGATCATGGAAGCCGAATGCAGGGACTGGAACTCTCTGATAATGGCAAATGCTAGTATAATCGAATTGAGGCTAGTTTTATTAATACCAGTACTTTTCATTAAAAAGCTGTATATAAAAAATATATATTTTTATATAAGTTATCAATATAGGTACATATTTAAGGGACACATACACCTGTACACATTTATTTTTCCACCTTATTCAGAAAACGATAATAACGTTAACTGGAATCACGTTGGGTGTATAAGCAACAGACGTGACCGGACCCTTACAGTAATAAAATCACATAAAACGGGCGTGAGATTATTAGCTCGTATGAAGCCATGAGTACGTTTGCAACACGTTGCGTTATACAGGAACCTTGGGTGTTATTATAGATGCTTATCTTAATTCTGCCAATTGTCTAATGTTCTCGGTTTCATTCCCTTTTCCATTAAATTAGGTGAATACTTCAAGTTAATTAAGTTGTTTTGAAATAAATTTGACGTCGTCGTCAGGATAAACTGAATATCGCTGTAATGTGATACCTATTTTAAAGATAATCTTGGCATTATTATATCCCAAAAAAATGTTTGTTTCTACGAAACACTAACCAACATTTTAACACGCTTTGTGTTGGATTTCAAGAATACTTTTAGTCCCACTTTTATACTTGGGAACTAGGAATAAATATCGAAGCATTGTATTACGTGAATAACATTATTTACGTAATGCAACCGCGTTTAGAAAAAGTCGTGTGCAGTCACTCTAAAATTGCAATATCTAAACGTCGTAGTATTTTGTCATTTAGAAACAGATGAAACAATGAAAATAATGAAACAAACCGTCGTTGGCCCATTCAACCTTAATAGTAGGTACATTACACAACTAGGGTGGTAAAACAAAGAAAGGCCGAGATCGCAGATGTTTGCAGCCCGGGACGTAAATATGCGATCGAGGGCTTTCTTTATTACCTCCCGTGTTGTGTACATCATTTTATGTCTACACTTGGCCAGTAAGCGGCTTTTTCAGTAGGGCATTTCTCCAGAAATATGTCTGCGGTCACCTCATTCATCTGGCCCTTTTTCATACTAAATGTATGCAGACAGATGAATGAGTCGCAGACATATTTCTGGAGAAATGCCCAGTACGCGCAGCGTGCGGAAAAAGCCACTTTATGGCCAGGTGTGGCATAAATATTATAACGGAAGAATTGAAGCTATCATACACGCGGCAGTGTGTAGGCCAAGTTCGCAAAGAAAAAAGGCGACACACCGGCCGTAGGTTATATTACGAACCATTTCGGGCCATTAATAATATACTAATTTGTCTATCAGAAAGTAGCCCAGAAGATGGGATGCGACACCAGAACACCGGTAACCCTGTGGAAGGACAAGGCTCTAGTGGAAGTCAATGTGGCCGTACTCCATAGTTTCCAACAACACAATGCAACCATCGTCGACCACCACACCGCGTCCGAGAGCTTCATCAAGCATCTCGACAATGAAAACCGACTACGGTAAGAACTTAAATTGTATTAGGTAGACTATCTTCAGCTTATTAATTCATTATTATCAACCTGAACACTTCCAATTTTGAAAAGGAAGAAACGTTTTTATTATGGTAAGAAAACTGACTTCCTGCTAAGATTTTCCCACTGCGCTACAATACGGGATTTTCAAAAAGGGTGTCATCACATTTTTTCGAGACCGGCAACACATTGGTAATGCATCTAGTGTCGCAAATGTCTATAGGCAGCGGTGATCACTTTCCATCAGGTGGGCCGGCTGCCTGTTTTCCAGTCTAAGGCAGTAAAGAACAGAACTAACAAAATTAAAATAACATTAAAACAACTAAAATGTTAACAATCAGTCGCAAGACCCAGGAAAAAAGAACTCCATCATGATCAGTCTTGGGACGTTCAAATAAGTATAACTTGCTTTATTTTCAATTAGAATTTTAACGGTTACTTTTAGAGTTACGCAATATGTGTAACGCTTATCTTCTAGATCTCCCAAGCGAAATTTCTTAAGGGCCGACACAGACGGACTGCAACCCAGCTGCAACTTGTATAGAACTGTGCAGTCGGCGTGCAGCCGGGATGCAGTTCCCATATAAATCGCAGCTGGCATGCAGTCCGTCTGTATCGGCCCTAAAGGATAACAATAACAAGCAACAGACATAACATAATTAAAATAAGCTTGGTTCGGATTAAAGTATTTTAAGCACAATTTGAGGCGAGTTGTTACTGTTGTCGTCAAAAGTCCGCTTAAAACCATAGTATGTAGGTATGTAGTCAGTTATATGGTTTAAAGCAGGGATTGTTATTTTTATTTTATGTCCAGTTTTTAAAATAAAATTACCATCGCGGTCCGTTTCTTAGTAACAGTAACTTGCATCACTGAGTACGTCGTACTCATTGTCAGTAATACCGGCTCCGGACCGCGGTCCGCCATTTGATGTGATTTAAAGGATTCTAACTATGACCGAATTCTTACGAATACTTAACAAACACATTACTTCGAACACAATTCTTAACTGTTTCCGGAATCTTAATATCCGTAGATCCGTCTATTATGGGGCCTCAAGATGACCTCGCTATCAAAACAAAATGCGCGGCTTCACTTAACTGGCCTCAGACGTTAGAAACGTTCATCGACTTAAGGTGGTTTTCCACCGGCAGGGCGAGACGAGACGAGACGAGGATTGAATTGAAAGTTGTACGAAGTTTTCAATCCTCTCCCAGCGATGCGCGAGAAAACTTCATACAAATTTCAATTCAATCCTCGTCTCGTCTCGTCTCGCCCTGCCGGTGGAAAACCACCTTTAGGGTCGATTCAAAAAGTATTTTTTGATGTTTTTTCCGCAGTTGGGTTATGTACCGGGCTTAGTTCAGAACTTGTGATTTACTTGCATGTATTTTTTTTATTAAGAATTTTAAACCGAATATTAAAACTCTTACTTAATTATCATATCATGCACTTAAATCAATTGGCTGATATATTATGTTCTATATCTCGATTTTAAAATATAACCTTCTGCTATTTGGCATACGATTTCAACGAATGCCATTTTGAAAGCGGTAACAATGAGTCGTGTTATCTTACAACGTAATAAGGTACTGAAATAAGTAAACTTGGTTCAATATTACCCTCTAATATCCTAGGGAAACAAAGAAACGTGAGCAAAAATTACTTTTAAAACTAAATGAAGTACAAGGACTCTTAATTCCGGCCGTGATACTTTAAAACCATAAACCTATCATTAGGGTGTCCTTGCAGTCTTGTGAACAAAGGCGAGTTGTAAACAAAATAATATTATGCACATGTTCATGGACAGACATGTAAACATGATCGTGTGATCGCGGAAACTATTGTGAACTAGGAGGTGCCTGACTCCGCTCCCACCGTATCTATGTGAACCCTATAATAACTAAATATTTTTACTAAAAAAAACCCGACCGCGGTGCACTTTAAAAGTGGATAAAATCCGCCACTTTATTTATTATAACGAACTTCATACCCAGTGACACTCGCGCCATCAAGACGAATCTAATGATGTATCATTTATCAAAATCGGTCGTGCCGTTGAGTAGTTACGAGCGGACATAGGAAAAGACATACATACATACAGGTCAAACACATAACCCTCCTTTGGGCTTCGCCGCAGTCGGGTAAAAAATACCCAAACCTGCAATTCGAAAAGTTGGATTTAAAGTCCCTACCTAACCTAACTTTTAACCACAGTCATAACGGGCCCTACTGTTCACTAACTTTCAAGAAGCAAGCCCGAGCAGTAAGTATTTGGATCATAAAGGTTTTTAAATAACTAAATATTTTTACTAAAAAAAACCCGACCGCAGTGCACTTTAAAAGTGCATATAATCCGCCATTTTGTTTATTTTAACGAACTTCATACCCAGTGACACTCGCGCCATCAAGACGAATCCAATGATGTATCATTTATCAAAATCGGTTGTGCCGTTGAGTAGTTACGAGCGGACATAGGAAAAGACATACATACATACATACAGGTCAAACACATAACCCTCCTTTGGGCTTCGCCGCAGTCGGGTAAAAAATACCCAAACCTGCAATTCGAAAAGTTGGATTTAAAGTCCCTACCTAACCTAACTTTTAACCACAGTCATAACGGGCCCTACTGTTCACTAACTTTCAAGAAGCAAGCCCGAGCAGTAAGTATTTGGATCATAAAGGTTTTTAAATAACTAAATATTTTTACTAAAAAAAACCCGACCGCAGTGCACTTTAAAAGTGCATATAATCCGCCATTTTGTTTATTTTAACGAACTTCATACCCAGTGACACTCGCGCCATCAAGACGAATCCAATGATGTATCATTTATCAAAATCGGTTGTGCCGTTGAGTAGTTACGAGCGGACACAGGAACGGACATACATACATACAGGTCAAACACATTACCCTCCTTTGGGCTTCGCCGCAGTCGGGTAAAAATAAGAAGCTTTCTGTGGAGCAGTAAAATAGTTAACGGCGTTGGTGCAAGTATTAGAAAGTTTTTACATGCTTATAAAGGACATTGAGAAAAAACGGTCAAGTGCAAGTCGGACTCGCGCGCCGAGGGTTTCATACAAACTCGTGAGAAAATACGTGAATAGTTCAAGAAAAACTGTAGTTTAGTAGGAGAAATAAATAAGTGGTACGATTTTTGCAAATTTCTGCGATATTTATTATTGTGGTATAAGATTATTTTCGAACCCAACTCCCATGGAACAATTACCAGTTATATTTATGTATGAATCCGTAATTTACACCTTGTTTGTTTTTTAAACATGACTGCATGACACGCCGCGTGCCGAACGCAAAATACCTCTAACTAAGCCAAAACATCTACCAATGGATTTCTTCAATAAGTAGTTTAGATGGTAACAAATTGATGAGTAATTGTACCTGAATAATTCATTTTCACGGTGAATCTTTGAACCTAATAAAGTACCTACCACTTTATCGCTTGTGATTATACTCGTAAATAAAGAATAAAGATGCAAACAAATTTAGTTATTATTGACATGCGGCGATTAGTACCTTTTTCCTGGAAACCACATACATATTCTCTGTCTGTTAGTTTTATTCCTAAGGAAGCTTATTATATGTACATTTCTTAGTTATAGTATAAATATTTTGGTATTTCCCACAGTTCGGGCTGTCCTGCAGATTGGATATGGATCGTTCCGCCAATGTCGTCATCCATCACGCCGGTATTTCATCAAGAGATGGCGCTTTACTATCTCCGACCTTCTTATGAATATCAGGTTTGTACCTATCTCAATATTTTACATATTCTTCTGATATTTATTCTCGTTCCTACAGCATTTTGTTATTTATTTTACTAAAATTTTATCATAAGCGTCGACATAAACTAGTGGATAACACAAAAAACAAAGGGAAAGCTTTTTATGCACGTTATTACTTTAAAATCACCAATCAGACATAAACCATAAATAAACTCTAGCCATTCATATTCAGTTCGACGTAACACCGCCGACCCTTCTATTATCTTGTTTGATTAAGAAACAAAAGGTTGTTAACGATTCACTATTAACCTTCATCTCCGTAAATTAGGAACCAGCGTGGAAGACCCATCAGTGGCAGAAGTCGAAGCCGATCACCGGTAAAAGGCCGATAAACAGAAAGTTCCACTTTAAGCAGATAGCTCGAGCTGTCAAATTTACATCGAAACTGTTCGGTCGGGCGCTTTCTAAGAGGATTAAGGCGACGGTTTTGTACGCGACCGAGACAGGCAAATCTGAACAATATGCCAAGGAGTTGGGAGTTATATTCGGACACGCCTTCAATGCCCAGGTACTTCGTCAGTTTGCTAACTAGATAAAGTACAAATGAAACGGACATAGAAGGTAACTTTTGAACTTGTTTTGTTCTAGGTTCACTGCATGGCTGATTATGACATAACCTCAATAGAGCATGAGGCACTGTTATTGGTTGTGACGTCCACGTTCGGTAATGGCGATCCTCCAGAGAACGGTGTGGTGCGTATCATTTTTTTTTAATAACAATAATGGAACTTATCTGGGTGGGCTATTAAAAGTCCATTAATTATTTTTAATTTTCTAGGCTTTTGGTGAACATCTTTGCGAGATTTTATACGCAGATCAAGTTGAAGATGCTGGGTAAGAATAATTTAATAACATTATCTAAATAATTTCAATCTTCTCGATTGTATTCTTGTAAGAATGGAATTTTAACTATTGATAAATTTCAGAGCTCAAAACATGTCGACACCCAAGTCCTTTATAAAGGCTAACAGCCAGATGGAATTGCAAAAATTCAATGTTGGGAATCCTAAACAATTAAATAGATTGGAATCACTAAAAGGTATATAAAGTCAAACGAAGCTAATTAAATATAATAATTTACTAAAAGCAGATAATATTTTTGTTTATTCTATAAATTATGATTGTTTTAGGGAGTGCTACTGATACAGCGTCCATCGATAGTTTTGGACCGCTTAGCAATGTCCGTTTTGCCGTTTTCGCGCTCGGTTCAAGCGCGTATCCCAATTTCTGCAATTTTGGAAAATATGTGGACAAACTTCTGGGAGACTTAGGCGGTGAGAGGATCCACGACGTGGCTACTGGTGATGAGATGTGTGGACAAGATCAGGCGTTTAGGAAATGGGCTTCCAGTGTTTTTAATGTCAGTATTTACATTTTTATAACCATAATTTTTTTAAATATTGATCAAGTTGTTACTACAGAAAAACATATTTTAGTTTGAAATCAATCCTATTTTTTTGGTTCGTAGGTTGCTTGTGAAACATTCTGCTTGGATGACGATGAAACACTCCAGGAAGCAAAGAGAGCGCTAGGGACGGTAGCTTTAAGCGAAGAAACAGTTCGGTTCTCTCAACCTGAAACTAAAGCACCCGCTTTAACAGTTGCACTTCAGTCGACTCTTAACAGACAACTAGTGACTTGTGTTGTTAGGGCTAATAAAGATTTGGGAGATGAGTCAGCTGAAAGATCTACTATCTTCATTGACATGGAACCAAAGGTACTTAAACTTAAACATAACATTACAAAATAATAGGAATCAGTGTGTAACGAACAGCTATGTTTATATTAATCGTTGTTTTTAGGATGAAATTAAGTACGACCCTGGAGACCACGTTGGAATCATTGCATGCAATCGTAAAGAACTTGTGGATAGTTTATTAGCACGCTTAAAAGACGTTGTAGATTATGATGAACCGTTGCAGTTGCAACTTATGAAAGAAACCCACACATCAGCGGGTAAGACTACGTATTTAATAAAATTTAAAAATATGTAAAATTAGAAAGAATTAGTGACTTTATCCAATGCGATTATTTTCTAGGACCCGTAAAATCTTGGGAGCCCCACGAAAGATTGCCCATCGTGAGTGTGCGAGAGTTTTTCACTCGCTTCCTAGACATCACTACTCCACCAAGCACAATACTCCTCCAATATTTAGCGACCACATGCGAAAATGAAGAAGAAAGATCACGACTGAATTTATTAGCAACTGTAAGTAATCATAAAGAATTGAAAAAAAAATTTGGAGTACTGGTTATCATTTTGAATAAGTCTGGTTAAGGAATTTGATTTACTTTTCCTCACATAGGATCCTGGAGCATACGAAGATTGGCGCCACTTCCACTTCCCAACGTTGCCCGAAGTTTTGGAACAGTTCTCTTCAGCTAGACCGAGTGCGTCACTCTTGGTTGCTTTGCTGTCACCCTTGCAACCGAGATTTTACTCAATATCGTCTTCACCTATTGCGCACCCTAAACGATTACATCTTACAGTTGCTGTCGTAACGTATAGAACCCAAGGTAAGCATTTCTTTTAAGCAGCTTCGGTTATTTGATTTTTTATGTTCTCATTGTTATTAAAGTGTTGTCAGTTTTCACTAAACACTTATTTTATATGTTTAATCACAGAAGGAGAAGGCCCCGTACACTACGGTGTTAGTTCCAATTATCTTATGGACCGCAAGCCTGGAGATGAGGTGTACTTGTTCATCAGGAGGTTCGTTTTTCTTTATGTTGTTATTGTCATCATCATCAGGATTGAGGCTGAATTTTACAAAAAATTAACATTTATTTTATTTCCAGCGCACCAAACTTCCATCTTCCCGAAGACTTATCAGTTCCCTTGATTCTGATCGGTCCCGGTACTGGAATTGCACCGTTCCGTGGTTTCTGGCACCATCGCAGAGCTCTTCTTAACGCTCGCACTCGTACTAACGCTGGTCCCGTTTGGTTATTCTTTGGATGTCGAACAAGGACTATGGACCTCTACCGAGAAGAAAAGGAGCAAGCTTTGAGAGACAATGTCCTGACCAAAGTTTTCCTGGCCTTATCAAGGGAGAAGAAAATTCCAAAGGTACACACACACACGGTTCAAGAATATAGTTTTCTTTTATTTCTGTTGTTGTTATTATTCTAATTGCATTTTCTGTTTGTGATTATAGATGTACGTACAAGAATTAGCAGAAATAGAGGGACAAGAAATTCACGATCTGTTAATAAACCGAGGAGCACACTTTTACGTGTGCGGTGATTGCAAAATGGCTGAAGACGTTAATCAAAAACTAAAAGGCATCATAATGAAGCACAGCAACATGACTAAAGACCAAGTGCAAAGCTTCATGTTTAAATTAAAGGTTAGTAGGTTTTCCAGTGATAACAACCCAATTCAAACTTATGACTTTATGCAGAAATTAAGCATCATCGACCGACGATCTAATTGTCTTTAACTTTTCGACTGCAAATAAACCTTCTTTTTCTTCTTTTGCCATACTCTAACGGGTGTCGGCGATCACCTTTGCAAAGTCCTCTCTGTTCTTGGCCAATCTTGCGAGTGTGGCTGCGTTCTTGATGTCAGTCCATTTTTTTTATGTTATCGTGCCAGTTCATCCTCCTTTTTCCTCTTCCCCGTTTCCCTTCTATTTTCCCTTCTATTATAAGTTTGAGTATGTTATATTTCTCGTGTCGATGTAGATGTCCAAATATGCAATTTTACGTTTCTTTACAGTAGCTAATACTTCCCTTTTCTTATTCATTCTAGTTAACACTTCTTCGTTTGTGATCTTAGCAGTCCATGATATTTTCAACATTATGATATTTTCAACATGAAAGAAATAAACTTAAGGGGTCAGTATTAAGTAAACTTTGTCATTTTAGGAGGAAAACCGCTACCATGAGGACATCTTTGGTATCACGCTACGTACCGCCGAGGTCCACAGCGCCTCCCGGGAGTCTGCCCGTCGCAACCGCGTCGCCGCGCAGCCCTGACGCCGGTCCTCCCGCTTCCACCCCAACTCACTTATCTAGCCAGTAAGCCCCATTACCAACGTCAACAGTTACTACTTCAAGAGCACTGGAGAGTAATTAGCTCTGCAAATCATCGGCTTACTCGAAACATTTCACGGCGTCATCTACGACTTGTGTGAAGTTACTGAACTAATCCAATGTTTGCGACTCCAATAATAATATGTAGGTATAGTGATGGTCCAATATTTGGAAAAACCTGATAGCACCAAGAGCCTAAATTGGCAAATTAATCTTCTCTCTTTTGGCGTATATTTTTTCTTTTCTTATTCTGTAAGTGACTGATAAATAAATGCTTAAGATGCTGGTATCGATTTTGAATAAAAAAAATTATGCAGTGTTTAAATCGCGGCTTTCCTCTTTGTATATTCTTTTACATACGAATTGTGATAAAATTTATTATGCCTAATATTTTTCACGCTGAAAAGTACCTTATATAAATTCAACATACAGTAATTATAAGAAACAGTTTTTATTAGGTTAAATTTAGTTGCAATCATATGTAAGGCAAAATTTTGGGTTAGCAAAGTCAATTAGAAATACCTGGGGTACGTCAAATTTATCATGTTTCGGCCAAATTTTTCAATGATCTCTGAATAGGTTGTGCAAAATGAGAAATAGTGTAAATAATGCTAAATTTCACTATATGTATATTATATGGATTGCCTTTCACATCGTAAGTCACTTTATTTGCCATTTCTGTAACAAAATAATGACCAGTATCCATTTTTTTAATGGACATTGAATATTTTGAAATTAAATAAAGCAGGGTGTCTTAAAAATTAATAACGCACAATGCATTATATTTTGTATATTCTCTAAATATTTTTAAGTAATATTGACCGATTAAATTAGCTTACTTTTGTTTAAATTAATAATGTATTATTTCAAATATATTAAAAAAATCGTATTTATCAAGCTTGAATGTTGTCCAATATAGATATATATGATTATAATTGATTTAGGATAATGACATAAAAAGACTAGTTATATTTTTCATCTTCCTTTTTCAGATAGATTAATACAACGATGCTTATATAATTTTAAATATGTCTAGTTTTAAAAATGTACAGAATATTATATTAATTTATTAAATATTATTGTAAATAAAAGTATTTTTAAGTTTTATATTTTTATTATATGTTATTTCCAGGCGTCGGATATTCCTGCGCCTATTTACCTAAACTTCGGCGTCGGCGTAGGTATAATTGAATGGTATGGAGGCGGACTCAATTTATTTTTTTACTTTTGTTAGTAAAATTACCGGCAAATCAAACAATGGCACTGTCGCAATGTTTGTTGCCGTAAGTTTACTGATAAAAATGCAGGTAGTTTTTAAAGGTTTTATGAAAATATATGTTAATTAAAATACATTTTTTTTTCTACCTGTACCTACATATTACAAATATCTCAAACTTATCCCTAGAGTTAAATATATTTTTCATCACACTTGCTCGAAAATGGTGTTATTACACGCAGGTTCTGCGGGCCGTAAATGACCTATTACGCCCTAGGGCGTAATGGTTTCTTTTTTAATTTGAATACGCTGGTTCTGATTTACTCTTATTTGTCATGTTCAAAGGAAACGCCAACTTACTTTTTTAACTTTTATCACTGAAATATTTATTTAAAGAGAACTGTTATTGTATATACATGTAAACACATATTTCGGTAATATTTAATTAAATGTTTAAATAGTGTATTTCAGTATTTTGCAAATATAAATGCAACCGTTTTAGATCTTTACCGCTATGGTTTCCGAACGTGATTTGACAATCGCATTGTCTATGGATGTTTCACTAATGTCAATGTCAGTTTTAACATTTTATTTAGGTTAAGTAAGGTTATTTTCTTTAGATTTCCTCACAAGTGTGATGAAAAACATTGTGTGTGCCACGGGCGGTAAAGGAATTACAAACTCGTGTTGTTAAAGCCCTTGGCTTCGCCTCGGGCTTGTAACAAGCACTCGTTTGTAATTCCTTACTTACCGCCCTTGATACACAATGTACTATATATAGTAAACCGAATAAATTACTGAATTCATTGATACAGCTACTTCAAGTGGCAAGCGCATACATTAACTTGAGTACTTACAAAACTAACCTAAAAAAAGTAAAACCTAAACATTTTTGCCATATATTACATTCTCGTAACGGTTTATGCAATCCGGGAATCCCGGAACTTATATTATTCAAAAATATATTTTTAAGAAGCCGACTCCATACTTGCTTAGTTTTTTCCGAGAATTCGCCAACTTTAGGTAAATAGGCGCAGGAATATCCGATGCCTGGTTATTTCTGTTACTAGAACTTAGTTATATTACTCTATCGCAGATGTAATAAATATTAATGGATGAATTGAACAAAATATTTTTATCTTAAGCAAATACTGTATCATTCTTATTATCTTGGGTGCAGAATTATAGCAAAAAGCAAAAAGTCAAATTATTATTATAGGTCGATCCATAAGAGCTGGTGTGGATTTTTTATGCAACGAGTGCTTATTCCATATTAAATCCGCGCCAGTTCTTATAAATCGACCTTATAATTGCATAGCTAAAGTAACAATCAACATTGCTTTAGTTGGCCAATATCGGTTTAAGAAAAAATAGCTTCTTTTGAAACTTTCTCCACCCGTCATTTTAAGGTAATCAAATTTAATAATTGCGAGATCTTGTCTCCATTCTGTGGTATTCCAAAATTGTTCTGTCCTTTTATGCTACGTGTGAGTGTTGAATTTGTGATCTTGTAAACTAGTTTTAAGAAATGTATTCATATTTTCTATTATCCATGTTACAAGAATTTAATATACAAAATAAATCTTTTCTGATACCTACTATTTCTATATTAAAATATAAATCCTAATTATATCTTATTATTATAATAATAACGGGATATTTACAAGTAAATCAGTTCATATCTTATAAATACATATAATAAGGTGCACGAAATAATATCGTTACTGTCTAAATCATATCACGCAAATGTTAAATATATTATGCACTATTTGAAATAATAAAGACTTACTGAACATGTTACACTGTCGAGTATAATACTTGAATTTCAATACATTTGTCTGTAATTGGTCAAATAAAGTTCCTTCATATTCGAAAATAACCATCTTGTTTTATTGGACCAAACCCATGCCTTAATTGCAAGTACCTTGGGCCGTTTTTGCATTTATTAGGTGACCAATAAATCGCATTTTACGTCGTAGAAAAATGTAAGCTTGTCAGATAATTAATTTCGGCTGGCTGTTTAGGTACGAAGCGATGGAGGCTGTTTAGGTGCGAGGAAGCGGAGCGGTGTGCGAGGAAAAAATCCACCAATCAACGTTCCTAGCCGCGTGCAGCGCGGCCCGGCATTTTCCCCACCTAGTCCGACACCTATAGCGGTAGGCCGGGACAGGTGACCTGGTTCGACTCCAGGCACCCCCCGGCACCTACCCAGCCCGATGTGCGTGCCGACTGTGTGTACGGCACACGGTCGGACGCCCTTGGGTGGTCTGGCCAGCGACCTGGTTCGAGCCCAGGGACCGCAACGACCAACTACCCGGCCCGACAATCACCATGCCCGGTTATGGGTTGTGAGTTTGTCAGGTTTAAAAAAAAAAAATTGGTGGATTTTATCCTCGCACACCACTCCGCTACCTCGCATAGCTTACATTACGGTTTACATTTAAAAACAGTACGGAAAAAGCACATGAATACCTTGACAAAAATTGAAATAGGCAAGTCGCTGGAAATCATTGTCTTAAGAACGCCTCGCCACTGATCTTATTCATAAAAACCACAACATAACTGAATGAAGTAATACTTTGACTAGGTGTAATGATATGAAGGATGACTTTTCCACTTATGAACTCATGGCTTTAGTCCGTCATCAAAAAGACAATGTATTAGACGGAGAATGACGTTGCTATTTCTTAAGTAGGTACTGTGATAATGATAATTAACCACAATCACTCGCAACACGTGTATGAGCAACTTTGATAACTGCAACTTCTGTCATAAAGTTTTCCGTGTCATAATAAACTGTGCTAATCTACGATATAAAGTGATTATTTCAGTACACATGGTTTGTTTATACACTTATTAGCATTTACCCGCGGCTTCGCCCGTGTTGTCCCTTTACTATCCCAAGAGAACTATTTACCGGGATATAAAGTATCCTATGTTTCAATCCAGGACTTGGTCTACTTGCTTTCACATTTATAATATTAGTATGATTATTGATTAATTTAATTTTAACTTGACTGTCACCAGTCTTGTCAAGAAACTCATACGGATATCAGCAATTTGTTATTAGTTTTACTAGAATCCTGACCCTTATATAAGGATATTGTCAACGACAAATTACTTTAGTTCACTTTGAGTTATCAAACTGTAACTTACTCAGTAATAAGTGCATTCTTAATGGCTGAGTAAATATACTGTCTGTAATTAATTGACACAGCCGCTGGCATATCACATCGATTTCATCATTATTGGTCATTAAACATATTAACATCAGAACACTACGGCCCGAGCAAGATGCTGGTGGTACTAATTATAATTATCTTGATCGTATTACTGTACGACCATTTCACCAAATACAACAATTACTGGAAAGAAAGAAACGTCCCTGGACCTAAGCCAACTTTTTTCTTCGGAAATATCAAAGATGAAGCTCTCGGAAAAAGATCAACCATAGACATATATCGAGAAATCTGCGATCAATATCCAAATGAAAAACTCGTCGGTATATTCAGGATGAGATCACCAGATTTGCTAGTCAAGGACCTTGAAATCATTAAACATATTATGATAAAGGATTGGGAAGTATTCACGGATCGTGATGTGGATTACAATGAAAAAGATCTGGGTGCAAATCTGCTACATGCTAATGGTGACATCTGGCGGGCGTTACGACATCGTTTCACTCCCATCTTTACCACTGGGAAACTGAAAAATATGATGTATCTTATCACGGAACGCGCAGACAAACTTATAGACTACGTCGACAAAATTATTAAGGTCGAAGCAGAGCAAGAAGTCCATGGTATCACCAAAAAGTTTACCCAGGCTTGCATAGCAGCTTGCGCCTTCGGACTAGATCAAAATACTTTCGACAATCCAAATAACATGCTCGATAAATTAGAGCTAGAATTTTTTACCCCTACTCACAGATCTAAACTGGAAATGTTATACCCTGGTATATTAAAACGTATGGGAGTCTCACTTTTAACACGAAAAGTTAGAGATTTCTTTTATGGCTTAACAAAAGACATCATTGCCCAAAGGAACGGTAAACCATCAGGTAGGAACGATTTTATGGACCTGATGCTGGCTCTTCGAAAAGCGAAACAAATCTCTGTGCCAAGAAAAGAAGACTACGAACTTGAAACGACTGTGGACATGACTGATGATGTCATAGCCGGCCAGATGTTCATATTTTACACAGCAGGCTACCAACCCAGCGCGACCACTATGGCTTTCATGCTATATGAATTAGCACTGAATCCTCATGTCCAGGATAAAGTTGCAGCAGAAATAGATCAAGTGTTACAGAAATATGAAGGGAAGTTGACGTATCAGGCTCTTTCAGACCTAAAGTACTTGGGTCAAGTGTTTGACGAGACGTTAAGACTGCATCCACCTGGGGATACTCTGAGAAGACGCGCTAATTCTGATTATAAAGTTCCTGGCACAGATTTGACAGTAAAGAAGGGTCAGATATTCATAGTGCCGGTACCCGTGATTCACATGGACCCGAAAAACTATCCTAACCCTGAGGTATTCGACCCGGAGAGGTTCTCTCCAGAGAACGTGGCGACGCGACCTTCCTGTGCTTACTTGCCTTTTGGACTTGGACCTAGACATTGTATTGGTGTGTATTTATAAATTTTGTTGCTTAGAAAAAAAACACCTTATTGGACGATACCTACAGCTGAAAGTAATTGTTATTTCATTCCTATTGTGAACTTTTTTTTCCACATCTTGAAAAAAGAAATGATCTAATATAAAAATACGGCTAGGTTGAACTCGCATGCACTGCCGGTTTTTTGTGACTTACTCTTAGTTTTAGGTCTTAGTTATATCCGTGGCAACATTTTTGTCTGTAGCGTCTTCATTTAAAAGCACCGATTAAATTGCTCGAGTACTACGTTTGATTCTTAGCTATGTTGATTGATAAAACCTAAAACAGTAATTTTCACTTTTAGTCTAAGTTATTGGGATTTCTCCCATATGTTCCACTTTTAGTCGGAGATATTAAGAGTTTCCCTTTGTGTGTTCCAGCCATTCGCTTCGCCCAGACCATGTCCCGAGCTGGCATGGCGAAGCTTCTATCCGTCTTCCGCGTAGAGCCGTCTCCGCAGACCCCGACTCATTTCCACTTTGAGCCGCGCATCGTCGCCTACCCGCGTGGCGGGTACCCGCTCAAGCTGGTCAGGAGATGCTAACCCCATGATAAAGCCACATTCTTTCGTCTACGTGGAACCGTCTCTGCACACCCTGAGCCACTTCCACTACGAGCCGCGCTACATCTCTTACCCAACTACTTATATAAATGGCTATCGTCCCCTGAGCAGGAGACGCTAACCTTCCCGCTCAAGCTGGACAGGAGATAACAACCACCTATAAGTAGCTGGGTGGGAGAGGTTAGTTAACGACGACTTTAGGTTACGCAGTGGTATGCAATTTCATTAATTTCTCTGTGACAAAAAAGAAGGATGTTGCTGGTTGAGAAACTACTTTTATATATACAGTTCGTCATTACATTAAAAATAACAGGGATCTCATACTGACCCCAGCATGGTAATAAACGCAGTTAATGTATATACATTGAAGGGATGTTTACAAAAACAACATAACTAACTAAGCTGGTTGACACCTAGCGTCATTAAAAATGTTTCTCTATAAGTATCAACCAGTCTAGTCAGTTATGTTGTTTTAGTAAACATCCCTTCAATTTCGTATGTAACTTTTGTAGTTTTTCTCTATGACGTATTTAGATATAAGTTTTTTTTAAAGTAGTGACAATTATTTATTTGATAATAGACGAGGGAAGTGGAGGTACATTGACAAGTAATGACAAGGTTTATCAAAATATTAAAAATCGACAAAGTTATAGATCATCAAACTTCTGGAGAAGGGGCTTGTGACGTCACTCCTAGGTGAAAATTGTACCTAGGAGTGATGTCACTCGAAACTTCTAAGCGCTCTACCCTCTCATTTTTTGTTTGTCAAACAAAAGAAAAAATACGTATACAATATTTTTTAATAATCTAACTGACGGACTAAACAGTTTTTTTTAGTCGTCTAGCCCATTGTGCCTCTAACCCTTCAGGATAAAAGAGCTAACTCTTTAACGGTATTACCGCGTGACCGTGTTCACTTATTCTGTCACTTTTATTATGTATATTTTTTCTTCGACATTCCCTTTTTTTGTCAGGGTGGTGGGTGCTTTTTGTTTTAGGTTAATAGCCTGATTTTTTTCATAGGTGGCTTATTTGTCAACTGGGACATCGGTCGGATTTTAAGTAAACTGATGCCAATTATGTATAAAAAAATCCACTATTCTTACTACTCTGTCACGTCCGTTCTCCATTTCTATGAAAACATATAATAATATCTTAAATTCAGTCAACTTTACAAATATATTGAGTAACTACATAGAAAGATTATTTGTTATTATATAACTAAAATTAAGCAAGTCATTTTTACCTATATTATATTAGTAACTGAGGAAATAAGAGTGTTGTGTCCGCCATAAACTTCTTATTTCTCTGGAGCGGGTTTCAATCACCTGTATCGTAAACATATTTGAGGATCTAGAGAAAATTTCCCTCGTGTTTCTTAATTAGCCGACCTTCAAATGTGTCAAGCGGTGGACGTGTCGGCTATTACATATCATTCCAGAGTTATATGTATAGGTATATATTATTTCTCTGTCCTTGGTTCAGGTATTCTTATTACTCTGCTAAATGTTTTAAATTCATGTTAATAAAAAAAAATATTTTTTGCTTGATTAACTGCTTTAACTGTCTTTTTGTCTCTTGCCGAACTATCTTTCCATAGTGTCAACTGTCAACGATAGCCTTGTTGTGTTTTTTTTTTCGATTTTTTCCAATTCCTCTGTCCCTTATTCCTATGGATTTTTGGACACTGAAATACGAAAATTTAAAGTTTTTTAACCAGCTTTCAAAAAACTAGAAGGTTCTTAAGTCGCTACAATATGTTTTAGGGTTCCGCACCTCAAAAGAAGGAACGAAACTCTTATAAGATCACTCTGGTGACCGTCTGTCCGATTGTCATAGACCTGTATATATTGAACCTTAATATTTAGAATCTTAAAATTTACACAGAGTAGGTACGTATTTCTATTGCTACTATAATAAGAAATAATAAAAAAACAAATTAAAAAAATAAAAGATTAGAGTTGGTGATTAAAACAAGTAAAAGGGTAATATTGTCTTCGGTTTCATAGTGTAGTAATTATACGCGATTTAAACCGTTTAAGCTGTTTTATTTCTACAAGTAAAAGGGTACCAAGGAGTCCTAGACAGAAACCTCCCAACTAGTAATACATAACTTCCTTTAAAAACTAAAACTAGCTGTATCTCTTTTTATGTCGTACTAACACTAGGAATAAGATTTCATTGTTTGCTAACCATGTATGGACTTAAGTCTGAAATAAATAATTTTTATTTTTTATTTTATTTTATTAAACAAATAGTATAATTACATAACTTACAACATTCATGCCGTATACAAACAAGTATGAAGCACTTAAGGAAACTGGTAGAACAAAATCTAGGGCTCCGTAAACACGAGGGCTCCTTCATTGCTCATCTGCTTCAAAAAATAAGGAAACCCTTTGTCTCACCACCGCAAGCCACGTGTGTCGTACATCAGTGACATCACTTTGGTGGTTCTTTTTATTGTTAAACGGGGCATCCCTTTCATTTGCCTGTTGCTCTAAAATGACTTCATTTTGTCCAGCATTTCGTAAAACACATGATTTTTTATTATAGCATTAACTTCTGGCAACAAATTCTAAATATTTAATTAACTAACTATTGTAGCTCAGTGACCCATAAAGGATCTTGGTTTCCGTACCTAGAATACGCAAATTAACCCGATCTTTTGCCAGTCTTCGGCCTGAAGCTTACGTACGCAGACCTGCCTCGACCACCAATATTTAATTAGAAGAGAAAACTTGAAAAATTATATGCCTCGGGCAGGTTTCGGACCTGCGTCTCCAACGGCTCTGCGGGCCATTATTCCTATGTTGGCCCGGAGAGCGGTTGGAGACGCACTGCCAATTCACCTGTTGACTCGATTTTTTTTCTGTCGTAAATCGAATCTACTATTTGTGAGGAACAAGTATCTATATGACACCTAATACATTTGTATAAGTATAACAGCCATAAAATTGTAATCAAAAGTAGCAGATCACACTGAGCAATGAAAACGCTCTATACAAAATGGTAGGAACTTATGACGTCATCCGTTCCGTCGCTGTACTAAGTCTGTATGAAAAAACAAAAAATAAAAACCGACTTCCAAAAACTTAAACTAAAAACCAAAAAATAATATGTTAATTACCCCAAAGAAATGGATAATCAACGATTCATATATACATATACAGATATTTATACTTTTTAACCTGTTATTTTTGAAGTTGGTGCCTGCCACGTAAAGCTGGCTGTGTTGAGCTCCTTAGCTGGCACCGACTTCAAAAATAACAGGTTAAAAAGTATAAATATCTGTATATGTATATATGAATCGTTGATTATCCATTTCTTTGGGGTAATTAACATATTATTTTTTGGTTTTTAGTTTAAGTTTTTGGAAGTCGGTTTTTATTTTTTGTTTTAAAAATTTACTTTATTTTTAAATTTTTAGTGGCGCTGGAATTTTAACCAAATAGACTTAAGTCTATTTAGTTAAAAGAAAAAAAATCCAAATCGTCCTAGATGTTTTCAAGTAACCGAGGAACAAGCCTACATAAAAATTGCTCTTTGTTTTGAAGTCCGTTAAGACTGGGAACTATTTCTAATAAGAAATGCACGAGAAAGTAAGAAAAATACCAAAATCGCATATGTGTGCTTATGATATTTCAAGAGTTCCCTCGATTTCTCCAAGATCCCATCATCAGATCCTGATTTGGTTGCAATGGGTCCACCTCGGAGGTATACCCTTTTAAACAAAAAAAGAATTTTCCAAATAGGTTCAGCCGTCTTTAAATAATCGGGGAAGAAACCTAGATACAAATTAACTCTTTGTTTTGAAGTCGGTTAACACTAAAAACTTGTTGCTAATAAGAGATGGACGAGAAATTACGAAAAATACCGAAATCGCTATATGTGTGCCTATACTATTTGAAGAGTTCCCTCGATTTCTCCAAGATTCCATCATCAGATCCTGACTTGGTTGCAATGGGACCACCTCGAAAGTCTACCCTTTCAAACAAAAAAGGAATTTTCCAAATCGGTCCAGCCGTCTTCAAGTAATCGGTGAACAAACACACAAAAAAAAAAAAAAAAATAATAAAAAAAAAAAAACATACAGACGAATTGAGAACCGTCCTTCTTTTGGAAGTCGGTTAAAAAATAGTATTTTGCCATTTTGAGCACGAAAAAGTGCGTTTAAGCACATAGTTGTCGTACATTTAGTTTTTCAGTGTTATTTAAGCATTCCGAAATTGACTTTAATTTTTCTCAATTTATTTATTATTTATGTTTTTTGACGATAAAACAATATCTTTTTTTTTAAACTTTGTGGTCTCATAACTTTTTATTTTTTATACATTTTTTGTTTATTTCTTTTGTGTTATGATAATTTAGTATTTTCCAATCCATGTGACTATATTATGTTGTAAAATTCAACATTAGTCAACATCCCTATTGTGCCACAGAACCTAAGTATATAATTTTTCTCTTCTAATAAAATATTTCGTAAATCGTTTAGATGCAATATGTACGTAATTCCCCTATCACCTAAAACATACAGAGACATAAATTATGGTATTTTTGCAAGTAAAACCCTAGACCCAAAACTCTCGTCTGGAGTACAATATAAATATTCCTAATCCTGTGTGTACACGTGAATTTTATGACCACTAACTGAGTAACATTTTCTTATGTGGCCAGTTAATGATGATTTATCCTCATTGCAATTGTCGCGTTGTTTATTTTATTCGTTAGTGGACATTTCTGAACCGTACAGGTGCTAAAAATAATATGCATTCCTTTTTTAGTGAACAAACCATTAACGGGTATATCATACATCTATGGAAAAAACAGATGGCATCGGATTATACATTAATTAATTGTAACTTGTTTCCTTATTTAAAGTTTTTGATGGATTCCCAGAGCTAAAATAAATATCAATTTATAAAAAAAAACTCTTGTGAACGTGTTAACTTTTTAATCCCAAATTATCTTTTACAATAGATTGGCTTGATTTTTAACTCCGATCCTGATACCTGATGTAAGATCATCTCTCCAGAATCTACATCGTCAGTAGAGTAGGCCTATCTATACCAAGGAAACGTCAAAGAAACGGGCGACCAGTTGGTTATTATCAAATAACAAAGTGTCGCGAAATTGTCGTTGTGTTGTTTCGTTCATGATGTCATTGACAGACGATTTTTTATGTACGCACGTGTACGTTACTTGCTGATGCAGATCCCCCCCCCCCCCCCCCTCTGAAAAAAAACAGCAGACTGTTTCGTATCGGCAAAATGTGATATTGCGACTCCCTTCCGTGTTTCTCCTAAGAACGGGTATTATTTATAAGCAAGTACAGGTGAAACTACGCTTGAAGGTAAGCGCGCTGGGTATAAAGGTAGACCCGTTTTTGCATGCAAGGAAATGCACTTAAAATAATGACCTTTAAAGCACCTGTTTATGTTCGTATATTTTAAAATACTAGACACACCAACTCTCACTATGGCTTTAACTGTGTACTCGTTTCATCAGTAATAACTATTATAAGACCGTAGAAATCAAATGTGTGTACAAAAGGACTTAAATAGGTTATACTATACCTCCAGTATCTCAATGAATTAAAATATTTATTTTTATTTAACTCGAATATTTATTTTTTTCAAACTTAGTGACAGCTTTTTCAACTTTTGTACTAGGCTGATTCTCATTAAACTTTGCATACACATTGAATTCTCGTGATAATACTATTATGATAATTACAATTCAGTGATGAGGAGGGCCTGATAATAGAGTCAAGAGGCGGCACAGAATAGGGAAGACCGGGTATGGTTGTCTCGCGGGTTGGTTATAAAATAATACTAAACGAAACATTAAGTACATCGATCGGTGCTAAAAGATCGCAAGAGCTGTACATCCTTCCGTACTTCACCAATCGATGCACTTATTCCTTCGTTTAGTATTAGTTTATGGCCGCTGTGACAACCTACCCGCGAGACAACCATACAATACAATACAATACAATCATACTTTATTGCACACCAAAAGAAAATTACATTGCAAACTTATATAAAAATAGTGGTAAACAATAGGCGGTCTTATCGCTAAACCACCATACCCGGTCTCCCCTAACTAATAGTACTGTACTACGCACAGAAGTTTATCTTTCAAACAGAACTGATATTCAGGTCCGACTACCAGGCGGAACGCACTGGATACGACCGTCTTTCTCTATCGCATAACGCGTGCTGTTTCTAGTCGCTGGCTAAGCCCCTCCGCGAGGCTAAAATTTGGTACTAGTCAGGTCAGGGCTCGGAAACCGGTATTTGCTCCATACAAAAATACCGGTATTCTTTCCCTTCTTTAGTTTATTATTTCATTTTTTAACCGGACAAACTAATAATACGAAATCATGACTGAAATACATTATTGAGCTCTACATAAAAAGCATAAAATTATTAAAAATATTGGGCTATTTCGGGGTTTTTGCAAAATACCGGTTACGAGCCCTGGTACTAGTAGCCGCGTGGCGAAATCGCGAAGTGCGCCACTCGTGAACAGCATAATTCTAAAGGATGCGCAGACAGGTACTGCATGCATCCTCCAATGTAAGGAAATTTTGCAGCAGAGAAAGTGATGATGATGATTCACAGACACCGAACCAGTGTTGTGCCGGCGAGAACGTTCTCGCTCTGGAGAATTCCTTTTCCTGAGAATTCTCACATGTTCTCGAGAAAGTTCTACGACAACGGAAATTTCTGGGAAAGTACATGAATACTTTAAAATAAATACTATTATTTTGCTTTTATGTCCTCGTATATTTGATTAATAGACGTTCGTATGGGAACTGAACTTTTTAATTTTGCAACAGTGAAAGTGTTGATGGTGGTGATTCACAGACACCGATTCGAATGCCTTGAAGACCTAGAAAAATCAGGCCAAAGCCAAATAGAGCAGAGTCCAGCTGACCGAAAACCTATATAAATATAAAACTATATAAACGAACGCCACTAATTTCGAGTTAGGTTACCGTGTTCTGTGAACTCTATATGCTCAGTGTGTGTATCTTACTAATGCAAGTGTATTGTATTAGTACACAAATTTAATATAGTTTTTCATAACAAAAGAAACTATGCTTGCAAGCGATTAGAAAATAAATGTTGTTATTAAATTAAATACCGAAGCTTAAACAGACACCGACCAAAGTCTTTTAGGTAGGCTTATGTTCAGCGATTGATATAAAGATGATAATAATTTTAATGATATAGATAAGTCACTGTTTTAATTACAAATTTCAATTCGGCATAGCTTTACAAAATATAATTCGTTCGACGACATGTTTAAAATTCGCAACGAACAATTCAAAATGTCGCGCTCGAATTCTTTTAAACAGAACTGCGGGCGTTTTCTACTCTTATCGACAACCCGCATTCGGGCCCATTTTGTTTGACAACTTTATTTGATAACTCCAAATTCCAACCATAAATCATGATCAGAAGGAAATCAAGGATCTTCTCTCACTAATCTATGGAGATAAGATTATCTCATAGAAACATGATTGTGTCCTAATTCTGATTGAAACGAGTGCAAAACTCGAACGAAAAAACTTTGTAGTGCAAGCGGAAGAAAAAATGAGACTGGTAACCAAGACAAGACTGATTGTGAATAAAAGTCTCTAAAATGTGTTTGTCTATTTCATAAATGAGATAAAATGTAAAAAAAAGCCAATTTAAATACGATATGTTCCTACTTATTCTGTAAATCATGTAGTTTAATTTTCTAAAATAGATTTTAACTGTTTCGATTTCAACCAAAAACGCAGAGTATAAGATATAATTTTTATACCTGGTTGTCTCCTATCGGCGTTTTTTTATAAATAGTAATTCTATGGTCTTAACAATACCAGTCTGCCAATGGGAGCATAAAGGTCTCTGCCCACTACAGCGCATCATTTCAGGAAAAATAAATATTTTTTGTATAGAAAAGTATGAGACTATGCCCACTAGCACGTTCCGTCAACGACCGGCATTTGTCGTAGCGTGTCTGATACGTTCATAATAGGGTCATGGTATGATACGTGGGTTCCCTTTATTTGGCATACGTTTTATTTGTCCGAATGTATTGTTAGCCCGAATTTTATTTCGCATAATTTTTCTCTAGCTTTAACGGAAAATATTTTGCAAAATCTTTTACATCAGCCATTTAAAACATATTAGGTTAGGTTAGGTTTCTTTATAATTATTCTGAAAAGTCAATATTATCTGTAAAATAACAATTATGCGTAAATAGTATTCGGGCGAATAAAACATTCGGACAAATAAAATTATGCCAAAACAAGGTGAACCATGATACGTTGTAGTGGGCAGAGACCTTGAATGGGTACCATGAACAGAAAAAGTACTTGTTAAACTCATAATTCTTTTTTCGTGCTTTTATTTTAACCAATTGATTCTCCTCACCCTTCCTACACCATAACCGTTAAGAGATTATTCCGTTAAAGTATCATTGAAGTTCTCGCATAGTTCTGCTCTGCTCAACATTACGTAGTCGTGACGCGATTGTTGATATTTTACCGTGTTTAGAACACCGCCGTTGCCGAGACAACGTCCACTCAGTGCGGCTCCGTCCACCGCCATGCATATATACTATGCCCGAGACAAAAATCCTTCAGTTTGAATTATTAACACGCGCGGACGTTACTTAGCCAATGTCAAACCCGTTCGGCTGCTGCAAGAAAGATACAGCGAGACCGGAGAAAAAAAAATAGACTTAAAAAAATGTTTTGAAGAGGACACTTGTGAAGAAAAAAAAATTGTTGAAGAAAACAAAGCTGTGGAAGAACTTAAAATTATCTATCAGGAAAAAAAAGCCGAAAAAATGAAGCCGGTCGCCGTCAACGGCAGTCAAACTCCGCTAAGTGGTAGTGTTCAAATGAATAATAATGTTGATAAAGTGAATGATAAGAAGAATTTGCGAGTGAAGTTGAACCAACCGATGAAGCTGCGGAACTACCTAGACAACTCCATGCAGAGCTTAGACGTGCTGCACACTAAAGAAAATGATATTTGTTTTTTTGTAAGTTTTTTTTTTCTTTATAACTGCTGCTGTTCTCGACATTTCTCAGCTGTATCACACTAATATTATAAATGTGAAAGTTTGTGAAGATGTTTGGATGTTGAATGATGACTATAACAAGAAATAACAAAAGTAAAATATATTTAAAAATAAAAGGGGGTCCCTATACGAAAAACGTGTTTTTTGGGGTCTTTTTGTTTGATTTTTAATAAAAGTAATAGGTAGATACTTCTTATGTTCACAGAATGTATATTTATATTGCCGCTATAACAACAAATAATTAAAACAAAACAAAGTTAAAAAAGGGTCGCCATAAAATAACCGTGTTTTTGGCGTCTTTTTGCTCAACGGTGGTACGGAACCCTTCGTGTGTGAATCCGCCTCGCACTTGGCCAGTTTTTTAACCGACTTCCAAAAGAAGGACGGTTCTCAATTCGCTGTATGTTTTTTTTATTTTTTTTTTATATGCATTATGTTGTGGAACTACCAATAAATTTAATATTTCTTGAACTAAATAGTTGAATACACGAGGTATATTTATGTACCTACCTTAATAATTGAATACAAAACGCTAAATGACTTTTTCCTAATATAACAGCAACATGTACAGGTTCACAGTGGGTATCCATTAGCACACCAAAATAGGAGTAACCTCAAACATTTTAGATGCCTTTAACAAAGTGTAATTTAAGGGCTACATTTCTGTCTTTATACCACACCTGGCCATGAAGTGACTTTTTCCGCACGCTGCGCGAACGGAAAAAGCCGCTTTCTGGCCAAGTGTAGACATAAAATTATGTACACAACACGGGAGGTAATAAAGAAAGCCCTCGACCGCATATTTACGTCCCTCGCTTGCAGCTCGAGCCGCAAACTTCTGCCGTCTCGGCCTTTCTTTGTATTACCACCCTAGTTGTTACACAATAGGGACAGTATTAATATCACTTATTTGAATCTTAAAATAAAACCAGCTTCTAAATTTGTAAGTAATAATCTACATACCGGACCGCTCTACCTTTTACCTAAAAAAACAAACACCGTGTCAAATTCCTGCCACAAATGATTCGGGTAATGACTGGTCGTAAAATATATTTAGCTATGACGAAACACTACCGAAAATCTATAAAAAAACAGTCAAAGCAGAGCTGTAGACGATTAAAGGATGATGTAACACAAATTATTCTGGTTAATCACATTGTTATCGACATGTCAAATCTGAATCACACGTTTATTAATGTACTGTAAGGTAATTCATAAGTTTGCCGCTAATTTTGTCCACAATGTCATTGGACTCATGCACTAGTAATATTAGTAATTTATTTAGCAAACTTAGTGACGGCTTTTTCAACTTTTGTACTAGACCAATTCTTATTAAGCTTTGCACACGCATTTTGTTCTCGTG
Organism: Eudemis profundana; assembly: GCA_947034925.1. Taxonomy (NCBI): domain Eukaryota; kingdom Metazoa; phylum Arthropoda; class Insecta; order Lepidoptera; family Tortricidae; genus Eudemis; species Eudemis profundana. The sequence goes on along the minus strand of OX344802.1, from coordinate 4,412,200 downwards.
ATAATACTACATTGTGATAATTACATGATAATATTATTATATTACATTGACTCACTTCGCGATTAAATCTTGCCGCTTGGAAGTGGAAAAAATAGCACGCGTTATGCCATAGAGAGAGAAGGTAGGATGCAAGTCCCAAGTTTCCCATAAATAGGCTACTTGACACCTTTTCAAAGTTTGTTTTATATTATTAATTATTATCTGATTAATGGAAAAAAAATATTACCCTATTTTTTTACGACCTAGAAAACCGCAAAATTATAATTTAAAATATAAACTTTCGTAACCGCGCGAAATCGATGCTAGCTATGTTAATCTTTAGATTATCTGTGGTGTGACGTCATTCAAGCTGAAAACCAGCATTTGACATTTATCCAGCGTTTATGGGGAATGCTAATACATAGTAACCAATCGATCAAAACGAAACGATTACGATCACAACCTCAAAAAACCACCAAGTCACTTATGTCAATGTCACAGCAAATCAAAGCTACATGGCGAGTTTCACTCGTATAAGATTCGACATGAAGTTAGATTACGGTCCTATTACGTTATATCGTCGACCGTAGGCTGAATTACGGTAAGGGACAGGCAAAACAATGTCCCTTACGCTAATTCAGCCTACGGTCGACGATATCATGGCCGCCGACACCGTTTTCATAGTTCAAAATTAACAAAAAATAAGACAAATTTTCAATTAAAAATATGTAGCCATCAAACACTTTTAATAAACCGTAATCGAAAAATATTGATTTCTTAAATAAATACTACAGAAAATAATCATTGATTGCACCAAATCCGATATGAGTCTAGTAGCCTATTAATGAAACTTTCCTTTGTGTACGGTAACAACCGTTTTACAAAGTATATGGAAAATTTGCAATACAATAGAATAAAAAATGGGTTTTTTTGTCCCATTGGGATTGTAAAAGCCCGTAATTAAATAAAAAAAGTAAAGTAAATTTAGAAATAACATAAAATTGGCAGAAAACTAGACAAAAAAAAGCCATTTTTTAAAATGCTTATATTACGGAGATTGATGCTAAAGTTATGACTCCCTACAGGTAATATTTTAGACTGTAATGGGACCATCGGCAATCCTAACTAATCTAATACCTGGGTAAAAGCTAAACCATGTGAAAGAGGATATAGAATGTATGCAAATAAATTATGACCGCTCTAGTCGCAATAGGCTAGACGACTAAAAAGAACTGTTTAGTCCGTCAGTTAGATTTTAAAAAATATTGTACACGTATTTTTTCTTTTGTTTAACTATCAAAAATGGCGAGGATACAGTGCTTAGAAGTTTTGAGTGACGTCACTCTTTGGAACAATTTTCACTTAAGTGCGACGTCACAAGCGACTCACATCGACGTTTGTATGGATAATTTTTATACATATAATTTTTTTAAGACTTTTTGTAGTTGTAGTTTTTATCCTGATATTAGATCAGGTCGGGTTATCAACTGTCCCATCTCGGTCCATTTTGGACAGGTGCCAAAGTCATGTCATGACAATATTGTTGAAATTGTTGACTTGTCTCGCTCTACATATTCAGTAATAATTAAGGACTTAAAAGTCATCACCAAACCACCTTTAATATTATCGTCACTACTTTAAAACCACTAATCTAAAATCGTGTCTAAAATCGTGGTAGAGAAAAACGTTACATATGAACTTCATATTATTATACACTTTCTGCGTTTTTACCTGGAGTCAGTGACAGATACGTGTTTTTAAAAAAAATCACGATGTATAAGTATGGAAGCGCAAGAGTGGCAAAGTTTTACTTATTTGTTTAGTGTGTTGTTGTGTTGTGTGTAATTAGATAGGTGGGAGTATTTCTTTTAGTTTTCGAAACAATGTCTTGAAAATTACTTAATTACAACACTATTACTAGGATAGCAAAAAATAGTTAATATTGTTAATTACTAAGCGACGAAAGGTTTAAATTTCATTACAATAAGATTACACATTTTTCTCATTAAGACAAACCAGTTTATAAACATTGTAAAAGCTTGTGCTGCAGTTTATCAAAACATGACTGTATTAACATTGACTCGAGAAATAATTCACGGTGGGGTGTGAGATGACGTGTAAACCAATTAAATAGCACTAATATTGACCCGCGAGTTCGCCTGCTTTTCCCATTATTTTGTGTAGGTAAGGCTCAGAAGCGTTTCAACCGTCCTTTCCGGTGTGCTACAAAATATGCACTTATACGATGAAAAATGCAGAAACTTTTTAGGTATATAAGTAGGTGAAATATTAGCGGATCTTCTTATTGTCATTTTAATTTAAAGCATTTTTTATCGCTTATATCGATACCAAGGGCGTAAATGCCATTAGCACCTACGGCATTTACGCCCTTTGAGTCTAAAGGTATCGATATAATGAATATTTAGACGCACACCAGAAAGGACGTTTGAAACGCCCTGAGCCTTACCCAAAAGAATGATTTTTACCGAGGTATAAAGTATCCTATGTCCAGTATAATCATGTATGTTATATTTTAATTAATTGTTACAGCATTATTTACCTAGTAAAAACATCCAAACACCTTCACAAACTTTCACATTTATAATAGTTATACGCTAAATAATAAACTACTATTAGTAGTACGGTTATAAAAAAAGTTTCTATAAACTCTCTATGAGTTGTGAAATCCCATTTTAATCAGAATCGGGCGAGAAAATAAACTTAAAATGCTCTCAACTGTGAAGATAACATTGATATAATATGATATAAAAATGCGATATGAGTAATTCAATTTACAGATGAAGGAATAGAGAAGTAATAACCATAAAATTAACATGATTAAAATAACCGACTTTCAATAAACCTATTTTGATAAGAAATGCACGAGTGATTATGTACAATACCTACTTACCCAAAACGCTATAATCTGTGACTAGGGATGTAACGGTACCGATACCGATATAGCAAAAAGTAATTTCAATAACTGACTTATTTTATGTATTGGTCTATTACCTTGTGCAATGGTAACTACTATGGTAATTGAATCTTTGGTTCTTAATAAAAAAAAATTGAATTTTGAGTTGACAATTTATTTAATTTTTCCTTTACACTTTCAAGGTGTCAACCTCTCTGTTAAATATAGCCAAGTTTTAGGTATAATAAGGACATACAAATATCTGAAGTTCATACTTCATTATTTAGCTAAGATATTGGTATCGGTATCGCCGATTATTTACTACAATATATCGGTATCGGTATCGTATTGGCAAAACTATGTATCCTTACATCCCTATATGTGACTATACTGCCTACTATATTTAAAGAGTCCCATCATCAGATCTTGTTTTGATTGCATTAAGACCACATCAATGGTGTATCCTTTCAAACAAACAGAATTTTCAGCCGTCTTCGAGTTATCGCGTAATACACATATTGCGATAGAGAGACGGCCGTTGCGTTCCGTTCAATGGTCGGACCGGAACGACAGTTTTGTTAGAGAGAGAGATATATATATATATATATATCTGTACGTAGTACTAACATATTCTGTGGTTCAGTACGGAAATTGAAGAAAAATTCCAATTGACCAGATGATATCTACTAAAGTTATGGACAGGATATAGAAATTCTCATAACTCCCTGTAATTCATTCATAAATTTATAATGTCTAGCATTCTATCGCTTCTAATAACATTTCATAAACAAAACCGACATTTCCGGGTAAGGCCTATATTTAAGCTTTATCGAAGTTAATAATGACGGGAACTATACACATAAACAGTATTTACATCCATTAATGTAATATTTACGTGTATAAAGGCTATAAAAATGTTGTCACGGAATAATTGGCGACATCAATGGCAAACTGAAACCGCAAGTTATTATGAATATGTAAACACTAAACTAGTTTGATCCGACTTTGAGTAACTATTTGTTCCATTATTAGTTGGAATACCTAACTGTTACGTAAATGCTGCGGTGTATACAATTTACAAAGCTGTAGATTATAAAAATACTGGATATAAAAACAAATTACAAGGCTGTATTTAATAAAAAAACGGAACATTGAAATTGCTTACAGAAAAATAAGTCAGACTTTAGTATAAATAAATGCATTTCATTGTTAGAATGTTTGTAACAAGTTGAAGTTTCTTTCTGCGAAACTTTGACTTTGAAAAATTACTTCACACTAATCTGCCATTCCCAGGAAATATTCCCTATGGGGAATATACCCAACCCGAGAATATTCCTCAATAGTCCCCATGCAACTGGGAAATGTTCCCGGGAACGGCAGAACACTACCTAGCAAAACATAATGACACATAAATACAGCTGAACAGAACTCATCACAGAGCATCAAATATAATTAGATTATTTAATTGAATACTCAGCATAATGCAAATTATAATAATCCAAAGCTTTTTCAACCTATTTAGACTATTTATTCGAACCAATATATTAAATGGAAATATCGTCACTACTTTGAAAAAAAAAATCGTATCTAAAAACGTCGTAGAGAAAAACGTCAAAAGTTACATACGAACTTCATATACACTTACTGCGTTATTATTATTACCCGAAGTCAGTATCAGATACGTGTTTTTTTTTAAAGTCCTGATGATATATTAATTCCTTAGAATTTCATGTGGAAACACCACAATGTATATCTCAACCGAATAATCGTGATTATACTATTATTCGATTCCAACCAGCCTTTATATTTTGCCGAGACCACGTGCGTGTTGTCCCGGCAAGACAGGCACTGGGTTGAATCCGACCTTCACTACAATAGGTCACGTTTAATTTTTCAATATATTTGGTCTTTGTATCAATAATGGTACTAGCACTATTTTGATGTAAAAAGAAACTACTTACGCTCGATAATTTAAAGGAAGGCAATATTGCCGCAAAGAATACATAGTCAACACAAGTATTGAACAAAGTTTGCGTAGCGCATACATTGGGTATATTGATTCCAATAATATTGATATTGCATTTCAATGGCTGAGCTGATATTGTAGAATAACCTTCGGCGGTAGCGAGGAATATATTGTGGTACATACAGACAAAATAGCGCTAGGTCTACTTTGGATTATTGAACCATAAATATTGAGCATGACTTTGCAATATTACAGCAGAATCTTTCTATCGCTTGTCAAGACAAGAAAGAAGACGAAACTTTTCGATTTTAGTTTATACATTCGCGGCCGAGGGCTCACATATCCTCTATATGTTCTGCCGCCCTAACGCAAAAGGGCACAACTAACATTTTTTTCGGCACTGAGTTGTATACATATTCGGAATCAGTGAAATTTACTGAAAAATCGTGTGACGTACTTTGTGGATGACACAAAGTACGTCACACGATTTTTCAGAGTTTTAGTGAAGATGTTTGGATGTTTAGATGTTTGGAGGTTTGGATGTTTGTTACTAAATAACGAGGTAACAACTGAATGGATTGAACTGAAATTTAGCATGCAAGGAGCAATGCGGGTGAAGCCGCGGGAAAATGCTAGTGGATGATATTATTTAGTGCCCCAGTTTACCTTTGTAAGTCTGAAGCAAAAGCCATATAATTTACTTCATAACAATGTTTCACGTATCTCAAACACGTCATGCGCATAGATTAAATATCCGCATACAAAAACGTCAAAGCAATCTCACGGGTTTTATCCATCATCAACAGCCGCAATCGGCTTCAAACCTCGTCAAAAACTTAACCAACAAAGTTATCTTGTATACAAAATCAATTATATACTTTTTACTGATCTTTGACGTACCTTTGACATTCGTATTTGGGCGAATGTTAAAATTTGGCGCACATGTTGATCAGATACTGATCCTTTGTTTATGTTTGTTAATTGTTTTCGCTTTAAACGTTGAACCGTATCGGATATTGCTATCTTCAAAAGGGTTTTATCTCAGGGCTAAATATACTTTGTATGTCAACGAGCATGTCAATTGATCATAAAAGTAATGTGCTGATAAGAACTTGCGGATAATGTGTGCAAACAAAATTAACGTTTGGATACCGTATAAGGGCACTATACACGTTCCAAAGTAGGGTTCTTGTTTACAATTTTTAAGCTTCAAAACCATCCGTTCCTATTCCTAAGTTATATATGTAGATTTTTTTCTACTGCTAAGAGACAAATAGTCATGTCCGTCACCTCTATGAGCAAATGTAGCCAATTAACACTTGTAACATCGAAAGCAAGTTGCAACATTTTACGAATGCGTTTTTGTTCTGAGGTTAAGATGCCTCATGAACCTGGCTCACTTATTCTACAAACCTAATTACAACAATGTGTAGTTTTCTTGAATAAAGGCCAAGGTCGTCAAAAAAATGCGGAGAGACCACTGGCCCGATGGTCAGACGATATCTCCCGCACGGCAACCAAGCAATGGGTTTGTAAATACAGGCTGAATAGATAGATTTTGGATATTACTCTTAGATAGAGACGTTCCACCAAAGCTTACTTTAATTTCTGACATTATAGGAAAGTAGTTTGTTATTATTTATACCTAAATTTGAATTTTTATTCATGCACATTGTGTTTTATTTCAGTCGTTTCTTCAAATAGGTAAGGACCCGCAGACAAACGTATAATTTCACATTTATAATATCAGTTAGGACTAAGTGATACATTTTCATGAAATTTTATGACTAGTTTAGAAGTAGTGTGGGTAGGACCTCGGTCTTGGTTTGCGCAAACTAGGATTCCAATTGACCCCAATTATATTAATGCTGACTAGCGATGATGGACAAATTTCGTGTCAAACATCGTCCGTGAGACGCGTCTAATTGGTTTGTCAAATGTCTAAAATTTTAGTATTTGTTGGTCGTGTTATTGGTGACTAATTTAAAATCGAGAGTGTTAGTAGTCCGACAAAAACGTGTGCCATCATTTTGTGCCTATTTCCTTTGGAGAAAGATAACATTCCCAATTGCCCAAAATGGGCATTCACTGACAAATTAAAAGAAAAAGATGCCACAATAACTGAGTGGATTTTCGTCGGCGACATTTGTATGCCATACCTACATTTAGTATGGCATACAAATGTCGCGGACGAAAATCCACCCAACTACATTAGGTAAAGCTAATTTATGCTTGTTTAGATTTTTAATGACTATATTATATAATATATCATACTAAGTATTGCGAAAAGTTAAGCAACGGACGAAGGGTCAAACTAAAATGTCACGAAACATCACCAAAAGAACCGAAGTGTCTGAAAACCATAAACCTATAAATGGGCCCTTTATATAACATGCATCGATAAAAATAAAATCAATAAATACATCAACTGAAATAAAATTGAGTCTCTCCATATTGCAATAAATCTACATATTCAAATTCAATCCCGACGATTCACACATAAAGTCCTCGTAAATATTAAAACCGTAATTAAGTTACAATCACTCGGGTAAATGGGTGACTTCCAGTGCTCGAACAAAGACAGCATAAATATGCAACAGGTGGTCCCATTCATGAAGAACGGCTTCAATTCTCTTGAAACCTACATGCAGCGGGGAAAACGAGAATTCCCGTAACTTTCGAAAAATACAGGATTTCAATTATCAGACGTATCAGTATTGCAAAACAGGAAAAACTTGACTCGTCAGAACTAACTATACAAGGGTGACATAAAAATACAACAGCCAAAACAGGTCACGTTTGTGAATGTGAACCATAGTTTGATTTTGCTTAGAGCCCGCTTGTAAAAGGAAGATAATGAGAGTAGAGTTCCCTTAATTTACAAGAATTACGGGATCGCAATTGTTTTTCACTCTCATCTATGAGAGTAGGCCTGTGCCCAGCAGTGAGACGTATATTATATGAAATGTTTTATGTGATTATCTGTATCGCCAATAGAAAAACTTGATTTGTTACAAAACTTCCTTCGGCCTTACGGAATCAAGGACGACGTGTTATTGCATATGCAACAGGCGGTCCCATTCATAAAGAACAGCTTTATTTCTCTTGAAACCTACTTGCAGCGGAGGAAAATCCCGTAATTCTCGCAAATGGCAGGTTTTCAATGGACTTATGGCGGTTAAGTTATTTATCAATAATGCAAAATAGAAAAAGACTTGGTTTGCCACAAAACTTACTAGGGCCTTACGGGAACAAAGATAACACAAATATGCAACAGGTGAAGCCAATTGTGAACCACGGTTAAATTTCGTTTGAATGCGACTAGTGACGGGGAGAGAATGAGAAGTCCCATAATTTTTCGAGAATTACGGGATTTTAAATGTTTCATTCAAAGCCTATACCTATTCTAATTATAATGCTGCATTTAAAATAAATAGTAAATATGATGATTCCAAATACATTACCTAATGCAAACAAGGACCAGAAGAACCAATAACCAGCGTTTTCTCAACAAATGTTCGTTAAATTAGTTGACAATGCGACATGTAGAGGATATCCGCCGGAGAGACAGATATACAAAATTTTTAACCTCCGACGAAAAAAGAGGGGTGTTATAAGTTTGATGCCTGTGCCTGTCTGTCTATCGGTGTGTCTGTCTGAGGCATCATAGCTTTCGAACGGATGGACCGATTTCGCAGCGGTTTTTTTACGTGAAAGCAGGTTTCCTGTTCTTAGCTATGTTTGGTATAAATCGATCCTACAGTTTGAAGAGTATCAGCTCTTTTCCAAAATTATGTAAGGCATTTTCAGTATAAAATGGAGTTTTAGTACAAAAATTACATTTAAAAAGCGTGAAATAACACTCAAATTAAAAAATTTCAAAACCCCACATATATAGATACAAGAAATCGAAGTACATAGAAAAAATAAATGGCACTCACCTGTGGTCCAGACCGGGAATTAGACCTGGTACCTCTGGATTTCCGGCCCAGCGCCTCAACCACTCGGCCACCGAAGCACCCAGTAATATACGTATATAGTATTAAAAGCCCCCTACTCAACAAAATTGTTATAAGCAAAAATTGTACATTACATAACTAGGGTGGTAATACAAAGAAAGGCCGAGATCGCAAAAGTTTGCGGCCAAGCTGCAAGCGAGGGACGTAAATATGCGATCGAGGGCTTTCTTTATTACCTCCCCTGTTGTGTACATCATTTTATGTCTACACTTGGCCAGATAGCGCCTTTTTCCGTACGCGCAGCGTGCAAGCTTCGCTCGGTGTCGGCCAAAAAATTAGATAAAACGATGTAGACGTAAATATGCAGGAGCGGTTCCACATTTGCTAGAAAGCGCTGCTTTATTTCCCTCGGTGCTCACTAGATGCAGTAGACGGCGAGAATTCGCGAGATATTCGAGAATTGACAACCTTTCATTTTTTTGAGCCTTTATTTTTATTGGTTCTCTGTATTTGGTTTGAAAAGACGAATACGCTGATAGTTTATTTGTTTCACCAGGATTTGTAATTAATTTATAATTAATATATTAATATTTACTTATTCTAAAAGGGCGTAACTACAGTTCTACAGTAGAATAAACCATTACTTTAGTCTTATCGCGATCGAAAAAAGTAAGCGATCTGACAGTATGCATTGACAATGTCAAATTCAAAATTATGACAGCTTATTTTTTCTGTGGCAAAAGGCACTGGCATTTCATCTATTGTGCCGTAGAACTGGTAAAAGAGAACATATTTTTATTAATTTGTATTTTTTATATTAAGCGATATAAAAAAAATATAAAAATAGTGTAGTGTTCAGGAGACAAAATGCTTTCGAATCATATATACATTTTAAAGTGATCTTAAAATGAAATGTTGTCAATTTAGAATTGTTCTCATGCGGTTTGTGTATTGCACTTTCTCGTTCAAGTTTTTCTTTTTATCCATGATCGACTGCGTTGTCCGCTTATTAACAAGTGAGATCGAGGTTTAGCGCGTGCCTTACTGCATAAGAAAATAAACCGGAAAAGTGCGAGTCGGACTCGCCCACTGACGGTTCCTCGGCACACTAAGTGCGGTAACGTAAAGTAAAACGCACTAGTGCGTAATAAACCTTATTTCGGGCATAAAAATAAAGAAATTATGGCCACTTTACGAGCAAGTGTGTTGAAAAAAAACATTATGAGCATGATTAAGTTCGGAGGTATAAAAAAAATGGTTCTTAACAAAACAGTCAGCTATTCACATTCACTGCCACGACTTTAAATGAGTTATACCTAATTATTCTATTGCATTGAACTTAAATGTAACTGATTAATTAACCATAATAATTGAAAGACAACGACGCAGGCAGTAAAGAACAGACCTGTGGGTTAATTCACAATTTCGCCGTAAATGGTGTACAAACAGCAACACACTTAACTGCCCATTAAAGACAGAGCAGAGAGAAAATGATAAGGATTGAAAGAGATATATATATTTGTATTATGTCAACTTCAAATCTAATAACGTTTGCGTATGTGTAATGTGCCTTTGAGCTTTGTCATTGTAGTTGTTTGGGCAAAGTTTTTTTTCCATACTGTAAAAAAAGGTTTTATTTCAACAAGACAGGTGAATTTGTCAAAATTATGATTTAGCTTTCAGACGAACGTTGGGATGAAATAAACTAATTATATTGCTAATGCTTTTATTGGTGCTTCATATTTTTGATATGATGCACCAATATAATGTAATTTATATTTATTATTCATTCATTTTTTTCCACGAATTCAATAATATGGCATTAATGTCAATAATGACGTTGGATCAGCCATAAAAGAAAAATTATTGTTTCAAAACTCTTTTGAATAATAGCCAATTTATACTCATAAACACACGCACACATGCATAACACGACGCCTTCAAGTGTGATTCTCTTTCTTGCAGTATTTCCCATTTTTGAAGTGTATAGTTAACTGTGTTGCTGTTTGTACATGGCGAACTAGTTTTAAAAATTGGTAATTGAAGGTCACGCTGCTGTGGTCCGTCAAAGTCGGAGCGACGAGCGGACCGGTCTATTTTTGCCCTCGTTTCCGATCTGTTATTACTAATTCACGGGCCAAATTATACTATAGACGAAATCAACGGTGAAGTTTTGAATTACGTAACGTACTCGCCTATCGAGCAGTCACGCCGGCCGATTAGTCTAAAGTCATCCAAAATGCGACTCTATGTCAATGGAAATAAAGTTTTTAATTACTGCACGTACCTATCTCTTGTCAATCTGCAAGACGTTAACATGGCATATAATTCATTACATACAGGTGCGCATTGTAAGTATAAAATATAGACACAAGTCTTCGAAGTCTATGGCACAATCATTTTTTAATTTATTTTTTATTCATCTTCATCAGCTGAAATATGTCAACTGCTGGACATAGGCCATTTGTTTTGTAAACACTATAAAGAAATATTATATTTACGTAATCATCTTTATAATAAACCGCACAAGTGATTAAATAAATATGTTTGAATAATCTATAGGTATGATTAAACGTATTCAAATTGTTGTATAATTTTCGGTCTTTATTTATTTTACTTTTACATTAGAACAGTCACTTTTAAAAATATTTATACATTTCGAAACGTATGTCTATAGAATAAATAAATTTCCAAATTCTGAAATCCGTTATATAGTTTACGATATCACATCTTCCAGAACACTTGAAAAAATATTTAACAGTACCTTACTTGAGAAAATGTAAGCCATTTGAACGATACGTACTTAGTAATAAAGATTAATAAGTATCACAACACAAACATAAACAGACCCGCAAATAACCACATTTTTATAAAAAAAAACCCGACCGCGGTGCACTTTGAAACTGCATTAAATCCGCCATTTTGTTTATTTTAACGAACTTCATGCCCAGTGACACTCGCACCATCAAGACGAATCTAATGATGTATCATTTATCAAAATCGGATGTGTCGTTGAGTAGTTACGAGCGGAGCGGACACAGGAACGGACATACATACATACTTACATACATACATACAGGCCAAACACATAACCCTCCTTTGGGCTTCGCCGCAGTCGGGTAAAAACATGATCCGTCCACACAATCGTCACTCATTCATATTCAACTCACACGCCTTAAACCTTATAACAAGCAAACATTTGTCCAACGTTTGGCGGAAATAATCACTGAGTATCAGTACCGTGACCAAATTTGGCATTGTGATGACATGCCTCATAGTACGTTGTTAGTGTTGTGTTATTTGTAAAGTACTTACATAAGTAGGGAGCTGGTTTTGCAGTACAGTGTCAGAGTATCGTAAGAAGAGAAGAGTTTGAATGTGACAATTTATATCATAAGTGTGAAAATTTGTAAAGATGACATAGACATAGACATAGACATAGACATCATTTATTGGTAATAGATCATATTACAAGTCGTGTTTTCATTTTAACATTATGTTCGAAGGTTTGCTTTATTGGTTACTCAAACACTCGGTATCAGTTTTTGTTGAATATTGCCGATTTTTAAGTAAATTAATTATTTCATATAGCAACACAGGTTGCCACTTAAAATATCGCGTTTTAGTGTGGCAACTCAGAGTCGTCCCATACCGTGTAGATCGAACACGTTGCTTTTCGAAAAGTTAGCTCAATATTAGTCAAAAATTCGTATCGTGAGCCAAAGCAATAGATCAAGTCGCCTGTTATCATTTTCACCAAAAGAACTATTAAGATTGCGACTCGGCTGCAGTTGTTGACCTGTGTGCGTGCATCTCCCGTAGTAGAACTGGGGGCAAAACTTATCTGGATCCAGCACTGGGTTAGCCCACGGAACTGCCTTCATCCGATGCTGAGCTCCGCCAAAGAGATCTGCAGGTAAGCCGACACGCAATCGAAGAATAACTACAAATAAATTCATTCGTTTTGGGATCACGGGAAGCTGCGTAGGACTCGTTAAAAAAGTCCTTACAGTCCGCTTATCGCATTATCGTTCATTTTTTTGGTCCGTCTCGCCGGATTTTGTTGAAAAGTACCTTTTGTCGTGAGTTCCTACGTAATTTTCCGTGATTTTAAGAAATTATAAATAATTTGATTAATTGCAAATTTCGTGGGTACTTGAGAAATTGCCTTGGCTAATATTTTATCGTGTTAGTTGTACGCCATCTTTTTTGTCGCTTTCGTTTTCGTTCGTTTATGTTGGCAGTACAACTTCCGACTTATAGACTCAATATATTGTAAAACGTCAAACGGAACGTTTTCCGTGAAGATAGCTTAGCTTAATCTGTCAGAGTGTCAGCTGTCAACTTGAAACGTCAGTTCGTCTTCGAGTGACATTTAGAATTTACGTGATTGTTTACGTTGCTACTTTGTATGATATTTTAGTGTTTTGGTTTGTATTTAGAGCAAAATGAGTGAACACGATAATAGTGGATTGGAACCGGCGACTGTAGATGGTTACCGTGTCGCACGAGATTATTGTATTATGCGTTTAGAACATATCGAAAGTTCAGATTTGCAAGGTTACAATGAGTTAGACTTTAAAGATTTAGAAAAAGATTTTCATGAAGCGCAAATCCGAATTTTACGTCCGCTGTCAAGTGAACAACGATCAAGCGAATACGAAGTTACAAAAGAATTTGAAACTCGTTTAAAATCAGTGAAAAGTAGATTGAGACAAAGTACATCAAGTTCTCCAAGTGATCGTATGGAAAGTAAACCTTTATTATTGGAAAATAACCTAGCCAAATTACCAAAGATAACAATTAAACTTTTCGATGGGAAATTGGAGAACTGGGTGTCCTTCAAGGAACTGTTTGATTCATTGATCCATAGTCGGAACACTATTAGTAATGTTGAAAAATTACATTACCTTTTATCGAGTGTGCAAGGTTCCGCCTATGAATTAATAAAAAGTTTTCCTTTGTCCGGTGACAATTATGTTAAAGCTTATGATACTCTGTCCAATTACTATGACAAGAAAAGACAAATTGCTGTTATTTATTATGAAAAGATGTTGAATTGTGAAATAGTTAAAAACAAAAATGATTTAGAAAGGGTTTTTCGAACATTTAATGAAAACTTAAATATCTTGTCCAAATTCAACCTTCCTGACCGGAACTTTATGCTGTACTACTTATTGTGGTCAAAGTTAGATGTCGCTACCCGTGAAGCATTTGAACTGCAGCTTAATTCAAATGTGGATATTCCAAACTTTGATGACTTGAAGAACTTTATTGAGAAGCGAAGCAAAGCATTGGAAAATTCAAGCATAAAGGTCCAAAATATTAAGTCGTTGACTAAAAATAAAACAGCACTTGTCGTTTCAAGTCCAACTTGTGGTCTTTGTACTGGTCAGCACAGTCTCGGAAAGTGTAGTCAATTCTTAAAACTTGACAACAACGCTCGTTTTAATTTTGTGAAAGAAAAGGGACTGTGTATCTTATGTTTTTCGAATGCCCATAGGGTGAAAGTTTGTCGTGCCTCTCGTTGTAGTGTGTGTAGTCGTTCACATCACACTTTGTTGCATTTTACTAAAAATATACAAGCGCCCGCACCCCACAGCCCCACGGCGGCTGATAACGCGTCGCCTAGTATCAGTCCCAGTAGTAATAATAGCAATACGGTTTTAACTACATTGACTGGGGAAAATACTATGTTGTTTTCGACAATAATGGTTCTAATTATGGACAATTCTGGTAATTTCCAACCAGTGCGCGCGCTTCTCGATTGTGCTAGCGCATGTAACTTCATATCGAAATCCTGCGTGAAAAGGCTAGGATTTAACATTTCTCGTGGCCAACACGCCGTGTACGGCATTGGTAATTCTGTCGCTCAACCGCTCGGCTCCCTGTCGTGTGAAATCAAGCCGCTCGGTAATACAACTTTGTCGTCGAATATTAAATTCGAAGCTCTCGTTTTGTCGTCGATATGTGCCGACCAACCTACACAACCTGTCGATTCGTCAAGGTGGTCGCACATAAATAACTTATCGCTTGCTGATCCTGACTTCGCTCGCCCGGCGCCAGTGGACATGCTGCTCAATGCAGATATTTTCGTTTCGTCGTTGTTACCTGGTATAAGGCGAGGGGAGCCTGGACAACCTACCGCTCTGAATACGGTCTTCGGGTGGATTGTCATGGGTGAGTGTGACAAAAGTCAACTCACGACAAACTCTGTCGTTTCTCGTCGTAACAATAATAAATATTGTTTTTTCGTGTCGAATCCTTCGCAAACATTATCGCTCGATGATTCCCTTAAGAAATTTTGGGAATTAGAAAATGTTAGTTCTCCGTCCAAACCATTCGTATCGCAGGAGGACCAACGCTGCGAAGATTATTATCGTGCAAATTACTACCGCAACGAAGAAGGAAGATTCGTAGTCCCTTTACCTTTCGTTGATCCTACGAATAAACCTACCTTCCTCAATTCGCGTGAGATCGCTCTTAAACGGTTTCAGTCGTTGGAGCGCAAGTTAAATAGCAGTCCTGAATTCAAAAGGTCGTATGTCGAGTTCATGGACGATTACGAGTCACGTGGTCACTTGGAAGAAGCAGACCCTCCTTCAACAAGCGAGGGCCAGTTTTATTATATTCCTCACCATGGTATACTGCGTGATTCAGTAACCACGCCTCTTCGTGTCGTATTCGACGCCAGTGCTAAGGATGCCAGAGGAGTTTCCTTAAATTCCACCCTCCTCGCTGGGCCCAAACTACAAACTAACATTTTCGAGCTGCTTATACG
The DNA here is from genome assembly GCA_947034925.1 of Eudemis profundana. NCBI lineage: Eukaryota > Metazoa > Arthropoda > Insecta > Lepidoptera > Tortricidae > Eudemis > Eudemis profundana. The sequence continues at coordinate 4,396,601 of OX344802.1, read as the reverse complement.
CTTTCGTTGGCACGCCGTCGTGTTCACCGGCGACGTTAAGCAAATGTATAGGCAGATTCTGGTCTCTGGAGAAGATGCCGAATTTCAGCGTATCCTATGGCGTCCCTCGGGCTCCGGTCCAGTGCGCGACTATCGCCTTAGAACTGTCACATATGGAGTTTCTGCAGCGCCTTTCCAAGCTCTTCGTACAATGGCTCAGCTTGCCAGCGATGCTGCAGGAGAATATCCGGCTGGTTCAGCTGTCCTCGCTCGCGATATTTACGTCGATGATGTCGTCACTGGAGCGAATTCGATTGAGCAGGCTCGCTCGCTTCAGATGGAACTCACAAAAATTTTGTCGTCGGGTGGTTTCCATCTGAGAAAGTGGACTTCCAATAACCGTGACTTTCTGGACAACCTTCCATCCTCTGACTTGTACTCACAGGACTTTAAACATTTCGAAGAAATGTCTGACATTTCGCTCAAGATCTTGGGATTGTTATGGCAACCCCAATCAGATTCCTTTCGTTTTCGTGTAGCAGCTACTCATAACGGTCGCTGCACTAAGCGCTCCATTCTTTCGGAGATAGCCAGGATTTTCGACCCGTTGGGTTTCCTCTCGCCTGTAACTTTTCTCGCAAAGTACCTGATGCAGCTGCTCTGGGTTTCTGGTGTCACATGGGATGACGATGTTCCAGAAAACATCAGGCTTGAATGGCAGGAACTCAAAGCCCAGCTTCCGTCGCTGAGCTCTGTGGCTGTTCCTCGCCGTATTGTGGTGGAGTTTGACGTAGTACATCTCCACGGCTTTTGTGATGCGTCAGAACGAGGCTTCTGTGCTGTCGTTTACTGCCGCACAATAAGTAAGAATGACGATATCGCCGTCCAATTGATCTGCGGCAAATCCAAGGTCGCTCCCCTGCATAAATTGTCGGTACCACGTCTCGAATTGGTTGCAGCGGTTCTGTTATCGGACTTGATGGCCTCAGTCGTGGAGGCTCTGAAACCTTTTCATGTTGTGAGTGAGGTCTTCGCTTGGTCGGACTCAAGTGTCACGTTGACTTGGATAAAATCATGTCCTTCCAAGTGGAAAACGTTTGTGGCTAATCGCGTAAGCCACATCCAAGAAATAATTCCTCCCGACTCCTGGCATCATGTCAGAACCACTGATAACCCCGCAGACTGTGGATCACGTGGGTTACTACCTCAAGACTTGGTTAACCAAGCTTGCTGGTGGAACGGGCCCTCTTGGCTTAGGTACCCCAGTTCAAATTGGCCGAAGTCGTCATTGTCAATAGACAAAACCGTCCTTCACGAAGAGCAAAAAATTACCGTTCTCGTAGCGTCCAATACCGACGACCAAGTAGAAGCTCTTTTGGAGAGGTTCTCGTCATTAAGAACGCTCCAACGAGTATTAGCTTATTGCTTTCGGTTTTCGGAGAACTGTAAACAGAAAACTGTCGAACATCGTGTTGTCGGGTCATTACAACCAACAGAGATTCGCAAAGCGCTCATGTTTCTAGTGAAATGTGTGCAGGAGAATGCGTTTTCGTCGGAGTTGGAACTCATTAAAAAGGGTTCGTCCAACTCGCTTCCCAAGAGTTTTCGCAAATTAGCGCCTTTCGTTGACGAGGCGGGTCTTCTCAGGGTGGGCGGTCGCTTGGCTAATGCCAAGATCTGCTTTGAAACAAAGCACCCTTTAATATTACCTCGCTCCCATCGCCTCACTTTCCTAGTAATTCAGGAATATCATACTCGCTTCACGCATCCTGGTGCGCAAACTCTTCAGAATCTCATTGCACAACATTTCTGGATATTGTCATGCAAACGGGCCATTCGATCGATAATCTCAGGTTGTATCAAATGTTTTCGTGCTCGTCCACAACATGCCCCTGCCCCGTTCATGGGCAATTATCCATCGTATCGTGTTAACCAACTTAAATGCTTTTCGCATTCAGTTGTCGACTACGGTGGACCTTACAATATAGCTTTCGGCCGAGGTCGAGGTGCCAGAACTTTCAAAGGGTACATTTGTGTTTTCGTGTGTACCTCTACGAAAGCTATACATATCGAACTTGCATCTGAATTGTCCACGGAGGCCTTTCTGGCCGCCTTGCGACGCTTTATCGCCCGTCGTGGCCGGTGTAGCCATCTTGTTTCCGACCAAGGAAGAAATTTTATCGGTGCCAGTAACTATCTTGGTTCTGTTATGCAAAAGGCCGCAGAGTCTCAAGAAATTAAGTTTTCGTTTAGTCCTCCGGGGAGTCCCCATTTTAATGGTCTCGCAGAAGCCGGAATCAAGTCGGTAAAAACTCATATCACTCGTGCTATCGGTGCGCAACGTTTGACGTTCGAGGAGTTTTACACCGTGCTGACACAAGTAGAGGCCATGTTAAATTCGCGGCCATTGACGCCTCTTAGCTCAGACGCCAATGATCTCGTAGCCTTAACCCCGGGTCACTTCTTAACCTTAGAACCTCTGTCGATCATGCCCGAGGAAAAGCTTATAGATTTAAAAATTGGCCTCCAGCAACGGTGGAAACTCATCCAACAAATACACCAAGCCTTTTGGCACCGATGGCAAAGAGAGTATATACACACACTCCAACAAAGGGCAAAGTGGGATAAGACCCATTCTAACATAACCATGGGATCATTAGTGCTTATAGTAGGTGAATCGTTAGATCCCCTTAAATGGCCGTTAGGGCGTATCGTTGCTCTGCACCCCGGTGCAGATGGAATATGTAGAGTGGTAACGGTTAAAACTGCCGCTGGGCAGTACAAAAGACCAGTTGTCAAGATTTGTCCCTTGCCAATGGCCAATGATGCCTAATTAGTTTAAAATTGTTACCTTTAGTTTTCGTTCTAGTTGTATTTTCGTTGAAGTACTGTTCCCAACAGCACCTTTTCGTAGAGTTAAGTATTATCATTGCATTAAATACCGCGGCAGTCTTGAATATGCCGTCGCATTTAGGTGGGCGGTATGTTGAATATTGCCGATTTTTAAGTAAATTAATTATTTCATATAGCAACACAGGTTGCCACTTAAAATATCGCGTTTTAGTGTGGCAACTCAGAGTCGTCCCATACCGTGTAGATCGAACACGTTGCTTTTCGAAAAGTTAGCTCAATATTAGTCAAAAATTCGTATCGTGAGCCAAAGCAATAGATCAAGTCGCCTGTTATCATTTTCACCAAAAGAACTATTAAGATTGCGACTCGGCTGCAGTTGTTGACCTGTGTGCGTGCATCTCCCGTAGTAGAACTGGGGGCAAAACTTATCTGGATCCAGCACTGGGTTAGCCCACGGAACTGCCTTCATCCGATGCTGAGCTCCGCCAAAGAGATCTGCAGGTAAGCCGACACGCAATCGAAGAATAACTACAAATAAATTCATTCGTTTTGGGATCACGGGAAGCTGCGTAGGACTCGTTAAAAAAGTCCTTACAGTCCGCTTATCGCATTATCGTTCAGTTTTATAGATCAAGAAATTTGGCACACAGGTAGCCCAAGTCCTAGATATAGAATGGTCTTACAATCGGTAAGGAATTTCCTGGCGATAATATAACGTGAATTACGCGGCCAAAGCTGCGGGTAAAAGCTAGTTATTGAATATGACGAGATGCTACAATGACAGCCGCTTATGAGGATTGACTCGTGCCTAGTCAATTACCGCCCGAAAGAATGAATTGACCCAAATTGGTGGGAAAAACAGCGATGTAGCGTTTTTGAAATGACACTGTCAGAAGACCCATAGGCAAGGCTTTACCCGACTGCGGCGAAGCCCAAAGGAGGTTATGTGTTTGATCTGTATGTATATATGTATGTCCGTTCCTATGTCCGCTCGTAACTACTCAACGGCACAACCGATTTTGGTAAATGATACATCATTAGATTCGTATTGATGGCGCGAGTGTCACTGGTTATGGAGTTCTTTAAAATAAACAAAGTGGCGGATTTTATCCACTTTTAAAATGCACCGCGGTCGGTTTTTTTTTTAGTAAAAATATTTAGTTATTGTAGAATTTATGAGACTTCATTGTGTACAAACATAGACACGGTAAGTGTTGGGTTGTATATTCTGTTCTTTTAGGCAAGCGTAGGAATGCTCCGGTCGGGATCGCAACGTCGCCGCGTTCGCTCGCTCCCGTGAATTGTACCGTAAACGTGTATACTGAAGTGTGTTCGGAAGCGAAATAACCCGATAACCTCGACCTTGAATATGTATCGCACGCTCCAAAAGGGCCGGACTGTGACTACCTTTCTTTCCGTATATCAGGGTTTATTTAACTGTGTTCCATGGACCCCCCCCCCCCCCTTAGGGGTCCGTGATACGAGAGCCGGGGGCCGTGGCTATGCATACAACACTAACATTCATGTGCCCTTCATTTTTTTTATTATATTCAGAAAGTGTCTGTAAGGTTTTCCAAATAATGTAGGGTGTCCGTGACCAAAACAAGATTAACAAACTCTGCCTTATATGTATGTTGCCTATAGTTAAAGTTAGTTGTTGTTTAAGTTAGTCATACGAAACAGTTTTATGGTATGTTATCTTTATTACTCCTTGTAAAAACTCTTACATGTACTTTTGAATAAACTTTACTTTACTTTAGTAACGCGATAATTAAGTGAGCCCTCTTCAGTCTTAAACTTTTCAAACGTTCGTACAAGTTAACTTTTTCAAACCAATTTTCACGTCAAGTGCCGCGAGGCCCAATTTGCTGCCCTTCATTAGCTCGTAACGATGATAAAGTACCTTTTGGCGTCTGTAGGCCGAGAAGTTCACGTGTTAATTTAATAACAAAGCGCGGCTGTAAACGTAGTTAAATACGCAAGTGTTCCGAGCAGCTTGTTAGTGAGTTATTATTAATTTATTGGTACGTGGAAATCGCACGTGATCGCAGGCGCTCGTATAGGTATGTCTGGTCGCAAGTATTTCAAGGAAAATTAAATTAATAAATGATATCATATCAATGACAGATCCACGAATGTTCTGCAATGCACCACTATGCGTTGAGAGAACGAGAGGTTTATGACATAGGCGAGTAAAAAATTGGATGAGGCCGCAGATTGAAGATATAGATAGACGTGCAACTTTTAGACAGGGTCTAAAAACTCAAAGCGTTTATTCTACAGATACGGTAAAGGGACACCAGTTGCGTGGCATCCAAAGAACTCGATTCCTACCGGCTTGCCTAAAAATCAGGCATTTCAGCACCCTATTCTACAGCTCTTACTACTTTACTACAAGTTCTGTTAAAGTTTTGCACCGATAGTACCGCTCACTGATTATGAGTCTATCAAAATCAGAGCGTCCGGAGTGAATTGATCTGAAGGATTCAAAAGAGTTGAAGAGTCAGAGCCGGTCGGTACCGAAAGCAGAGCCGGATTTAATGATTCGAATCACTCATCGGAGTCGAGATTACCCATTTCTTGTAAGGTATTTACATACCACAAAGCTAGGCTAGTCACCGTTGTTGCCCTCTTCTCGCATTCATACCTCAACTCTTAATGAAGCTATACACCTATAGTATATTATATAACAAAGTTTCAGAATATAAATATACCTTATAATATTACTAATTTTGGCTGTTACTTGAGATTGCATTGAATGAATTAATGAATAATGTTTATTTCAGATTTGTTTAATCCATATTTTTTTAGTAGGTTACATGATTTATATTGGTTAGTAAACAATTTTATTTAAATAATAATTATCCTAGTAACTAGCCTATAGTAATATTTTACATAAATCTTTTTAATGAGATTATCGCTAGTAGTGTAGGTACAAAAACAGATATTAAATTGAATTGCTAAAATCAAGTTCGCTTTACAATGTGATTAATTGTAACTGTTTAAGAAATGCGGCATTGTTATTTATTCTCCCGCCTTGACCCCGAATTGTTACAATAGCGATGTGAACAAATGTAGCAAGTTACCTAGACAGTCAAACAATACCTGCCGATATAATAACCATTAATGTATATTCATCTTAGTACATACACTTGAGAGTAAATATTCCGGGTGTTTATTACATTTAAGTAGGTACACCTTTATTTCCTTAGGTAGGTTTTTTACAATATACCTACTATCAGTAGCGTGGCGTCCAAAGAACTCGATTCCTACTGACTTCCCTAATATCAGGCAATTTAGGACTTATTCTAAAGCTCCTAAGGAAAATGTACGCCAAATCTGCCCCGGCTTGCTAAAGGATATCTTTTAGGCCACGCCACTGCCCTGTATATACAGGGTGTCCCTAAAACCAACTTTGATACGAAAAGGGCTGATAGACCAGCTCATCAGACACCAGATTAAGTAAATTTGACCTCAGTAAAAATTTCTTAGTTTTCGAGATATTGACGTTTTTGCAAAACTCGTGCTAAGTGATACCCTGACCCGGTTATTTGAGTGTCATGCTCATGACTAAAATATCAAGTATTTTTCAAATCTGTTTTTTAATATAGGTAGCCAGATAACTATGTTATTGAACGTAATTCCTATTTTTGTTAATTTTTTCATGGTGTGGCCACAGTAGAATATCAAAAAATAATTTTCAGATTTTTTCAAAATTTCACGTCTGATTTCGAACAAAGGTGGTGAAAAAAAATGTACCAACAAAACCTGGCACATGACGTAAAAAAATGGCGCATTTTTTGTAGTTTCTAAAATGGTATAACATTTACTAAATACTGTAATAGTTTTTGAGATAATGATATTTTGTTACAAAAATAACTTGTACTGTAGTTACACTTAATCTTAAATTTCTCATACGATCCGGTTGAACTAAGTTAGCACCTGGCGTCCTAGACAATAGTTATAAATTAGGTGCAAACTTAACGTAATCATCGGTCAAAGTAGACCTACTTTGACCAAAAATAGCCATTAATCAATAAACTGTATTGAATTAGGTTACTAACGAGAAGACGATCAAAGGGCTTTTTATTTGGAATGAAATAGTCAAACACTTAGGTAAATTTTTGGTCGACTGGTTGAGCGCCAAGTCAATGGAATAGTAACTTCAGTACCTACAGGTTATTTTTGTAAAAAAATATCAGTATCTCAAAAACTTTGCAACTTTGCACGAGTTTTGCAAAAACGTCAATATCTCGAAAACTAAGAAATTTTTACTGATTTTTATATATATATATAACTAGAATACAACATGCACATACAAAATATAAACGCATTATAAAAAGCAAACCTATGGTGCCGACGGCAGTTAAGCGGGGCCCAAGCTACCGGTGGTTAGGGCTTCAGATAGAGAGGAACCTTCTGTCTGTGCGCGCCGTGTCCAGAACAGAAGTACCGCCGTTCTGTATCCGACCCTTGACTAGCGAGACTGAGATGGTGATCGAGACTCTTCGCTATAAGCCTGTTCACCGAAACGACTACCGGAACAATGATCGTCGAATCATCAACATGGCAGTAACCACGGAGCCAATACACTATTATGTATTATGTTAGTGACTCGCAATATTTGCCCTCGAGTGTACTTATAGGATTTTGCCTTAAAATCTACTCATCGAGAAATAATTATGATATTCCCAATAAAAAACAATGGTTATGAAGCAACGAGGTCAGCAAACTTTGTAGTTTTTTTTTATATTATAACTAGCGGCCTAGAGTTCAATCCCGGTTGAGGATATTTGTCTGATGAGCACGAATATTCGTACCCTAAAAATTTTATATGTACAAAGCTACCTATACAATTGTATAGTATACCCAAAGTACAGCATTTGATCTTACTTCGGGACTGGGTCAATTCGTGTAAGGAAGAACACATGAAATGTATTAACCGAGTAGACGAAGCGAGCGAAGCGTGCCCGTTTCAGATAAGGCAAAAATGCTTTCGTAATTTTCGTATATCCGGCGTATGTCTGGTTGTTCTCCTCTACAGGTCGCATTTCTCAACAGATTTTCGTTAAATTTTGAGACCAGGTTCAATAATTATAATGTCTTGTCGACTCAGTTATTGGATTTTTTTTAAAATGGCTCACTGAGATATGGCTCATAGAGTCCAAATATTGATAAAACACTTAGGCATGTGACTAGATAGACCGCATACATAATGTGACGACGAGTAGCACTCTCAGTTCACTTGGAATGCAACAATCCGCTTTCCGCCAAATGCATCGTCAATAATGGAGACAGTTAGACACTTCCCGCACCCCTACGGCTTTGGGAGACGTTTTAGCTTAGACACAATAGTAGCGTTTAAAGCTGCGTTTCCACCGGAGCTGTGCGAGGTAGCGACATAATAGTACATTACACAACTAGGGTGGTAATACAAAGAAAGGCCGAGATCGCAGAAAATATGCGATCGAGGGCTTTCTTTATTACCTCCCGTGTTGTGTACATCATTTTATGTTGACACTTGGCCAGAAGGCGGCTTTTTCCGTACGCGCAGCGTGCGGAAAAAGCCACTTTATGGCCAGGTGTGGCATAAAATAAGTAATAGTACTATGTACAGAAGTCTCGCAGTCTCGCTCTCTAACAAAACTGTCGTTCGGGTCCGACCACCGGACGGAACGCACCGGATCCGACCGTTTCTCTCTATCGCATAACGCGTGCTCTTTCTGTACATTTATGATGCTACGCTTTGTCAAGAGATAAATAAATGATAAAGCATCCGTCTCGTTCTGACAAATAGTGTGTGAGAGTGACGGATGCTTTATCATTTGTTTATCGCGCGACAAAGCGCAGCATCATAAGCATACTGGTTGCTGGCTAACCGCCTGGCCACGACATTGCGCGACCAGCGGCATCGGCGAGCGGCGGCTATAGGGGCTTTTTTATTTAAAGTGTCCTCTTAACTGACAGTTAACATGTCGTCACAAAACTGACGATTAATGTCAAAGTCCATATATTTCGTCACCGACTGATAGGTTAGACAGAATTTAAGCATAGCTTAAGTTTCGCCTAATTGACATTTTAAAATAAAAATGCCCAGGTGAGAGCGAGAGACTGCGCTCCGACCTCTCGCTCCCACCTATGGCCGCCGCTGCCACCTGCCACTGGTCGCATAATTTCGTGGCCAGGTCGTAAAGCCCACTCGCGTCGCGGGGACCGCAACGCCGCGCGGCGGAATCGCGGAATAAAACACTCCTTGGTACTCCTGGTAGCGGCCGTGCGCTAGGATAAAATACCAAAGCCAGGCTGCGCTGAGCCGTGTGAGCCTTCTACGCGCAGCAACTGATCGCAAAAGCTGACCAAGCTGTTAGTCAAGCTTAAAAAAGCTGAGCCGTGCTAGGCCCGTTGATTGGTGGTTAATAATTTCCTACTACTTCGCTAAGCTCCAGAGGAAACGCAGCCTAAACGGTATATACGGTCGGGCTAAGAGTTTGTTCGTTTTACGAAGACCCAGAGATACATTCATCAATGGAGATTGTGTAAAGTCCAGCCAATGAGCTAAAGCCAGCTAGATATGAGAGCAAAAGAACATAAGTTACGTTTTGTAATAAATATTTTCTCCCACGTTTTCATCCGTCGCGATTAGTGGAGGGGCATTACGTTTAAGATTATTCTCGTAGGTATTCTAGTACCTGCCTATCGTTGGCTTTTAGCGAAAGCACTGTCGTGCCCCTCAGATGTCGTCAGGCGTTACAACTAACCGCTGTTTGTTGTAAAGAGATCACAAAATGTAATCCTGAGCCAAAGAAAAACGTTTTATGGATACCGTCAACTATTATTTCCTCAGTCAAATTAGTATATAAAATTGAACTAGATATTATTGAATAAACAAGCATCCCTTTTCAACTAGTTAGTATGAGTTTTTTTTTGGTTGGTCTGTGTCCCGTTTGGTCAATGTTGGCCACTTTGGAAAATCGAAAGTTGTTCCCCTCTCCAAGAGAGGGGCACAAGTAGTTAGTATGTGAGAAACAGATGCGTTATATATCACGAAAAATGTGACCCTTATTGTGACCGGAAATTCTACGTATTCCTTAAAAGAAGTTATTCTTTAGCTCATTTGCAATGATTGAAGTCCAATCAACCACGGGTCGAAACTTACTGGTTTTTTGAGTTTTTAATTTTTTTTTTCTGAAAACCCGCCTTTCGACCTGGTAAAAACTATTTAAATTGAGAATAAAAAAAACATTTATCTAACATCTATAAATTATCATAGTCTTTGACGCGTCATACGATACGATTTACGATAAAATAGTAAAAACAGCTTTTAATTTACGTGAGAACTCGCCATGTTAATGACATTTAACTGGCTGGTAAAATAACAAGAATTATATTAAAACTTGTGTATAGTCAGTGCCATGAATAAAGATGAATTTACTACTAATTATAACATTAGTAGTAAATTCATCTTTATTCATAAACCACTAATGGATCGATTTAAAAACCAATATGAAATAGTTCACAAATACTTGTTTATTACATCATCCTGCTGTGAAATTATAGATTATTTTAGTTTAGTGCTGGGAGACATCATTTTAGTTTTAGTTAGTATAATTTGTTTTTGTAAGTTTGTTTCCTTTTCAATGCCCTAAACTAGTAAGTCGAACAAAATTAAACATAAATAATTATTTTCAAATAAAAATAATCTAACTACTTATCAGAAAGATACATAGGTATTTAAAAATGGACTAATGTTTAAGAGAAATGTTTAACACTAAACAAACCCGTTTTATATTAATTAATTAATTAAAACAACGTCACTGAATACCGCATAAATAGTATTTAATTTTACCTCTTGACGTTTTTATATAGTTGTTTAAAATAAAAACTTAAAACTTTATCAATTTCCTTATAGCCTGCCTAGTTTAGGATTTCCCCAGGTAGAAAATGATCTGCAAATATTAATATCTGAAATCTTTATTTTATAGAGGAAAAAATACATAGGTACGTTAATAGACTCAACGGTTTCATTATATTTATTTCCCTTCTGTAAGTGTGTTTTAATTAATAAATAAAAGGTAACCTAACTACAGCTATTTACGGATGACGTTATTAATTCTTAATTATGATTTATTATAGTACATTACACAACTAGGGTGGTAATACAAAGAAAAGCCGAGATCGCAGAAGTTTGCGGCCCGAGCTGCAAGCGAGGGACGTAAATATGCGATCGAGGGCTTTCTTTATTACCTCCCGTGTTGTGTACATTATTTTATGTCTACACTTGGCCAGAAAGCGGCTTTTTCCGTACGCGCAGCGTGCGGAAAAGCCACTTTATGGCCAGGTGTGGCATAAAACTATTTACCTATGCACTTTGTTTACGAGTTGCGAGCACACAATTAATTATTAACTAGCTCATAATAAGTGTATGATATTTACTTACCTATTGTATAACCAGTTGATTTCAATTGTTCTCCGGTGTAGAACCCCGTCATAATCACCATAAAGTTATGACTTATGACACAGTCATGCCTTCTTGAATAGTTTTAATTACTGTGGCAGAATTCTATAGCAACCAATAAATCTTAACCTATACAGGGTGTCCCTAAAACCAACTTTTATACGATCAGGGCTGATAGACCAGCTCATAAAAACCTAGATTAAGCAAATTTGACCTCAGTAAAAATCTCTTAGTTTTCGAGATATTGACGTTTTTGTAAAACTCGTGCTAAGTGATACCCTGACTCGGTGTTTTGAGTGTCATTGCTAAAATATCAAGTATTTTACAAATCTGTATTTTGCTATGTGTGGCCAAATAACTATGCTATTGAATGTATTTTCTATTTTTGCTAATTTATTCATGCTGTGGACACAGTACAATAACAAAAAAAAATTATTCGATTTTTTTCAAATTTCACCTCTGACTTCGAACTAGCGTGGTGAAAAAAAAATGTACCAACATAACCAGGCACTCAACGTAAAAAAATTGCGCATTTATTGTAGTTTCTAAAATGGTATAAAATTTACTAAACACTGTAATAATTTTTGAAATAATGATATTTTGTTACAAAATTAACTGTCTGCCGCCTTCATCTCATACGATCCGGTTGAACTTAGTTTGCACCTGGCGTGCTTGACATCACATACAAATTAGGTGCAAACTTCACGTAATCGTCAATATCTCGAAAACTAAGAAATTTTTATGGGTTGAATTTACTCAGTCTCGTTTTTTATGAGCTAGTTTATCAGCCCTGTTCACCATTTTGTAAAAGTCGCGAATTTTGATAGCCTGGATCAGTCTTTCGAATGTCATGACTTCAAATTTCAGTATTTTCTTAATCTGCTTTTTGTTAAACATTACTTAATAATTATGCTATCATACCTTTTCTGTTCGAAATTCAAATTCTGGTACGAAATTTAACCAATGGAATATTGTAGTATAACCTCCTTTTGAATTAAAATGCTATTATCTTAAAAACTACGGTGTCTAGTGTGTAAAATCTTACTATTTTAAACTACATTATTTTTTTTTATTTTAGCATGGTAAATTTGTTTTAAGTATTACGCGATTCAAATTCGAGGTCATATTTTGAATCACGTAAAATCTAATTTATTTTGATAAGGTATGATAGCATAATTATTAAGTACTTAATGTTTAAAACAAAAAGCAGATTAAGAAAATACTGAAATTTGAAGTCATGACTTTCGACCCAACCAGCAAAATAGTCCATTAAGAAATCATTTTATCACTAAAGAGTCCTATTAAAGCGTTATAAAGGTTTTCGTTATGACCATGTGTTTTATAAAAGCAACTTATATCACTTTTCAGCTGTATAATATTATACAGCACTTTAGTACTGTTTAATAGTGATGTAAACGTTTACATTACAGTCCTAAATCATGCCTTTAACGCTGCACTATAAATGATTCTGTTATACCACTAAAGAGCTTCCTTGTCCTATTAAAGGAACATATATTACCGTTTTAAGGCAAATATGTGTTATTGTCGCTTCCAAATGAGTATTATAGTGCAAGTACTATAATTGTTAAAAGAATACTATTATAGGATAATAATGTACTATTATTGATTTCTTTAACACTGGTATGTATCGGATTTGTGAAATAAAGATTTCCAAATAGCTGCTATAGGACAAATACTATAGTTGCCCCGAGGACACTGTTAAAACACTAAAAAGTCTTGAAATCATTGTTTTGGTAACTGTTACGTCTCATAGTTGTATTAAAGAGTTTGAAATACTTTTAATGGGCCTTTCTGATATATAAAAGTAGCATTTGACCACTTATAATCAGCCAAAATGTCCAATAGTAGAAATTTAAAATGTTCTTTTAGAACAAGACAGACATATTGGTGTATGGTACTATCCTCTTACCACGTTGTTCTAAGCAAGGCCGGGTTCCGTACAAAATAATAATACGAATGAAACCACCCCAGCAAGTAATGTTTAATAATGTTCCAAATCAGATTGGCGCATAAAATCATCTTTTCGTAAAAAGCAGTCGTAATCCATCTTACTGTACGTACTGGAAAAGAAAAAAATATATATTGATCTTGGATCTGGGTATAAGTAGGTACCCAATAATTTGTTAATAATACAATTACTTGTGAAAAGTGATCCTGTAACATACATTGCAAATTATATAAATATATGGAAGGAACATGTACCACCAAATAATATCATAATGACATCAAAGGTTTCTTATATGGTTTAACAGGTGTCAAGGAACCCTATTTTTGTCATGGCGGCAAATGACTGACCTGATAGACGTTATATAGTAAGCCTATAGTAAGCACGAAGACACTTTTATACCAGCGATCGAGAAATTTATATATTTTCGTGATTTTAATTTCATAAATATTAATAATTAAGGGGGCGCATGAAAATTTTGTTTATAATACTAGTATACTTTGTACGTAAATCTTCAATCGCAAGTAAAAATGGGAGTCTAAGACAATAACACTAATTTCACAAACAGTGAGCAGCCATTTTGCTTTAAATGTGTAGTTCAATCAATTTACTTACCAAGGAGATTTTTAGTTCCGAGCAGTACGCACCGTCTCACAACTCACATCAACTTTACGGATGAACTATAATAGCTCCCTTATCTCTAATATAGGACTTAAAAGTCCATTAACAGAACTCTGATTACTTTTTTGTAACTTTTTTGTGATGTAGATGGCTCAACAATCACTGTTAAAAGCTTAAAAAGTGTTACACGTCGCGGTTTTAGTATAACTATAGCACTAAAATGTGATGTATGGAGCCACAATAACACGGTTATGTCACGAAATTGCGATATAACTGTGCCAAAACCTGCCTGAGTAAACGTTTACATCAACGTTATAGGACATGTATGAAACACTAATTAGTGTTCTGGAAACGTTCTATGGACTTTTATAGTACTTACTTTTGCTAGTTGGGGAAAGACTGATCCAGGATATCAAAATTCGCGACTTTTACAAAATGGCGAACAGGGCTGATAAACCAGCTCATAAAAACCAGATTGAGTAAAATTGACCTCATAAAAATTTCTTAGTTTTCGAGATATTGACGATTACGTGAAGTTTGCACCTAATTTGTATGTGATGTCAAGCACGCCAGGTGCAAACTTAGTTCAACCGGATCGTATGAGATGAAGGCGGCAGACAGTTAATTTTGTAACAAAATATCATTATTTCAAAAATTATTACAGTGTTTAGTAAATTTTATACCATTTTAGAAACTACAATAAACGCGCAATTTTTTTACGTTGAGTGCCTGGTTATGTTGGTACATTTTTTTTTCACCACGCTAGTTCGAAGTCAGAGGTGAAATTTGAAAAAAATCGAATAATTTTTTTTTGTTATTGTACTGTGTCCACAGCATGAATAAATTAGCAAAAATAGAAAATACGTTCAATAGCATAGTTATTTGGCCACACATAGCAAAATACAGATTTGTAAAATACTTGATATTTTAGCAATGACACTCAAAACACCGAGTCAGGGTATCACTTAGCACGAGTTTTACAAAAACGTCAATATCTCGAAAACTAAGAGATTTTTACTGAGGTCAAGTTTGCTTAATCTAGGTTTTTATGAGCTGGTCTATCAGCCCTGATCGTATAAAAGTTGGTTTTAGGGACACCCTGTATATATCTATAAACCGTTTTATTCGCTATACTTAATATTATATCTCAGCTATAATTAAGTTTGTATTTACTATAAAAAAAATAGTTCAATACATCAGCTCCACCCAAGAGTACAATATCTAAACTCCGAATTCTAATTCAAGACCATAAAACTACGACATATCTATCACTGTCAAATGTGTCAAAGTTACTTATGTCGTTGTCAAGTGAACATTTCAGATGCAGCCAACTATTTTATATCAATAATTGAATTATTATTAATATATCTCTGATTGTGGCTAACATTTTTAATTTAAAAAAAATAACTTTAAGGAATAGTGAGATAAAGTTTAGTAAAAAAACCATTGAGACTATTTATAGTATCAGGTTGACAATTCAAACATAAAATTAGGTCTTCAATAATTAAATTTTAAAAGATTACGATTATTATGTAGAATCTATAATAATAATTTCGTTTATTACAGCAATTTTATTCTCAAGTCAACTAGGTACCTACATGTCAAATTAATCTTTTTAATTTAAAAACCGACTAAAGCAAGGAGAAGAAGGGTTAAAATTTCTCTAAATCCATATGAAACTCATGCATTTTTATTTTAATAAACCGTACCAAATGTTACTAACATCTGAAGTGTTTACCTACCAATACAATAACAGTTTTTTCTACCAAAAATCAACTGTGTATGTATATTAATTCGGGCATCTTATTTTTATGTAAGTAAATAAGCAACAGTTGTTTATTTAAATCGTAAGTTTAAAGCAAAATTATGTTTGTGTAGTGGCAACCCACATTGGTCTTGAATTAGAATTCGGAGTATAACAACACTATTCCTAATAATACTCTTGGAGTTCTGTTAAAATCACGATGAAGTCATGACACATTCATTTCAAGTCTTATTTAATCGTCTGACTAACTGCGACAAAGTTCCATGCCGCCCAATAAATCATATTCATTTTGAGTAGGTACATCAGCTCTCCGTAACAATGCATAATTTATAATACTAATTAGCAAGTAGTCTATCTTCCAAAGTCAAGAACACCACATTAGAAGTAACGGAGCTGGCGCATGACGTCACGCAAGGTGATCAGCAATATCTACCAATCAGAGGCCAGCTCGAGACGGATATGGGAAATACCTACCCCGCGCCCGCGCACCGCAAACAATGCCTTCTAACACAATGCCTTTAGATCAAGATAAAAATTCTTCGAAATTTCCTCACCCGGATACTTTTTTAAATTAGATCGATGACAAGTCGTTGCCCTTGCTAGTATTATACGGTCGATTAAAACAAAATGGAGATAATTAGGCCCGCATTAAAGTTTGAGGAACTACTTTCTAAGGAACTAATAAGTTAAAGTTGGTCTTGAAAGTAAAATAACTTTCGTGACGCAGTTATAGTCACGGACAATACTAAGTACGTTTATCAATTGGTAATATAAAGAAAGGCCGAGATCGCAGATATTTGCGGCCCGAGCTGCAGGCGAGGGACGTAGATATGCGATGATGGCTTGATTTATTACCTCCCGTTTGCGTACATCATTTTATGTCTACACTTGGCCAGAAAGCGACTTTTTCCGAATGCGTAGCGTGCGGAAAAAGCCACTTTATGGCCAGGTGTGGCATAAATACCTAACTTATAAGTTGAATTACCTATTGCAGTATTCTGCGGCATCTGCCGTAAGCTCTATTTAAAAAACATTATAGAATAACTGTTATACAGATATACAATTGTTGTACGTCTGTATAATAATGATACACATCGTGAAAAAAATGATGGTAACTTTACCTA
This sequence comes from Eudemis profundana, assembly GCA_947034925.1. Lineage (NCBI taxonomy): Eukaryota > Metazoa > Arthropoda > Insecta > Lepidoptera > Tortricidae > Eudemis > Eudemis profundana. The sequence continues at coordinate 4,379,838 of OX344802.1, read as the reverse complement.
CGCAATTAAAACAGATTTGTCATTGTCTGTCGTTCTCAACATTATTGTCGGTAGCAGTAGCTAGGACCAGTAGCCTGGCTTGTGTAACAAAATAACTATAATAAACTAGTTTTAAAATATAATTAAAAAGTCATCCTAGTAACCTGTAATAATACAAGAGAAGTATTCAAAAGTACAACAACCTGTGTTCTTTTTATCGTTTTATATGTCTAACCTGTAAGCTTATGATACCTCATTTTGTCACGCGATAAATAAGTGATAAAGCATCCGTCACTCTCACACACTATTTGTTAGAACGTGACGGATGCTTTATCATTTATTTATCACGCGACAAAACGTAGCATCATACGCCTACGCTTATTTATAAAAAGAACTGCTACTGGTCGTTTAATTATTTTAACGTGCTATTTTTAGCGGAGTCCATAAAACACTGATGACAGGTATTTGGAAGTGGTAATCTGCGATATTCTCACATCAAAGTTGTCCATAGACGAAAAAAAGTGTGAACAGTTCTCGTAATAGTACTACTTAAAATTGAGTGTAGTACTCGTTAATCTTGAGTATCTTGACCTGATACATATTCGGATATCCTTAAGTTAACTAGTCTAGTAGTAACTGCTCTTCAACTTTATACCTTTCTATCATATGGAAAATCAACCGCCATAAAGAGTGTTGATGAATATTAATAAATTGATCTCTGTGAGTATACATACATCGAGTAAGTAAATTACCTGTTTTACATTAACAACTTGGTGATAAATATGCAAAAAAGATACAACCCTGCTTAGTAATAGGGTTCCGTTGGCACCCTTTGGGTACGGAACCCTAAAAGTTACAGGTGAGAAGCCCTTTTTCTATGTAGCCCCGCACAATAAGTTTTCTCATTTCCTACAAAGAGTCTTCACCCTCGAAGAAAAAAGTAAACTTAAAAGAGGTGGCGGGCTTCTTGCATACATTTCGCAGACTGGCTGAAACATGCATTCAATAAGGAATAATGGAGGAGAGTCAGTTATCAGTTCGTTTATTGCTTTCATAGGTTTACATAGGTCTTACATTTCTAACAGCTCAGCTATGAAACCCTGCAGGGCACTGCAACATGTAATTTATACATTCTTTTAATTAATGATATATTACTAATTAAGTACATATTTAAGCCTAACTATCCTTAAATTCTATAACAATATCTACGTAATTAGAGTACTATTTGTAACATAACAATAGAATAGAATGTGCTTTCCTTAATACATACTTAAATGTCAACCTTTTAAATTTATTACAATCTATACTATACAGGGTGTCCCATAACTGACACGTCACAGTGACACTGGAGGTAAACCAGGTCAAGAGGTACCAAACCAACTTAACATGAACCGCCTACCGTAATTTTTTTTTCACTACTGGTGGTCAAAGTCGAAATTAATGTTTCGCTGTGAATTAATTCAAGATCAAACTTGTATTTTTTTCATTTTTACTTAGTTTTTGGATAAAATACCATTTCTGTAACCTTAATTAACAATTCATGTTACCGTACACATAAAAAAAACTAACCTTGACACCTTTCCGAGTACACACTGGCACTAATAATGTTAAAAACGGTCAAAATTCATGAAAAACTTTAATTCGATTCCGACACTAGGCGCACGAGGCTGTTGGGACTCCCACGCACGCGCTGCATGAGGGAGGCGGTCCGATTGCGAATAATCGCCCCAAAACTGTCCGTACACGCCTCGACAAACATGCAAGACGCACTACAAAAGCGTGTCCTGAACCCATTATTGTACTGGACTCGCAGGGCATTGAGCGCCTTTTTAGTGCAGCTGGTCCACAAGCTGCACGTGTAAAAGGTCTGACAAAATGCCCTAAAAAGGGTTATTTTGACATTCCTGTCACAGCGCGCAAACCTGCGGGCCAGCATATTACAGCATGATGATGATGATCATATTAACGATCATGAAGATTTCAACATAAATCTACTTGTTGATTTGACATCTCAATAGACCTCGAGCGAGCATAAAATATGTTAATTTATTTTAGTATCATGGCAGCATAATCGTTAAACCAATAACAACATAATCGTTATCTGCCACCACGTTTGTTTGCGGTTCGCTAATCATGGAACGCTTTTAACCAGAGATTACACTAGATTACACTATAATCGACCTGAAATATTGCACTTCACATTGATTTACGATTTCCGATGGCGATATTTTTATGAACAAAAATATCGCAACGCTCGTACCTATTTTAAATTTTTTGTGCCTTGTCCATTTCAGAGTTGTCATAGTATGCACCCTATACATAATTATGCCCTCATGCCTAAAATTCCCAGAATACAATTTTATCAGATTCTCCGTTTAACAGATTCCCCCTATACCAGATTTCAAAAATAATACATTCTACATAATCATTTAGTTTAACCCTACGATTTTATAATCTAGTGTAACGGGAATGTGGTAAGACAGGAATCTGATAAATCGAGAATCTGGTATTTTAAAAAATCTGGTATTTTGGGAATGCGGTATTGGCAGTACTTAAGTAAGTTTTACTCGGATTCCTATTTATTTCAACGTATTAAAACTTTTTTGCGAGGTGGCAGCGGCGCACAGCGTACTGGCCACTTAGAAAAAAGAAACGGCGTTGACCGTCTTTTGTTTTTCTTTTCCCGTATTTTGTGTACAAGCAATATAAGACAACAATTTCGAACAACACTGCCAAATTTGTGCCCAGGGTTGCTTCAATTATGAAAGAACTAATCAAAAATGATGCATCTGGAGAAAGCACTACTTGGAACAGACAAGGAAGAATAAACTGTAATCCTTGCGAAAGCCAGTCAAGTATAACTAGACCACCGCAAATCGATCACCCACCCTATAGTAATTCAACAATACGCGGTGTACATATTAACGCGATACGTATATCGGTCCATTTACCAAGAAGCTTGATTACACGCATAGTCTGATACACAATGAAGCTCTGAGCCACCATCGATAAGTAATTACAGGTAACGCAAATGTACGCGGTAACTACGGGACCATTATACAGGGTGATTGGAAATTCGACCTATTCCTTGAAAGGGGTTATTCTAGAGCTTATTTGCAATGATTTAAGGCCAATCAACCGGGGGTCAAAACTCAATGGTTATCAAGTTATTTGACTTTTAACTTATTTTTTTTAAAACCCGCCTTTCGATCTAAAACTGCTAATTGTGAAAAAACTACTTAAATTAGGAACGAAAAAGAGCCATCATCTAATAGCCAATAAATGGTTGATTACGAAAAATCCAAAAAACATGCCAAAACCTATGAAAATGTTACCAATAAAAGAATTTGAAGTCAAAAGTTTTTGGATTTTGTTCAAAATTTTGTAATTCTTTGAGGCATTACTTAAAAAAAAATTACGACACTTCGCGTAAAAATTACTAAAATTAGTTCCTCAGTTCATAAGCTTTCTCAAAAGGTAGAATTGTTGACATTTTTTGCATAACTTTTTAAAATAACATTAATAATAAGAGAGGGGGTAGGGAATATCACCTAGGGTACCGGACCCTTAATCAGTTTGTTTGTGTCACTTTAGTTTATCCGTGGGTTTTGTTTGTCTTCGGTTTTTTATTTTATTTCATCTTCTTAGGATTGGAATCACTAAAAGTTGCCTTCGGTGATATTTCAATAAGTAATTTATCAATCAGTTCCCGGTTGCGTTAAGTTTGCACCTAATTTGTAAGTTACACCAAGGAAACCAGGTGCAAACTTAAGGCAACCGGGAACTTACAGATAAATTACTAACCGAAATGTCACGAAAGGTTACTTTTAGTGACTTCTAACCTAAGAAGATGAGATAAAATAAGAAACCGAAGACAAACAAAGCCCACGGAGAAACTAAAGTGACACAAACAAACTGATTAAGGGTCCGGTACGCTAGGCGAAATTCTCTACCACCTCTCTTATTATTAATGTTATTTTAAAAAGTTATGCAAAAAATGTCAACAATTCTACCTTTTTAGAAAGCTTATGAACTGAGGAACTAATTTTAGTAATTTTTACGCGAAGTGTCGTAATTTTTTTTTAAGTAATGCCTCAAAGAATTACAAAATTTTGAACAAAATCCAAAAACTTTTGACTTTAAATTCTTTTATTGGTAACATTTTCAAAGGTTTTGGCATGTTTTTTGGATTTTTCGTAATCAACCATTTATTGGCTATTAGATGATGGCTCTTTTTCATTACTAATTTAAGTAGTTTTTTCACAATAAGCAGTTTTAGATCGAAAGGCGGGTTTTAAAAAAAATAAGTTAAAAGTCAAATAACTTGATAACCATTGAGTTTTGACCCCCGGTTGATTGGACTTAAATCATTTCAAATAAGCTCTAGAATAACCCCTTTCAAGGGATAGGTCGAATTTCCAATCACCCTGTATACATCTTGTACAATTAGTTCGTATGTAGGTCTAGATTTAATAGATAAAATTCCGTAATAAATATGGAAAATAACATAATTAAACTATCTGAAACTTTGTCATATCAACTGCTTAGGGCCGATACAGACGGACTGCAACCCAACTGCAACTCCCTACGATTTGTATGGGAACTGCATCACAACTGCGCAGTCGGCTTGCAGTTGTGATGCAGTTCCCATACAAATCGTAGGGAGTTGCAGTTGGGTTGCAGTCCGTCTGTATCGGCCCTTAATCAGTGCGGCTAACTAAACTAAGAACTATCTTTCTTTAGCCCTTCATATGCTTAGGCACTGATCAGTGCCGAGTGCCTTTGAAACTTATATCAAAATCTCTTTAAGCTTCAATTTGATAAGCAAATTTTGACATGACCGGCTTGTTTATGTTAAGTGATTTGTAAACAAAATTAGCAAGTTGAAGCGGGCAATAGGCACATAGACAGAAGTGACTCACTCCCCGATTTCGCCGCACGACCTTGAGGCCCCGGCGAGGGGGCCTTAGCCAGCGACCAGAAAGAGCACGCGTTATGCGATAGAGAGAGACGGTCGGATCCGATGCGTTCCATCCGGTAGTGGGACCCGAACGACAGTTTTGTTAGAGACAGAGCCTTTTGTATACTATTTTAATGGGGCATTTGTACGATCCACTTAAAGGAAACAAAGCGATTGTTTGTAAACCTCAAAAACACCAAGATGACGTTATTGTCAAGGAAAGGTGGTCTGGAAGAGATCGCTCTTTAGCGATAAGATCGCCTATTGTTTACCAATGTTTTTGTATAAGTTTGCATTGTAATTTATCTTTTGGTGTGCAATAAAGTATGATTGTATTGTATTGTATTGTAAAAACTCGTTACAACCACCTTTAAAGTTCAATTGATTATCAACTCTATCTCCAGGAACCATAGTTTACAACTGCATTAATAGAATAATGGCGTTCCAGCTGCCTTCGCATTGTTCGGATCTCAGGTAGTTAGGTAAATGCCAGGGGTGTGAAGTACATAAGACGTCTAAAGTCACATTTCTATTAAAGCAATTTTAACTCTTGGCAAAGGCCTTAGAGTTGATAATCCACTAAAATGCACGAAGTCTTTGTACAGAAAAAGACTTCGTGCATTTTAGTGGATTATCAACTCTCACACACTCTTCACAGGAAGCACGCTTCTCTTTTTTGACGGACGATAATGAGGTACAAAACCACACAACAGTATTGTTTCCTTTAAGTGGATCGTACAAATGCCCTACTAAAATAGTATACGTAGCACAATTACTCAACCGATGGCCGATGGAGCTTAAAGGTCATCATACGACCGTTCGTTCTGGAAGACTTCAGAAGAGACTTATGAGTACAGCAGTAGGCGTTTTCGGGTTGAAATTTGTACTACTGCTTTCATAGAAATATAATGTATGTGGAAGGATAACGCCTAACAAAACTTGAAATTTGAAATAACGCCTACTTTTTAAAATCAATACGTCTATATATCAAGTGCCGTTGATAACCAACTTAATGTTTACTATGTCTGAGTCTAAAGTCATTTATGACCGATATTAATATTAAGTTTGAGTAGACGGCATTTTCTGATAGGTTACATATCGTTTAAAAGGCAAAAAATGTCTGATTGGTTACAAACTTACTGTCGTGAGAAATTAATTTGTGGCTGTCCATCAGAAAAGGAACCTTACGTCAACGCCATAAGGACCCTTTTCTGATGGAATGCCACATTTGACGCTATAGTTAAGTACCAGCTCCGCCCTCATTTAGCACGTAGTTCGTGGGTCCAATTTTGAGCGTCAGTCACGCTCCCATACTGATTATATCTCGATGACTGCTTTAGGAGAAAAACTAAGTCAAATTGGCTTCAGCTTCTCACGGATTTATATCCATGTCTCTGCTTTTTAATAATTGTTGACAATGACTGACAGAATAACATTTTGTACTAGAGTTCCACTTGTGTTTAGCGTGAATTTTAAGTTTCTTAATGGGAAATATTTTTCTTAGATAGATTTGAACGCGAATGGAACTTAGCAAAATACGTTGTTTAGTTAACAAGCCAGTAGGAGTTGAATTAATTAATGTACGCCAAAGCTACAATTAAGTTGCCTATAATTGTATCAAGGGCAAGCTATGTTTTGTGTTAGTTTTTGCCCGTTTAAATATAGCGTGCAGTCTATAGATAAACGGAAATTAATCAACAATCATCTTTAAATGACTGAGTTATGATTGCTTAATTAGAACATAGCCACAATCAACTGTGCGTTTTGCTAGAAACTTCCTGCCTCGCACGACTGAACTGTGGAATAAATTGTCGCCTGCAGTGTTTCCGGACCGATTCGACCTTCAAACCTTCAAGAAAAGAGCGTACTCCCACCTGAAAGGCCGGCAACGCACCTGTGACTCTTTTGGTGTTGCAGGTGTCTATGGGCGACGGTGATTGCTTACCATCAGGCGACCCGTCTGCTCGTTTGCCCCCTATTTCATAAAAAAAAAAAAAAAAAAAAAAAAAAACAATCAGGTTTTTTAAGTACTGTCTAAAGGTGCCACCACACGAATCAGTAGAATATCGACAATGAAGTTAAAAACTAGGAGCTGATGGTGATGATAAAGATGAGGCCACTATAGTGTTCCGTTTTATTTAATTATCATACCTTGATACAAATCCTTTAAGCCGAGAAATCGAGTGATACTAAAAACTAATTAAATAGATGAAAGCATTTGCCAAAATCTGACTTCTATTATTTTCGCTGTGATTTCGATATTATTTTTCAGTTTTGATAGCAATGATTTAAAAAAATAAAATTTATTGCCACAAGAAACACAAACAAACAAACAAATAAGACCAGGTGGACAAGGTGGTTTTTACAAGTTGATTGTATACTTTAGGTTAGGATTTAACGTACAGCTACCAGTACCTAAATTATCGTGTGTTACTGTTATAACTATCGAGGACGCAAACCAGAGATAATACGGAGCTAGATTGATTATTCGCCTCCGAAAACCCCTACGTATCAAATTCCGTCGAAATTGTTAGAGCTGTTGCCGAAATCCCCGAAATAAACAAAATATACAAGAATTGCTCATTTAAACGTATTTGGAACGGTACAATTTTAAGTGGACATGTATTTGTTGCTTACGATTTGAATAAACATGCGGATATGTTATGTTTTGAGATTTTGGAAGTACTGAAGATGTAATCGCATTGAAGTTAAATATACCTAATTGATTATATTTAAAACTACAGTACAAATATAAAATCGGAATAAGCTTTTACATAAATCTATTCCTAAAAACTAAAATTCCTAAAATTAAAACAATTTTAATGAATCAGGCGCCCTCTGCATTACCGCAATGCCAGTGCGTTGCGCGAGGAAGCTACCAGCCCTTCGGTCCCCTGTGACGTCAGCCAGTTATTTAGAATAAGACTAACTGACGGTTCGCGAACCTTATTACTAATGGTCACTGTGACCTGTTATTGTTGGTATGTAGTTAATTAAGATACTTATTTGTGTTATATAAATGTAATGTAAGTATGCATGCATGCGCTCAACCAAACAATGTTAACTTTAAGTATTCTAATTCTCATGTAAGTGAATTGTAAGAATTCTTATGAGAAGTAAATTATTTAAGCCTAACCTAAGAACTAACTGCCGGGCACTGGAACCCCACGTACCAAGGGTTTAGACACTGACGAGGATTAAAGTTGTACGCGGCGCCGAGACCCGTATATTCTTGGGCCTTGCGATTTTCGGCCGCCTCAGCGGCCGGCGCGCGTTAAACGTGTTAGATTTACTAAATCATTGTATTTGGTATGTTTCAGGACACTCGTTGCACGCGGTCGGTATGCTCGGGCAGCCTCATAGACATCCCGAGGCCCGATGTCTTGCGCACGCCAGACGAGATCTACGCCGAGGCCGTAAAGTTCTTGAGGGAATACTTCGTCTCCATACACAGGTAGGATCCAAATGGATCTATAATTAATATTGATAATATTTTTATTTTAAATGGTCCGGACCGGAGAACGGATAACTGATGGGGGAGCATTCAACGAAAACGTTTCGTAAGGGACACTACTATTTTAATACTTTTGACATGTAAAATTAGAAAAGCTGAATGTTGGTATAGTAATATTATATCTTGGCTTTAAGATGGTTAGTTTTTCTTAGCAGCTAATAAGTTTTATTAGGGTAGCTACCATAGCGTTTCGTAAGGGACAAAAAGTAGATGTTTTCATGAAATGCTCCTGGAACTCCTGGGACAGTAAAGTCCTGGAGTAGCGACCACGCATAGGCAAGCGCAGCGTGGGACGGCCCGGCCTCAGACTCGAGTCGTTGGGCAGATCTCGTGAAGACCTCGTGAAGGTAACGGGGAGCCGGTGGCTGTTATCTGCTCAAAACCGCACTTTGTGGCGATCTATAGGGGAGGCCTATATCCGGTAGTGGACGTTCGTGGCTGATTTAAAGATAGATTATAAATTTAGACTGGTTAGGAAATAGGTTCCTTGAGTGAAATAAAATTTAAACGTAGAGTTAATGTAAACGTCCTAGTGCTCGACAGACTAGTGCCCAATAATGAGGGTATTTAGAAATCAGAAATCCACCAGCTGGCAGCAGGGTGGCGAAAGGTCTATTTGGCAGCAGATGTCAAAATCAAGTGGTGTGATTGGTGGATCTTGACGCCTACTGTCAAAAAGACCTTTCGCCACCCTGCTGCCAGCTGGTGGGTTTATGATTTCTAAACACCCTCATTGACACATTGCTATCACCTCTATTGCTAATGACTCTAAATTCAAGGTTGCAACTACTGGGACAGTGTCGAGCGCTTGGACGTCTGCCTTAAATAAAAAAATATATAACTGGGTGATTTCCCCAGATCAGACACCTGCGGTTCCCATTAGACTGGTAGCGTCTCTCCCCGGGATATATACTTAATTAATTATCAGAATAGTATCCTGTATTATATATTGTTTTTAATAGAATTTGTCACAGTTTTGTCACAATGAATGACAAACACTAAACGCATTATCCCAATTTTAATAAAAATATTGGAAACCCCAAAAACATCCTTGATAGCTTAAAATCTCGAAAACCATCAACTAGTTCGCATAGTATAACCACCTCGAATAATGAAGTACCTACTCGTTAAAACAACTACAGTAAAATCGATCCATCGGCATACTATTTTCTAACGCTTTTAATATCTGCAGCAGTATTTTATCCCTCAAAACAGTTATAACGCCAATAAAGATATAGATAGACCGTTAGCAAAAAAACTTAAAACAAATCATATGCGCTTAACGTTCCGGAAAAGCTGCTATGCAAATGGCACTAAAACACTTTTTATGAATACTTGCACTCGCCTTCTACGTATATTAAACCTTAAAATTATAGATATAAGGTCGAAAGTTTTCATATTAATAAGGTGATGTTTTCACAGAGAGAATTCGGAAGCGCATATGGCGAGGTTGGAAGCTGTTAAGAGCGAGTTGGAGAAAACAGGGACCTACCAGTTGTTGAGTCCCGAATTGGTGTTCGCGACTAAGTTGGCCTGGCGCAACGCGATACGGTGCATCGGGCGGATACAGTGGAAGAAACTGCAGGTCAGCACTATACAAACTGGTTTATTCCATCATTAGCGCCTCAGCAGCGCAGCGCCTGGCATTATATGACTCCGAGGTCAATCGCAGGTCAGTTATATCGGATCCGATTTTTGCAACAGCCAGTAAGGCTTGCAAGTTTGTCAGGCTTCAAAAAAAAAGATTAGTTATAGAATAATAAAATAAAAAATATGTAGGTCGTCGGTTCACTACCAGTCTAATTACGAAGCTTTGAATTCTATTCTATTCTTTGCGATCCACAAAACGACGAATCGAATCCTTTTGACTCTCGTGCAAATGAATGGAATATTACAACTTAAGAGGAAACAGGAGGGCAGTTTTTCCATACAAACGTAGTCCCCTGTTTCCTCCCTGGTTAATGCCAGTAGAGCAATAATTTTTTGTCCAAAAATCTATGTCTACTATTGATATGTTCCTATGTTTTCCTTTTTACGATAAATTGATTCTTTAAAGAGATATTAACCTTCAAAAACCTAAAAAAATTCCAGACTTTCCGCTGTGTTCACACATCCAGAAAACAAATTTGACTAGATTATTAAAAAAAAAGAAAACATAGGAACACGGCCAAAGCCTTTCTTTAATGTTTAATGAAGAAAATAGTTAAATAGGTTAAGTTTTGGGGAAGAAATCAGGGGACTACGAAACGTTGTTTTCATGAAATATTAAAAGGTATTTTCGGTCCAAGCTGCATTTGTCTCTATCGCGCTCTGCGGGGGAGAGGCGGGCACTGCGGGACAGCGACACATTTTACAAATACCTAATTTTCAATTCTCTCGGCCTTACTGTTTCCTCTTAAAAATGAAGTCGTTCCCTACGCCTCGATGTCCGTTAATGAAACGGAGATGTTAGAATGTCCTTTAATTCCTGCCTTGCCTTGCCTTATGAAACCTGTCACGCAACTGAAAATAGAAATAGAGAAAGATCGGGAATGCAGCGACTAACACCGGGTGGGATAATTACGATCACTATACAAAATCTGCCTATAACAAATTTCTACTAAATCAGGCTAAACTAAGGAAAAGCCAAAAACAATATAAGTATTGTTGGGTTCGTAATTGTACTATAATGGTCCGGAAAACGGATGACTCGCCCATTCTGTTCATTACATCTGAAGAGTCTTTAAACAAAATAACATAGGTACTATCCTAAATAGGTTATCTCTTTGTCATATGACTTTTTACATTATACTCAATTTTCCCAGTTCGGCTAATACATGTCTTAAATTGAGAAACAATTTGTATCTAATTTATTTAAATACTTATAGTTATTGTACGTTAGTGTGCTGCTCGTTGTGTGATCTCATTTATTTCTTGTCAACATACTTCAATTTCGTTTTTAAAAATAATTACAATGATTCTGTGGGCCGTATTAAACATAAACAATATAATTTAAACTGTAGACTTAATAATGTTACTTAGTATATATTATCAGAATGCTCGTGGACTCCGAACTAAGACGTTAATGTTTTTAAAAAATATTATACATTGTAATTACGATGTTATATGTATCACAGAAACTTGGTTAGTTCCAGGAATTTTTGATGCCGAGTTATTTGATTCGCGTTACAATGTGTATCGGGATGACCGTGACTGTGACAGACTGGGGGTGACGCGGGGGGGCGGCACACTCATAGCGCTGCGCCGCGAGCTCCGCTGCGACGCGCGCGCCGCGAGGCCCACGCTTGCGCTGCCAGATGCTGACATAACTTGGGTTGATATTCACATGGCGCAAGGTCCCACGGGACGCAAACTCCGGTTGTTTACTTGCTATTTTCCTCATAGTAGGGAACAAAAGGACTCCCAGTTAATCTTTTTTGAATTTCTTTCTAACTTACATGCCGATTTTCCCGACGACGAATTTTTAGTCTTAGGTGACTTTAATATTGGTGACGCTAGTTGGGTTCGTAATAGTCAGTTATCTGAGAATTTATACCTTGAAAATCCTTCCTATAATTGTCTCACTATGCAGTTATCAGCTTTTTTAAACTTCACCAACTGGCAACAGTTTAACCATATCCCCAATAAAAATGGTAGGCAGTTGGACTTAGCTCTGTCAAACCGGAAGTGTGTAGTATCTATTGCAGACCCACTAGTTCCAATTGATACTCATCACCCAGCTTTTTGCGTATCGGTTGATGTGGGCTAGACTGAATGCCACTTAAAGGTGGCCCCGCGTAAAATCGGCGCTTCTTTGCTGCGGACTATAATGTTATTAATTCAAAGCTGGGAGAAATAGATTGGGAATCACAGTTGGATAGCGGAGACATAGAAAGAGCGGTCGATATTTTTTATGCTATAGTTAACCAAATTATAGATGAGTATGTCCCCTCTAAAACGGTTACAACTGACAATAGTAAATTCCCTGTCTGGTTTTCGTATTCACTCATAAAATTAATTAGGAAAAAGAACAAAAAACACAAAAAATGGAAAATTTATAATAGACAATCAGATTATGACGTTTTTTCAAATTTACGATTAAAAACTAAAGCTATGGAAATTTCTTGTTATAACTTATATATATCGCGGGCTGAAAGTAATATTAAATATAACTCAAAATTCTTTTGGTCATTTATAAAATCAAAAACGAATAACAGTGGAATACCCGACACTTTACATTTAAATAATAATACTGTTACAGAAGGGTCAGATGTGGCGAACTTATTTAATGAGTTCTTTCAATCGGTTTTTGAGCCGGCTGATAGTACTGCCCAGTCAGTTAACAGTGTTTCATCGTCGGAAATATGTATAATCAAAAGTATCAAGATCACTTTACCCATTGTAGAAAAATATCTCGAAACCTTGAAAGAATCAAAGGGGAGTGGTCCTGACGGCATTCACCCTGTGTTTTTAAAGCGATGTTGTAAGAGTCTGGCTCTTCCGGTTTCTTTACTGTTCAACAGTTCACTTAAACACGGTGTGTTACCTAAACTCTGGAAAAAGTCACTAGTAGTCCCAATATTTAAGAATGGGGATAAGCATAATATTAAAAACTATCGCGGCATTTCTAAATTGTCTGTCCTTCCTAAACTATTCGAAAAAATCGTTTACGATACAATATATCCGACAGTCAGGCCACTATTAATTTCTCAACAACATGGTTTTATCAATCGGCGCTCCACCGAGTCGAATCTTTGCGAATTGCTGGATTATGTTCTGAGTGCCATGGATAACAACTATCAGGTCGATGCTATTTATACCGACTACTCTAAGGCCTTCGATAAAATTTCCCATTCAATTTTACTAAAAAAATTAGATCATATTGGTATACATGGTGACCTACTTCGGTGGCTTACATCCTACTTAAGAGATCGAACCCAGGCTGTTACGGTCAAGGGATATACATCGACCTTTGTTCCTATCACGTCTGGCGTGCCCCAGGGCTCCCATCTAGGTCCACTTTTATTTAATATATATATTAATGACGTCATAAGATGTTTTTTGCATTCCAGAGTCCTACTTTATGCTGATGACACGAAAATATTTAGTATTGTTCGATCTGTGTCTGATTGTGAGCAAATGCAGGCTGACTTAAATAGATTGAATGTATACTGCGCAAATAATAATTTATATTTGAATACAGATAAATGTTCTGTAATCACATTTACTCGTAAACTAAATCCAATACAATTTAACTATACGATAGGAAACGAGATTCTTAAAAGAGTCAAAGAGGTGAAAGATCTTGGAGTATATATAGATAGCGGTATACAGTTGACATCTCATATTGAAAAAATAACCTCTAAAGCCTACAAGATGCTTGGTTTTATTTTCCGTCAGAGTAAGGACTTCAAAGATCCTAATACTATAATTCTATTATACAATGCTTTTGTGAGATCTCATTTGGAGACAGCATCTACCGTTTGGAGCCCTTTTTATTTAGTGCATATTAATTCTATTGAAAAAATACAAAAAAAATTCTTACGTCGAATGAAGTATAAATTTAAGTCCTTTGTAGCTGAAAAAGTCGAAAGTTTGGAGTTGCGAAGATAAAAAAGGGCTATCACATTTTTATTTAAAATACTGAATAATCTAATCGATTCACAGAATCTTGTTAGTAAAATATCTATTAAATGTCCTTCTTTTCGTACCCGGTCCACTACATTATTCTCAACCTCGTTTAGTCGCAAATCTTATGTTAAAAACGGTTATATAACGAGAGCATGCAATACTTATAATAAAAAATATCATAATCTAGATTTATTTCATCTTAAATATCCTCAATTTGTTTCAGCAATTAAAAAAGTGAAAAATAAATAATGTTAAATACCTACTAAAAAGATAAATAAAAACTTCACACCGAACATGTAATATATATATATATATATAATTATGATTATTGTTAAGTATGTAACTCAGTTACTTCAGTATCTACTTAGGTACTACTCTGTGTTAGTCATGTTAACTCTTTATAGATTAAGTATGTGAAATATTATACCAATGAGCTAATGACTTAAGTACACTTTGAGCAAAATTGTATAAACTTTCAGTGGAAGCTGCCATGGCTTATGTATCAACATTATTTGTATAAATTTTTTGTGTTATTATCTGCTGTATGTTTCCCTATTAATAAAATAAAAAAAATAAAAAAAATAGTAATGACTGTAAAGAAGACAATACTATAAGTTCATCGTCGTCACAATTTTAAAGGTCCTTGTCGTTGTACATAGTGATTGCTAATCTGTTCACTTTATTCTTCTACTTTGACCTCTTAATACGACCTCACAGCTATCTCTTCTCTTTGTATTGATCTACAAAAGCATATATGGGTTTTCCTGTACATCTATTTCCTTAGATTTTTCCTTCAATTACATACTTTTTTTGCAATTGTCATGTCCTCTAATAAAAGAACTGTTCCCATATGGTAAAGAAAGCAGACTCTAAATTCTCATCCCCTTTTTTGTTCGCTCAGAGAATAGTATTATTTTTCCAAACGCGATCATTCTGAGCTATAGTACAATTACACTTTTTCCTTGAAAACCAGTTTCGAATTATGAAATAATACCGTCTCCAATAATAAAGGTTGCACGCGGATTTTCCCAAAGTAAACTTCATAACGTTTATGTTATTCTTTGCCCTCATGGCTATTGACTCCGAGTCTGCTTAGAAAGGATATTTATTCAGCTCCCACACTAAAAATAAAACCTATGGCGAGTTTTCATTATTCAAGAGGGAATTTCATCATTAGAGAATCTTGTTTCCTGATTTTTTCTTAAAGACAAGAATAACTCCAACTAACATGGCTTTCAATGGCTGGTCTTTCAATACTGACCATATTGGCCAACCAATTGGATTCAAAACCAGATCCGCTGTACAATAAAACAATAAATAATTGATTGAATCAGGAGTTACTTTGCAGAAATCCATGTTAAATAAAAATAAAAAAAATCGCTTTGCCAATCCGCGATATGATAACGTGTTGGTCAAATTACTTGCGTATTTTTTCATGCATGCTTGCGTTTTTTTTTTTAAACAATCAATGCTGTACAGAAATAATTTAAGGTAAATTAATTTGGTTCAATGCGATGCTTAGGGTAACCTAAAATTGTAAAACACTCGGTCAGGTAAGGAAGGGTCCCGTGGGAGACCCAAGAACCGCACCGACCGCAAATCATGGCTACTGAGCTGATACATGATGCCCCTTTATTACGAGATGTAGGCACACTCGAGTTGATTCCGATATTTATAGGATGAACGCATCTACCATGTAATAAATAGTTATGCTGATTTACGATGCAAAAATATCACTTTTTATGTACAAACCAGTGTATTTTGGCATATATTCGAATACTCTTGGCAGAAACTGGCATGCTTGATCTGTTTTATACTGATTTGAAACCGATGTTTGTTCAATTTTCAGTAACCAGGTACTATGGTGACAAAGTTATTTTGTTTAAACTTCAGGATACTTGCAATTTTCTGTGACAAAAAGTAAACAAAATTCCATATACGCAAAATACCATTTATTTGGTGCTTTAAAGTTGAAAAAAATCAACAAACATAATTTTCCGGATATAATATGTTTTTTTAACATGTTTATGTGTTTATTTAGAAAATTTTATCTGGGGGCACGGCAGTGCCCCCGCCAAGTCGAGCAAAACAAAGGCACGGCCTTACCATCCTTTTCTCGAAGCCCTTCAGGCGATTTTCAGCCTCCCGTAGTTTTGTACTGGCTAAAGCTGGAACCCTGAAATTTCAGGGATATATAGGGCTCAATAAGACCTATGTATATTCTCAATATCATTCAATTTGAACGTGTAGTTTAAGAACTATTGCATGTCAAAGTTCCTTAGTTTTGTCACTGACTCACTGATTCATTCACTGACTCACTGATCATCATAATTCTAAGGTACTTCTAGCAGACCTACAAGCTCCAAATTTTAAACATAGTTAGTTTTTAGCCTATAAAGTCCTTACAAAAAGAAATGAGATCCCATCAAAAACATTACATGTAAAAAGATGCAAGTCTCGCAACGCAGTTCTCCTACAACATTATTTTAACCGTGGAGGAACACATTTTATAGATCTAATAAAGTCGGTGGAAATCGAGTTCTGTTGATACCCAGGGTATCAACAGAACTTGGTTTAACTTTACATCTCTAAACTTTTTTGCTGTAGGAGAACTGCTTTGCGAGACTTGCATCTTTTTTACATGTAATGTTTTTGATGGGATAGATTCTACATGGTCTCTTTAGTATTTTTTTTTCAACATAAATTATGTACGTTTCTCTTCGGCTGCTTTTTAGGGTTCCGTAGCCAAAATGGCTAAAAAGGAACCCTTATAGTTTCGTCATGTCCGTCCGTCCGTCCGTCCGTCCGTCCGTATGTCACAGGCATTTTACTCAAAAACTACAAGACCTATACTGATGAAATTTGGAATATAGATGTCTTGTAGATGCTGCAACTAAGTTTGGTAGTTAAATAATAAAAATAAAAAAATCTAGGGGGGCACTCCATACATGTAAAAGAAGATAAAAAAATTTTTTTTTCACAAAATGTCAACGTGTGGTACATAGTTCGACAGCTCTTTTGAAAACATTTTAAGGTTCTTAAGTAATGTTTTTGATTAAGTGAATACCTTTGGAAATAATCGCTCCGAAAGTTGTGAAAATTGTGTCCCCCCCCCCCCTCTATCTTCTAAACCGTGTGTCCGAAAAATATAAAAAAAATTACAAAGATAACGCTCAATTAATAATTTCAACGAAAATTATTTTCAACAAGATCGGATTAACCGTTATTGAGTTATTGGCGATAAACTGCGCTTCTCAACAAAAGGACGTAATTGCTATGAAGATACGCTCTTTTGTTGTTGTACTTTTTTTACATCGTATTTTTTACCTTACAGTTATGGCTATGGAACCCTACACTGAGCATGGTCCGACATGCTCTTGGCCAGTTATTTTTTAATCTAGTTTTTTTTACGTACTTACTCGTTGTAACTATTCTTTCTCTAAATACAGAGTGGCAATTTTCACGGCGTGAACAGAAATAATAGAGCGCTGATGGTATCGCTACAGCTTTGCCCTCGAATGGAAAACGGCTTAAAAAATTGCGCGTGTCATACATTTATTGCCTTTTTTCCCTCAGAGCACCGGTTGAATGCACATGCAATGTGAATAAACGCCCTGGAGGTGTAAGGCACGACGAATTCATATTTCTAAAGCCATGGAAATATAATCTAGCAGACTGGAGGATTTTCTCAACTTCGTTCGCATTTATAACTTATTCTTTCACTCTTAATTTACCTATTTTGTGGAAAAAAAAAGTATAAAAATAGGCGGCTACAATTATTAATAGTTGCCTAAGAAACCTTTTTTTCACTAATTTGTCGATTAATCCTAGGATCAGACTAGAAACTAGCATTAAGAGTTTCAGAGCCCGAGGCAATTTAAGCACGAGATTATACATACATATAGGGCTATGATACCCGCTTATATCTCCCCAAATAGACTTAAACATTCTGTACTTATGAGCGTGAAATTATTTAACAGAAAACGCCTTCTTGTCAATTACATGTATTTTATATTAATGCACATATTCAAATTGATTATGTTAGGAAATTGTTTGTTTTGCCAACTAAACACTGCGTTAGAAAATTATAGCCATGTAATAGTACATTGTGCACCGAGGGTAGTAAGAAGGGGATTACTAACGAGAGTCTATTAAGAGCCCGACGCCGTAGGCGGAGGGCTTTTAATGACTCGTGTTTGTAATCCCCTTACTGCCCGTGGTACACACAATGTTTTTCATCACATTTGCGAGGAAAAAAAAAATAAAACATAAAAATCAAATAAACTAAACGCACCCGCTAAGAGACAACTTCAGCTGTCAACATTTTTCAATATAGTCTTCCACAGATAATGCTAAGAACTGCGTTTAGTTTTTAAACTTGACAGGCAATGCCGCCAGATTGTACCGATTTTCAAAATAAAATTTTAAACTAAATTAATTTAATTGCATTAAAATAATTGCAAAAATTACTGAAATAATAGTAAAATATACCAAATAAGTTTTATATTCTCTAAAATTGGTTTTGTAGCCAAGTTTTGAAGATGTGAAATAAACCTTGGCTGATTTGAAACCTCCTTAGTCTGAAGTGACGTACGGGTTGGTTCTATATAGAACCAACCTTTTAAAACTAAACTCATAACTCCCACGGGAGTTATAGATTTTCATACAGTTTTTCCTCCCGTGGGAGTTATAGATTTTTATAACCCACGGGAGGTAAATCGGCTCGAGCTGGTCTATAAGCCCGCGTGTTATAACACCCTTTACGAGCAAGTGTGATGAAAAAGAATTTAAAGCGCTTTTTAATAGCTCCCTTAACATTTAAGATTATGACTGCGCGTGTTCCATTTGCTAGAATTTTTATTTCCACCGACTCATATGTTGTGATATTTCTTTGAGTTCACCGCAAAGAACACATGTAAACTTTTAATTAGGATTGCAAAGTTAAAGACTAACGACAAGTTATAATGAGCCCGAGATGTTGCCTTTTCGTCTCGCGTTATGCGACATTTAAAATTAGACGATTTGTATTGTGGCTTGCCTAGATGTGCTTTCCCTTCATTTATTTTAATTTAAAGTAAAATATTATTGCAACATGATCGGCGATGAGAATCTGTCTTTATTCATTATTCAATTAAACTAAAACCACCCCCAAAGCACCACCACTCTACTCTCATCGAATCAATATCCAAACTAACTTACTTATGTTATTTAGTATACACATCAAAGGCATCAATTACATATTATAGATACTTTTTATTTGCCTACAATTAATTGTCTTACCTATTTTTTCATAAATGAATCATCCAGAGCCTTCACCTTTAACATATTTTTTTTTTAATTTACAGAAAATGCTTGAGGATATTGCTTAGTTTTATTTTCTTTCCCCCTAGCATATTATAGTATCCCACCGCTGGGCAGCAAAAATCTACCCTTCTTTCCATTCACTCCCCTTCTCTCCATAGAGTACAATTAACTAATTTGACAATAACAATGCAAAAGAGCTTAGGATAATTTTAAGTTATTTCAAATTCATAGAAAAACATTTGACTTCGCTGCGATGACGGCAAAATGTCGTCGGTTACTACCCATAGTACGAGCATTGCTTAGTTTGGGACTAGCTCGATTTGTGTAAGATTGTCCCTCAATTTTTTTATGGTAATATTTTAAAACATTTATTTTTCCAGGTTTTCGATTGCAGAGAAGTTACAACAGCCAAAGGAATGTTCGAGGCGCTTTGTACTCATATCAAATACGCGACGAATAAAGGAAATATTCGGTAAGATATCCATTCATCGGATCCAATGTCAGGGCACACAAATCACTTCTAACATCAGAAGATACCGAACAAGATCATGATAAAACGCCGTACTTTGATAAAAAACGAGATAGACAAAAATCGTGGTTTCGATGCCAGGTTTTTATAAGACTTCTTGTGTATCAAATTCATTTTGAATGTACTAGGTAAACCGAAGGCTGAAATTATAAATCGATGATTGATTTATTGCATACAATTATAAATTATAAGTAACAATTTTATTAAAATATATATACAAAGATCAACCCTGTTTTTCTCGAATATCATGTTAAAATAAATTTTTGACAAAAAAACTAAAAAATTAGCTCAAATATGATAAATTTATCTTATGTCATTTAAATGATCCTATAGCCACCGACTCAATCATTAGATCAGCTCCGTGTCACAAAACTAATTTATACCACACCTGGCCATAAAGTGGCTTTTTCTTTGTATTACCACCCTAGTTGTGTAATGTACTATTCCCTGTGTCCACAGCTCAGCAATCACGGTGTTCCCCCAGCGCACGGACTTACAGCACGAGTACAAGATATGGAACCCGCAGTTACTCAACTATGCGGGGTACAAGATGGAGGATGGCAGCATCCTCGGTGACCCAGGACGGGTTGAATTCACTGAAGTGAGTGTTTGATTTGATGTGAAACGTTTTTCTTTTCGGTTAGCACGGCTACATAAAAAGGCCACAACAATCCCGCGAGATAGCATGTAACAGCCAATTGGAAAGCGCATCTGTAACGCAGCGGAATGTTCGCGCGTTCTCTTTGACTGTCACTGAAAAAGAATCGGAAAAAAAAACATTTATTTATGACAGCACAAAAAGGTAGACATTAAGTGAGTAGAAAAGAAAATACAAAGAAATCTCACTGTTACAAAAAGGTCCCAAGGTCTTCAGGTGGAACCAGACAGGGGCGATGTCACGGCGAGTTATTCGAGCTCGACCGGTCCAGAATATGAGATATTTTGGTTTGATTGGCTCGACCCACTTAAAGTCCATTAGAGATAGACAGCGCCACCAATAGTGCCAAGCAACCAAACCATTCCATTGTCTCTGGTCTGACGTCGAAAACGTCGACAACATCAACGTTACTGCTGTGTCGCGCTAGATAAGTCTGAGATTTTAGTTTCGTATCGGGCTATTTGGTACAGATCTGGGACTTCTAAAAAATATTTTTCATCACACTTGCTCGAAAATGATGTCATTACACGTAGGTTCTGCGGGCCGTAAATGACCTATTACGCCCTAGGGCGTAATGGTTTTCTTTTTAAATTTGAAACATGGTTTTGTTTTACTCTTATTTGTCGTGTTCAAAGGAAATGCCAATTTACTTTTTTAACTTTTATCACTGAAATAGTTATTTAAAGAGAACTGTTATTGCAAATACATATAAACACATATTTCTGTTACATTAATTTAATGTTTAAATAGTGTATTTCAGTATTTTGCAAATATAAAATCAACCGTTTTAGGTCTTTACCGTTATGGGTTCCGAACGTGTCTTGACTTTCGCATTGTCTATGGATATGTCACTAATGTCACTGTCAGTTTTACAATTTTATTTAGGTTAAGTAAGGTTATTTTAATTAGATTTCCTCACAAGTGTGATGAAAAACATTGTGTGTGCCACGGGCGGTAAAGGAATTACAAACTCGTGTTATTAAAGCCCTCGGCTTCGCCTCGGCCTTGTAACAAACACTCGTTTGTAATTCCTTACTTACCACCCTTGATACACAATGTACTATTTCATCACACTTGCTCGAAAATGGTGTTATTACACGTAGGTTTTGCGGGCCGTAAATGACCTATTACGCCCTAGGGCGTAATAGTTTTCTTTTTTAATTTGAAACGCTGGTTCTGTTTTACTCTTATTTGTCATGTTCATAGGAAACGCCAACTTACTTTTTTAACTTTTATTACTGAAATATTTATTTAAAGAGAACTGTTATTGCAAATACATGTAAACACATATTTCTGTAACATTAATTAAATGTTTAAATAGTGCATTTCAGTATTTAGCAAATATAAAATCAACAATTTTAAGTCTTTACCGCTATGGTTTCCGAACGTGACTTGACATTCGCATTGTCTATGGATATGTCACATATGTCACTATCAGTTTAACAATTTTATTTAGGTTAAGTAAGGTTATTTTAATCAGATTTCCTCACAAGTGTGATGAAAAACATTGTGTGTGCCACGGGCGGTAAAGGAATTACAAATTACTTACCGCCCTTGATACACAATGTACTATTGGGATTACATTAAAATCTACAGGAACTTCGACAAAAAATGTCCACGAAAAAGACACGAGTGAAACGCTCAAATAATGACCCGTCTCAACTCAACTCAACTTCTCACGCTAGCCGTGCACTAGGGAGATATTATTATTTTTTATTTTCTATGACAATTAGTGCACAAATTGCCACCATAGCCGGTTCGATTATTTACAAGTGGCAACAATTAAATGCATCAATCTGACGCGCCATCTGCAATCAGCCTCATTGGAACTACTATCTTTACTTAACGTTCTGCGAGTTGTTATCACAATGACAGCGGTTAAAATGCCCAAATGCCAGAAATATCGCCCGGGTAGGGTGTTGTATATGAAATAAGCCGTCTGGTTAATTATAGGCTACACAGCTGACCAAGTTGAATTCACAGAGATGATTTAATCAACGTGCTCATTTCCCAGCCGTTGCCATTTGGGGTTAGGAAATGAAACGGAACAGTGGTTTTCCTATTAGTAGGCTGATCTAGTAGGGGAACCCGGGGCAATATAGGCCCCTTAAGGATATGTCGTTATAACGTGAGATCCGATTAAAATATGTCATTGCCAGAATAATCATTTATTATAATAATCAACAGTCTTTAATTTTAACAGCAAATAATTAGCTCAGTCTACCATTTCTTTGGTCCATAGACATAAACAAAAAAAATAAAAATTGCTCATATTGCCCCGTGCTTGGGGCAATATGAGCAATTTTTGATGGCCATACCTGGGGCATTATGGGCCGGGGCATTATGAGCATAACTTCTCAGACATTTCAAACCGGGGCAAAACGGGCATCAATCGGGGCAATATGGACATAGTGCCCATATTACCCCGTTCATAATGCCCCGAAGTCATGATTTCGATAAACCGACCTTAAAGCTTTGAATGATTATTCTATTAAAATCTTAATTAATCCCGTATAATATGAAGATATTAAGCTAGTCAACACGTTCATTACATTTTAATAATGACACCAAAATGTAACATACATAGATCAAACAAAAACTTAGAAAATTATATCAAAGAGATTATTTACGTATTTTTTTCGCTCGCTCCGTGAAACGAGTACGCACGTTGACATTACCGTTCACCGCGCGGTCGCGGGGCGTACTGGCGTTGGTTTCGATACTCGCTTAGTGCCTGCGGCGGTTAGGGAGGGGAAGGGAACGCCTGTTCATTTTGCCCCGGGTGCCTATATTGCCCCGGGTTCCCCTACGTTTAGATACCAATTAGCTGAATATCAGAGCAGTTATAAGTATGCAAAGTATAACACTTGATAGTAATATAGTCTAAGCGCATACAATCGACCGAAGACGAGATTTAGACAGTGCTATCGTTCGGGGGCGTGCCCCGTACCCCGAGTACCTAAAGAACCCCATATATTGACGTGCTTGTATAGTAACTGGGGCATGATTTCCAGTAGCCTTATGATGCTACGCTTTGTCACGCGATAAATAAATGATAAAGCATCCGTCACGTGCTGACAAATAATGTGTGAGAGTGACGGATGCTTTGTCATTTATTTATCGCGCGACAAAGCGTAGCATCATAAGCCTACAGGGCTCAAATAACAACATTATTTACTTATACGCCGCGGCGGGGATTTTTTTTAAAAGACGTCATAAAAAAGGAGTGTGTTGTTTTTTTATAATGTTTGTAACTTCAGAACTCCATCACTCCATGAGTCGAATCGAATCTATGTGGAATCGGGGAACTCCTCAAATATTGTAGGCAAATATAGAGAAATTTCAGTATTTTTATAGTAACTCACGCATTTGTTTCTAAATCCACCTCTGGAGATGGAATCCACGATGAGCTGAAAGAACTCCTCAAATATTAACGGCACATACATTACATATAACAGTTTCAGTATTCACGTGAATTTGCAAGCTTCGTAGTTCGTAGTGTGTGTTCGAAACCGGCTATTTTTTTAAAGTAATTAAACTGTGCTGTAGTAATCACTTGTGGGCAAGACGTCTAATCTTTCCATTTTTCCAGGTCTGCATAAAGCTGGGATGGAAACCGCCGTACACAAAGTGGGACATTCTGCCGCTGGTGCTGCAGGCCGACGGGAGAGACCCAGAGTTCTTCGATATACCACGGGACATCGTAATGGAGGTCGAAATGGAACACCCGCAGTAAGTTTTTTATAATTCAGTAGATCAGTAGATTTATCAAAAATCAGGTAAATCTACTGCTTTATGCGCCCCCTTCCATGTGCCGCCTGGGGCCATGCCCCCCCCCCCCTCCCTCCTTGGTACGCCATTGGCTATATTTAATGTACCTTGAGTTACCCAATCAGACTGTTTCAACTGATGCGGAGTAGAGATGTCGAGTATTGTGATTTGTGAACATGAACATACGGTCCGTTCAGCTTACCTCACCCGAAACGCACCCAGAGACTTAGAATTAGTCAATCTGTAGGCTTTTGATGGCACTGTAGTGCGAAAAATAAATGATAAAGCATCCGTCACTCTCACACACTATTTGTCAGAACGTGACGGATGCTTTATCTTATCATTTATCTATCGCGCGACAAAGACATGGAGGTGGTTATAGGAAAGACATGGAGCCCAGAAATATATCGAGAAAGAAGAAAAAAGTTCCTCGATTTGTATGAGAACGTTGCGTGTCAGATTTTTGCGTTTGACAGTTTGAACGGCCCGAGTGCGACTGAGAGATAATTTGCGCAAAGCGCAAAAGTCATGGCACGCGAAGTATAAGCATTTGTTGGGTCTACTTTAATACTTGGCTTGTGCATGGAGCGAACTGGTTCAAGACCGACCGCGATGGCGGAACTGCGGTCACCCGCTGCCTCATGTAGAGAACATAGGCCTTTTTTAAACCAAGCTAAATTGCAAAAACGGCGTTTGATACGTTAGTAGGAGGTGTTGCCTTAGCCAAAAAATATTTATTAAAACCATATATGGTTAAGACATGTTTACATACTATCTAACCTGTCATGTAAAGAAACATATGCCGTTTAATATTAACCGTCAGTTTTGTGACGACCACTAATTTCTACTTAGTACAGTTAGCCTCAAAAGTAGCTGGACACTTTAGTGCTACGCCACGATACAAATATATTATATTCAGCTACTTTTGAGGCCGACCGTACTTAAATTTTTTAATGAAAATGCCCATCTATCTTATTGCGCAAAAGCAGAATAAATTAAGAACACTTTTACATTTATAATAATAATGGGTAACAATAAAGATTGTATCATATAATATTTTCTACTCGTATCCTATACATTGTTATGTCTAGATGAGTAGGAAGATATTAATAGCATAATGATGATCCAGCGAGCAGTAATAACACTTAATTATATATTTTACGAGACATCAATGATCGTAAAGGGGGAAAAACGTCATTGTTCAACATGGATGATGTCGTAATGTGCGCTTTCATTACGTATTGGTGTTTTACGTAGGCGAGAGAATACGATGACACACGGGAAGCACGTTTGTAAATAAAACACGTAACGACGAGTAATTAAAACATACTCGTAATTGATAAAACGGGAAAGTGATTCAGTATATGAACTTCGAACGTTGATGAAATTAGAGAATCAATTTTACCCACCTACTTAAATTTGATATAGGTATGGGTTAACGCGGGCTTATTTTCTGCAACTCGACAAATATGCGCCTATTTTGCTGATGTGTTGATGGCACTACTCTTGCCAACCCAATTCTACCAGAAAGCCTAGCAGACCCTTGACGTTGCCGACGACTTCTGGGAGTGATCCGAGGTGGTGTGCCCGGTACCTGGCCACCCCCGGGCATTCGAGAATGCCGTGGGCGGCTGTCTCCTCCACCTCCATGCAGGCTTAAATTTTAATATTATATTGTATCAAAAGAGTCCTTCGTTGATATAAGCGGCCTCAAAATGGGGTATCGTTCAAGTTTTTTACGTCACTCCAATTTGATACCGATGGCCGATGGGGCGTAAAGGTTCTCGAATGTAGACCACGAACCAGAAGACGTAGCATAGGTCATCCCCCCACAGGATTAGTCTGACGACCTGGCCAGGGTCGCCGGAAGTCGATGGAGGCAGGAGGCGTGCGACAGTTCGCTGGTTATTTATAGCACACATACTCCCAAATAGACGCCTATGTTTTGTTTTGTTGGTCGAAAAGCTTAACTTAGGAGCATCGATATATAATAAGTATGGAAGCGTAACTGACGCTCAAAATGGGCCCCAGGGAATACGTACTAACGGGGCGGAACTAGGACTTAGTACTGAAGAAATAACCACATTTTTAGTAAAAAAAACCCCACCGCGGTGCACTTTGAAACTGCATAAAATCCGCCATTTTTTTTATTTTAACGAACTTCATACCCAGTGACACTCGCACCATCAAGACGAATCTAATGATGTATCATTTATCAAAATCGGATGTGCCGTTGAGTAGTTACGAGCGGACACATGAACGGACATACATACATACATACAGGTCAAACACATAACCCTCCTTTGGGCTTCACCGCAGTCGGGTAAAAACTATACCGGCAAATGAAATTCTCACGTCGGTAGCATTGTAACCAATCACAGATTTTTGTCTTTTAAACGATATGCGACCTATCCAAAAATTAAGTTTTCACAAACTTAATACTAATATTTGTCATAAATTATTTTAGACTCACACATATTAAACATTAAGTTGGTTACAATGCCACTTGATACATAAGACGTATTGATTTTAAAAAGTGGGCGTTGTGGGGCAAAATTCGCCGTCAGTTTTGTTAGGCGTTATCGTTCCATACATTATATTACGATGCCTAGGAGTAACCGTCTTCCACTGCACATTGCTCTGATATATTGCGCCGCAAGGAAACATTCCCGGTCGCTCCCGCAAACCGCAGATTGCCCGGCCGACTGCCCACGGCTATTTGAGCGCATGTGAACACTTTCACTGGCTCTGCATTACATATAATGCGCGGAAAAGCGAGCTTCGTTCGTGCATTAACATTCATTTTTGTGCACATAGTCACTACCGTGGCTTTAATTGCTCTTTCTAAACGCTCGACCATGTTCGTTCGTCATAATATCATGAATTATTTTTATCATATGGATGAGTAAGAGATGTATTTTTTTTATGAATTAGAAAGAGTAATAACGTCCACGGTAATGACACGTTGTATCTATAGTATTTAAGGGTTCAATACAAAACTCCAAAAAGTCTTAATTCCGAGTTAGGACATCTTCAGTTTAGCTAAAAAATTAATTGGGTTGCATAGGAATAGTATGACACGAGCAAAGCTGCAGAAAAAAAAATTCAAACTTTAATCCAAAACGTATCCTCTGCCGAGTCGTACAAAATAAGAAGATGTAGCTCGAGTTTACGATCTCCTTCGGTTAAGGTACCCTACGTGAGACATAAGCTGGAGAAACAGATCTTGCACCATTACATCTCAAAGAAAGCCATTTCAAGTTCACTGACACCGACTGAAATACGTTTTTAAGGATAAATTTTAGTTATATATCAAAAAAAATACTGGACATTATACAATAAAATATTATTAATATAAAGTCTATAAAAATCAATACCCTTTGATATATAAGTATATTCAAACATCAACATTTGTCCCGAAGAAATATAACTTACTGTAATTGATTATAAATACTCAAACTTAGGCAAAAACATTTCCTCGACCGATTGAACATTATTGCTACAATTGTGATTTAACTCTGTAGTAAATCTCTACACAAGACTAATAAAAAATAAAATAAAACATACGTATTGATAGTAATAATATTAGAACAGAAACGGTGTCTAAAACTTTTGTGAGGTCGAGTGCGAGGCCTTGCTGGTAGAAAAGTAATGGTGAAAACAATGTTCATTGCTGAATACCGTGTCCAGTTTGAAAGGTCTTCACCGAGATCTTAACAATGTTTTGCTACCCGTTCGTTCAATTTTCTCGAGGCAGCATAAGGCACCAGGTTTACTTGGTCTGTCCATCAGGATTACATCCACAGTCGGATCAAACTCAAAACTCAAACTCTCGAACTCAAACTCATTTATTTCTGCAAGTAGGCCTCAAGGGCTCTTTTACATGTCTGATTCTTTTCTTTTGGCGATTCGGTAGATTACCTTCTGGTTAGAAGAAGCGCCTGAAGAAACTCACCAGTTTCTCTTTTAAAAACACATTACAACAATTGTGACATTATTACATAAAATGACATTTATAAAATGCAACAATCAAATGACTGGGCTCAGTTTTTTTTTCGAGATCGTTCTTTATCGAGATCTTTGTCGAGATCGTTCGTACGGTCTTGTTGCTTGCTCTTTGCCTACCACCAGGAGTTTTCTCCAAATTCTGTGGATCTTGCAACGTCATGCAACGTGGCCATGGGCTTATTAATCACTATTCTTAACGCGACGGTGATGGTTTTCACTAGGTTCGGCTGGTTCAAAGACATGGCCCTGCGTTGGTACGCGGTGCCGGCAGTGGCCAACATGAAGATGGACTGCGGAGGCCTCGAGTTCACGGCGACGGCGTTCAACGGCTGGTACATGAGCACCGAGATCGGGTGCCGCAACTTCTGTGACAGCAGCCGGCTCAATATTCTAGAGGTAAAGGGTCACGACCCTTTGACTCCCTTTTAGGGTTCGGTACCCAAAGGGTGCCAATAGGACTCTAATACTACTCCTCTGCTGCCCGTTTATCCACCTGCCCACCCTGTCTGTCACAAGGCTGTATCTTTTGAACCGTAATAGGTAAAGACTTTAAATTTTCCTAGAATGCGTGTTTCTATTGCCGCTGTAATAATAAATAATAAAAAACCGGCCAAGTGCGAGTCGGACTCGCGCACCGAGGGTTCCGTACAAACTCATAAGTAGATACATGAATAGCTCAAGAAAAACTATATGGCGATTAGTTTAGTAGGAGCAAATAAGTATGTGTTAAGATTTTTGCAAATTTCTCAAAAACGGTTCAAGTTAGGAAAACCGTTATAGTTTTCCTGTAATATATAGGACGACATTAGTAATTGCTAATTATTACAGATTTTTCTGTTCAGTAACTTCGAAGATAATAGGGGGGGAATGGTATATTTTTAAACGTTTTTCCCCATAAATCAAAAACTACTTATTTAAAAAAAATACAAAAATAGCGTTTTAATCTATAAATCAAGCCCTTTCTTTTTATACCCCACTCGATATAATAGCCCTACTTTCAATTTTCAAAGTCTCATTACGGACCCCTTTAAAAAAAAGTAAAAAAGTTACAAGATTTTTTTTACATCCCATAAGCTCGGGTTAGCGGTTCTTAACACTATTCCGAATTTCAAGTCGATCGTCATCAGTAGATCCTGAGATATCTTGCTCTGACAGACGGACAGACAGACAGACAGACAGACAGAGTCGCACCATAAGGGTTCCTTTTTTACCATTTTGGTACGGAACCCTAAAAACGAACTGAAATAAAAAATAAATGGGAGCCGCATACAAGATGCTCGACGGTGGTACGGAACCTGCGGGTGCGACTCCGACTCGCACCTAGCCAGATTTATACCTTGTATCTATAGCCGTAGTCATCAGCGAAAACTAACGGTGAATCGGGACATGCAAATATATCTGACACAGCCATATTGCCTATACCTATTATTAGCGATAAGGTCGTGTCAGATATTTATGCGTGCCGAGTTTCATAATATTATTGCCGG
Organism: Eudemis profundana; assembly: GCA_947034925.1. NCBI lineage: Eukaryota > Metazoa > Arthropoda > Insecta > Lepidoptera > Tortricidae > Eudemis > Eudemis profundana. Next base: position 4,350,018 of record OX344802.1, on the reverse strand, counting down.
TGCCTTTACAACTTAATATAAAGCCGAGTACATAATATGTAAGAAAAAGAGAGACTATTGGTAACTAGTCGATTATTGTCGTATGTCACCCTCGCATACCACATAATAATAACTTTCTTATTATATTCAAGGACACGTCTGGTATAGAGAACTCTATTCACATAGGTTAGGTGGCTTTCTACAAAAACCAACACTCATGTAATAAGTATATAATAAATAATAACAAGGAATGGGATTCGCCTTTATAGGTTGGATTATGCATACCCCATGTGTCGTCGGAATAAGCACACGACAATAACTAGCAGTATTTTATCCCGAATAAAAATGGACAGAAAACAATTTACATGTAGAATTTACATCTAGGAAAACCGACTTCTGTCTTTCGGCTTGAGATAACCTCGATTTCTTCACAACCGTTAGAAGGTCAGTTTGTCATTAAATTTACTTTGACTTCCAGCAAGTGGCTGTAAAAATGGGCCTCGACACCAGTTCGATGGTATCACTCTGGAAAGATCAAGCGTTGGTGGAAATCAACAAGGCGGTGCTATACAGCTTCCACCGGGATGTTGTGTCCATAGTGGATCACCACTCCGCTTCAGAACAGTTTATGAAGCATTTGGATAACGAGAACAAAAACAGGTTTGTTATACGAGTGTATTTTTTTTTATGCAGTCCACTTGGGTTATGTAATAAGTGAAATGAACTGTCTTACTTTGCCGACCTGTGATTGCTTAAGTACTTGATGAAAAGCAAACCACACGTAACTTTTAAAGCCAAAGGGTGCAAATTCATTATCACTCTGAGGATTACAGAAGTAGCAATTCGTGCGCCTGTAATTACAATGGCTTTCTTAGTCTTCAAACTGGAATACTACAATGCAGTGCATTACTTCTGCAGCAGAAATGACTGAGAGCCTACAACAGAACGTTAATTCCAAAATCTAAGGAATTCTATATTTTTATTTGGAAACTGTTTTCTATAATTCGCTTCTTTTCAGAGGAGGCTGTCCAGCTGACTGGGTCTGGGTTGTTCCTCCGATGTCATCATCCCTTACACAAGTGTACCACCAAGAAATGTGTTTATATTATCCTAAGCCCTCTTATGAATATCAGGTACATCTTATTTAGTCACTTCCAAATCTGAATGATTTACTTACTCGGAAACTATTGTTTGCTTAACCAGCACATATGATTGTTTAGATAAGCGCTTGGAAAACCTACGATTGGTACAAATCAGGAGAGAGACCGCAACGAAAGTTCCACTTCAAGCAAATAGCGCGAGCCGTCAAATTCACATCTAAACTGTTCACCCGGGCACTCTCCCGGCGTGTCAAGGTCACCATCCTCTACGCCACGGAAACAGGCAAATCTGAACAGTATGCCCAGGCGTTAGGGACCTGTTTCGGACATGCTTTTAATGCTCAGGTTAGTTCATTTTGTATATTGTCAAGTTTACCCTTAAACTGTTCACCCAGGCTTTCCCGCCTCACTCTCCATTGTATACTCTCAAGTAGACTATCCGATACTCGTACTTTAAGAACTTGAATCAACGATTGATTCAATGCGGACATTTGATAATCTACTTTATGTTTTTAACCAGGTGTTCGCAATGGATGAGTACGACAAATTCTCAATTGAACACGAGACGCTGATTCTGATTGTGACCTCAACTTTCGGAAATGGAGAGGCCCCTGCCAACGGCCAGGTTAGTAGAATGCTTTCTTTTCATCAACCACTTCTTCGAGTTAATCGTCCATTAAGGTTAGGTTTAGCAATAATACGTCTTTGATCGATGCATCGATTGACAAGAGGAAATTGATAGATGAATTGTGTCATTTACGTTTTCAATTGTAGTAGCGTTATCTGAATGAAAAAATTTACTATTGTTTCTCTCTCACAAAAATAAGTTCCATCAATTAGTCAATATAATATTCGTAACCTGCTTCATAGAGTATTTATATAATTTTTTTTTTTCTATTGGCACGTTTAGTGCTAAATTCGGAATGTTCTATACATACTTAACATTGTTAAACGGTTATTTTGCTTCACAGGATTTCATGGACCATCTTTTTGAAATGCAGAATAGGCAAAATAATTTAGAGGGTGTAACTAAGGCCGTTAGTCCTGGGTAGGTAACATTTTTCATTGATTAAATAATATATATATTGTTAAAAATACTGAGTGCAAACCATTAACTGTCTATGGATGTTTTAATTTCAGCTTTAGGACTCCAACTCCAAAATCTCTAATGAGGACTAACAGCATGGTGTCACCTACTCCTTCGTCCAAAAGACCTCTTTCACGGGTGGAGTCCAACAGAAGTGAGATTTTTCGGATATGTATTAATGAATACATTTATTATGTTACCTAAAGAACAGAATACTCGTACAAGTATGCTCGTAGATAGATCTTGAGCTTTTACTTAATAAATAAATAAATAAATATTAGGGGGACAATATTACACAAATCGAACTAGCCCCATAGTAAGCTCAAATAAGGCTTGTGTTATGGATACTAGACGACGATATATTTAATAGATACAAATACTTAAATACATAGAAAACATCCATGACTCAGGAACAAATATTCGTGCTCATCACACAAAGAAATGCCCTTACCGGGATTCGAACCCAGGACATCTTGCTTCGTAAGCAGGGTCACTACCAACTAAGCTAAAGCGGTCGTCGTTTACTTACTAATCATAATGCAAGCGTGATCTCGTTATAAAGTAAAGCGTTACCTTTAGTAACATTTTGTATGTCCTGTGCAAAATGTGGCTTTAATTTTGATACAAATTCGAATTAATTTGATAGGTACTAATAAAAATTGTTTATAAACAGGTACAACCGGAGACTCTTCAATTGAGAATCTCGGGCCATTGAGTAACGTCAGCTTCGCAGTATTTGGCCTAGGATCCAGCGCATATCCGAAATTCGCAAACTTCGCGAAAACTCTGGACAGAGTTTTGGATGAGTTAGGAGGAGAAAGGATCTTAGACCTTGCGACTGGTGACGAGATGCTTGGACAAGAACAAGAATTCTATTCTTGGTGTTCTAAGATCTTCCAGGTACGTTACACAGAAATCAAACTTCGCAAATTCATAACAGACACTGCTTTTGATTTTAAGTAATTCAATTTTGTTGCTTTAGGTGGCCGCTGAAACATTTTGCGTTGAAGGAGATATGGTGCTCGATGGTAAAAACGCAATGTCCAAATTGCCTCTAACAGAGGAAACTGTTAGGTTCAATAAACCAGCAACGGAGAGCATCGTGCCTATCAAGGTAGCACTGGAGCACTCCTTCAAGAAGCAGTTGATCCCATGTGTGATCAAGAAAAACAAGTTCCTAGGCGATCACACTGAAGATCGTGAAACCATCTTTGTAGATATACAACCAAGGGTAAGTCCATACAATCTTCATAGTATTCAACTTAAAGATTTGATAGTAAGTAAAGACAAAAAGGAAGAAGAATGCTCTCCCAAATAAAGTTTATTTACTTGTGACATGGAGGCATAACTATAAAATTCGAAGAAAACTCCAATCGTCAGCTATTTTTTCTAGAAAATATAAAGCAAAACAGTTCGTGAATATAAGTCGTTTTTAGATGAACAGCTATATTAATTTATTCATATTTTATATACAGAATATTTATTTATTTACCAATATAGAATATTTAATAGACGACCTAAGATAAAGAAAATTCAATTGAAAATCTTAAGGTTCAGTCCATTCCTTATCCCATGATGACGGAATCAGTTATAGTAATTATCTTGCACATTACACACTCTCTAACAGGTATTCTGTTGTAAATCCACTTTACCTTACAGGATGAAATTAAATACGATCCCGGAGATCATCTTGGAGTTATGCCTTGCAATCGTGAAGAAGTTGTGGAAGCAGTATTAAAACGGCTAAAAGAAACCGATGTCGATACTCCTATACAGCTACAAGTCATGAAAGAAAACCTTACACCTCTTGGTAATACAAGCTTAAAACTTAGAAAATGCTTTACAAATCACATTATTTTCACCATCAGCCATTATACGTCCCACTGTTGGGCAGGCCTACTGTTTTAGGTGCATGAGAATGAATGGGTTCTTCTTCTGTTCTTTACATACACCTTTGAATTTCCTCAGGATATTTTTTTTACTGAAATGCTAATTATATTTATTGAAATTTAATCTTTCAAGGTTCGTCGAAGGTTTGGGAGAAACATGAGCGCATACCAGTTGTATCGATCCGGGATCTGTTTACTCGATTCCTAGATATTACTACTCCACCGTCCACGGCTATTTTGAAGTATTTAGCCCAAACGTGTACTGATATAAAGGATACTACGAGAATGAATGAACTAGTATTGGTATGATCCATTATATGAAATTACAGTTTTACAAATTTCAAGAATTGTCACTTTATCTGCGTTTTTCACTTTTAGGACTCCAATAAGTATGATGACTGGAAACACTGCTGCTACCCACATTTAGGTGAAGTGTTGGAGCAATACCCATCGTGTAAGCCTCAGGGCTCGCTCCTAGCTGCACTTTTGCCACCGTTACAACCAAGATTCTATTCCATTTCTTCATCACCTCTTGCACACCCGAATCGCATACATCTCACCGTAGCTGTTGTATTTTTCAATTCTCATAGTAAGTATTATTTTGATTTCTGTAGCCATCATTTACAATATAAATGTTACCAGTTAACTTGAGAACACCTTATATTTTACAGATGGAAAAGGCACAACACATTACGGCGTCTGCTCGAATTATTTGAAGAATCTACGGGAAAACCAAGAGCTCTACGTTTTCTTAAGACGGTAGGAGACGTTTCCCAAAATAAAATAACTGTTTGCATTAAAATTATGTACATGTGTTTCATTGCCTGTTTTATTTCAGTGCACCAAGCTTCCATCTACCAAAGAGTTTGTCGGTACCCCTCATCTTGATAGGACCTGGTTCTGGTATCGCGCCACTGCGAGGATTCTGGCATCATAGAAAATACCAAATGAAAGACATGAAACCGAATGAGAAACTCGGAGAGGTTTGGCTTTTCTTTGGATGCAGAAATAAAGGGATGGATACATACAGAGTCGAGAAAGAGCAAGCTCTTCGAGAAGGAACTCTTACTAGAGTGTTCTTAGCGCTCTCAAGGGAAAGCGGAGAGGAAAAGGTAAACTAATCTATCCAGTTTACCAAACACTATATTATCCTTTTCAATATTATTGACCGAGCGAGTACAAAGCGTCTCCATTTCAGCTTGAGCAAAAATGCTTTCGCATATCTGTCCGAATGTGCGGCTATTCTCTATAGGTCGCATTTTCCAACCGGTTTCCGTGAAATTTTGTGTAGGTTCCATAATTATATAGATCTTATTTGTCGATTCAATTTTCAGAAGTTGACTCGCAAGGTTTACAACTCACAGAGCGACTAGAGTTATCCTTATGTAATTGAAATTATTTTCTAAAGAAACAACACTTTTTGCAGAAGTATGTCCAAGACTTTCTGAAAGAAGAAGGTGCTGCCATAGCCCGGATGATGACTAAAGAAGAAGGCCACTTCTACGTGTGCGGTGACATCACGATGGCCGAAGAAGTACAACAAACATTGAAACAGATAGTGCGAAAACACGCCGGCATGTCGGAACTAGATGCAGACAATTTTATAATGGGCTTAATGGTACGCATACATATATCTATACATGTAAAATAGTTCCGTAATTAAGGTACTTATAGACAACGTTTTGCCTGAGCTACTGCAGATAGCAGGAAGAACTTTGAAACACGTTTTCTTTGGGGGATGTGGAAGTGCACTAAGACGGGATTTTTCATAACTCCTAAAGGACTTAAGTTTTATGAAAAAGCGGAAATGCACACGAACGAATTCAGAACGAAAATTTCCATAGGGCATCAGTAAGCGACTGTCTGTTTTCACGTCTCAAAGTGTTTATGGTAGAAATTCTGGTGAAGGAGTCGGAACTTAGCTGTCGGATTGACAGTCCCCGTAAAGCATCGGTACAAAATGCGAGTAAGGATCTTAAAGTGTACGACGGCACTGATTTTGAGTATTGTCGTGCGAAATTTCTTACAGACTATTTCTTTTTAAGCCACCCTGTATCCTGGTGGTATTTAACTGCCCGCCAGGCAGAGTGAAAGACAATCCGACTTCCTAGACTGGGAAAATGAAAAATTATATACACCACTGGCGCTCGTAAAGAATACCCTGGATCCTATAATTATGGCACAAACATCTGCGACCTGGGAAATTCTTAATTTTTTTGCCCTAGATGTGTAATATACTATTTCATCGTCCTAAGCGCCTTTTCTATTCGCGGCGCGGCAAGAAATTACCACTTCCTGGCCAAAGGAAGACGTAAAATTATGTACACACCACGAGCGGTAATAAAAAGCTCCAAATGACCCTCACCTGCGGCTGGGGCCACAATTGATCTGGGTTCCTTATTATACCGCCCTAAGTGTTTTCCATCAAACTAGGCAATACTTGTATTGGGTACTTCACGACAGAGAGTAACGTAAGCTACCAATTTATTGCGTGTTTCTTCATTGATGGTTGGATGATCATGATTATTCAGGTGTCAATATATCTTGGGATTAAAGTTATACTTATCTAGATTAAAATTAATACTTAAATTTCCGCTATAAATAAATAAACACGCGATGAAATGGTAACCTCCGTTACATTTTCATGGAATTGCCCTATTCGTACTGAATGCGTACCTATATTGTGTGTTTCAGGACGACAACCGCTATCATGAAGACATATTTGGCATCACTCTGCGCACCGCACAGGTGAAGACAGAGAGCTGGGAAAACGCGCGAAGATCTCGACTGGAATCTGCGCAGTCGCAAGCATCATCGTAAATTGTGCTAAGATGAAACGACAATGGTTATTCAATTCAGTTCAATTCATTTATTTCAGAATCCATATAATATGTGTTAGTAACAAAGGTCTTAAGTGCCATGTTGATAAAGATTGCAAAGTAAATTGTAAATGAATATAGCTAAATCTAGTCGGATAAACTGATACTTCAAGACCTTGCAAATAAATTATTACATTACCAATCAAATTTTACACAGCTAAACAAAAAAAATCCGCCCTAAATATATTTCTTTTAGTACTTGGTCGTACAGAATTTTGAAATTAAATCACGAGCGTGTAAGATTGCAGGCATTGAACACTAAACGTTAATAAAACTTAGTAACACGGAAAATCAAAAACTAGAAACAATTTTGCAAAACTGTAGTTCCATTACTGGAATTAAAAAATTAACTATAGAGCTTACTAATATGTTGCTCAACAGGTAGTACACAAGCTTTATGAGCGTATAAGATCTTATACAAAGATTATAAATTGAATTAGCGCAATAATAGCTGTATAAGATGTTCGAGTAAAGAGGGCAGTGTTATTATTAGGGTTATTCTTCAGAAATATGTCTACGACTTATTCCTCTGTCTCCATACATTTAGTATGAAAAAGGGCCAGAGGAATAAAGTGACCGCAGACATATTTCTGAAGAATAACCCATTAACGTCTCTTTACGTTTCCATTGCTTACTGAACATAGCGCGTCTCTATTTTCCTCTATGTCTGACTGTCAATACAGTGGACATCAAACAATCGTTTTAAGTACATTGATCTAATGCAATGTTGTGATTAGTAAGAATAATAAGCATTTATAACTTAACTATGTTAAACTTAAGTTTATATTAATTTTATGCTTAGTTTTATTTTTTAACTTAATTTTAAAAGATGGAATCTTTCCAGTATTAAATAGTTTGAGATTTGACATTGGGAATACGAACGAATACTTTATTTTCTGATATGAATCTAGTATATGATTCCCAAATTGATTGTTGTAGTTCAGACGATTTTTGATATAGGTTACTACTATTATGATGAATATTATGATTATTATGTAAACAAAGTTATCAGTCAATTTACACTATTTTGAATTTAGATTTCGCGTATTTTAGAACCTATCATTAGGTAGCGGTTGAATAAACTACTGAGTGGAAACAAGTCGCTTTTTGTGTTACAATACAATACATTGAGATGCTGGTGCAATTGCTTTGAACATCATAATTATCATTGGCTGAAAGACATCCAATGTAGGCCTCCTCCAAATAACACCAGGATAGCCGTTCCTGCGCCGGCTGCATCCAACGGACTCTAGCGGTTTTAGCCAAGCTTTGTATAAAAGTTTTTATTGAAATAAAAAAGTCTGTTTCACTTTTACTAATTAAATTATCATTCAATTTAGAATCGTAATATAATTTTACATATATATTATTTATAAGTATTACAACAAAAATGGACTGAAAATGCGTGAAGCCAAAAATGGATACTTCTAGAAAAAAACGACGATTTGGTTTTGCATTCCTAAAGTCAGACAGAGTTCGTTCATTATGTATAGAACAATAACACGTATGTTTGCGAGTGGAAATGTACCTACTCGAAGCAGGCTACGTGACTGAACTACAAGGGCCTGGCCCTGTAGTAAACATTGTAGGTTTCAGATAAGGTTGTGACATGTATGTATAACATACCATAGAAGATGCTGACCTAAATACAGGGTGTAAGGGACCCTGAACCGAAAATTAAAACAGGGTTCCAAACCATAATCCTAAATTGAAAAACAGTGAACATTTTCCTCTAAAAATCCAAATCGTTTCTTTAACATACACAGTTTCCTCGTTTTTCTGTTTAAATTTTTCATTTGTATAATTTCTGCGAAGAGCGTGACTCTAGAAAAACATCGCATTTAGTTATTTCCTACTTATCAATAAAAAATATATTTTTCAGTTTTAGAAACAAAATAACTGATTCCGGTTAAAACGACACAACACAACACACAATCACGGTTTCCGTTTTCGGTGCGCTGTTTTTTACACCCGGTATATGTCATCATAATTTTGGCAATCTGGCTGCCTTTAATGACGTTGATAACATCTAGAAATCATCAACCATCAATCTAGAAGAGAAATAACTATATAGGTAAAATATTAGTTTAATTTATTGTACACCGTTAAACATATTTTTGATAAACCTGTTTAGTTTGGGTAATTTACATGTTTATTACGAATAAATGCTTTACTGAGTATAACCAGTAGTTTAACTCTTTCTCCTAACGACGTGGTCGTAGATTTCTATCTGGGTGTACCGTGGGGAGAAGATCCTCTGCTTCATGGTGTTTTGCCCAGGGTCCTGATGCGGGTCCGGCCAGATGATTTTGTGGTCGTGACGGTTTTGGAAGAGCAGTCCTTTGTCCGGGTCCATTATTGGCTACAAATGGTATAATTTAACTTCAGTAACAGGTATAGTTAAAGGTTTACGTGGGCTAGTTTCCGCCACTCGACGACAGATATGCGCCTACTTTGCGTGACTTTAGTCATATGTTTGCACCAATAGTTAAAAATATCAATATTGCAATTTTGACTAAATTTAGTTACTACATTTAAACGCAACTTATTACTGACCCGTGATTTTTACTTTACAATACCGCACTAGTGTTATAATGACCGCAAATTGACCAATGAGAGCACGCCGTGGGGCTCGGGCGCCGTATATTATACCCTCATCGCGCAGCAGCGCCGAGACCGCGTACATCGGCGCGCGCCCCGCACTACACCACGCCACAGGCGTTGTTATAACCCACACAATAAGTACAAAAACGGAAGTTCTGAATTAAGTTTTATTTTTTATTCGCAAGTGTGTTGAAGAACGTCGTACGCGTCTGACACTCGTGGGCATTGGTCATTACAGTCTCGGCCATTACAGCCCTCGTCTGGCGGCTCGACTATCCTCGACCAACGTAGCCCACTCGTATCATAATGTACCTACTATTATTGCAGAGGAATATTGTTAGCAATAAAAAGTATCCTGTATTTTTTATTGAACTTACGAGTAACTGCAAATCGGTTGATATGGGCATGTTTTATTAGTATCATCATCACTACTATGGCTCTCAGACTCCTGACGAAAAAGGTTTACCTTATTATTATTATTTTTTTTCTGATACGGTTGAATACTTGATATGTGTATATATGTATATATATATATATATATATATGTATATATTATAGGTATGTATATCTATTTATTTATTTAGTAGTATATGTTTATATATGTAGTTAGGTTATTTCTGATATGTATAATTGGTCATGTATTTATGTTGGGTTTTTATGTGTATTCAAAACTTGCCCTATTTTCTTTGTGTAAGTAAATGAATCAAGTTTGTTAGTTTGTCTATCTTCTGTGGTATTAGTTATTCTTTCTCATCTGCTCAAAGGTTAGCTGGAAGAGATCCCTTACAGGGATAAGCTCGCCTTTGTACATAACCATTGATTTTTGTACTGCTTCTGTATGATTGTATGTGCAATAAAGTGTTTACATACATACATACTATTTACACATCGGAAAGTTCATGGAAATGTAATACCAATTATTTAGTTTTATCTTCGCTATTTTGTTGTGTTTCAACAAACTTAAAAAAATACAGGAGCGAGAGACATTTTTTCTTCTTTAATTGAAGGAAAACATACAGGGAATAATGTATGAAGGTCGACGCTTTGAAGTTTTTTTACGCGTCATTATTATACACGTAATGTGGTAACATACTAATTAGGTCCTTTCTTCGACAAATTGTATAAAAAATAGTAGTTTCAAAATCTATAACATTTTTGTTTATTTAACGTAATAAATTATGCATATATTGCATTGATATCAATGCGATTAATAGATTACTATAACTATGAGGTAATATAGACTTTTGTGTTTTATGTCACATAGGTATTTTGGGTTGAATCTGCTGAATTTCATCCAAACATGGAAGGCTTTATACAAGTCCGTAATGACCAGGGTTTCAGTTTTCGGTACACTATCACTTACACCCTGTATGTATATTCGGTGTTATCTTTTGCCGTCGTCCTTAACTTGCAAAATAAGTCAGACTCAGGGCCTGATTTTCCCTTAGTGTGTCCCTTACACATACCTATTCAACACAAATGGATGACAAAAGAAAGCTCGAGCCCTGAATTTCGCCGCCCCTAAGAATTTGATACCCTGGGCCCCTAGTGTAAATCCAGCAATGGTCAGACTACCGTTACCAATAGATAAGACATTGCTCACTGACCTTATAAATTCTTCTGCTGTTGCTTCCGTCTGTAACGTTTACGAATGCTGATAGTCTAGGCCGCACTACACTAACAAACTTCTTACGTAACCTAAATATCCCCCTAAATACCCTAAAATGTGGCTTCTTACAAGAACCACTTTTCTATAACGATCGTTCACTCACCTTATAATTCCTGCTCATATTACTCCTCACCGTGCCGTGCCGCCAGTGGTAGTAGCCCAAATCACCGTCTCTCGGCCACAGCATCTTTTTGCCCTTGAAGAAGGGGGCCCAGTCCTCCGATATGAGTCGGTGGGCGTAGTCGATGTAGCCAGAAATCTCGAAGCCGCTCTTCGTGAAGTGTCGGAGAAATATTATGGACTGCAGAGAAAAATACAAAATAAATGCAATTCTACTTAGACATGCTGCGATTGAAATAGCTATGAATTGTGGATTTTTTAAAATTACTATCTCAGAAAGGGTCAGCGATAAATACAGAAGAGGTACACGAAATACGAGATGGCGAATGTACCCCAATTAATAACACTAAAATTATTGGAACTAGGATTAATCGTCACCATCATGGAATCATCTTCATTATTCACATGTTACCCGTTCAATCCTAGCTCTCTATTCATACGGTTACTCCTTCACTGGAACAGTGTGATCGCGTAGATCGCTGCACTTGCAGTGTATATTTATCAGCTGTAGAATGACGACGCGGTTAGCCATCTCCCGTACCGCCAGTTCCCGGTTGAAAGGGTCACTGAGCTCCCTCGCTGACCAGCACATACGGTTTCCCAAGTTGAACATTAGTTAGTAGAATGCTGACGCAGATAGGCCACTCTCGATTGAAAGAAAGCTCCCTCGATGACCAGCACGTACGACTTCACCGTCGGATACACGACCTCGTGCACCAAAAAGTGACGTCATTTGAACCCACGGTTATTTTCCTCACCTGAAGAATGCCGACGCGGTTAGGCCTCTCCCGGACTGCCAGCTCCCGATTAAAAGGGTCGCTGAGGTCAGCTCCCTCGCTGACCAGCACGTATGGTTTTACCGTTGGGAACACGATCTCATGGATCGCCGCGCGGCGCTTGTTGAACTGTTTCTCTGTTAGAGTGTCGCCATTCGCTCTATAAGGAAGAAATGGAAAAATGATAGACTAATTCACGATGATGCAACTACTGGAATAATTATTTTAACCGTCTTCGTAACCAAAATCAAATAGTTATTTATTTTAATACACTCTATTTTGTATGCTAATTAATCCGTGAAACATTTTATTGTTATCAATAAAGTAGACATGCTAATTGAGTATTTACTCATTGTGGAAACGCTACATAACCCTGAATGTTTAATTTCGAATGCTTCAAATGTCAGTACTCTGAACGCAGCTATCCAAATATTTGGAAATGTGAAATTTGCATATTGAGCAACATTGGAATTATGCAAATATTTGATTATTAGCAATTATTTATTTATTTATTAATACGTGTTACAGTAAAAAAAACCAATGCGTCATGAAACGTAAAAATAAAATATCTATTTAGGCGACCAAACGGCGTGGCCCCGTTGCATCGTCGTCTCCGGTGTAGGATTCGGCAGGTTGCCCCGGAACCAATAAAGCAAAATAGGTTTTTAGGTGGTCTCTTTAAAAATAAGTGCAGTACTCAATTGAATAATTTATTTGAAGACCGTGTACAGGTCGCCTTGTACCCATTGCTTGTACCCACAGTACAAGCATTGCTTAATTCGGTACTGGGTTGGTTCTTGTAAAATTATCCTCTAAATGTGTCCTTATTTAAAATTTATATTTTAATAGTAGTGAATACTGAATATTCTAACTTACCTATATCCCAAAGCAGCGACAGTTCGGGCCGAGGTTATGCTCCTAAGATTCCTGAGATCTGCGATCTCTATTAACGAGTCCAGATAATCATCCCAAGAGTCGAAGGCCAAAAGCCGACGGTCTGCCTCCAAGGAAACAGGGTACTCGTTCTTCTTTTCAGCCATTGCCATGATTGCTTAGTAATAATTTAAAATATTTATAAAAATGAAATAGTTATAAAAACCAAAATGATTAACGGTTGACGATAAACGTAAAGAAACGTCAACGTGTCGCTTGGTACCTTTTTTTAATATTTATCGTTTAGTAAGGACCTCTAAATAAGTTGCGTTGTATTGTGGCTGGAAAGAGGTTGTCTATAAACGCATTATAAAATCTCGCTTGCTAGTTTATTATTTAATGATCTTGTGTAGTTATTTACTTATTTGGTAACTTTATACAAAGGTTTTTTTTAAATTACCTTAATTACCTGGACATAATCTCGTATCATTTGAATGCGTTAAGCATATAAAAACATGGTGTCAAGTTGTAATAAACTGGTCAAGTTTACATGTTTCACGAAAAGTTTTTTAAATACTCGTATTGGTAAAATATAGCATTGACGTTTGCAAATGAAGTGTTTTTAAATGTTATCGTGGATACAAGTATTTTGTGGTCATCCCTGGCCGGTTTGTGATGTTCCGTGACTGATATGTGAATCAAATGTATATTGTACCACCAAAGTATTTATGAAATTTTCAACTTTATTTTTCAAATATATTCAACGGAGAGCTAAGTAGCGGAAAAGACTTCTCCAGCTCTATGTTTTAAAAGTTTTCGTAATATTTCATTTTCAATTCTTTTCCATTGCACGTTCGCTTTGAAGGCAATTATAAACTACCTTTTCATTTCTTAATAATTATTTGGATATTCAATAAGCGGCCGTTTTCTTGATTAAATACTAAAGGGTAAGGTTAGGCACCACGTTCCACGACACCTTTTATTCGAAATCTCACATGGTAAGCAAATCATAACTTAATATTTTAAATCTTGAAATCTGCGAGAATTTACCAGGAAACACATTCAATATTACATTTCGAAACTTGACGTCTCGTCCCAACACATAATTCAGTCCACAAATATTTCAATTCCTCAAAATTTGGCAACTGTTCGGTATTAGCGGCCAAAATCAAGGCACTTCAACTATTTCCGATATACGCAATCTCAACAATAGTTTGCGGGTGAAGTATGTCCTCTGTTTAAAGCTGCTTAGAGAGAACAGACTCCTGATCCTCTTAGGACAGACGTTATGTACCTATGGTATAAGAACGTCGACCACGCGTTCGGCTTCTGACAAAAGTTCCCGCTTTATTAAAGTAATTCGCGAATATGGAAAGGAACACTTTATTAGAGCGCACAATAAAATTACTTTACAAATTGGGATGATGCCTTTTTGGAGTCCAAACTTCCAAATAAAAAACAGAACCCGAATAGGAGAATCTGATATTACTTACTAGCAACCAATCTGCGGACATGAGAACCGCATTTTCTCAAGAACGAGTATAAGTATCGAACTGAATTTTAGGTATATTAATTACTAAGGTGTATTGCGGATTTTTGTTTTCAAATTCTGAATTTATATAATATCTTGAAGACCGAAACGCAATCTATCATTTCATTCCCAGATTTTTCGGTGTCCTACTAAATGTCTGGTCACCTTAGAATGAAGAGGTTTCCTAATGCTAGTTCAGTGCCTTAGACTTGTTACCCGAGACGTTGCAGACAGGGACATTAAGTCGTTGCTCTAAAATTATACAATAGTTAGACTCCCCTATTGTCCTAAGGTCCGGAGCACTTTTATATATTTGAAATTGGAACTTTCTTTCATTATACACAGTTCTAAACTCCTTTTGAATTAGTTTTATAGATAGTAATCGTGGGCCTTAGGAGGTTTTATTAGGGTCAGACATTTTTCGGTGTCCTGTTAAATTTCTGGTCACCTTAGAACGAAGAGGTTACCTAAAGTTAAGCTTGTTACCCAGAGTTGCTGCAGACAAGGCTACATTATGTCATTGCTCTTAGGCCAGATTTACACTAGTTAGTTTAAGTTACATAAGTAAATACGCAACTGTGTATCAGACTGAGATGGTAATGTTCATCTCTCATTCCAACATTTAGCTGCATCCTTACGAACGTAAAACAGTGCGGATGTAAATCTAGCCGGAAGTTATAAAATACAGAGTCCCCTGTTCAGAAATCTAATTCTACATTATGTTAGCTCATAAATTGAAAATCCAGGGTATGTAATGTTTTATATAAATAAAAGATCTTGTTTAATTTGCTAGTTATTTATATTTTATAACTCGACTTAACGTTACTGTGTTATACAAAAGATGCAGTATCATGTGTCAGTGTGTGTTGTCGCCCCCTGGCGTGTAGAACGGGGATTTATTATATTTTTTTAAATTACGTTCGGAAATTACACCACACTACATCATCCCCTTTTTAGAAGAAAATAAACTATTACATTATACTCTTAATTTACAGAACTTTTCCACCGACACAACAAGTTTTACAATTCACAAATTTCTGAATTAAAATTTTCAGATAGAGGCTCTTCATCCCCTATAGAAACAAACAACCAAAATAACAAAAAAAAGCTTATTCTTACTAAGTTATACTTATTCTTATTAAGTTGTACTTACTAACTAAATCGCCTACACATTCGACCACAGTGATATTCACATAGCCTCAGTCCTGGTGAAACATGAAGTCTAAGCTGCTCTTATGTATAAAGACGTTCTTGTGTATGAGACATTATTTCTATCACCAACGTTATAAGAACTGTTGCCATTACAACTTAAAATTTTTCCCTGTAACCATATATTTTTATTTACTTCTTTCTTAAACCAAACATCTTGACCTACAATAAATTCTTTCTTACATTTACTAGTTTTATTATAATTTCTTATATTTCTAGTCATAGTATTATCAAATTGTTGTCTTACATCTAAATTAAGCTTTGGTTTAAGATACTTTGCACTAACCAACAATGTTGTTCTTAAATTTCTGTTCATTAGGAGTTGACTGGGAGAAAAATTAGTACCCGAGACCGGCGAAGCCCGATAATGCAACAAAGCTAGTCTAAAATCGGTATTGTCTTCCGAACATTTGGCTAAAATTTTCTTCGCAATTTGGACTCCTCTCTCGGCCATGCCGTTAGATTGAGGGTATCTTGGACTTGTATAAGTAAATCTAAACCCTTTTTCTTGAGCAAATTCTTTACATTCCTTTGAGTCAAACGGCACGTGATCCGACACAATTTCTTTTGGAAAGCCAAAATTTGAGCACATTTCTATTAATACATTAATAATGGAACGGGAGCTTTTATTGGGTATACATTTAATGTCCAGCCATTTGGAATAGTAATCATAAATTACAAGGTAGCTTTTTGCTTTAAAATCCATTATGTCAACAGCCAGTTTAGAAAATGGCAAGTCAGGTACTTTATGAGGAAGTAAAGGTTCCTTAATATTATTATTCTGATGTGTCTGACAAGGGAAACATTTTTTAACGAATTCTTCAATATGCGTATCCATATGTGGCCAGTAATACAATTTTCTCGCTAATTGTTTCATTTTGGTTACCCCAATATGTCCTTCATGCAAAGTTTTAATGACAGATAGTCGCATGTCTTTTGGGATGATTAGTCGGTCATTAAAATATACCAAATTGTTATCTATCGAAAGCTCTCCTCTTAATCTATGATAACTATGCAAACCATCTGGAATGTTTTTATTATTAGCGGGCCAACCATTGTTAATAAAACCTCTTAGTATTTCCAACTCATCATCGTTAGAACTTACCCTTATTAACATGGCTTTCTGTTCCTCAGTACATTCTAAGTTTTGAGTTAAACCTATGCAATGTATGACCTCGTACATATAGGATTCATCAACATCATCAGACATTTCATACGAACGTGATAATAAATCGGCAATGAACATTAATTTTCCTTGTAAGTATTTGAACTCTTAATCTATGATAACTATGCAAACCATCTGGAATGTTTTTATTATTAGCGGGCCAACCATTGTTAATAAAACCTCTTAGTATTTCCAACTCATCATCGTTAGAACTTACCCTTATTAACATTGCTTTCTGTTCCTCAGTACATTCTAAGTTTTGAGTTAAACCTATGCAATGTATGACCTCGTACATATAGGATTCATCAACATCATCAGACATTTCATACGAACGTGATAATAAATCGGCAATGAACATTAATTTTCCTTGTAAGTATTTGAACTCTAAATCATACTTCAATAATTTAAGCTTCAATCTCTGTAATCTCGGTGACGGAACTTCATGAAGATGTTTTTTTAACAAACTTTCTAGTGGTTTGTGGTCATTTACTACTGTTATTTTACGCCCATAAATATACTAATGGAATTTACGCGTTGACCATACTATACTTAATAGCTCTTTTTCGATCTGTGAAAAATTACGTTCTGACGGAGTTAAACTTCGTGAAGCAAAACAAACTGGTTTTCCATTTTGAAGTAAGCAGCATCCAAGGCCATCTTTTGATGCATCACATTGAATGGTGATGGGCAACTTGTTGTCAAAATTTTGTAGCACCGGTGCTTTACTGATTTTATTTTTAATATCACAATAAACAGTTTCATGAACTTCCGTCCACAGCCACTCAACATCTTTTTTTACTAATAACTGTAACGGGGATGCAATATTGGCCAAATGCGGTATAAATTTCCTTAAATAATTTACCATGCCGAGAAAAATTTGCAGTTCCTTTTTATTATTCGGACTTTTCATGTTAATAATCGCACTGATTCTCTCTGGATCTATTTGCATGCCCTTTTCTGAAAAAATGTGACCGAAATATTTTACTTGTTTTACTTTATATTGAAATTTATTTTTATTAAAACGCACATTATGTTCTTTTACTCTACTAAATACCTGGGCCAATACTGCATCATGCTCCTGTTCAGTTTCACCACATATTAGTAAGTCATCACAATAAACAATAACGCCAGGAATATCTCCAAATGCTTTTTCACTATATTTTTGAAATATTTCTGGCGCTACTGAGAGTCCAAATGGAAGCCTAAGAAATCTGAAGCAGCCAAATGGGCTGTTAAAAGTACACAAGGGACTTGATTGTTCATAGAGTTTAATATTATAAAATCCATCGGACAGGTCCAATACAGAGAAGAACTTTTTATTACTAATTTTTGAAACTATCTCATCTAAAGTAGGAATCAAATGATGCTCTCGTATTAAAACTTGGTTAAGATCTTTAGGATCAAGGCAAATTCTTAGTGACTTATCTTTCTTTTCTATAATTACCAGGTTACTGACAAAGCTATCTGGGTGATCCACTTTTGCTATGACGTCATGTTTCACTAGTGCTGCCAGCTTTTCTTCAAGTCGCTTCATAAGTGCATTAGGGACTCTCCTTGGGGGTCTCACAACAGGTTCAACACCGGGTCGAATGCGCAGCTGCAGAGTATAATTGAATTCACCTATACCCTGGAAAATTTTAAAATTTTTATTAATAATGCAGTCTTTTTCATCAGTGTTCTCACTCACATTTTCAGTCTTTAGCATATCTATATTATTATTTTTAAGAAGGTTAAGTCTTACTAGCGTGGCTAAACCCAGTATCGGCTTGACTTTTTCTTTAATAATTAAAAATTCGGTATTAATACCTTCACCATACTTAATATTATTTTCATAAACTTTTAAAGTTATTTTTCCAACTGGAATTAATTTTCCGCCCCCAAAAACTTCAATTAATGTTCTTGTCTCAGACATTTGGATACTTTTATCATCATCGACAATTTTCTTAAGTGTGCACAAATCAATTACATTAATTTGTGCACCGGTATCACATTTGAAACAAACTTTTTTATTTTCCACCCTAATACACTCATTCCACTCATTGCAAGCAAGGTTAATTGAATAAACTAGTCACAAATCGTGTACATTATTAGAGGTATCATCACTGCCGCTGTTATTGTGTGCATAATGAACCTGTTGCTTTGAAAGCGTACAACCAACACTAAAATGGTTCATTCGTTTGCAATTGGAACATGTTTTGCCATAGGCAGGGCATTGTCTTGGTCCATGCTCAGTATTACATTTCTTACAATTATAGAATGATTTGTTATAAAGAACTCCATTTCCATTGCTATTACTTATATTATGATGAGACCAGTTTTTCTTATTGTTATTAAAATACTTAGCTTTACTAGGATGCTGCTGCTGGTGTACTGCCCGCTCAGAACCAGCTTGCACTGCATGCACCTCCGCCTTGTTGAGCGTCTTCACAAATTCTCTGGAGAGCTCCGCTGACCGGCAGATGTCGACAGCCTTTTCCAGACTTAAGTCTTTTATCTGCAGAAGTTTCTGCTGTGTTCTTTGATCTTTCACTCCAATGACTATTTTGTCCCGCAGCATTCTATCCTTACGGTCACCAAAGTTACAGTTTTCCGCTAATTTCCTTATTGCAGTGTAGAATGAATCGAAAGATTCACCTTCCTCTTGATTACGTTTATTAAGATTATAGCTATTGATAACCTCATTCTGTTTTGGCTTGAAGTAGTTGTCAAAAATTTCTATCACTTCTTCTAGTTTGTCCTTATTTTCTGTTTTCAACACGTTGAAGTATAATTCTTGTGCCTGCTGTCCTATACAATTTATCAAAATGGCAGCTTTTCTGGCCTCCGACAACCTCTCAAATCCCGCCGCCAACACAAAATTTCGGAAAGATAATTGAAACCGTTGCCATTGTGGCCAACAATTTTCAATGTCCTCTAAATTGAGTCCATGCGGCATTTTGTACTCCACAGCACACATGTTATTAATTTTTAATTCTGTTTCTTCTTCACTCATGCCTAATTATTAAAATTTTCACTTTTATTTTAATATTAATGACTTGATAAAATGGCGGATCCCATGCAAGCTTTTCCAGTTAGCGTGAATTGAGATCTTGCCGCTTAAATACCTTATTCTTGCTGGATTGATCGCTCCTCTTCGGCTGCGCCATGTAATGTTTTATATAAATAAAAGATCTTGTTTAATTTGCTAGTTATTTATATTTTATAACTCGACTTAACGTTACTGTGTTATACAAAAGATGCAGTATCATGTGTCAGTGTGTGGTGT
Source organism: Eudemis profundana (assembly GCA_947034925.1). Classification (NCBI taxonomy): domain Eukaryota; kingdom Metazoa; phylum Arthropoda; class Insecta; order Lepidoptera; family Tortricidae; genus Eudemis; species Eudemis profundana. Next base: position 4,329,872 of record OX344802.1, on the reverse strand, counting down.
CGCCCCCTGGCGTGTAGAACGGGGATTTATTATATTTTTTTAAATTACGTTCGGAAACTACACCACACTACAGGGTAAGGTATAATATTTGACACATAAACAGTGACCAAGACAGTGAGAATCAAAATACCTAAACTTCGGAGTATCACAGCGTGGTTAACGCCACCCACGCCTGTACGTCTAGCATAACTGGCCGCGACTTCGTATCACGCGCGACTGAGCATCACCTGTCATTGTCACACTATATTGAGTGGAAAGAGATAGGTAGAATTTGTGGCGCGACAAAGAGTCGCGTGTCACAGTTGTGCTAGGGGTACTGGGGTTCTTGAAACGATCAAACCATATTTTTCTCCGAAATTTACAAAATTATTTATTATGTTATAAATATTTCCGTTTCTACAAAAAGTAGCTAAGCAGTAAAAAAACACTGTCGATGCACATAATCATTATTTTAACTCGCAGACGTCCACTGCTGAACACTGGTCTCCCGCAAAGACTTCCACATTGGAGTGGTACACGATTTTTTGTGTCCATTGACTTTCGGTGACCCTATATAACCTAGTCGTCAGACCATGTTGCGGGGAGCCAAGCCACGCTGTATCTTTCAGTAACGTGGACTGGGTTACTCTGATTCACGGGGTAACATTATAACATTAATCATCGATTTTTAAACCCAAACACGGATATTAAGTATTTTTATTGAGGTAGCCTACCTTAATAATAAATTGTTCTGAATGCATTCAAAAACTAACTTTTTATAGTTGAAAAATCGATGGTCAATGTTACCCCGTGAATTAGAGTAACCCCGTCTACCGTACATGGTTTCTTAGGTTCAAGAATCATTACGCCGAGGAGCGGCTATCATTTCTCTGAGCTGTATGCCCAGCCAACTGTTACTTCAAATTACAACTCCTACAAGATGATGATCATGTGTAAATAATTCTTCCTCTAATTGGGTCAGTGAAGCATTTTCCCGAGTGCCTACGTCGAAATTAAACCACCTCCGAAACTCACCAAAATTAGATCGCAAATCGACTCCTCACGTAATGGTTCACAGGTAATTTTTTCGATTGCCATTGAAGTGGCTGCCGACAGCGGGATGTATTCAAAATAAACCTGACATATTGCCCCTGTGTAGTGCCTGAGTAATTCGTTTCTACTTGAGGTTAAATTTTAGGGAAACATTTTTCCTGAAAACGGTCCTTTAATTTATTTCTGAGCTCGTTTAAAAAGTGCGAAAGGTCGATTTTTCCATAAACCAAGGCGACGATGCATGCTCGTTGTATTAAATGAGCAATGTTCATTCATTACGCGTATTTCCTGGTATTCAGAAGAATTCATAGCGCCTAATATTAGGCCCATGCAAAAATAGATGCATGGGCCTTTTTAAGAACCTGACTTGACCTACGCGTCCTACTGACCCTTGGGTAGGAATCTGACGAAGTGGGGGCTTACAAACCTTCAAGCAGGTTCGGGAATGGTGGAAACGGTTCAAGTGTGTGATCGAGGTAATGGGAGTTTTAGTTGTCGGTTTACTGCCTTTAGCCCAGCTAAGAAGACTCCGACAAGAAACTTAGCTGAGCCCGAGCATGGTCTTTGTTCAATTCATTTTATTCGGATCCTGCGGCCAATCGGGTCACGGCCCTTGTGTGTCGTCCTCGTCGCCGGGGTCGACGCTGTGTGCGTCGACCTCGGAAAAATAGAGCTATTCAAACGTTGTTGTTCTTAATTGTATCTGTTTATGGCATCACATCACTGAAACGTGTGTTTTTGTTTTATCATTAATAATAAGTAGCTGGTTTCCTTGGTAGTTCATAATATAATAATTTTTAAATTTTTCTAGTTTCAAAGTTCAAATCGTTTATAGCTCTCATATCAATATCAATATATAAAGATTTACAATAGATTTAGCTGTGCATGAACAAAAATCGTACCTGTTTCTCTAAAATAAACAGTTTAAATTTTATTTTTTTATCTTACTGTTCAAGGCCTTTTACTGTTTTAGCGTTCCCGACTACTCCTCCATAGTTTCCTTCAGTGTGGATTTACTAGCAAGTTAAGTAGGTTTGAGCCTTGAGTTACATATTTTAGTGGCGTCAAATTAGAGGTACTAACATTGTTTTATCTTTTTATTAAAACCGAAAGGATCAGTGTAAAACATATTTCTGATGATTGTATAACAAAATTAAGTTGACATATTTTCGAATAGTTACCCGTCTTCCCTTTTAGGTATAATACGTTCAACGGTATCGCAAACGATTATATTCGACAAATATACCACAGAATCTGACAATACATACATCCAATTCGCGGCTCCTCTTGGCAGCTACTTGGGTGTATATTTCTGCTCTGTACCTCTAGTAAAACTGTGCCTCGCGAGTGCTTATTGCGTGATAAGATAAATACTACCTATCCTTATCCAATCAACAAAATGCGAAAGTGACGGTCATGCAACTCAACCTGTCACGCAACAACATCAAAGTTGTGCAAGCCCGATTCGTTCCCTACCGGCCTAGAAATCTCGTAAGTTAATAAAACAAATGCCATTCCGTTCAAATGTTTAATAGCTTAAATGTGTTCGCCAAGGATCTGGTAGGCTTTGTCGACGTTGCCGGTGATGTCGCGCACAGGCAGGTCGCGCGTGGCGAGCCACGTGCTGCCGTTCACGCCGCGCCGGTACGCCTCCAGCACGCCCCGCGCCGCCGACTCCGGCCTGCAACGAACAGCCAAGTCAAATTGAAGCTTCATTTACATATGTCGGGGATAGAAGAAACGTCAAGCGGTGTCATCTGTCATCTATCAAAATATGTCTGAATATCGGTATGTTACTATCATAACTTGGCTTTAAGATTGGTAGTGTTTCTGAGCAGATAATAAAGTTTATTAGGGTAGCTACCATAGCGTTACGTAAGCGATAAAAGGTACATTGTAAAAAATCACGAAGGCCTGGTCTTGCAGAACAACATTCGAATAAAGTGACACCATTTTGAATCTTATTACAAGGTCTGCACGACACGGCGTCGCATCGTTTACGAAATCACATCATGGCACAACACGACGTCGGATCCTGTAATTTTGCTTTAGGCCTAAAGAAAATGAAATCATAAATGATCAAGCAATGAGGAGAATCAATCATGAACTCACAAGATATCGCTTTAGTTGAAGGGGCATAACATCTATACTGTCTTTGAAATGTTACCTTGCGTTGCGCAATGGTCAGTCAAAGTTTATTTTATTCTTTGAAAAAATAACTGCATAAAAAGTCCGCTTACAACGAGCAGAAACAAGACTGTTTCCACTATGGAAGTAGTTATTTAGTTTCCACTATTTTTTTTTTTTATTTTGAGGCGTATAACGTATCATTTAACTTACTTTTGAAAGTACATTAAAGACACTACTCGAGCATACATCAAGTCTGGAGACTCGCCATCGTGAGATCTCAACTTTTCCGCTGAACAGAGAGTCGTGGAAGTGACTCCAAAACACACAGTCAGCACTCTGACGCCGGTTTTCGCGAAACAATTGGATTTCTGGAAATATTAGAAGATTCTTTAGTAATAATAGCTTAGAGATTTTTTTTTGCGCAGAATAATTGAAGGGATGTTTACAAAAACGTAACTGACTAGACTGGTTGGTACTTACAGAGAAACATTTTTAATGACAGTAAGTGTCAACCAGCTTAGTTAGTTATTTTATTTTTGTTAACATCCCCCTCAAACCATATTACCTGTATTCTGTTCTTTTTATGCGACTTAAATCGCCTTAATTTATTTCCATTGGTAGACCTTCCATTCTCCTAAAACTCTAACTTTACATTGTTTTATAACAACTTACCCCAATACAATTACTGAACTGTAACCCAGCGGCCTTAGTGCAACTGTAAATCGGTGTGAACGATGTTTGCACTAGAGCAATAATAGAAGAGATGTTGATTATAGTGCCTCCTTTCCCTCCTTTGTCAACGCTCATCAGCTCTAGAGCTTTCAAAGTACTGGTAACCAGTGCAGTCTGAAATACATAGGTAGTTAATATGAGATGAATAATTGAATACTAAAGCATAAAGAAAATGAGCCTGATTGAAATTATAAATGTTGTAAAATTCGACAAAACAATTTGAAATAAGGCAGACAGGCCAATATGTACCGTTGTTCTTCCCACGGCCCATCTGGATGGTAAGGTTTAGCCCCTCTTTGGTACTACCTCCGGAAAACATGGCCGACTGATACAAAGAGCACTCTTATACTGTGTGGAAAAAAATGAGTCCTGGAGGGAAACTACCTTAAATCCTTAGGTTAACATTTTTTATTTATAAAAGGACACAAAACTGCATTACAAGATTTTCTGAAATTCACTTATCGCTAGCTGGTTAGCTAAAAAATCAAAACATTAAGCACTCACTTTTTTATTTATTCTACTAATCGATAGGACTACTGTTCAGGATAAAATCTCTCTAATAAACATTTGGTCTTATTTTTAACCGACTTTCTAAAGAAGGACGGTTCTCAATTCGTCTGTATGTTTTTTTGTATGTCTGTTACGCGATTACTCAAAGACGGCGGCGATAGGAAAATTTTTTTTTTTGTTTGAAAGGGTATATCCCCAAGGTGGTCCCATTGCAACAACATCTCTTCAAATTTTATAGGCACACCTATAGCGATTTGGGTATTTTTCATAGTGAATTATACATTTCTTATCGAATCTCTTCATTTGAAGTCCGTTATTAACAGACTTCCACAAAAGAAGGACGGTTTTCATTTTTTACGTTTGTTACGCTATTACTTGAAGACGGCTGGGCCGATTTGGAAAATTGTTTTTTTTTAATCGAGGGAACTCTTCAAATATGGCACATATACGGCGTTTGCACGAGTGAATTGTTCATATTCACTCGTGCATCTCGTATCAAAATAAGTTCACTGAAAGTCGATTATTTAAAAAAAAATTGTAATTTTATTAAATTACATTCTAGCACGCAATGTACCTTTTGTAGCAAGAAAAATTACTGCTACTATACTTTGCCAATACTCTATAGTTTCTAGTCCTTACCAAATTGATAGCAATTTCCTTTTTGACCATATTAGGAGAGTCGTCCTGGATTCCCGCGTTGTTGATGACCACATCGATGTACCGGTGGTCTTCCGCGGTGGAATGGAATGCCGTGAACAGCTGATCGTCGTTTGTGACGTCACACTTATGGAACCGCGCCCTTCCTGTGCCGTACTTTGAGTTCAGGTCATTCTCTAAGGTCCTGCCGTTCGCTTCGTCGACGTCGAGAATAGCGACATGCTGCGAAATTAGTATAAGTCCGTAATTTTTTTTTTTAGAAACTGACAAACTCGCAACCCATATGGGCATAGCGATTGTTGGACCGGGTGGTCGGCCGTGGCGTTCCCTGGGGTCGAACCAGGTCGCTAGCCGGACCACCCCGCTCCGTAATTCTAGGATTGGTGTAACGATGTACGTACATGTTTTTTATTATTACTAAAATAATATTACATTTACTTAAATATAAATAAAAAGTACACTTAAGAAAATAAAATAAAATACCAAGTTAAAACAAGTGTAACTTACCTCTAATAAAACAATACTAATTAAAACTAAAACATAAATTAATACACTTAAATAACTAACACTTGTGTGCGCGACGATAAACCACTTGCATATCAGCACATCACCTGATTATCGCGGAGCGCGCTCATTGGCTAAACCGCGCACCTTTGTCTCGTCTAGCGAGAACATTCGAGATGCGCCCGCAGCATTACGTGCTATCTATTTTGTTTGAGTCGGTCGCGTTCACTAGTTTCGCTATGTGTCCTCGTACGCGCTGGCATTAAATAGAATAAATTATTAACAAAATTGATAAATATTGTATCTAGCACGTTCATCCAACATCTTTGGAAATAATTACCTAAATTCAGTGTTTGTGTCGCACCCCAGTCGGGTAAGTCGTTGAACAAGTGTCTATTTTAGTGCTTAGTTTTAAGTTAGTGTTCCTTTTAAACCCTAAGTGCTTTTATAATAAATCCTTGCATTTAAAAAACTATTCTTCTGTTTAAGATAGGTAAAAACTGTCATAATGTAAATACATTCGCATTCACGGCTTTGTTTCCAAGCGGTACCTTTTACCTATGAATTAGTTAATGTGTTGAATATTAATTAACACTAAACATATTACTTTTTCTTGCCTAGCTATTCCATTGTGCTTAATTTCGAGCTAGCAAAATGTAGATAAATCTACATTTCTTCATATTCATTTTTACCCACTTTTTATAAAAATCATTTAAAGTAATTCTGCTTCCTTTGTTCTTTTTCCTGTGAAAATGTAACTCCGTTCTGATAGTGAGCACTCGCACCAACTGCTTTCGGCTTCTCCTTCGCAAGCGCATTTCTTCACCAGGCTCACTATCAGCGGAGGAAATAAGACGATTCTGACGCCGGTCGTTTATTCACAGGGTGCAATTTTTGGATACGAAACACCGTCGGTTACGGTGCGTTGCACATTCCGGACCGCCTTGCCCCGCAACGTCTTTTGTGGTGGCAAATGAGCAACACCAGCTGCCACGGCGCTTCCCTGACTTAGGTTTGATGGCAAATCATGCGTGCGTTCTTTTATTCAACGTATAACTGAATTCAGTAAAGCTAGGAATATATCTTCGTCAAAGCTACTGTCTTTCGCTACTGAAATTTTCACTGGTGATGCTTTGCACTGGTTCCGTGGTCTTCAAGATCAGCTGTCGAATTGGGATCAATTAGTTGCGCGTCTTAAAAGAGATTTTGACCAAGCCGACTATGACTATCGGTTACTCTCGGAGATACGTGCTAGGACTCAAGGTGAAACAGAGAATATCACTATTTATTTGTCAATAATGTCCGGCCTTTTCTCGAGATTGTCAGAGTCTTTATCAAACAAGGACAAGCTGGAGATACTCCTTCATAACATCAGGCCGTGTTACGCGAGTACGTTAGCTTCAGCCACTGAAATTCCTGACATTGATACCTTGAGATCCTTGTGCCGTAACTACGAGAGCATTCAAGCTCGCCTTTCTGGTTTCCGCGAACCTCCCAAACCGACATCTGATACCATAGCACCAGAATTTGCGTACAGTGGTCATTCGTCACACAAATCATACAATCCAAATCAGAACTACAATAAGAATTCGTATTACAATCATTTTAACAGAAATAAAACTTATCCTAATAACAATTCAAATACTAATAAACCTAACAACAATAATAAATATGTACATGCGATGCAGACTTCAAGTCCCAAAACTTTATATTGCCCCCGGTGTCGTAATAACACCCATAATTTGCGTCAGTGCAAGGCTAATAAAGATAAGGTACTTTGTTTCGTTTGTGGACATGAGGGTGTCAAAACGCCACAGTGTCCTAACTGCAATAAGCCAGGTTCTTCAAAAAACTAGTGGACCTGCAGAATTGTGATACTGTTGAACAAAATAGTAAGTTCGATCCCGAAGATTGGGCTAAATGGCTACGAACCTTAAACTTCTATTTTAGCTCTTACAAAATTGACACAATTCTGCAGAACCTACCTGCCAATGATCCTCGGCCTTACGCATCCATACAGATTTACGATATGTCAATGTTAGGTCTCCTAGATTCTGGCTCAGCCATAACTATATTGGGCAATAATAGTCATCGTAGTCTAGAACAGCGTGGTCTAGAACTTCAGCAAGGTAAAATTATCACAGTCACAGCTGCTGGAGGACAATCTATGACTAGTACTGGCTACATGGATCTTCCTATTACATTTGATGACACGTTTCATGTCATTCGAGCCTTTATTGTACCAGATATTAATATAGACCTAGTTCTAGGTATAGACTTTTGGCAGAAATTTAATATCTTTCCAAAACATCTCACTGGTATTACATTTTCTAATGCCGTGATCTCGAACGCTAGTCTCAGTTTAGACCATCCATCGTTTCTACAGGACTACGACCATTTAAATAGTTCGGAGAGATCAGTGGCCGATAACATAATAAAACAATTTACTGACATCTCTGCCGAGACCAAGGGTTTGGGTGAGACAACGTTGATCACTCACCGAATTGATACTGGAGACTCACCCCCTATTCGACAACGCTACTACCGGATGTCTCCGGAAAAACAGCGCATTCTGGTAGAACAGGTGGATGAGATGCTAGGTCTCGACGTAATCGAGCCATGCGAAAGTGCTTGGTCTTCTCCAGTGCTAATTGTCACCAAAAAGAATGGCGAACCACGTTTTTGTTTAGACAGTCGCAAATTAAACTCTGTAACAAAACGCGACGCGTACAATTTACCTTACGTTTCCGAAATCTTGGACAATCTTCGCGACGCTCGCTACCTCTCTAGCATTGATTTGTCCAAGGCGTTCTGGCAAATCCCAATAGCACCTGAGGATCGAGACAAGACGGCGTTTTATGTCCCAAGTAGGGGTACATTAAGATTTAAACGGACCGCGTTTGGACTCACGAATGCACCAGCAACACAGCAGCGATTGGTTGACTTGCTTTTTAGGGAATTTGACCTCAAGGTCTTCGCGTACCTCGATGACATCATTATCGTTTCGAATGACTTCAATTCCCACGTCTCCCTCTTACTTCGCGTGATGGAGAAGTTAAAACAAGCCAACCTCACCATCAATCTGGCCAAATGTCAGTTCTTTCGGAGTCAGCTCAAGTATTTGGGCTATGTTGTTGACAGTTGTGGACTTCGTACGGATGGCGAGAAAGTGCAGGCTATCCTTAACTATCCGACACCTAAATGTCGGAAGGACATCAAGCGCTTTCTCGGAACCGCCACATGGTATCGACGTTTCGTCCCTAACTTCAGCACTATAGCAGGCCCACTTAATAAGCTGACTTCGAATAAGAAAGGTGGACCACCTTTTGTCTGGTCACCTGAAGCTGACGCAGCTTTCCAGAAGCTGAAGGAATGTTTGGTGTCTGCTCCTGTTCTTTCCTGCCCTGACTACGACAAGCCATTTGAGGTTCACACCGATGCCAGCAACTACGGTGTGGGCGGCATGCTCACACAGATCGTAGACGGTAAGGAGCACCCAATTGCCTACATGAGCAAGTCGTTGTCAGCAGCAGAAAGAAATTACAGCATTACAGAGCGAGAAACTTTAGCTGTCGTAGTAGCTTTGGAACACTGGAGATGCTATTTAGAGAACGGAAAGCCTTTCACGGTCTATACGGACCACATTGCTTTGAAATGGTTCCTTTCTCTAAATAACCCTACTGGTAGATTAGCTCGCTGGGGCGTTAGACTGTCAGCGTTCGATTTCGAACTTAAACACCGTCGCGGCGTCGATAATGTGATTCCAGACGCTTTATCTAGAGCTGTTCCGGTTAGCGCAATAATTACGTCAGGCTACTTCTCAAAAACTGCTGATCCGTGGTATAAAAATGTTTATAATTCGTGCCTGACGAAACCACAAAATTTTCCAAATTTTCTTATTAAAAACAACTCTCTTTATAGGCTCACAAAAAATAGGTACTACCCCGAAGCCAGTCATGAACTAGTCTCTGAATTTTCTTGGAAAGAAGTTATTCCGCGTGAGCTTCGTGAGCTTATCATCCAAGAAAACCATGCAGAGCCCACCGCCGGTCATCTCGGCGTTTTCAAAACGTACCGTCGTCTTACGCTACGTTATTTCTGGCCAGGAATGTACCAAGACGTGGTGAAATTTGTCGGGTCATGTGCCAAGTGTCTGGCATATAAGGCACAAAATCACCAAGCCTTGGGTGAAATGGGGCGTCCTAAAAAATGTAGCCGCCCATTTCAAGTAATATCAATAGATCTGATGGGCCCTTTACCTGTAACCCGAAAACAAAACTGTTATATCTTGGTTGTTACGTGCTGTTTTAGTAAATTTTGCCTAATCACTCCTTTACGAGCCGCTACATCTGCTACTGTCTGTAAATTCTTAGAAGACTCAATTTTTCTGGTTCACGGAATCCCTCAAACAATTTACTTAGACAATGGTAGTCAATTTATTAGTACAATGACAGTGTCCCTTTTCAAACAGTATAACGTACCAAATATATTCTTCACCCCAAAATATACACCACAAGTCAATAGCGTGGAGAGATATAACCGCACGATTATAACCTGTTTGTCCACTTATGTCGAGGATGACCATAGGACTTGGGACGTTTTTATCCCTAAGGTTCAGTTCGCCATTAACAATTCGGTGAATGAGGCGACTGGCTTTACTCCATCATTCTTGGTATTCGGCAGGGAGTTAGTAAATTGCGGGACACAGTATGTTGACAATGATGTAGGCGAAGAATTGCAATATCTTCCTAGAGACGTTTATGCTGAAAATCTAGGCTGTCTCTCTGAGATATTTAATACAGTTCAGTCAAAACTCTGGCATGCTCACGTCAAGAACACGTCTCATTACAACTTACGTCGAAAACCCATGGAGTTTAAAGTTGGTGACATTGTAATGAAACGTGCTTATGTGTTGAGTAACAAAGATAAGTACTTTTCAAAGAAATTGGCGCCAAAGTATCTTAAGTGCCGTGTTATTAAAAAAAAATCTCCTCTAGTCTATGAATTAGAAGACATGTCAGGAAAAAATATTGGCACATGGCATATTAAAGATTTAAAACTAATAGGTCTAAATAGATAAATAAATATTATAAAACATTATATGTTCCGTATACACATTATTTTCGTTCGTAATTTAACATCCATTACTTAAAATTTTCGTATGGGTCACTACTTGCAATAATAGTAACCTCAATAATTGCCTGTTCGCGTTAGGGACTTTTGATATAGTACCTATAGCTAGTTTGTTTGCGTGATGTATGAAAGTGTAAATTTTAAAAGGATTAAATACGAAAAGTTGCTAAAAAGTACGGATTTTATTCTTTTATACGAAAAAATCCTTTGATGACGCGCGGGGTAATGTAACGATGTACGTACATGTTTTTTATTATTACTAAAATAATATTACATTTACTTAAATATAAATAAAAAGTACACTTAAGAAAATAAAATAAAATACCAAGTTAAAACAAGTGTAACTTACCTCTAATAAAACAATACTAATTAAAACTAAAACATAAATTAATACACTTAAATAACTAACACTTGTGTGCGCGACGATAAACCACTTGCATATCAGCACATCACCTGATTATCGCGGAGCGCGCTCATTGGCTAAACCGCGCACCTTTGTCTCGTCTAGCGAGAACATTCGAGATGCGCCCGCAGCATTACGTGCTATCTATTTTGTTTGAGTCGGTCGCGTTCACTAGTTTCGCTATGTGTCCTCGTACGCGCTGGCATTAAATAGAATAAATTATTAACAAAATTGATAAATATTGTATCTAGCACGTTCATCCAACATCTTTGGAAATAATTACCTAAATTCAGTGTTTGTGTCGCACCCCAGTCGGGTAAGTCGTTGAACAAGTGTCTATTTTAGTGCTTAGTTTTAAGTTAGTGTTCCTTTTAAACCCTAAGTGCTTTTATAATAAATCCTTGCATTTAAAAAACTATTCTTCTGTTTAAGATAGGTAAAAACTGTCATAATGTAAATACATTCGCATTCACGGCTTTGTTTCCAAGCGGTACCTTTTACCTATGAATTAGTTAATGTGTTGAATATTAATTAACACTAAACATATTACTTTTTCTTGTCTAGCTATTCCATTGTGCTTAATTTCGAGCTAGCAAAATGTAGATAAATCTACATTTCTTCATATTCATTTTTACCCACTTTTTATAAAAATCATTTAAAGTAATTCTGCTTCCTTTGTTCTTTTTCCTGTGAAAATGTAACTCCGTTCTGATAGTGAGCACTCGCACCAACTGCTTTCGGCTTCTCCTTCGCAAGCGCATTTCTTCACCAGGCTCACTATCAGCGGAGGAAATAAGACGATTCTGACGCCGGTCGTTTATTCACAGGGTGCAATTTTTGGATACGAAACACCGTCGGTTACGGTGCGTTGCACATTCCGGACCGCCTTGCCCCGCAACGTCTTTTGTGGTGGCAAATGAGCAACACCAGCTGCCACGGCGCTTCCCTGGCCGAATCAACCTCCTCCACGAGCCGCTGCCAAGCCGAGACCTGCAGCCACCGCCACCATAGCGGGAAGTACCGATCTACGGTGTAAAATCAGACGGCCATTTAAATTCACGACCCCTTTTTAAAATAAATTGTTAATTTCTTTTGTTGACCTTGATTGTTTCATTTATACCACGTCCTGGGAATCAACGTCACATTGGCGGAGTATAAAAGAAGACTGAGTCATAAAAGGGACATTGGATATTTTAACACCTTCGCAGTCTCGATACGAAATATTCATTCTAACCGTTAGGGTGCAGTGTTTGAAACGCCAATTTGGAATTTGTTCCCCTTTTTGAAAAGACGCAAATCCATGGATTTGTGTCTTTTGCTATGTCGCTATGTATTAACACATGTGTTTTGAGGTGGTAACTTCTTTATTTGCAACTTGTACTGAGGGATACAATTCAAAATTGAGTACCTACGTCAAATCGAGTGACACTTTTTTATTTATATGATAAAATTGATAAATAATATCTAACATCTTCACCGATAAGAAATTTGTTCTTTTATTAAACATTTTATCTTTATGCTGGTCATGATTTACGTTTTATGAACGCATTATAGAGGGTTTATGATATGTATTAAGACAAAGAATTTATTGATATCATGATAATGATAATACTTTGTAGGAAATCGAAGCATATCAGGTGGGTCAATGACTTGAGAAGGCATTTTGAAATGTATCGAAGGTCACATAGCGGTTTCTTTCGTACGGGAGCAAATAGATAATAACTTTTGTCAAATTCATTTGGAATTATTTCCTATAATTTAGTGATAAAAATACAGAGACGACGTAAAAAGTGTCCACTTACCGTAAAGTGGTCTTACTTTACTCCAAAATTTGCTCCAGAATTAGAAAATTCGAAATAATTCTGTCAATTTCGTATTTTAAGATATACTGGTTTTAAATATAACAAGAAAATAGTACATTACACAACTAGGGTGATAAAACAAAAGCTTTCTTTATTACCTCCCGTGTTGTGTAGATAATTGTATACACTTGGCCAGAAAGCGGCTTTTTCCGTACGCGTAGCCACTTTATGGCCAGGTGTGGCATAAATATATTCCCTAAAGCGTTATAAATTTAAAAAATATGCCACTACCTATTTTATCAAATATATAGAAACAATAAATTTGGAGCAAAGTTACCCCTTGACGCGGCAAAACTTTGCTTTGCTCCTAATACTATGTTTCTGGAGCAAATTTGCCAAACGACCTCTGCAAACTTAGCGTAGTCGCACTACAGAAACAAATAAATAAAAGAGCTAGAAAAAAACCAGTGGTGGTCTGTCGTTGTTTTGATTTCGGATGCGTTATTAATTTTATAGTTACATTCATAGATATCAAGGAACAACCCGTTAAATATGTTTATGCCACACCTGGCCATAAAGTTACTTTTTCCGCACGCGCGCGTACGGCAAAAGCCGCTTTCTGGCCAAGTGTAGACATAAAATGATGTACACAACACGGGAGGCAATAAAGAAAGCCCTAGGTCGCATATTTACGTCCCTCGCTTGCAGCTAGGGCCGCAAACTTCTACGATCTCGGCCTTTCTTTGTATTACCACCCTAGTTATGTAATGTACTATTTCGGGATTGGAGCATAGTACCTTGGCCCCTTCCTCAAGCGCCAGCCGCACCACGCAGGCCCCGATACCGTTGGCGGCTCCGGTGATCAGCACCACTTTATCCTTCCACTCGTACGACATCTCGCTCAACACAAATATATACTTTTATTTACGAGTACTTATTAAACGGGTTCGCCTAACGAAAGCAAGAACAAAATATTAAAAACTTCTGTATTTAATTTTTATTTTTGGGACTTTAAAACTACCTACATCCTTATTATACTATGGAAAAAAACCTTAATCAAATAGATAGAGAATTAGTGTTAAAAAAACTACTTCATACACTACTGTGCTTTTTATTTACGAGTAGTCGAGTACTAATTGTACGGGTTCGCCTAACGAAAGCAAGAACAACATATTAAAACCTGTATTTATTTTTATTTTTCAGACTTTAAAATTACCTACATCCTTTTTATACTATGGAAAAAACATTAATCCAATAGAGAATTAGTGTTCAAAAAAACTACTACATACACTACTTTGCTAGTTTTAACTGTGATTACTTATCTAATATTACCACTTTTGCAAGGAGCATGATATCAAAAACACATTTTAAAAAGAATACAGATATTATTTTAAATTTCTTGAAAACAGACTGCCTATTGTTCACAGTGTTACTAACACGACTGTCTTTCCCGACGGAATGTAGTCGACATTAAACAACTGGTAATTAACATGAACATCTTATTTGTCTTTTTCTAATATAGATGTTATTGTTATTATTGTATGAAAAATAATACATGGCAAGTTTGTTTGCGCAAGTGTAAACCTACGCCAGGGGTCGACAAGGCGCAGCTCGCGAACCACATGCGCCTCTTTGAAGGTTCTACCTACACTGCTACTACAGTGAAGAATCTGAAACGAAAGACTGCGGTTCTCCGAGCCTCCGAAAAATCAATATTTTTCCGGCATCTGGCTCTTTGTCTAAAAAGTTTGCCGACCCCTGACCTACGCCATGGTATAAAGTCCGGAACACATTAGTGTACCAGCTTGCAAATCCCTGCTTGTTCAACTGGGACTTACACAGAAGTACCTAAGCCATTTATAATATTTAGAATGATAAGAACCTGTCGATTCGTGCGTACATACATATTATGTTAGGTAGGGGAAGTTCGGGCATAGTGAACACCTTTACCTGGACATAACAGAAATTTTTTACAAGGAAGAAAAAAAAAATGTCTATAATCAGTGTTAGAGGTGTGCGCTGACCGGCGCGGCGTACGCCGCCGGCCATTTTTACCACGCCGCCGCCGCCGATCATTCCACCGGCGTGAAATCGGCGTGAACTAATACTGTGATGGCCATGATCCAATTTATCTATCTTCTCTATTATTGGAGGAAAAACTACCTTTGCTTGTACATTAGAGCACAATAAATTATAAAAGGGGTGGTACTTTTACAGTGATATATCATAATAGCTCATAATATTTGTAAGTGAAGTGAAGTGAAGCGACAGAACAGATTTCAGCTTTTTATGGCACAGGAATAGTTTGGAGCCCTCCATTATAAGGCCTAGAAGAAGAACCGCATTTTAGGTATATAGGAAGTCAATTTCGACGTGACTTTGACATCCAAGATAGTTTCCCATAAAACCAAATCAGTTGCAGCCTGTGGAAAACTTAGACGGCGTATTTGGCAGAGTAAACTTGAAATTATGAGTTGATTTTAACCTAACTCTTCTATATACTACAGAAACATGGTGCTACTACAAAGCAGAAGACTCCTTTGATCTCCGTTATCTATTCTGCTCATTAAGTGTCAAGATCAAGCACCAAACAAGAAAGTTTTACTTTGCGTCAAAATGCCTGGCGTTGAGGCTCTCATAATGAAACATCAACTGTGGTGTATGGTCACATCATACGAATGGCCAATAGCAGGCTGCTTAAAGCAGTGTTCTACACAAATTCGGATCCTTTCAGTTTCAGAATGGGCATCAGATAAGGATGCATTCTGTCACCCATACTATTCAATACCTATGGAGAGTGCGTAATCAGGAGAGTCTGCGAAAACTGGGAGAGAGAAGTAACTATTGGTGACACCATAATCAAATTTAAATTTATTTGCTGCGCAGAATGAAGCTCAGCAGTCTGGAAATGGGCCTTAAGATCATTTACAGCAAAACTAAGATTAAGGTAGTGGATCGTAGTAGGAAGCTACAGCTCACGGTGTTCTTGTGCTTGGGCTTGGGCGCGAACATCAGCAATACCAGGTCTTGTGAAGTGGAAATTAGAAGGCGCATAGGAATGGCCAAAAGTGCAATGTCCCTGCTGCAAGATATATAAAAGAATTGCAACATCTCACGCTAAACTAAAACTAATTTAGTCCCTAGTCTTCTCCATATTCAGCTACGGAGCTGAGACTTGGACTCTGACAAAGGCTGACCGTGATCGCATTGATGCTTTCGAGATGTGGTGCTGGAGGAAAATGCTTCAATTTTTTTGTAATTCTTGGACAGCTTTTCGCACAAATGCATCTATATTACTAAATTGAACATCAAGATCAGATCATCAACCATCTATCTACGCAGAATACTAGAGTTTTTCGGTCACATAGCCATGAAAGAAGGCCACAATCTTGAACAACTTATCGTTATTGGCAAGATTTATGGCAAACAACCTTTAGGCCGCAGATGCACTACACGATGCCAAGAACAGATACAGACGCTGAGACACCGTCAGAAAGAAGCGGAAGTCACGGGAATTTCAGGACCCTCAGCAATGCGGAGCACGATGCAAAATTGCAATTCCACCAAAAACATTGAATATAAAATGGGTAGCCAAAAAATACTGCTACTTTCATTTTTACAGTGACAAAGTTATCAGATCTCATAAAGACAAGCTTAAGGCGCTAACTCAATTAAACCCTATATCTCGGTCAATACAATAAGTATGACTTGGCCATTTTATGGAACTACTGCTTTTAAAACAAAGACCCGTGGTAATTTTTCTTACTATTTGAAACGACCGAATGATACTCATATAGCCCGACCGTTTCACTATATGTGTAAAAATGTACTGTAATATGCATAATTTGTTTACCACGCCGATCACGCCGATTACGCCGCCGCCGCCGGTCAATTTTTGACCGGCGGCCGCCGCCGACGATTTAGCCATCGGCGCACACCTCTAATCAGTGTTTTATCAATAATCTTTAAAAAAAACATAGTTAGTCTCTAGTTTTGAACAATTTTGGAAATTATGAACAAAAAATAAAAAAAGATATTTTATTCGCTTTGCCCAGAGGGCCGGGCAAAGGAAACTATGTTTTTGTAGTTAGTGGGAACGCGCCCTTAGAATGTGACATTATCAGTGTCGTGTGTAGCTGAACGATTGACAAAGACAATTTGGGTAGATCGTCGCCTCCAAATTGCCAAAATTCAAGCTGAAATCGCGTTTTTATATGACTGCTCAAAAAAGTAATGATATTACTATTGCTTTCCACTATCAATAATAAAACTAAATATTAACCCCTACCGTTTAAAAACTAACACAAAACTATCATAACTATGCTCCAACCAGTTGGCAGGAATTACCAATAATTTGTCATGGTCAATACATTCAAAACACGGTTAAAAAATTTGTAATGTTAACCTTAGTAACTATTTTTACCTTGATCCCCTCCTCAAGCGCCAGCCGCACCACACAGGCCCCGATACCGTTTGCGCCGCCGGTGATCAACACCACTTTGTCCGTCCATCGACGGACAAAGTGGTGTTGACGACATCTCGTTCAACACAATAATATCACTTAACAACAAAAAATCTACTAACACTACTTCACTGCACTCGTTATCTCAAAGCCTTAGATAAAGTACTGGTGTCATAAACAACTCTCAAAAACTACGATAAAAGTTTTCGTATGTCGGAAATAACTCTGTAGATATGTTTTGTACTTAGCCGATTATATGTATCAGTCAATCTGTCTTTATAATAAACGATTATTTGTATGAATCACGTAGGATAAAATCCAATGAGAATATAATAAGAATCACCTAGTTATAAGTACATCTTACCTACTATTACCTACTATATGTTAAAGTTATTCGATTGAAAGATAAATGGTAACAGTAACTATTTTTTATGCTAACTAACCTACCCCTCCCCCCCACCTCCCCTTGTCTTCTTCTCTTCTTAGTCGGTACACTCTTGCCAGAGTGGTCGTGGTCATCATTGTGTATCACGATGAGTGATGATTTTGGTAATACGGCGCCACTCGTCGCGGACTGCAGCTTTCCGGGTACATTCATAAATCGAGCACTTAGTTGTGGTCTTGATCTGGTGTCTCTTAGCGCTACTCATAAAATGTCATAAGGCACAATAAAGTAAGTCGCATTATAAGTTTTCAATATTTTATGTAAGCTGTACGTTACAAATACACAATTCTATACAAATATCTACGAAAGGAAATCACAAAAAATTATCAATCAAGATAATTTCTTTCAAAATACTAGTTGTAGATAAATAATATGAATAATGAACTAATAACTAACACAACGTGAGATAAGATTACTTATTTTTAGGGCTGGGTCACATCACTTCGTCATCCTTTTAAAACTCGAAAGAGCACGAAGAGCAGTATTGAAGGTAGCCTTGAAGAAACCAGTCCGTTACCCCACAAAAGAGCTGTACGGTGACGCCCAGGTACTCAGTGTCCGGAAACTGTATCACATAAGGGTAGCGATGAATCAGTTTTAAATTTACCCGATTACAATGCTTTACTTAAAAATTTAATTTTCAAAATACCTATCACCGCTGTTAACACTTCGTTTGCTCGTCGCTTTCCAAATTTCTTACACCCCCGAATCTACAGCAGTTTAGTCAGAAAATACAAATTTGAGGAACACTGAACTAAACTCCTTTTATCAAATGTTTTGATGTGCTTATCGTATACGGAAGCTGAAAACCTTATTAAAGTGCAATATTAAACTAAACACACTCACACACATACACACAGTCACACACATACACAAACACACACACTTTTTACTGTTCATGGATTTTTGTGACACATTGTTTTTATTAAAAATTTTAAACCTTATTATGATTAATTCAATAAAATTTCTTAAATACCTAAAAAAACAGACTATAGATAATATGCTTTTTACTAAATTTAATTGTGTTCGCCGAGGATCTGGTAGGCGTTGCTGACGTTGCCGGTGATGTCGCGCACAGGCAGGTCGCGCGTGGCGAGCCACGTGCTGCCGCTCGCGCCGCGCCGGTACGCCTCCAGCACGCCCCGCGCCGCCGACTCCGGCCTGCAACGAACAGCTAAGTCAAATTGAACGTAGATATGCAGAAACTAACTAAGGGTCTCTGCCCACTACAACATATCATAGCAACGTATCAGACACGGTACGACAAATGCCGGTCGGTGACGGAACGTGCTAGTGGGCATAGTCTCATACTTTTCAATACAAAGAATATTTATTTTGCCTGAAACGTTCATAGTACGGTCATGGTATGATACGGTGTAGTGGGAAGAGACCTTAATGCTAAAAAACTGTAGGCATAAAACTAAACTTTCAGCTTAACTGCAATAAGTATATAATCCAAGTACCTATACGAAACTTGCCTCTGGTCTGTTATTGCAAAACTATGGTCAATCGAGGCTTCATCGTCAACATGATGATGAGGCGTCATCATTTTAACTCTGAAGCGCTCATTGCTAAACATATGTCTCCCTAAAGACTTACACAACGAAGGGTTGCACGGTTTGTGCCCCCATCGACCTCCGGTGACCCTAAGAGCCTTATCTATCACACTTGCGATTTGCGAGTGAAATGCGGTCAAGTTGGAAGCGAAGTTCCATACAAATACCGCTCGTGACTTCGCCGCGACTGGTTTTGTATGGAAACTCGCCCGCAGCTTGCCCGCAAATCGCAATTGTGATAAGACCCTAATCAAGCAAGTTAAAGTAGCATGGGGCTGGTCATATAACTTGAAGAACCGATGGCCGCATATAAGTTCTCGAATTGAGACCACGAACCGAAAGAATCGGTGAAGTTCGGCCCTCACAACATGGTCTGACTACCTGGTCGATGGAAACAAAAAACGCATGACCTTTCGTTGTGGAGGTCTTTGGGCAGGCCTATATTCAACAGTGGATGTCAATATAGACCTACTGAAAAATAGTTATGGTTGTTAAATATGTGTTGTTTCCTCAATATTGATTTATAGAGAATAAACAAATGTTCCTTACTCCTGGACATGCAGCCGTGTCTTCACTACGCCAGAGATAAATTCCGAAGAAGTGCTTTTATCGAGGGAGCCCACTTTTGTCGATGAAATAAGTTCCGTGCCGGTAACTCCAAAGCACACAGTGATCACTCGTACGCCTGTTTTAGTGAAGTAGTCTTCTTTCTGAATGATAAGCGATAAGACCGTTTATTGTTTACCATTGTCTTTACATACGTTAGAATTGTAATGTTCTTGCAATAAAGTAATATTGTATTGTATAAGCCCCAGCTTAAAACTCGACCTTCCTCGGCATATTCACGCGAAAAGGTATCGACGCATAGCAAAATCGAAATTAAATTTTTACAAATCTGAATCTACAAGTGCGTATGATTCAATTAAGAACCGGGTCATGCCAGGAAAGGGGGGAGATCGACAGTGTCTATTCGAGTTTTTTCTTATCTCAGAATCACACCTTTGAAATTAAAAGAAAATTTGGCAAAAATTATATATTTTTATCACAAGCTTTTATTTAACTTGTCATGTATGTATGTTTGTTCGGGTGGGATATTGCAACTCAATTTTGAAGCATATAGGTACATATTATCTTCAACCGATTGAGCTGAAATTTTGCAAGAATATGTAAATCAGATCACAATGCAATCTTATTATGACATGGAGCTCATCTGTTGATTGAGCCGGATGGTAGGATCATCTAGATTACATAAGATAAATTCACCGTGTTTGGGTTTATTTGATTAGTACAGTCGGCAATAAAAGTTTGTCTCAAAAAACATTTTTTTGGCGGACTTATCTTAACTTAAAACGGAATTCAAACATTTCATGCCGCAGAAGCAAACAATGACCCTCTATAACTCTGTATGGAAACCGACCGACTGAAATCACCTTAAGCCAAGTTTCACTTACTCCGATGCAGTTGCTGAATTGTATGACTGCGGCTTTCGTAGCAAAATAAATGGGCAATAAAGGACTTTGTGAGAGCCCGGCGATGGACGAGATGTTGATGACGGTGCCTCCTTTACCGCCTTCGTCTATCCTCATCATCTCCAACGCTTTCAATGTGCTCGTGACAAGAGAAGTCTGTAAAAAAATAAAGGTTTTTATGCAACACCTGGCCATAAAGTAGCTTTTACTGCACACACGCTACGCGTACGGAAAACGACGCTTTCTGGCCAGGTGTAGACATAAAATTATGTACACAACACGGGAGGTAATAAAGAAAGCCCTCGATCGCATATTTACGTTCCTCGCTTGCAGCTCGGGCCTCAAATTACTGCGATCTCGGCAGCTTTGTTTTACCACCCTGATTGTGTAATGTATGTACTAATCATCTTGACCAGTGCAGTGCGGCGGCTCAAAGTTAAAAAACAGTCAATTGTTTTCAAAATTTCATTTTCTGTTTCATTTCATATCACGCACGTATGTCCCCTCATTTTTACATTTTCTTAAACTTTCATAGTTTTTTCAGTTGTCCGTAAAAATAAAGTTCAAATTGCTAGCTGAACATTTGAAGTTACGAGCCATTTTTTGGACCTCCTCTAAAATTTGTCAAAACATAGTTACTCGGTTTTAACTTCGAGTAGCCGTGCTGCGTCGTATCCTTTTTTAACCCCCGAAGAAAAACGAGGGGTTTTATAATTTTGACGTTTGTATCTGTGTGTCTGCCTGTGAAATCGTAACTCCCAAACAGGTGAAACGACGTTAAAATTGTAAAAACGGCTTTTAGTACAAAAATAACATTTTAAAAATATTAAATAAAACTTATGGGATATCACAAGCTTTTATTTAACTTGCAACGTTCGTATGTAAATATGTAAGTTGTGGTTTTAAAATTTGTCAAACATTGTTCAACCAATTCCTAATATCCGATTGCGCTGAACTTTGGCACACTTATGTAAGTTCATATCGTTATTAGTTTTGTGTACAGATGTGCAAGTTGCGGAAAGTTTCCAAAAAGTTGGAAAGATTCTCGAAAATTTCTGGAAATATCTACAATAAATATAGGAAATTTAAATTAAAAAAAAATTAAGTTACGGAAAGTTTCAATTCCCATACAAAATTACCAGAATTTTCCGATTTTCCGATGTGAAAAATTTCGCAATTTTGGAAAGTTTCCTATTGCACATCAGTAGTTTTGTGTCTTGACATGCAATTTGTTGTTATAAAAAAAAACTTGGCAATAATAGTTTCTCTAAAAATTATTTTTTACTGAAGCTTTTGTTTACCTGACTACCGTGTCGTCGAGTTATGGTTATGGTTATAAAATTGTTAGCTTCAACTACCCTCCGCATTCCGGACACATTTCTGAAGGAGAGATCGCAATCACAATAGCCACAATACAAGATGTTGATTAGGTATAGGCATATACCTAGTTACGGAAAGACAGTAATGCGTTATCGAAGTCACTAGATCACTGTTCGCTGCGAACTACTTATACATACCACATTGATATCAATTTCCTTCTTATAGACATGGGGGGCATCGTTCATGATTGCCGCGTTGTTGCTTGTTGATGATTGATTAGGTATAGGCATATACCTAGTTACGGAAAGACGGTAATGCGTTATCGAAGTCACTAGATCACTGTTCGCTACGAACTACTTGTACATACCACATTGATATCAATTTCCTTCTTATAGACATGGGGGGCATCGTTCATGATTGCCGCGTTGTTGATGACCACGTCGATGGTACCCTGCTCCGCCGCGGTGGCGCTGAATGCCGCGAACAGCTGATCGTCGTTTGTGACGTCACACTTGTGGAACCGCGTCTTGCCGGAGCCGCATTTTGAGTTCAATTCATTTTGGAATACCCTTCCAGCCTTCTCGTCCACGTCCAGAATAGCGATGTGCTGAAATTGAACATGAGAATCTGCTTTGGGAGTGTTCTACGGTAACGTTACGTAAGCGACACTTTTTAATACTTTTGGCAAGTAAAATTAGGAACCTGAATATTGGTACGGTAATATCATAAAATGGCTTTAACATTAATAGTGTTTCTTAACAGCTAATAAGTTTTATGAGGGTAGCTACCATAGCGTTACGTAAGCGACAAAAAGCAGATGTTTTCATGGAACGCCCTTTGTACACCTGCACCAACGTATAAAGACGAATAAGTAGTTCCACTTCGACCGTTTGGGAACGCGCGACACGTATAGGGAACGTGCACGAACTATAGGTGGCAGCACTAAACGACAAAAGAGACACGGGTGGACAATAAAGGAAACTATCGCCCCTGTCAAATCAAGCTGTCAATGTCAATGATAATATGTAAGTGTCAATGTCAAAAGTAAGTCGTAGCTACACTGACGTTAATCGTACTACAACACGATAAATTAATGTTATTAACGGCGTTTTCGTCAATGTGGCCCCAGTATGAGAGGGGACATGATTTAGATTGGCGGCATCAGTTGGCAGCACCTTCGTCGTGCACGTTCCCTATTGTTATGACTCGTGTTGTTGTGTGAATACACAGACGCGCGACAGCACATCTGTGTGAGTGCGATCCATACTGGAGCATTCTTTCGCATTCTTAACACGTTCACAGTCCCAATTTAAATTGTAAGCCTTACGGATTTGTAATAAGGCTTGCCGTGTCCCACATGTGGGCCACGGGACAGGGAAAGTGTTAAAACTATGCTTGTAGTGCGTTTGTACACGGCGCGCACACATTCAAGCGCGCGATGTACCTTTTGTAGGAAGATAAATTACTGCCATGCCTGCACTAGCTTAAAACTACCGCGATATTATCTCGCGCGCGATACTGCATGTCTGCCGTGTTAGCGATATATGCAGTAATTGCATTTTAGAAGTAAAGGAAATATCAACCTTATTTCATTAGAGTAAATAATAAATAAATAAATATCGGGTAACAATATTACACAAATCGAGCTAGTCCCAAACTAAGCAATGCTTGTACTAAGGGTACTAGACGACGATATACAATACACTACACACTTATATTTATAATAAATATATACTTAAATAAAATTATTGATAAATAAAAACTTAAATAGAAAACATCATTGAATCAGGAACAAATACTGATGCTCATCACACAAATATTTGCCCTTACCTGGATTTGAACCCGGGACCTCTAGCTTCAAAGGCGGTGTCATTCCCACTAGGCTAAAAGTATCGGCAAGTTTTATTACCTAAGTTAATAATGAATATTACCTTGGCCCCGGCCTCGAGCACCAGCCGCACCACGCAGGCTCCGATGCCGTTTGCGGCACCAGTAATCAGCACCACCTTATCCTTCCACTCGTACGCCATCTCACCCAACACAACAGAATCACTTCACTACACAAAATTTACTAACACGACCTCACTTATTATTTAAACGATGCATCGGATGGAGATAAAGTACTGATGGCATAAACAACTAGTTACGATAAGAGGCTTTATTTGAATAGACTGCCCGGAATCACTGAAATGTTTGTATTAATAGTATGGTTGCGCTAGTTATGCATATATCTTTTTCTAGCATGCGTCCTTACGGAAGGTTAGAAAAAGACAAGTGTGTTTTTTAGTAAGTAGGCAGAGAACCAACCGAATGCTTCCGATGTTGCCCGACTGTTAACGAAAAGTATCATACGCAGAGATTACTCGGGTTGATGAGTTGCGTAAGCAAATATTTCTGACCTCTGTTTTATGACATAATAATGCCAGAGGCAAATAATGCCTACGACTATATCAGCGCACTGGCAGTATTTTCCTGTTATTATTACAAACAATCAAGTGCCATGCATTATTTATAGCTTAGCTAAGCAGACATAGTTCTAATCTTAAAACCAGTCAGTCTAAGGAACTTACAAAGCATTGTCATACCGTAGACTCGAATCAAGAGCCGACAGACTTAACCAAAGGCATATTCGAAAGAAAGCCTAACTTGTAAACTAGTCTCTATGGCCCTATTTGATGACCACGTTTAGCAACAATTAAAGTTATTCGATTAAGCGATGATAAAATTAATACATATAAAAGTCTTACACAAGTCGACCTAGTCCCAAACTAAGCAGTGCTTGTATGATGGATACTACACGACGATAACAATTAACAGTAACTATGTTTTATGATACTTCCTCCGCTCCCATTTTTCGATATGTATTTTTAAGTATAATAGTTTATTTTTTTAATAAATGTACCTTTGTTGGTGGTCTTATAAACTCTCCTCCATTTCTGGCGTTTGAAAGTGTTGGGAGAGCACTCAACCAAGAATAATTTAGTGAGTATTTTTAGCAGTTCTATCCCGATGTACAGTATAATACAGACCCCGACGACGAGGACGATCCGACGACGATTCTCCTACCCGATGGTAGGAGATCGTCCTCTAGGTCTTTTCTCTTCTACCTGACCCTGTACAATTAAACGCTCTATCGATCCCTCATTTCTGGAGGTATGGCCAAAAAACTTAAGAATTCGTTATTGCACAGTTAACGAAAGCCATTCTTTTATCCGGACGTAAAGATCCAATCTTATACAACACCCGAACACCACTAAAACAAGAACTAAGAAGAAGAATATTATAAGTTCGTAATGATGTTTTTCATCACACTTGCTCGAAAATGGTGCATTACACGTAGGTTTTGCGGGCCGTAAATGAGCTATTACGCCCTAGGGCGTAATGGTTTTCTTTTTAAATTTGAAACGCTGGTTCTGTTTTACTCTTATTTGTCATGTTCAAAGGAAACTACCAACTTACTTTTTTAACTTTTATCACTGAAATATTTAATTAAAGAGAACTGTTATTGCAAATACATGTAAACACATATTTCTGTAACATTAATTAAATGTTTCAATAGTGTATTTCAGTATTTTGCAATTATAAAATCAACCGTTTTGGGTCTGTACCGCTATGGTTTCCGAACGTTTCGCATTGTCTATGGATATGTCACTAATGTCACTGTCAGTTTTACAATTTTATTTAGGTTAAGTAAGGTTAATTTTAATTAGATTTCCTCACAAGTGTGATGAAAAACATTGTGTGTGCCACGGGCGGTAAAGGAATTACAAACTCGTGTTATTAAAGCCCTCGGCTTCGCCTCGGCCTTGTAACAAACACTCGTTTGTAATTCCTTACCTACCGCCCTTGATACACAATGTACTATTGTAAGCCCCCCGTACATTTCAGATTCCTACAAACGGAAGTCACAAAAAATTATCGGTGAATATAATTTCGTCGGATGATAAACAAAACTCAATAACTAACAACATTGACATAATTGGAATATAAACCATTTTGTTAGTCTAATAAAGTTGATTGTTAGTTAATTTTTTTGTACGTAAACAGTGAGTTTTGTTTGTCACCCGACGATTTATATCAAAGCATGGATTGAGCTGAAATTTAGCATGCAAGTAGACCACCTCCTAGATTGAAGTATAGGAGACTTTATATCCCAGTAAAGAGCTCCCTTGGGACAGTAACGGGAACAACGCGGGCGAAGCTGCGGGCAAATGCTAGTATGAAATATAATGAACCCTAACAAAAACCACATGAGATTAAGATTGCTCCTTCTTAGAGCCTGACCGTCATCAACGTGAAACTGCGCGAACGCTGGGACTTAGTCGTTATTAGGGAATGCAATAGTTACTCGATCAAATTTGATACCCGGGTATTACGCGACTCTAAATCAAGTCGGTTACCCGGGTTGCATTAACTACAATGAACGTGCCGGCATTGTCGGCCGTGTTAAGTTATTTTCGTGTTAGTTTTATTGAGATTTATAACTGAAATTTGGTATACGTAGTCCTGAATAAATACTCAATCATATAATCAAAACGCGTTCAATATAAAACATATATTTATTGAGTAATATGGTTGAAAATAAAATTTCATGGTTTTTCATACAAAATGTTATTTTATTATTTTTTGAATTGTTGTAGCAAACTAGAGATCCTATTCAATCTAAAACTGTATAATACTTATATATTTCCTTGGAAAACTTAAAAAATATCAGAAGGTAAACTTCGCTATAATATGAGGTAGGCCTGTTATCATAGAATGCAGGACTATCAAAATTATATCAAAACCACGACTTTCGTCCAAAGCATTTAAAAGTTGGATATGGCCGTTTCGGGCCACTGTGCGACGTTAGATTTTATTCATTATCTTTGAAGTACTTTAAAATAAAACGATACATGCATATTTTTTATTTATTACTAGGTTTTTTATATTACAAAAACGGATCCGAGTCAAAATACCCGGGTTTTGCCCGACCCTAAATTAAATCCGCTACCCGGGTTTTCGGGTACCCGGGTTTTCGGGTACCCGAAACCCGGTTTCGGGTTGCATTCCCTAGTTGTTATTGACGTCGTTAGTCGTGCACTCTTAGCGAAATGCTCGGTACTGTGACTTTCTTTCCCGATGTCCTTCTCCCGCCCTCCGATTGAATGCGAGAAAAATAGACAACGAAATATTTGGGACTTTTCATGTCGTTTTACGCAGACCAGTATCAAACTATAAAATGGAACAAATTTTCACCAATTTTGGTGTCGTTTGGTGTCCTTAAAACGGGTTGTTAACCGCCATTTCGTTTTTATGGGGAAGCGGACGACTTGAATGACTTTAACAAAAAAATAGGTAAGTAGATTAGATACTTATATCGTCAACGGATACGCACCAGTAGGGTCGATCCTACCCGTTAACCTTTCTATTTCAATAACAGTACAATAAGCTACTCATAAATTCAAACAGATTCCAATATCCCGAGTGCTGAGTCGTCACTGCGCATAATAAAGTACCTCTAGCTCGACAAACTTATCCTGTCGGTGGTCAAAAATATAACTAACGTAGTCACATACAAACGTCTTATGCGTTTTTAAAACAGCGACACTCTTTGGATTAAGTAGATTGGTTATCGTGGACCTTTGTCCTCGGTTCAACGACCGGAAAATGCTAAATCGTTCCGAAACAATTGTTTACAGTATTGTGTTATTTTATCTACACATATCATAATATACCCTCTATAGATAAGGCGTTCAAAAACCTGATATCTCTATCAAGATTGATACCGACAGTCTGGCATTTTATTACCGTTGTCTTACCGTTTAAGAGTAATCTCTTCCACATAACATTAAAAAGAGATGTTTTAATATCTTTTTAAAGTCACCCTAATTTAGAAACGTACCATCCTTGAGCGACGATGGAAAGCCCACGGACCGGTTATCTAATAAACTTTATTAAAAGTA
Source organism: Eudemis profundana (assembly GCA_947034925.1). Classification (NCBI taxonomy): domain Eukaryota; kingdom Metazoa; phylum Arthropoda; class Insecta; order Lepidoptera; family Tortricidae; genus Eudemis; species Eudemis profundana. Next base: position 4,301,772 of record OX344802.1, on the reverse strand, counting down.
TTAATTGGGATTCTTTGAAATATTTAAGGAAAAATTGTTTCGAAAATACTTTGTGATGAAAAATAATAATTGCTTAACTGGGAAAAATAGCAAATCATGAATATGGATTTAAAAAATGATGATTTTTTTGTTGGTTACTTAACTTCATATTTCAAAATATTTGGGCTAGGACACCATTGCGGCCGGACGTTCCATCAAAATCTCAAGATTTTCGATTTTTCAATGAGATAGGATTATTCGTTTTTTTTTTCATTAAAAATGTGTCAGTTAACATAAAAAAAACATAATCTTCCAGTAATAGAAGAAGATAGAGTCCATGATAGAAGATAGCCTGTTCTATTCTCGTTGTATCAGCTTTGTTGGCTGACAAAATGCGCACAATTAGACGTTACTAAGCGGGACTCGTTAACAAAATCTCTCGACTTTTTTTAAGAAAACTGGACTTTTTTCTCAGTCTTTTCAAGTTTTCAACTAGTAATTGTAGGTTAGGTATACGTTCGGGTGCTTGACGCTGCCCCAGTAGTGGCCATCTTAAGGTCTCTGCTCGCTACACCGTATCATACCATGACCGTACTATGAACGTACCCGGCACAGTATGACAAATGCTGTCTCATACTTTTTAATACAAAGAATATTTATTTTGCCTGACACGTTCGTAGTACGTTCATGGTATGATACGGTGTAGTGGGCAGAAACCTTTAAATGTGAAGCCCTTCGCAATAAAAGTAACAGCAGGGAGTCAACTATTGGGAATTATAGCGTGTCAAAAACCAGAACATTATCTTACTGTTACTAACCCTTGTACTAAACCTTATACATACTAGTATATTCCTGTGGATATTATGGTCCGTAATTATTTATTGGTTGGATTTTACCTTCTCAAAATCGTAAGTCATGTTTTATCGCATTTGCAAACTGTGCAGTGCGCCCATTACGTATTGGAGCAGAAACACCGTGAGATAAAGCCTGCAGTCGTGTAAAACACCAGCCACAGCCGTTTGTAAACATACCTAGCCAATAGCACAGAATAGAAAGGAACAGAAGTGTAATTTCGTCTTGTGAAATGCCGATACATTCAAAACATAGGCGCTCAAGTTAAATAAAATTCAATACCTATCAATAAAATTCAATACCTATCAACCTTTTGTCCATCAATGCACAACTTACGGCTAATGATGATGGTGATCATTCCACCCGTGAATACTACTACTATCACTAAATTTTCACTCAAAATAGGTGCATATCTGTCGTCGAGTTGCGGAAAACTAGCCCGCGTAAACCTATCATCGTATCTCAAGTTTACAGTTATCTATTTGTAACTACCAAATGATATAAAAAAACTTACACGTCTTTGGCAATTAGTAACACCCTATTTCGTTCAGGTCTTGTTATTCGTATAAGACAATCGTAAATGCTAAACTGCTGTCGACTAATTTTTGTCTCGCCAAAACAACCGCCTCGCGCGATTACGGCGAACGAGTATCCTGCCATGCTGTCCTTCCTTGAGGTACCTTAGGTCGCAAACCGCACTCGATCCGCTTTTCTAATACGAGTACCTAGTTACTGACGCCTGACATTAATCAAACGGAAACAATATACTCGTACATTTTGTTTTGCTATGTTGTGTTTCATCTCATCCTTACCAAGAGTACCTACATCTGAAAGTCTGTTACTACCTATACCAAGGTAGGACTTATCCTGCCTAGCCAACAGAGTTCCCATGAGGCAGGCTAATATCTCATTTATTAACTACCTACCAGCGACGCCGCCTGCGATCCCGCCACTAACTGCCACCACAAAATGGTCAGTAGTCTCGCGCGGAGTTTTACGGAAAGTTACCTAGATAGGACTAGTCTTGCCTAGGCAACCGAATCCCCATGGAGTAGGCTGATAGTGATATGCTACTAGCAACACCTGCGATCCTGCCACCAACGAGCACCACAGAATCCTCAGAAGTCGCGTGCGGAGTTTTACGAAAAGTTACCTAGATAGGACTAGTCTTGCCTAGGCAATAGACTCCCCATGAAACAGGTTGATATGCTACTAGCAACGCCTGCGATCCTGCCACCAACCGGTACCACAGAATGGTCAGAAGTCGCGCGCGGAGTTTTACGAAAAGTTACCTAGATAGGACTAGTCTTGCCTAGGCAACAGAGTTCCCATGAGGCAGGCTAATATCTCATTTATTAATTACCTACTAGCAACGCCTGCGATCCTGCCACCAAGCGGCACCACAGAATTGTCAGAAGTCACGCGCGGAGTTTTACGAAATATTACCTAGAACCATGACAAATGCGACAAGATATTTTACAGTCGGCAACAGAGAAAATATTTATGTCTGTAAGCACTTTACCCCGCATAAAATAATAAAACAAATTCAAAGACAAAATAACCAATAATGCAAAAAGGTGAACTGCCTATGCCTGTAAGGGAGGGAAATACTACTCAGTGATCACATTTATAAATATGCGGTTTTGTTCTGAATGCATTGTTTGTCCGTTTGTTCATCTGCTTAATTTTTGTGAAGCTTAAACGAAAAACATTTCGGAAAGTATTTTGCGTATGTCACAACTAGTTAGGTTCGGTTAGGACTTGTTATAATATTGCATAGAAATTAATAGTAGCTATAAACTTACTGTTACAAAAACGGTATTCGCACGAACATTACATTCGGATAAATAAGATAATGTCAAACAAAGGAACCGTTCATTTGACAGGATGCCATCTTTTCTAAAATTGTCAGTACAGACTGCGCAGCAAACTTGTTTCAATATCTTATTACTTTCATCCAGAACTTTGCCTGTCTTCCGTTAAGCAGGTCCGTCGAGGAATGCAAAACGTTGCTCCGCTGTTTGTCAAGAATTTTCCACTAACAAAAACATCTGTAGGAGTATTCAAAACTTCACCGTTAACACAAGTTTACCAACAAACAAACGAGGCAAATGTTTTTTTTTTTATTTCACGACTGCCCAAAACAATGAGTGTTATGTTTTCTTTTATATGAGTTTGACAACGCCTGAAATAAAGTTACGGTACGCCACAAGAAAGTAAAGAGGCGACCGTTCATTGTGGAATTATTATGGAGAGACCTATGTTCAGCATGGCACTTTTAGAGAATTATGCACTGTTGGTCAATTTCTTCGTTCGTCTACTCGGCCATCGTTCAGTCTTTTACCAGTTCATAAATTTCCCGGTGATCCATTTCTCATTTTGCTAATTTCCTAGTTCGTCAGTTGCATGGTTTGTCTATTTCCCCAAAAAGCAATTTGTTTGGTCCAAAATTTTATGCACACCCAGCCGTGTCGGTTGAGCCTGCGACACTTGGGCTCACTTAGAAAGGAAGTCACGTTAATATGGTCCACGACCTTACGGCCTGGCCACTGGTGGAAGCGGGAGGTTGGAGCGCGGTCTCTCGTTCTCACCTATGCCCTATGGCTGCCGCTGCCAGTGACGCTGGTCGCGCAATATCATGGCCGTGGTGTGCAGTGGCGTGCAGCGGCTGAAAGTAGACGCTGGACGCCGCGGACAGCGGGTGCTTGGCCGTTCTAGAATGTAACCGCAGCGGCCAAAACGGCGGCAGTTTCCGAGGTTTTGTGTTTGCGAAGAGACGCGTTTTGTGTACGCGAAATGGAAAAAACAGTAGCATATTTATTGCTTCAGAAGGAAGAGGATGAGGATATATTGATAATGTTGAAGTTAAAACAAAGGAAAAAGACGAACAATATGTTTAAAGCTAGACAAAAGGAGGGTGCCTACATAAAACGGATGATTTCCACGTAAAATAAAACATTTGCAAAAAACAAACAACTGTGAAAGAAATTTAAAAATTCACCAAGCGAGTTAGCCGCATAGTTTGTAAGATTATTCAAACAATAAAAAGTGAACAAACATAAAGGGAGTTTTGAAGTTCTATTTGTCCTCTCTCTTTCACGACTCGCCGGCTTTGTTCGCAATTTATCTCAGAAGAGATTTGTTAAGAACAGACTAGCTCTAGAGCTTTGCCGTTCTCGAAAATAATCTCAGTTTTGTATGAATCGAGGACGTTCTCGAGAACATGTCCCATACAAAACTAAGAACATTTCCGAGAATTCCCGAGAACGGCTCAACTCTGTAGCAGATTCAAAAGTTTGATTTTGGAAGGGCTCCTTTAGATAAACTTTAAAGCGGTAAAGAGTTAAAAAGCCCAGCTCTTGAGCTCCTTGACCATCCACGATTCGCTAAATTCATTTCAAAGCCAAACAAAATTCGAATTTACATGTTAAATTTCAAGAGTGAACTGTAACAACGAATGGCACAAGAACTCCTAACAAATGCACGATGCACGAGTCCTAATTCAGAGGCAAGTTCCAAACACGAGCCGAGTTTGCGACGAGCGGAACTGGGGATTGTCACCGACAACTTGGGGGATGGGTGACAGGCGAATGGGATTCACTAGTTACCAGTAAACAGGTTAGACGCTGCAGTTGCATATAAGAACTAATGATTCACATTCGCGGAGACGTTAACTCGCTTTAACGCAGGGCTGTTTTATGCATTGCTAAATTAAAGAACGCGCAGTGGATAGACAGCTAACAGCGTTTCAACCGCTCTCATTTTAATTTGGCCGAATTATGAACTATTTTCATTCTAGAATATAACAGAAGCCGAATGCTGCCAGCATAATAGGTACCATGCCACAGGCGGAGCTTCTTGAAGGGGTATTATTTTTATAATATTTTATTTTATTTTAGCTAAGTAATTTAATTTACTTTATATGAAAGAAACATTGTTTCTTCATTGGTTTTTAAAGCGGGTAAATTACACCACATTTCTATGTTACATATATAGATACAAGAAATCAAAGTACATAGAAAAACTAAATGGCGCTCACCTGTGAACAGACCGGGAATCGAACCCGGTACCTCTGGATTTCCGGCCCAGCCACTCAACCATTCGTCCACCGTTACACCCAGCAAACACCCTCAATTTTGCCATCTACTTTGACTTCCGTATCATCTATTTTAATATGAGTTTAACCTAAACGCCATCTACTAGTTTAGTTTTGAGGTCTATTTAGTTTTAGGTGTTTTTCTTGTTTTATTGTATTATCTGTGTGTATTTGTACTTAATAAATGTTCAGTTAGGGACAGAAACCTCTAAAATATAACTGAAAATCGCAATTCTATCGAAATGGGTAATACAATAAAGCTACCAGGAAAGTGAGAGCGATTGAAACGCTATTTTAAAACATGTGTTACGCATTTTACGTACATCACAGGTCACAGCGGCAACCGCAAATTGAAACGTTAGGTTCTAATTTATGTTTTGGTATCAGTTTTATATAAAAATATAAAATTAAATATAAAAATAAAAAAATCGGTTGTCTGTAAAGTCGGTTTACTGACGATAGGTCGAACGTGATAACGTTGACCTTGACCCTGACTTTGACTTTGACTTTGACTTTGACTTTGACTTTGACTTTGACTTTGACTTTGACTTTGACTTTGACTTTGACTTTGACTTTGACTTTGACTTTGACTTTGACTTTGACTGACTTTGACTTTGACTTTGACTTTGACTTTGACTTTGACGTTGACTTTGACGTTGACTTTGACGTTGACGTTGACGTTGACGTTGACGTTGACTTTGACGTTGACGTTAACGTTGACGTTGACGTTGACGTTGACTTTGACTTTGACTTTGACTTTGACTTTGACTTTGACTGACTTTGACTTTGACTTTGACTTTGACTTTGACGTTGACTTTGACTTTGACTTTGACGTTGACTTTGACGTTGACGTTGACGTTGACGTTGACGTTGACGTTGACTTTGACGTTGACGTTGACGTTGACGTTGACTTTGACGTTGACGTTGACGTTGACGTTGACGTTGACGTTGACTTTGGATTTGACTTTGACTTTGACTTTGACTTTGACTTTGACTTTGACTTTGACTTTGACTTTGACTTTGACTGACTTTGACTTTGACTTTGACTTTGACTTTGACTTTGACTTTGACTTTGACTTGGACTTGGACTTGGACTTGGACTTGGACTTGGACTTGGACTTGGACTTGGACTTGGACTTGGACTTGGACTTGGACTTGGACTTGGACTTGGACTTGGACTTGGACTTGGACTTGGACTTGGACTTGGACTTGGACTTGGACTTGGACTTCGACTTCGACTTGAGTACCAGCCGCCCTTTTCTCAGCAGCAGCAGTGATTTTTTGTCACGATTGGCCGCCCCTAATATCTGGCCGCCCTAGGCCCGGGCCTACTAGGCCTTAGGGCAAATCCGCCACTGGTCTCTTGTCATTCAATAGAGATTTTTGACAGCCGTATCTTAGGGAATAAGGGCTATTTTATTAACAATTTGTAAGAAACTATCGTCTTAACTACTTTAGTGCTGGAATAATATAAAGTAACTATTTGACAGGTAACGACCCTGCAAGGTAACGGCCCATGACGTCACACTTTTTCGTGCGTGCAGCCGGCTCCATCGAATTATAAGACGTTATCACGTCAAAAAACGCCTAGTAATGTCTAAGAAAAAGAAGCAAGTGAATTATAAAATAAACCTTGTCAAATTGTCATCATTTCGCGACCTTTATTTCAGACCTCCATAAAAAGCCAATAAAACTAAATTCATCCTAGTGCGAAACATCACATTCAAATTCGACCGTTTATTGGTAATTTTATATCCGTATAAAAGCTTACGCGAAACAGTTCCGTACAACATAATAGGACAGGCCTTGCAAAGAGTTAGAACTTTAGTTTTATGAATTAGTGTCGATATTTGCCTTTTACAAGAATTCTGGCACCCTTCGAAAGCATGGGGAAAGGCTTAGGCCACATGTCCGGTACTAGGGCATGCAATACCGGTTTTATTTGTATGGATAATACCGGTTTTTCGGTGTTGGCCCATACAATTAATACCGGTATTGCATGCCCTACACGGTACGGCGCCGTCGACGTGAAACGGCGCGTCGCCGCGAAATTTTCCGGCGTAAATTTACGGCGTGGCGTGGGAAAAAAATATAAACAGAAAAAAAAAACAAAAACCATTTATTTAAGTCTTATACTGGGTACTTGTTGAAAAATCTTTAATGTAGGTGCCAAGAACCTTACAATAAAAGCCGGACGTAGCTTCGCTAACAAAGAACTGAAACACCTCTAGTCCGCCGGTTTTTTTTACGCTGGTTGGTCATGGTCAGGTCAATGTGTGCGTGCTGCGGGTAGTAGGAAAAAACCTGTTGATAAAAGATAAAGATGAAGATAAAGATAAATTTATTTTGTTAAACATAGGTACATTACAGAGATGGAAGGATAAGTGGTATGTCTCACTATGCTTTACCCGCAGGTGTACAAAATTGGCATGAATGGTGTTGTAGGTACCTACATACGGTGGTTACAACACAATACATTATGAATTTACTAAGGGTTGAAAAAAATTACATAAGAAGTTATTCAATTAAATACCACATTCACATTTATATTACATTAATTATATCTATTTTTAATGTCAAGTTATTTTACATACTCTAATTATTCTTATTATTATATAAACATGTCATAGAAGATCTGATTAATACTAGTGATAAATAGGATCCGTCTCACTGCTTGATAATTGTATCATTCAGATAGTCTTTGACTGAATAGTAGCATTTACTTAATAATAGTTCTGTAAGTTTACGTTTAAACATAGGCATTTCTAAACATTTAATGTCACTGGGTAGTTTATTATAAATTATAGGTGCCATAGCGATAAAATTTTTCCTAAAAGTAGCTGTTTTGTTAACTTGTGTGTGTAAATTATGTTGGTATTGCATCCTGATGGGCCTTATTCGATGCTGGCAGAATTTTTTGAATCGATGTGGGTTGGATTTAACAAACATTGATATTTCTAAAATATAAAGTGATGGTAAAGTTAATAGTTTTAAAGATTTAAAAGTAGGAACGCAGCTTTCCCTTGCATTCATGCCACACATAGCACGAATGCACCGTTTTTGGGATCGAAATACCATTTCCTTATCAGTACCGTTCCCCCAGAAAGTAATACCGTATCTAAGTTTAGATGCTACGAGCCCATGGTAAGCAGTCAACAAAGCTTCGCGATTTACAACCCTAGATAAGATGCGAAGAGCATAGGCTGATTTATTAATAATGTTACACATGTGTTTGCTTTGAGTCTTCCAATTTAAGTTACTATCAATATTGATACCTAAGAATTTTGTATCCTCAACTTCCGTTATTTGTGTTCCATTATAGTGTATGTTCATTTTATTAGAGTTACACTTATGACGGAAATGCATTATGTATGTTTTATCCAGGTTTACTTTTAGATTGTTCTTATTCAACCATGCTATTATTTCGTTTAAAACTACATTTGTGTATGTGTGCGTGCGGCTCGTAAGTACAAAGCAACGGCCCACTATAAGTACAAATGCTTCAGTTATTTGTTGGCGACGCTCCGTCCGCCTATTCATTTTAAGGTCTTTGGTAGGTGTATAATCTTGCTACGATTCCACTATATTATACTAGGGAAAGTAAATTTTTGGTCAGCCGTTATTAAAATTGATCCGCAAAAAAAAATAAGCAGTTAAATCATTTGGGCAGCATACAAAGATTTGGCTGGCAATAAATAAAATTGGGCGGCAACTCTTGTTCAGCAAACAGTTTAAAAACGGTTAGCATTTTAACCAATATTAATCTGCTTTTTTTATCATTTGGCTGCCTAATAAACAGTCGAGCTGCAAAATAATTACTTGGGTAGCAAGATTTTACAATTGGTCAGCAGAGAGTTTAATTGAGATATACAGGGTGTCACTGTGATATATACTGGGTGTCACTGTGATATATACAGGGGGTCACTGTGTTATATACAGGGTGTCGCTGTGATAGATACAGGATGTCACTGTGATATATACAGGGTGTCACTGTGTTATATACAGGGTGTCACTGTAATGTATACAGGGTGTCACGGTGATAGATACAGGATGTCACTGTGATATATACAGGGTGTCACTGTGTTATATGTATACAGGGTGTCACTGTAATGTATACAGGATGTCACTGTGATATATACAGAATGTCATTGTGATATATACAGGGTGCCATTGTGTTATATACAGGGTGTCACTGTGATAGATACAGGATGTCACTATCAGCAGAGAAAACATGTCTGTAAGCAGTTTAATTGAAATATACAGGGTGTCACTGTGATATATACAGGGTGTCACTATGTTATATACAGAGTGTCACTGTGATAGATACAGGATGTCACTGTGATATATACAGGGTGTCACTGTGTTATATACAGGGTGTCACTGTAATGTATACAGGGTGTCACTCTAAAAACGAAACAGCTCCCAAAAATAGGTAGGTTAGGGTTATTTTTTTTTTTGATGACCCTAAAACGAAACGGCTCCCAAAAATAGGTAGGTTAGGGTTATTTTTTTGATGACCCTAAAAACGAAACGGCTCCCAAAAATAGGTAGGTTAGGGTCATTTTCTTTTTGATGACCCTAAAAACGAAACGGCTCTCAAAAATAGGTAGGTTAGGGTTATTTTTTTTGCTGACCCTAAAAACGAAACGATACACGTTGTGAATAAATAATATAACTTCTAAACATTATGAGATGTATAAAAAATCGAAATACCAATTTTATATGAGCCCATCACAGTGACACCCTGTATACATTACAGTGACACCCTGTATATAACACAGTGACACTATGTATATATCACAGTGACACCCTGTATATATCACAGTGACATCCTGTCCTGTATCTATCACAGTGACACCCTGTATATATCACAGTATCACTCTGTATCTATCACAGTGACACCCTGTATATATCACAGTATCACTCTGTATCTATCACAGTGACACCCTGTATATATCACAGTATCACTCTGTATCTATCACAGTGACTTCCTGTATATATCACAGTTACATCCTGTATCTATCACAGTTACACCCTGTATATAACACAGTGACACCCTGTATACATATATCACAGTGACACCCTGTATATATCACAGTGACACCTGCTACTTGACAGCTGACAATTACCGAATGACAAAATGCGCACACGATTGGCGGCAGAATAGTTGCGCCCAGTTAGGTTTTATTGCCCCCTTTTTTTTGATGTACAAAATGAAATATTTTGCTTACCTACTGATTGCTTACCAAAATTTGATTTACCGTAGATCGCTTAATGCAGCTCAAATATTTAATTTGCTGACCAAAATAATTTAGAGCAGATCAGTATATCATTAATTGCAGCCTGATTTATAAATGTTTGCTTACCATAAGTTGCTTACCAACTAGCTATTTTGGCTGACCAAATACATATTTCTGCTGACCAAAATATGAATATTTTGCTGATCGATTAAATGATACCCTTATACTAGTAGACCCTGGCAAGTTCGTGGAGGTGAAATATGTCTTATAGCTCGGCTTAGTCGGGTCCAAAATGTGTCAGGTATTAACCGGGGTCATAAACACCAAATATCACCAACGGTGAAAAGGCGGTACCGAGGCAGACTGATTTTATCCATAATTGATGTCAATCGGTATTTCCTTACACCGATCATATACAATTTATGTAATAAAAATGACATTTTAGTGAACGGCTTGATGGCTCGAAAATTCACCCGGGCACTTATCGACAGTTCAATCCGGACCCGAATAAATCACTCCCCATCGCCGGGTGTTTGGTTTGCGTTTGCGCTCTTAATTAACGGCGCTCACTGCAGTTTGCTAGGCCCTTCTACACTCGCCCGCAAATTGAGCGTGAAAGGAGCGACGACACCAACTCCACGCCTGTGGCAAAGTATAAAGACAGAAAAATAGACTGCAGTAAGGCGTTTTCCAAAATAAATAAAAAAGTCCATATTTTGAGAAAGTAGCTACCCCGGGGTAGCTACTTTCTCAAAATATGGACTTTTAAGGTTTTTCTGGCTCAGAATCGTTAGTACTTTCGAACCTTATACGTAAAAAAAGTGTACCAACATTTGTATGGATTTTTAGGGTTCCGTACCAAAATGGTAAAAAAGGAACCCTTATGGTGCGACTCTGTCTGTCTGTCTGTCTGTCTGTCTGTCTGTCTGTCTGTCTGTCTGTCTGTCCGTCTGTCACAGCAAGATATCTCAGGATCTACTGATGCTATCGACTTGAAATTTGGAATAGTGTAAAGAACCGCTAACCCGAGCTTATAGGATGTAAAAAAAATCTTGTAGCTTTTTTACTTTTTTTTAAAAGGGGTCCGTAATGAGACTTTGCAAATTGAAAGTAGGGCTATTATATCGAGTGAGGTATCAAATGAAAGGGCTTAATTTGTAGATTAAAACAGTATTTTTGTATTTTTTTTTAAATAAGTAGTTTTTGATTTATGGCGAAAAACGTTAAAAAAAATACCGTTCCCCCCCTATTATCTTCGAAGTTACTGAACAGAAAAATCTGTAATAATTACCAATTATTAATGTCATCCTATATATTACAGGAAAAATATAACGGTTTTCCTAACTTGAACTGTTTTTGAGAAATTTGCAAAAATCTTAACATATACTTATTTGCTCCTACTAAACTAATCGCCATATAGTTTTTCTTGAACTATTCATGTATCTACTTATGAGTTTGTACGGAACCCTCGGTGCGCGAGTCCGACTCGCACTTGGCCGGTTTTTTTTTTACTACGTCACGTTCATACAAACATAAGTACAAAATGGTGACGTAATGGGAAGATAAATTTGGGACACTTTTTTTACGTATAAGGTTCGAAAGTACTAACGATTCTGAGCGAGAAAAACCTCAATAGTCCATATTTTGAGAAAGTAGCTACCCCGGTATTTATCTTGGAAAACGCCCAGTAGCCGTTTAGGAGCGCGCGATACCTATTCAACGTCGAGGCGCAGAGGGTGCGATCGTACCGTAAAACGGGGTGAGTATGGACAAAATTGACATTCAAACCTCGATAACAGTTTATTTTTACATATGCAAACTGAATTGTATATACAGTAAGTAAACTAACCAAAACCATTTATTTAAATCCGGGCATGTCTAGGCGATAAATAAGAGTGTGGTATATAAATTATTGAAATACTAAGACTTTTTAAAATTCATAATTGAAATACAAAAAAAAAATTAATTAATGATTCTATAACATCCTGTATTATTTGTTTACAATGGACGCCACATTGAGTCCACGTCGTATTTAGTCGTGAAATTTTATTTTTTGTATATTAATTATAAATTTTTTAAAAGTATTAGTATTTCAATAATGTATATACTACAATCTTATTTATCGCCTAGACATGCCCGGATGGAATGGTTTTCGTTAGTTTACATACTGTATAATAAATGTTCCGGTTGTTTGTATTTTATTTTTTATGATTTTGGGTAGTTCCATTTCATAACTTTAAGGATAAACACAAAATCCCTCCTCACCCCGTAGTTCCTCGTAGTTGGGGTGAGATGGGATTTCATACTAAGGTGAGTTGGGCAAATTGTTGGATCGACACTTTTGGATTATGAATATTACTACAGCTCCATTTGTGATAAGAATATATTATTTAGGTAGCAGTAGCCTTTAAAAACTACCTCACCCAACTGCCCTCGCAATTCCTACGCACCATACGCATGCGTAAAAATTCTTTAGTACCATTTTACGGTACTGAAGCATTTTTACGTATGCGTAAAACTGCTTGTAGTGCGTTTGGTCGTTTATTAATTTACTGTATCCTACGCTGGAGTTTTGTATTTGTAATTATATAGTACATTACACAACTAGGGTGGTAATACAAAGAAAGGCCGAGACCGCAGATGTTTGCGGCCCGAGCTACAAGCGAGGGACGTAAATTTGCGATCGAGGGCTTTCTTTCTCCCGTGTTGTGTTCATCATTTTATGTCTACACTTGGCCAGAAAGCCACTTTATGGCCAGGTGTGGCATAAAAATACTAATGATACGGCCCATACCAATAAAAAGGGTGTAAGTCTGCGGGGCTTCTAAAAAGGCATAAAATAATAGCAGTATTTATTGACGTACATCTATTTGCCTCGGTTCAAAGTTGTGAGGATTAAAATTTCGTTACAAAGGCCCTAAGCGAACGTAAATCGTCATTAATTTAAAAGTAAAAAATGTTTTCAAATGGATGGAATCGATTTAAAATTCACGAGGGTTCAGGTTATATATTCAAATGTTAATAAAATAACGTTTTCATTATTTACGCTAGCTTTGTTTCTCGTCGGCTCGGAGGGTCCCCATAAATTAGGACGTGTGAAAAGCCTTGGCCTTTATAAAAATAATACGGGACCTTATACATGGAGTTAGGAATGCCGTGATTTATAAAAACAATAACCAAGGACCTTAAAATAAACAAGTATTTACTCGCAGCTTCGGCCGCGTTCTTCCCGATACTGTCCCACGGGAAATATTTACCGAAATTTAAAGTATCCTATGTTTCAATGCAGGACTTGTTCTCCTTGCATGCCGAATTTCAGCTCAATCCATCCAGTGGTTACCCCGTTATTGAGTAACAAACATCGAAACATCTTCACAAACTTTCGCATTTATAATATGTGGGGCTATGGGGCTATGGGGCTATGGGGCTATATGGGGCTATATGGGGCTTTGGGGCTAATTTCAACGTCATTTTTGTACGGCGTAATGGTTCCATCAATTATACATATTTTGATGCTTAGGTACCTTGAAAAAAATTGAGTCCACATGTTATAATTATGTTTTTCGTCGCTACCTGTATCGTTGTTAGTCGCGTTTTGGCTGTAACCGTATTTTCCCCGACAAAAACAAACTGTGACCAAAGGGACAGCTGCATGATTTGCGAGTCTATTTGTCGTTAATGGATAAATAGGTCGCCGCAGAGAGCTGATGGCTTTCCACGTTTGTCAACTGTAATTACCCGACTGCGGCGTAGCCCAAAGGAGGGTTATGTGTTTAACCTGTATGTATGTATGTCCGTTCCTATGTCCGCTCGTAACTACTCAACGGCACAACCGATTTTGATAAAAATTGTACATATTAGATTCGTCTTGATGGCGCGAATGTCACTGGGTATGAAGTTCGTTAAAATAAACAAAAAGGCGGATATTATGCAATTTTAAAGTGCACCTCGGTCGGGTTTTTTTTGGTAAAAATATTTCTTCTGTTCCCCATTCGGGCAATGTATGCACGGTATCAGAGGTTTTAAACTCGGGATACCCTCACATACCATTACAGGCTATAATTATTAACCAATCTATCTCCCCATTCTATACGTATAAAATCGTAGCAAGACTTTGAAGAGTTTCCAAATAAATAGACAAAGTGTGACTTATTTCATAAAACAAAAATGCTAGCTCCTTACTGCTCACCATAGCACATACTTCTTTTTTGTTGCCGAGACGGTTAGTTTAGTAGGAGCAAATAAGTACGTATTACGATTTTAGCACATTTATAAAAAACGACGCAAGTTAGGAAACCCGTTATGTTTTTCCTGTAATATTTAGGATGATACCAATAATTTCTAATTATTACAGATTTTTCTGTTCAGTAACTTCGAAGATAAGAGAGGGGAATGGTATTTTTTTAACGTGTTTCATCCTAAATCAAAAAGTACATTATTAAGAAAGAAAAATAATTTTGAAATCTATAAATTAAGGCCCTTTAATTTTTTTTATACAACTAAAGTGGCAAAAAAGCGTGCGGCCTGCCTGATGGTAAGCTTTCACCGCAGCCTATAGACGCTTGCAACACCAGGGGCATTACGTGCGCGTTGCCGACCCTTTAAGAACCGATTCACTCCCCTCTTGAAGAACTTCATGCTGTAGGCTTCCGGGAAAACCGCGGCATTTGATACCCCACTTGATACAATAGCATAACTTTAAATTTTCAACCTCCCATTTCGGCCCTCTTTAAAAAAAAGTAAAAAAGGTATTAATTTTTTTTTATATCCAGAGGGCTCGGGTAAGCGACTTTTAAAACTATTCCAAATTTCAAATCGATGTTTCTGAGATATCTGGCTGTGACAGACGGAGAGACGGACAGACAGACAGACGGACAGACAGAGTCGCACCATAAGGGTTCCTTTTTTACCATTTTGGTACGGAACCCTAAAAACGACTTTAAACTATTACCGGCCATTTCGACGAAATGATTTCGTACCTCCAGGGTACGCACCTTCTCTATAGCGGGCTGTTTTCACAAATAAATAATGGAAGGAAGGAGCTTATCCCACTCCCAGTTATCCCAAAACACGTATTGTTTAACCAGCAACTACGTGATGTGTCCGGAACCGAAGAATTAACCGAGCTTTACCCATTTGAATCTTAAGCTTCTGATATAGGGTCTAGTTTTAAATGGCAGGAGAAAAGGGTTTTGTTTGAGGATAGGAAGCTAAGTATTATGTTGACAATTGACTGCGAATGTATTTATAATCCGTTAAAAGTCGGCGGTTTCTGGGACGCTGCGTTTTCAACGTTTTTCGTGCCTTGCCTTGAAGACATTTACATAATTTAAAAACAAAATTTTGTGGGAGGACGTAACCTAACCTACTCACGGCCTAGCATTGTACATGTTACACATTTATTTTATTTGAATGTTCTTGAAGATTTCTCATAATTCTCGATCATTTGAGAAGATTCTTACAAATTATTCTTAAAAATCGGCGTTGTCAAAATTTTAGTAAACTAACTCGAAAAATGAAAGTAGGCGGGGTACGGCACAAGTAATGGACAAGAATCAATTATGGACTTTTTTTTCCGTCAAACCCACATATTAAGTAACGGACACTACATTTTTAAACTCTCAACACTATTGACTGTTCAGATAACTGATGTTCATAACTGGTAAAGTCCATGAATGGTCGGCTGTAAGCCATTAAATCTTTAATGTCCATTACTAGGTTCTACTATGCTTAACATGTCCATGATTAGTGTCGTCACCCCAATGACTTACTTATTTTAATATACATATTCGCACCCACACTTATCTTAACATGGTTATTAAGGTACCTACAGATTTACGCGGGCTTTCCGCAACTCTAGAAATGCAAAGGAAGTGGTTTTCGATTTATTAAGCTTCTCCAAAAATTGGACAATCCAAATTGCGGAATTTTCCAAGACATTAATAAGTTTCCATCATACTTATTGCATATATGTTTCTTTCAATCATTTAGGTTAACTTTTCTTGTATAATATATTTTCGTTTTCCCACTCCCAGGTTTTTGCCATCTATGCAAAACAACAATTAAAAACGGTTCATTGGATTTAGTGAGAAAAATGGCCACTGGAATAGCTATAAATAGTCACATTTGTCTTTGTAGCCCTCGCCCGATACCGAAACGGTCTGCGGCGGGCGCCGATTAATGATAGGTTGGTTGGACTACCACAAGGTAGTCCACTCAAAATGTTGTAAAACTAGAATCTGCCCGTTACTTTGTGTTGACAGTAAGGGTAACGTTATACGTCATTGTTCTGCTATAAACGTATAACGTTTATAGCAGAACAGTGACGACGTGTTAGATTATATTTAAATAATCTAAACACAAACTTAGAACAATCTGGTTAGTGACATGTAAAGGGTCGATTTCAGAGCGTTTCGACCGCGGCGGTTTTTTTCATTCGTGTTCCAGCTAATATAGCAGCAAGCGGTGGTGACCACAGTTAACTTTTATTAAGGCGGGGATGTTCGAAGACGACAAGCAATTCGAGCTCCCCGCCCCCCTTAGACGAACAAGCGGCGCGATCCCGTTCGAAATGAACTTTTCGTGACCCCAACCTGTGTAAATGTGTCAACTTATGCCGCAGCGAAATTGTAACAGTAGGTCTACTACCTTACGTACTCTCTGGTTAAGTTTATATCAGGTAGATATACCTATCTATGACATCGAAACACTTAAAATAAAAGGATCATCGTAATGTTAGAAAAGAAAGCGGTTGTTTTTCTAATAGGTACCTCACGTTTAGTTAATAAATAAACTTAAACTAAACATGATAATATTATCACTGCCGGTTACAGTTGGGAGATATTGTAGATTTATTATTTACTTATAAATAAATTAGACCAACAGGCATCGTGTCGTACAATGTGAAAGGTAGGTACATATTTCATCTGGGGGCACGGCAGTGCCCCCGCCAAGTCGAGCAAAACAAAGGCACGGCACGGCCATACCATCCTTTTCTCGAAGCCATTCAAGCTAATTTCAGCCTCCTGTAATTTTGTACTGGCTAAAGCTACAATCCTGAAATTTCAGGGATATATACACAATAAGACATATATATTCTCAATATCATTCAAATTGAACGTGTAGTTTAAGAACTATTGCATGTCAAAGTTCCTTAGTTTTGTCACTGACTGACTGACTGATTCACTGATTCACTGACTGATGATCATCATAATTCTAAAGTACTTCTAGCAGACTCACAGGCTCCAAATTTTAAACATAGTTAGTTTTTAACCGACTTCCAAAAAAAGGACGGTTCTCTATTCGTCTGTTTTTTTTTGTGTGTTTGTTCACCGATTACTTGAAGACGGCTGGACCGATTTGGAAAATTCTTTTTTTGTTTGAAAGGGTAGAGTTCCGAGGTGGTCCCATTGCAACCAAATCAGGATCTGATGATGGAATCTTGGAGAAATCGAAGGAACTCTTCAAATATTATAGGCACACATATAGCGATTTCGGTATTTTTCGTAATTTTTTCTCGTCCATGTCTTATTAGCAACAAGTTTCTAGTGTTAGCCGACTTCAAAACAAAGAGTAAATTTATATCTAGGTTTCTTCCCCGATTACTTGAAGACGGCTGAACCTATTCTTTTTTGTGTTAAAGGGTTTATACCTCCGAGGTGGTCCTATTGCAACCAAATCAGAATCTGATGATGGGATCTTGGAGAAATCGAGGGAACTCTTCAAATATCAAAGTGTATTTGGTATGGCGCCTAAAATTTATAATAAGATACCGAAGGCAATCAGGGATGCTAGTATGAATAAATTTAGGCAAGGATTAATGACATTATTGAAGGAAAAATGCTATTATGCCACACCTGGCCATAAAGTGACTTTTTCCGCACGCTGCGCGTACGGAAAAAGCCGCTTTCTGGCCAAATGTAGACATAAAATGATGTACACAACACGGGAGGTAATAAAAAAAGCCCTCGATCGCATATTTACGTCCCTCGCTTCCAGCTCGGGCCGCAAACTTCTGCGATCTCGGCCTTTCTTTATATTATCACCCTAGTTGTGTAATGTACTATTATAATATTAATGAATTCTTAAATGACATGGCTATTTAAATTTGATTTTATTTATTGTAATTAGATTATTTTTAATGTTAATAACAATTTGTAAGCCGAAAGGCGAAACATGACGGACTTGAATATTTTCTATTGTAACATCTTTATAATACTATGTATACTCATGTTTATGCAAATAAATGATCTCTATCTCTCTCTATCTCTATCATAGGCACACATATAGGGATCAAACTTTGACTTTGACTCTGACTCTGACTCTGATTCTGACTCTGACTCTGACTCGGACTCGGACTCGGACTCGGACTCGGACTCGGACTCGGGCTCGGACTCGGACTCGGTCTCGGACTCGGACTCGGTCTCGTACTCGGACTCGGACTCGGACTCGGACTCGGACTCGGACTCGGACTCGGACTCGGACTCGGACTCGGTCTCGGACTCGGACTCGGACTCGGTCTCGGACTCGGACTCGGACTCGGTCTCGGACTCGGACTCGGACTCGGACTCGGACTCGGACTCGGACTCGGACTCTGACTGACTTTGACTTCAACTTTGACTTTGACTTCAACTTTGACTTTGACTTCAACTTTGACTTCGACTTTGACATATTCGATTGTCTGTAAAGTCGGTTTACTGACGATAGTTGAACGTGACAACGTCATAAGGTACTAACCCTAACCTTACCCTATGAAACGGAAAACTCAGCAGTGTCTTGTCATACAATAGAGATTTTGACAGCCGTATCTTAAGGAATAAGGCCTAATTTACTAACAGTTTTTGGAAGTCGGTTTTTATCTTTTGTTTTAAAAATTTACTTTATTTTTAAATTTTTAGTAGCGCTGGAAAAATATTGTTTTAACCAAATAGACTTCAGTCTATTTAGTTAAAAGAAAAAATTTCAGAATCGGTCTAGCCGTTTTCAAGTAATCGGGGAACAAACCTACATAAAAATTGCTCTTTGTTTTGAAGTCGGTTAAAACTGGAAACTTATTTCTAATAAGAAATGCACGAGAAACAAAGAAAAATACCAAAATCCCTATATGTGTGCCTATGATATTTGAAGAGTTCCCTCGATTTCTCCAAGATCCCATCATCAGATCCTGATTTGGTTGCAATGGAATCACCTCAAAAGTATACTTGCCGTTCCAAACAAAAAAATAATTTTCCAAATCGGCCCAGTCGTTTTTAAGTAATCGGGGAAAAAACCTACATTAAACAATTGTTCCTTTTTTGAAATCGGTCAATACTAAAAACTTATTGCTTATAAGAAATGGACGAGAAACTACGAAAAATACCGAAATCGCTATATGTGTGCCTCTAATATTTGAAGAGTTCCCTCGGTTTCTCCAAGATCCCATCATCAGATCCTGATTTGGTTGCAATGGGACCACCTCGGAAGTATACCCTTTCAAACAAAAAAAGAGTTTTCCCAAATCGGTCCAGCAGTCTTCGAGTAATCGCGTAACAAACATACAAAAAAAAACATACAGACGAATAGAGAACCGTCCTTCTTTTGGAAGTCGGTTAAAAATAAAACAAATGTGTGCAATGGTATACAGTTGAAGAAGCTTATGTTTTGCACAAGACTAAAATTTACTAATCATGATGAAGAAATAATAGTGATAAGTTAAATAACCTATCATTTTAATATTCAGCTAATCATTCGATATCAAAGGCGTTGGATTACTGTTAGAGTGTATACGCTGTGATTCTAGCGTGACGTTTATTTTGTCCGTTGAGTGAGGAGAGCTGTCACGAGCTCGAAAGCGACACAGGTCCGGCCTCGGACACGCCCGGCGGGCATCTGAAGCCACAGCGCGTGGGCTACTTTGTTATATAGTACTGAGCTACTAAAAAATAAGTAATTTAAAAAAAACTGAACCGCACAGGTCCCGGTAAAATGTCATTATCTATCGATTGACATGTTTTTTAGTGATATAAATGTGATAGAACTCGAGTAAAACTGGAAAAACTGCTAAAAAATTACCTGTTTTCGTGACGAATTATGATCGAGCGAAGTTGAAAGTATCGTGTTTTGAACCGCACAGAAACACAGAAGCACTCTTGAACTATAATATATTTCTTTTTCGATCCAAAAATATGAATATTTCGTTACTTAATTTTGATTCTCCCGGAGGTCGATTTCGGAAATCCTGCCCTTAAACGGTATCGAGGCTACAGATGATTAAGCAGAAGTTGTCATCACTCGATTGTCCACTATTGAAGACCCTAATCAAGTTAAAAAAAAACGCTGAAAAGCCCCTAAAAATCAACCCTAAATTAGATAGATCGGGCTCACTTGTACCAAAATTCTTTAGGTCGTTGGTAAAAAGTCTTGAAAAGAATTGATTTAATTAACAAGTGGAATAATCTACATGTTTACTTATTTATGTTAATTATCCTTTTTGATTTATCTTCGCACTTCGTACATTCTAACTTCAGATATAACTGTATGAAACCTGTCATACTTCCCAATTTTATCTAGCGGGCGTAGAAAGCACAATAAAATGTCCAGAGGGATGTTAGAACTCGGTATTGTCCTCCGCTGGTTTAAAAATATCGTAACTGTATCAAAATCCAATAACTCTTACACTCATTTGTAAGTAGGCCGTTTGTTCGGGACAGAGTATTGTGGGCACTGTTTGCCGAACACTTCACGCTGCTGGCGACTTGTAGAAATAACGACTTCGCAAATACCGAAAAACTTACTTCCCGGGACTTAATTAGGACACGGAAAATTGAGTATCGCTCCTTAATGATAAGATTCAATATTGATTGTTGGCTTGAAGGTTCGATAGTTTCGCTTAAAAATACATTTTGTTTCAGCTTAATTTAGTCCGTTACTTTTTGTTTGTAGATAAAATAAAATCTTAGGGCCGATACAGACGGACTGCAACCCAATTGCAACTCCCTACGATTTGTATCGGAACTGCATCACAACTGCACGCCGACTGCGCAGTTGTGTTGCAGTTCCCATACAAATCGTAGGGAGTTGCAGTTGGGTTGCAGTCTGTCTGTATCGGCCCTTAGAATGTCGATTTGGAAACTTACTCTCAGTTTTGAGAAATTTGCAAGAACATCCGATTTCTTGAGAGGTAATCTGACTCGGATAGTTTCAGACACGGTTCACAACCCGGAAATCTGCCGACGACCGTAGGATTTTAGTCCACTGAAACTGAATAACCAATTTCCGTAAAACTTTGTAGGACGTTAGCCTGAAGGTTGAACTACAAACACAAAGGATCATTTATCTTTTTCTTTCTGCATTGCATTTCTATTTAAAAATACTTAGGTAATCCCTTATTTAAACATGGATAAAAGAAGTTTGATATTTTTAATTCACCGAGCGGGCACGAAGTGTCTCCGTTTCAGCTGGGGCCGTCTGTTCTCTTCTGCAGGTCGCATTTCTCAATGAAATATTCTCGTGAAATTCTGTGTGTAGATTCGATTTTTTTGTTGATTTCTGTTTTTTTTTTCAAAATGGCGGAGCTATGGGGAATATGATAGGGTCAATAATAAAGACCATTTCCAATTTAAAAACGCGATGTGAGAATACGATACTGCATACAAATAAGCTGCAAACGAAGCCAAGCCTAAACATTTTATTAGATCATTTTGAAATCACCCATTTGTGACTTCTTCTCACCAGAAGGTCAATACCCGAAGCGCCAAAGGAAATACATATTTAGAATCAAGACTTGTAAAAGAGCCCTTGAGGCCTACTTGCAGAAATAAACTATTTTATTTTATTTTTTATACTAGATAGATAGACGATTAACATGTATATGAATAGAACACTTAACTAAAAACTAAGAAATTAGGAAGTTAGGTACTTTTACTAAAGAACGAATATCTATATGGTGTTTCCAAATAAGTTGCCAATACTCAAAGAGACGTTAACTTACATCAATAGTACATTGTGTATCTAGGGCGGTAAGTAAGGAATTACAAACGAGTGTTTGTTATAAGCCCGAGGTGAAACCGAGAGCTCTAATAACACGAGATTGTAATTCCTTTACCGCCCGTGACACACACGTGGTTTTCATCACACTTGTGAGGAAATCTTAATAATATAACCTAACTAATCGTCCCAGTATGACAAGAAAATATTAAAACAGACAGTGACATTAGTGACATATGTCCATAGACAATGCGAATGTCAAGTCACATTCGGAAACCATAGCGGTAAAGACTTAAAATGGTTGATTTTATATTTGCAAAATACTGAAATACACTATTTTACATTTAATTAATGTTACCGAAATATGTGTTTACATGTATTTGCAATAACAGTTATCTTTAAATAAATATTTCAGTGATAAAAGTTAAAAAAGTAAGTTGGCGTTTCCTTTGAACATGACAAATAAGAGTAAAAGAGAACCAGCGTTTCAAATTTAAAAAGAAAACCATTACGCCCTAGGGCGTAATAGCTCATTTACCGCCCGCAAAACCTACGTGTAATGCACCATTTTCGAGCAAGTGTGATGAAAAATAATTAGCTTTAAATTATTGCTTCACTTTGGAGCCATTGAGTTTGGTAGCGAAACCAGGGCCGTATTTGGGGGAGGGCGGGCAGGGCTACTGCCCCGGGCATCCACAACACTTCCCTAATAAGTAGTGGCCTCCGATCCTTCGTTGCCCCAGGGCCTTCACACCTCCAAATCAGGCCCTGAGCGAAACGATCTACTGGCAATAATACCTATAGCTTCGACAACTACCGTGATTCTCTGTTTACTCGCACAAACAGAAAAATCAGACAGCAGACAAACAAGAAAAGAAAAGGCATTCAAGAAAAAGCGTACCTACTCCCGCCTGAAAGGCAGATAGGCAGGTAACGCACTTGTGACCTTGTGAACGCACAGGCGATCCGACTGCTTGTTTGCCCCCTATGACATATAAAAAAAACAGATGGTCATTACAAAAACTACTAAAAAGTATCAAATATGAGTAATAAAACTCAAGTAGAGTTTTATTACTCATATTTGATCATATATGTTTTTATTACGTTAAATAATACAAATTAATAAACAGAGTATGGTAAAATATAGTAAAAAGAGGAGAAATCTAGTGCTCCAGGATGGGTATTCCGCAGCCATCTTCGCATCCAAATCTTCCTATCTTTCTTCTCGTTCCCCTGATTCTAATAGAGACCGCTCTGATGATTGATATTTGTATTTTGACTTTGATCCAGTTTATTATTTGCGAGTGTGGCTTGGACCATTTTTCACATAGCTTAAGACATGTTTTTTTTATGAAGGATTCATATTCAGTTCCGACAACGCCATCACAAGAGACCACAAGGGGAGTAAATGAAGCTCTAAGATCTTCTGCAGCCAGATCGTATTTGCGATGTTTTTCACGAGCGTTTGATATTTGATACTTTTTTGGAAAAATATTTTATTTATAAATATAGTCTTAGGTACACTCACATCTATGAGAATAGCAGTAGCGTGGCGTCCGAAGAACTCAATTCCTACCAGCTTGCTTAAGCATTCGAGCACCGTACTCTACAGTTCTTAAGGCCCGGTAGGACCTGGCTCGCATTTCACATACAACTAGGGTCGGGCGGAATGCAGATTATTGCAGATTATCTTCGATTTCTAACATAAAAGTATACGTTATCAACCCAAACATGAGAGGATGCCCTGCATGACTGTGAAATCATGATTGTCAGGTATTAATTTTGTCAGAAAAGGTAACTGGTAATGAACAAAATGAAAAAAATACTTTATTTTATAGTGTTTTCGCGCTACTTTTCTATCGAGCGAAGTGTTCGCTATCGTGTTCTAAGTGAGAGGAAGCCCTAGATACAGTTCTGAATATTATTATATATGTTTTACAGTGACCTACGAGTCAACTAAGTGCTCTAAAAATGATTTGGAAACTAGGCTTCCGCGCCCGATTCTCGTCTTACCTCGCCTTAAGGAAAATGTCCGCCAAATCTGCACCGGCTTGCCCGAGGATATTTTTTACGCCACGCCACTGGAGAGTAGGCCTGTACCCTGCAGTGGGACGTAAATAGGCTGATGATGATGATGATAGTCTTACTACAATTTTATTAAACGTATAGATTTATCCATAATCTGTGGTCGGCGAGCCGGCTAAGCTAGGTATTTGTCTATAAACCACCCGAGAACATTAAGCTATCTCAGGAGCAACCAACTTGCAACTTATCCGAACCAATTAAAGGCGCGAATCGGAAATTTTAAACTTCAATATTTAAAGTAGCTTCATAATCCCGAGGGATACATTCGTAAAATAACTCACAGCTTAGAGTTGTTCTTTCTGCTTAACTACGCAAAATATATAATCTAAGTATGAGAAGCTTGCCTCTGGTCTCTTTATGCATATATGCCGAGTACTGACAATTTTTAAATATTTATCCTTCTTCTTAGTCGTGCACTCTTGGCAGAGTGGTCATGGTCATGTCTTGGTCGGTCGGTCTTGCGCCACTGCAAATAATATTTAATAGTATTTTAAAACGTCAGGAAGGGGATAGTTAGGTACATATAATTAAAGTACATAATTAAAAAAAATAACTGACTTTAAACTAATATCATTAATTATACACGATGACATCTAATCGGTAATCAGGTACCAATTTTTCTAACTCAGTAATTGATAGCGGTCACGTTGATGTCGTAATTAGTTACATCCATAGATGTATGATATACCTAGATACACAATCAGCCGGAAAAAATGGCCCCACAAAAGTGCTAGCCGATCGGCTTGGCTAGCTCATTTTGACTTAGTCTGGTTTCAACCATAGACGGCGACAGTTGTCAAAAATGGCTAAATGCAGCGTAAAAAAATGCGTGAATAGCAACAAAAAACAAGAAAGAAAGATGGGATATGCTTCTTAGTTAAGGGCGAATTAATATTAAGGAGAATTACAAGTGAACTCATCGTGATTTCATAGTTTTTTAATTATCTTCGCGAATCTTTTAACAAAAAGCGACTCCATTTAAATGCTGCTCACTTTTGACGTTTCACTTTTTGATAGGTGCCAATAAACTAAAGTTTTCAAATGTTCGTTTGCAAATTTGACACATAGGTGTCATGGAACTAAGTTATCTTTTGAATGACAGTTTCATATAGATACAGCTTATAAATTAACGTTATTAACGTATATTAGAGTAACTACAAATGTCATTTTGCGCCAGATTCATAGACATTTTTCTTTGAAACTGTGCGTCTATGTTATTATACGTCAATGGTTACATCTAAACAATTTTTTTTTCTGTGACAATTTTTATTTCGAAATCAGTTTTATCCTAAATTCCTTGTCACCCTACTAATCTGCATCTGTGAGATTACAACCTCTGTAAAAAATTAATGACAATGATAATTTATGAGTAATAACTTGTCACTGTCATGTATGTAATCAAAGTCATAGAAGTCGCAAATATTGAATCAGAAAAGTATATTAGTAATTAAAAAAACATGCCTCGACCATATTTGTGCTCAAAATATCGAGCGTTACAATATTGTAGGTACGTTTATCAATACAAACCAAACAGCTGAAGATGAACTCAAGAATTATTCCACGAAATTCATCCAAACGTACCAATTCTCACGCACAGTTTGATAAACCGCATGAACTAAAACCTCCGTGACTTCGGACAGTTCACAGTGCCAAACCACGCGCAAGCACCTGGCCGGCCTCGACGTCGTCCTGACTATCTGGATCGACGCATTTTAAGATAATTTGCTCGGGATCCTCGTAGGAGCAATAGGCAAGCAGCGAGAAGGTTTCATGTGAGTCAGTCCTTCGTGTGGCGGCTACTTAAATCGTCGGAATTGCATTCTTTTCATTTTCGGCCGTTTTATCAATTTTAATTCGTTATCTTCTCATACTTATAGAAAAGTTTATTTACTTACGATCTGTCAAATTTTCCGCGAAAGCGATGGCACTTGACGTATTGTGATCACGTGATTTTACTTCAATAATTAATGTAGGTGACCATGTATCCAGTGGTTATTAGTTTAAATTATGTTTTAACCTTTAATTAATTAAACAGTAAGGTATTTGTGTGATACCTCGCCTATTAAGTTTAATTTTAGCTAGATATTAATATTTGTCTACTCCTGATCACCGATTAAATTTCACCGTGTATACCGGATGCCTATGTAATGTATACATTTAGGTATATAGGTATAAGTTAGGTATAAGTCAATAAATGACTTTACTCCGTCCCGTCACCGTCCTCTCCAGCAGCCACCCAACGCGCACTAAGCTTGGGATATACAAGGGATATACAGGAGCTATTGAATAGCCAGACGCCCGGGACTCCGTTGAGCCTCGAGGAGCCGCAGGTTCAAGAGGGTCATCAGGACGTAGGCAAGTTGACTCTAGGAAAGAACATTCTTTGTCTTATTGTAGGAGTACCAAGAGTCTGAGTAAACGTCTTCACCCGACTGTAGTTAGACTGTGGATAGACTGTGTCCTAAAGTCTGTAATTAAAGACAGCGAAACGTAATAAAACCGCGGTATCCTTCGTAACATTTGTTGCATTATTTGTTATTACAACACAGCGGGGACCGACTGGGTGCTGTCGTCCAAGTTCGCGACGTGGCCCAGAGTTTAAATTAACAACTTCCGACTCGCCGCATGCGGTTGACACGTTCCTTTAAATTTGTTACTTATTTTAATAATCATCTTTAGAATTTATTATTATACACTAGATACCGCCTGCAACTTTGTTCACGTATTTACGTACTTTCGGGACAGATGAAACGAGTTACCTACTCTTTATGAAATGTCAAAACGCTCAGATGATCATTTTTAAATAATTTTGTAATTTTTTTTTCGCGAGATTTTCTGCGAATACCATGTTATTTCTACTTAGATTATGGGCATAATTATTAGTCATGTATTGTATAAAAAAAAAGATTAACAATTTAAAATTCAGCCTGTATCTCTGGACAGTATTAAAATTGTTCATTACGGGCGTCCTCATTAACCAAGCAAAACCATGTACCGTTTTAAATTTACAACATTCCCGATATTTAACAGATTTATTATTATGTACGACTCGTCCGACATGTTAGTGCGTCAACGTTCGCGGTGACTGGGAATAAATTAATTATGGATTCAGTGAATTCAAAAGCAAATATGTTGGGATGGATTGCAGGCAATAATGTATATGAAACGCAATTAACGATCGCCGACGGGTTTGCGAACATTTAACCTCCGTTTGATTTTACTCTTCAATACCCTATTGCAGACTTACAATACAATACAATCATACTTTATTGCACACCAAAATAATAATTAAAATGCAATGCAAATATAGAAAAAAAAACTTTATTTCAGACATTGCAATCTTCAAGAGCATTCCATACATTGTCAGTACCCTTCGTTACGGATTATATTAGGTTTATGCCATTGTTGTTTCTTCCTATTCGCGATTCTGCACAAAATAAATTGCACACAACTGAATTTAATCACATGCGTAATGCTTCACAGTCGTTATTTCTACGCAATCTTGTTTCTTTGTAGTAGCGATTCTGCACAATATGAATTCCACACAACTGAATTTAATCACATGCGTTATACTTTACTAAAAATTTCAAAAAATTATTAAAAATATAAATAAAAATATTTTTAGAATTCACATTTTATTAATCACATGCCCAAACAGTGTAAAAACATTTACTATAATAATTATTTATTTTTTTTAGGTTTCATACAACATTAAAATTATCAATGTCGTTGAGCACCCCTTTATAGTTGAGATAAAATTACAAAACTTGGTGTATTTTATCAACATAATATGTGTAACAAAATAAGGGGGTGGCCTTTCAAAAAATAAAAAAAAGTGTTTTTTTGGACCACCCTAATAATGTACATTAATTCTACTTAAATGACTTACATGGTAAAAATAATTTTACTATCTTGTGACACAAGACTGTTTTTCACAACAACTATGGAGAAAATTCAAATAAAACAGTGACTTACAAAAAAGATTTTCCAAAATATTTTCCGTTTAAGCTAGAGAAACATTATGCGAAATAAAATTCAGGCTAACAATACTTTCGGACAAATAAAACGTATACCAAATAGAAGGAACCCGTATAGTGTATACAGCGTGTAACTCTAATACGGGCGATAAATTAAATCGGACATAGTATTTATTAGTGTAATCATGAAGTAAAAGGTTTTTTTAAGTTGCAGTTCATTACGACCCCATAATTAATTTTTTTTTAATTTCTCAGCAGCAATGTACTATAAACATGGTTGCGGTACGGCGGTACCGAAATGTCAACGTAACTGTCAACGAGCGTTTAACGTGAGTGTGTTTGCATTACATTGCGGGCTGAATTATTTTGTATGGACAAAATTATTGTTGCAACTTTAAGTAAATGTTATCTAATTACCTTCACTTTGTCCTATACTAACCACCGTTAAGAGATTCGCCCGTATTAGACTTACACACTGTATAGTATAATTTAACAATAACAAATTAATAGTCAGAAGGTTTAATTATCAATATACACTATCTTGAAGCACTTCCACTTAAATCTAAACATTCCTGAAATTCGAAACCGCTTCTGGTACACAAAGTCACATTAAAGTCCTAACATTCACCTAACTGTAGGTAGGTTCGCAACTCGTCTACCAGGCAAAGCTCCATCGTGATCTTATTATAATCTAAATACCTAACAGGACGGCCCGAGGCGAGTCTCCGAACGTAAGAGGTTTGTCCAAAATGCAAATACTTGGGAGACTCCTACTACGACACAATAGCTACTGGATGGTGTTCTGAGACCCAATCACGGAATTATGGAGCAAATGCAAATGTATGAATCTTGAAACACACCTATAATATAATATATTATGAATAATTTAATGTGATTATTAGTACATTACACAACTAGGGTGGTAATACAAAGAAAGGCCGAGATCGCAGAAGTTTGCGGCCCGAGTTACAAGTGAGGGACGTAAATATGCGATCGAGGTTGTGTACATCGTTTTATATCTACACTTGGCCGGAAAGCGCCACTTTATGGCCAGATGTGTCATAAATGAAATTAACATTTGCATGCTGAATTGTTTGGTGAGACATGCGTACCTTATTGTCAAATTTATACCATCACAACTTATCATGTCTCAAGAAAATACATTTTTCATTTCATAGGAATATACACGCTTTTTATCAAACACAAACTCAAAATGTTTATTCTGTAAATAGGCCACAGGGGTACTTTTACAAATCGGATTTTTTCACTCTTCGGAAAATATGATATTTAAAGAATAGAAACACCGCAAGAAATCGCCATTTAATTAATTCTTAGGGTTCGGTGCCTCAAAACGGAAAAAAACGGAACCCTCATAGAATCATTCGTGTGTCTATCAGTCTGTCACAGCCAATTTACTCCGAATGTACTGATCCGATTGAGTTGAAATTTGGTACTGTATATTAAGGTTAACGGACGTGTCACGAAAATAAATTCAAGGGGGCCACTTTTGGGGGGTCAACTGGAAAATCAAAAAAAAGTTAGCGAACCATATCGTGTGACATATTAAATGAAAGGGCTCGCTGTGAAATCTCAAATATATATTTTTTTATAATAATATATAAGTTTTGAAGTTATTAAAGAAAATAGGCAAAATTTGACCATCCCCCCTATCTCCGAAACTATTGGACGTAGAATTTTGAAAAAAATATGGATACCTGTCCTATACCTATAGATTACAGAAAAACCTATAAGAAGTCTGTGCAGTAAAGAATAATTGTGTTATATTGTTTTGATCGTACGGAACCCTCTCCAGGCGAGTCTAACTCGCACTTGTCCGTTTTTTTAAGCTGTGAATTACTAAATATGAATAGAATAAACGTCATTGTCGCAACAACTTCATTGTCATAATACACAGCTGATCAATGGGATTGTAGGTACTGTGAGGTTTGTACCGTGATATACAAACTTCACCGTCTTGAATGACAGACTGGCAGCCTTGGGAACTATCAAATATTAAAATTTAATCGAATTCAGTCTGTCTCGCTCTAGGTAAGAGCGAATGTGCCTAGTCGTGTGGTAGCCATTGAAACGTATACTTGAATAAAGCAAGGTTACACCTTCGATCTTTTATCATTGCTACCGACCCTGACAGTACTTACCTACATATTTTTTAGACTGGTAAGTCTTAAAATAAGTAACTTCTTCACCCTAGCTTAAATTAGTTATACTTATTTGAATATTTTTTTTTTGCTTTCGAGAATCCATAGTAACCCATCTATTGTCGTCAACTCGTTTTCAATTTGCGTACCAAGAGTACATTTGAGTGAGAAGTGACCACGTTTTGGTCCTAATAAAACAAAGGTTCAACTCGAAAAAATTTACGTCCGATAGTCAACCTTAAATCAATAATCATACGGTGAAAAATAAAAATGAGATTAATTTGAAATCGGTCGGTATATAATGAGGTGTGGCTTTGTTTAGCCTTGTATGGCGTGTGCTTCCTCGATACAACCTCTCCAACTTTCACTCAACTTTTTATAAAAACAAATGAAATGGGTCACGCCATTGTACGAGTCGTACACGTATTCTAGTTATATAGGTCGAATAATTACGCGAACTGTTTATATCTTCCGAGAATGAGGACTGTTATTTGCCTTCGATGTTTGTGGATGCGCACTGTCAGCCACTCACTTACTTGCAATTTCCCGTTCAACTCTATTGCTATTAACATAAGGGTGTTGACAGGTAGCTATAGCTACCAAAATCATGGTTATTCTTCAACTCTGAACTTAGTTCCAGAAGAGTTGAGGTGAATGATTATACACACAGCTACATCACCGCCGACGTCAGAATTGACCATGGCTTCCGTGTACGTATACCCGTTAGCAGCGGAGAAAGTGGAACAAAGGCAATTCGTCGCTTGGGTTCGTGGTGCGCTTCCGTTGACGTACGAAAAGCATTCGTAAGCCGTAGACCATCGTCACGACGCTTCGCCAGAATGACTGGTTGTCAATCTCGTTCCAAAATAGCATCAAAGAGGCGCGATGCGCCGTCATACCTACTCATTGCAAAAAATGTGAATGAATGAAATGAATGAGTGAGTAAATAAACACAAGGCTATAGTTTAAAGATTTTTTTTTGGTCTATCTTGCAATTCACTGTTGAACTTGCTGTCGGTACGAAAACAGAGTAGTCATGACATGTTGTTGTGTGCGTGACCTCAACTATGCTGGAACTATCACCTAAATGAACCCCTCGTACCTATCCCATGTCCTGCCATTTGATGGTACCTACCGTGAACTAGTTGTATTGACCCCCGCCCTGCATTTTGCCCGCACACAGCTTACCAAAAAGAATGGATTACATACCTTACTTTAAGTTCCAAACTGCTTACTCCGAGGGACCGCAGTTGAGGATTTCAAAATATGGAGAGGAAAGTTAAAGAAAAATCTAGTACCGAGTCTTATCAAAATGTTAAGGAGCTGCTGCTGTACAGTAGGCAAGACTGGAAGTTATTCCACCGATAAAAGTGTCTATGCCACACCTGGCCATAAAGTGTTTTTTTCCGCACGCTGCGCGTACGGAACAAGCCGCTTTCTTGTAGACATAAAATGATATACACAACACGGGAGGTAATAAAGGAAGCCCTCGATCGCATATTTACGTCCCTCGCTTGCAGCTCGGGCCGCAAACATCTGCGATCTCGGCCTTTCTTTATATTACCACCCTAGTTGTGTAATGTAACTAATTCTTAATTAACCATGGTCAAAGTATAAAGACGAACAAGTAGTCCAACTTCGGCCGTTTAGGAACGGTTCCGTTTTTTCCTTTTGAGATACGGAACCCTAAAAACAGAGAGAAATTAACTAAATGTTCAGATTTTGTGACTTATGTTCTTTTTCGATTTGTTTGGCACTATATTGCCACTACGACTATAAGTTAACGATTTTTAAAAACAACTTATAGTATATATAACTCTTACACATATATCCGCCACTCCAGATACCGACCTCGCCAATTAACGAGTAACGGTCTTAAGTATCCAGATATTTACGAACAGTTCTAAAGTGAAATCCACAGACCTACGGACTGAATTGACAAATGACTGACAGGTAAAATGATACCAGGAACAGCAAAATAAAAATAGTGAAGGGTATATGTCGATAACAATATATCGACCAGTTGTAAAGACAAATAACTGACTAATTTAAATCAAAAATAAGTATATTAGTTTCAAATAAGAGGGGTTTGCATGACACACTCGTTTTTATTGACATGAATGTCCTCTGGGATATCTTGTTCGTCCTGCAATCTGTCTACCATCTCATTATAAATATAAACGTAAACTCGATGAATCATCTCTTTTTCAGTTTCACGAATAGATTTTTTTCTCCTTTTTGTTGGAGGCGAACATTTTGATGAACATGGCTCTGGTCCCGAATCTTGCTAATCCATAATAACACGTAACAATTTCAATAAACACTCGTAATAGCAATGACAACGTATATCGTTAGATACATAAAAGTAGTTTGTAAATAGTGGTCAACTATTTCTGAAGATACCCGCTTTTTTTGTTAAAAAGATGGACCACATTGTTGGGAATTTGAAAATAAAGAACAATAATTTTATTAATTCATTTAATTGAATGTATGTATTCAATAAACTATCATAAATATATAATTTTCATGTACATTATTGCTGGTTTGACATTAAATTTGTATCTCTAATTAGGGGTCTACAGACCTTTTGATCCGTCGAAATCACTGGAAAAAGTTGGTATATAGATTAGCCGATCAAATTGCCAATTTGATTGTCGCGTCTGGGTGGACCTTAAACCTACGATGTAACAATAATTTTAATATCGATGAGAACGACACTGGCCAAACTGTGGCAACATTTGTTCATATTTACTTGTCAATGTAGTCCGTAGGTCTGTGGATTTTACTTTATTTGAAACCTCTTGTTAGCACGGTTAATGTGTCAGATTTACGCTGGCATAAATTTGAAAGGTGGAATGATTCGAGTCGGTAATCCGTGGAACGATTGTCAAGTGTTTCTTTAGTGACGCCGTATTAAGCTTGTAATTCATTTCGTCGGCAATTTACTCGGCTTTGCGAACAACAGTGGCTTTGTGTAAAACAGTATTAGCAGCAGCAGCACTGAAAAATTTCGTAATTCACAATCATTTATTTAAAAACTTTGTATTTAGGTTTGACTTATATGTTACCTCTCTTTGACATAATTTTATCTGTCCGAGTTTAATCCGCATTAATATCCTCTAGCTTAAACGAAAAACATTTCGGTTTTTTTACGACTAAGTGAGTTAGGTCGGTTTTTTTTAGAATTTTCCTGAAAAATTATAAAGTACGTTGACCAATAACCTAACCTATTTTTTCGGGATAGATTTACCTACTAGTAGAAGGCCGAGTGCTGTAGTCGTTAACACGGTGTCCTAACAAGATAAACCCGCTGGTTCAAGTCCAACCTACAGTATTTGTATCAATATTGCTGCCCCATTTCAAAACCCAGTAAGTGCTTCAAACAAATTTAAAGAAATATCTTAAGAATTTCATATGAAGCACTTACTAGGTTTAGATATGGGGCGAAAAATCGTATATAATAATAATAAAAATCGTAGGAATCGTGTTTATTCGCGCATCACACAAAAACTACTGGACTATCCATGGAATTTGGTAAACAGGTAGATTATGACCCCGGTTAACACATAGAATACTTTTTATCATCTGACTTATTCCACCTCTGCAAACGAAATTGAGGCCGGGTCTTCGAATAGAAAATATTGATGCCTAAAAAAATATGCATACTGTAATAACACTGTGCACTGTGCACATAAAGTATGTGTATCAGTTTTAATTAATGCGATTCTGGGAGTTGTCTCGTATGCCGTTATAAATTGCGTAGTAAACGCTCGTAGCGGTATATCAACACGCTACGGGCCTACGCGAGCTACGGGCCTACGAGTGTAAGGCACAGTCTACACTGTAAAACCCTACTTCATCGTCATTAACCGATAGATATTGCTGATGGACTGTTTTGTAATGAAAATTTGAAAATTCTTCAAACAAGCTTTTATTTTACACGTTATTAAATTTTATATGCATATATAAAATTTGCAGTATTTTTTTTTACTTTTCTTTATGTCAAAAGATACTTTGAGTAGATCAGGAAGAAAACTTCATTGATTCATAGATTTTTAGTAAAGTTTGTATGTATGAATGCTTTTATTATAATATACAAGATCCTGAACGTTCTCTACATACAGACGAACATGGATTTGCCACTAGGCAAGTAGGCACTTATCATACACGACATAATAAGCATATAAACTCTAGCTAAATGCCTGCATATTTAGGCAGATCGTAAGAATAAAAGGACTAAAAAAATGAAAAGTTATTTCACAAAAACAGGCATGCTCCGATGACTAGAAAGGAGCATATGCTGTACGTTAGCGATAGAAGTTACCGTGCTAGGGGCGCCTCAGCATGTGTAAACACTCGCAATTCGGTGTGTATTTTGTTCACTCATTAGTGGTGACGTGAATCAAGTTAACGAGCGTGTGGACGCGCCCTTAGCTAAACATCTTCGATGATGCGCGAGTTTTGTTTGCTGCGACAATGTTCTATAGCTTGGCAACTTCGTTGGTGACACTCACATGTGTGCTTTTTGTTATGTGCAGCCGTAACTGCTTACACAAGTCACCGCCAACACGAACGGCTGCCTCCGGCCTTCTCCAATCGGAAGTCCTACTTCTCATGTTACTTACCGCACACAAGTTTTTATTTGTAGGCTGAACTGGGCGACACAATTAACCTTTTATCTTAACACTTTCGGCGGCGGTAACGGGTATGACCGTAAAGTGTGAACCATGCTATATAATGGTACGGCTAACGCAGCATTTATTCGTGATTGCCTATAAGTCATTACCAATTGGCCTACCGGCTTGCCTAATATCAGGCATTTGAGCACCTTATTCTACAGCTCTTAAGAAAAATGAACGCCAAATTTGCACCGCCCAAGAGTATATTTAACGCCACGCCACTGGTCAGTAGGGTGCTTGCCGACAAAACCCATACCATTATTACGGAGCAAATATTTACTGTTATGTGGGGCACAACAACGATGCCGCTACCGTCGAAACAGAGTCTAATCTCAAAGACGAGTTTGACTCCGACTCACATAAATGCAACGCATCTGTGTAAGTCAACACACACACGCAGTACGGCCACAGGCGCTTGCCGCTGTCGTTCTATAAGATCATAGGTACCTATTTTATGGTGAACTGTCATTCTAGTACATTCCATTATTTTGGTACCGCCGGCGAATGTTAAAGAAGCACCGAAACAACCGAAGCACCCAAAAAGCTTCCATGAAAAAGCGATCTCTTATTATCCATATAAAAAGTCTGGGATAACTGATTAGTGCATTTTGTTTGCATATCTGACGCCTCATTCATCAACTCTCGTGTTTCTTTGATGAGATTTTTATTATACTCACGGCGATCCATCACTATTGTTGGGAAGAAAATTTGGGCGAATAATCAACTCCTTATCGTTTTTCTCGGGTTTTCAAGTTCAGCGTAGCGTTAAAAATCACACCAATGTAAACTCTGTTAGTACTGAACACGAATAAAATATCTACTTTCTAACATTTTTTTCAATATTACCCAATCTTACCGATCGTGGGTAATATTACTGGTAATGTTACTGGGAATATTCCCGCCTTTATTAAGTTATCGGTAACGACCCATCACTACATGCTCAATGTTTTTATGGTACGGTTTTAAGGCATTAAATACGATTGAAATGTACGAGTAAACTTTGTTTTCGCACCCGTACCTAATAACAAACGAACAGCTATACTTCAGGACCCTACTCGACAGTTGCGCCAACTGGTGAGCACAAAAACGATAGCCCTTATTATATCAATCTTGCAAAATATTTATTTTTTGCTAGCTTCTAAGCTGTCGCAACTATCGGACTTCGTGGCGGTAGGTATGCCGCAGCAAAACCTCAGTAAGGACGAAGCCTCGCCAACAAATAACTGAAGCATTTGTGGACCGCTTGCTTTGTACTTACACACATCAACAAGTTTTTTCCTACTACCCGCAGCACGCACACATTGACCTGACCAATCAGCGTTAAAGAAACCGGCAGACTAGAGGTGCTTCAGTTCTTTGTTAGCGGGGCTACGTCTGTCTATTTAGCATACACTTACACTCAAACTACAGTCGAGAGTCACTGTTACCTGTTTGAGCTGTAACAATAGTCGAACTGTATGGTGGTAGCTTTGCCGCAGCTAAACCTCAGCACCATCGGAGTAGGACATTGGCGTGCTGGCTCTCGAACCAAAGTGAAGAGTGTACCTAATTAAAATATTTTGCATTATAATGTCTCGGACCGAGACATACCGAGACTCTCGGTATGTTGATGTCCTAACTAAATTGCTTGGTGCATGTCGTACGGAAATATAATTTGAAACTAAAATGCTGTAAAAGGTCACAATATAGGTGGCGCTACGGAGTATTTACCTTCTATTTATTAACAGGTACACGTTCAGCAAACACGCAAGATCAGTAATTATTTGCGAGGATGATTAATGGCACGCTTTAGGAATAATTAATTAATGTTGTTTGTTTGCAGGAGAGTTGGTTGCTAAGAAAATTTGACATACGACAGCGGAATAGATTCAAAATGAGTAACATTTTCATATTAACGACTTTAAACGGGTCTATTCGACAACAAATCGCTCCTTGAAAATCATAACGTCACTATCCAAAAAATGACGTTTTTGAGTTAACAATGCCATCTAACTCACGTGATTGTAAGGAACGCCATACAAAGACACCTATTGCTCTAACTCTATTTAAAACGGCAGGGGGCGCTAGTGTCATTACGGCGAATAGTGGAAATTGACGCGCGCCTTTTTGGAACAGTGTCACTATCATTAGAAATACAGTGAAATTCAGTGGATTTTGTGAAGAACGTTGTCATTTTCTGCTTAATGACGGTATTCTGTGATATTAAACGGAAAGTACTAACATTTTTCAATGGAATACAGTATTTATTCGTAATACGTCAGTTCAAACTTTTAATGTAGTATCAATATCAAGACTCAAATTAAAGCAATAGTGTAATTTTCGCTTTAATGACACTTGTCCTCTTGCAATTTTTTATGTTATACTTTGTGTAAAGACTGTTAAAATGACAGTATATCAATAATGACCGTTTTATTTTGAATTTCGAGTCTTGCTGCAGGCTAATAATAAAGATGTACTGTATTTTTAGTACGTTAAATGACATTGTGGTTTTAATAACTAAAATGATTTTTAGCATTATTAATCGTCATTTTCGATGTAGTGTCAATTTTGACGGCTCAAATTACTATAAATTCACTCGTTTTGTCAATTGAAAAATGCTGTTTTATGTTTAAAGCCGTTATAACTGCTAGAAGCTGCTTCCAACATTACTGCTGTTTGATTATTTTGAGACTTCTTCTTTAATGTCACGGTGTGTAATGAATAAAATTATTAACTGTTTTTGAGACTGATAATCATTTGCGTTAATAAATGTCATTTAACAAGTTTTCTTTAAGAGTTTTTATACAAAAACATGGATATTTCTTCCAAATAACCAGATATAGTGTCATTGTTCCTTAAACTAAATTAAAATTTAGGAAATCACAGGCTTGAAAAGTGACATTAAGCAAAAATTAATGGAAAAGTGACATTATTATTTTCTTTAAATTCAATTATCAGTTAAATAAAACATAAAAAACAGAATCTACTCTTATCGGTAAAAAGCATAGTCACGTATTTAACAAAACACAGTATAAAAATGATACTTTTATTACAAATAAATTAGTTTTAGACGTTTTAATATTTCGGAAACTTTCAAGCCCCGTATCCAAAAATCGTGTTTTTCGTTTAATGACGTTATGATTTTCAAGGAGCGAAATAAAGCACGAGTTACTATTAAAAATCGCTGTGAGTACCTATGTACCTATGCCTACGATATTCAGAGTGTTCCCTCGATTTCTTCAAGATCCCATCATCAGATCCGGACCAAGTATAGTTGCAACGGGATCAACCGGCAGGTGTTTCCTATTAAACAAAAAACAAAGTTCTAAATCAGTACAGCCGTCATAGCGTAGCAAAGTCCTTTGAGAAGTCGGTTCTGCCGCTTTTGCTATAAGACGAATAAGGCAATTCAGTAACGTGGAAACCGCTCGCCTTGTTTATTTCAGTTACTTCCATAGTATTATGTCTTATGGCATACTGATCTGGGGTAAAGCAGCAGACATAGACACCATCTTTGTTCTACAAAAAAGAGCGGTTCGATCCATATATAACTTAGGATCTAGAGATTCGCTGAAAGAACGTTTTAAGGAAATAGAAATCCTCACAGTGGCTTCACAGTACATATATTAGACGTGATAATGTATACGCACAAGAATATCAGCTCCTTCAAAAAGCAGTCTGATGTCCACAGTTTAAATACGCGGAACAAACATAAGCTGTTTGTCCCAAAAATCCGTCTACAGAAAGTAAGAAAATCTTTCGTGGGCAACTGTGTTAGATTCTACAATAAGGTACCCCTAGATGCATGGGAACTGCCTTATAGTTCGTTTAAAAATTACATAAAATCTGCGCTTTTGAAGAGAGCTTATTATAAAGTCCAAGATTACTTGGATGACAAAGAACCATGGCCAAAGCATCAGTCGCAGCAGTCGTCGAAATAGGGCAGTGTCCCGGAGAGGTTTAGGTACATGATGCCTACAGATGGCGTCGCTGCTACGGGCTGTATCGTTCCACTGTTTCATTTATTTTTATTTTAATGTAATTTTATTTCAATATTTGCATTTTGACATACTGAATACATACATGTTATGTATACTGTAGCTAGTTGTAATGACTGTTAGCTTAATAGTCTATTTCTCGACGTGAAACATACGTTTCCCATTTTGTATTTCGACGTTTGGAGGTCCTTTACACCTCCAAAACATAATGTTTTGACAACGGAGACTCCTTACATCTCCATTAATTTTAGTCTATGTTTGCCTATTTTCTATATTTTTGTTTTGACGCCTAGAGACCCTTTACATCTCTAAAAATGTAGTTTTAAGTTTTGTAATGTAATGGATCCGGAGATTATATACGTCTCTCGGTAAAAGGTAAAAAAAACTGTGCCCAGTTATTTGCTTGTTGCATTTTATAAATGTCATCTTATGTAATAATGTCACAATTGTTGTAATGTTGTTTTTAAAAGAGAAACTGGTGAGTTTCTTCAGGCGCTTCTTCTCACCAGAAGGTCATCTACCGAAGCGCCAAAAGAAAAGAATCAGACATGTAAAAGAGCCCTTGAGGCCTACTTACAGAAATAAATGAGTTTGAGTTTGGGTTAAAAAGAGGATGGATCCCTGAATTCGCCGGTTGACTAAGCAAACTTTCATACAACCGCGAATGCTATGGCATCTGTGTGCATGAGAGGGGGGTACGATAGCCGGCAATACATGTTTAGCTTGTTTGTGTGCGAAAAGCATGTAATATGAGAGTAAGCGCATCTGGACAAGAGAAAAAGTGACAGTAAAGATAGATCTACTAGTATTTACTATGGCAAAGCGCATTCTTTAGCATTCGCGCTCAGGAAAGAATCTCAAATCAAGACTGCTATAGAATGCGTGTCACAAAAGTTACTCAAAATTCGAATTCTATCCGCGAACGTGTTATATAAAAATAAGTGTAAATATTATGTGTGTGGTGTATATAACTTTGTAAATATAACTTGTACTATATCTGTGAGTATTTGTGCGGACATTAAGACAATCGGGTCCCGGCCGGTGACGGCATTTGTGTGATGAGCAAACGGACAAACACACGGCTCCGGAGCAAGCGACTTGGGAGTTCCCATTTGCATTGTTAAAGGTAAGCCATCCATATTGTTGGTGAGCTGTTGGTAATGCTGCGCAGAGGTCAATCCGACCAGCCTATGGATTACGTCCACAAAACATCGAAGGCAAAATACTGAACAAGGTACATGATTTCTCTAGTCACAAATACCGAATTATTTGTAATTTATATACTTGGCAGGTTCTACAGTCACCAAAAATTGAATTCTTATAGCGCGGGATCTTCTTAATCTTAGTTCCTCTTACCTATTCGCCAACATATGGACATATTAATCACGTTTTCAAATAATACCTAACCGTGCCATTCTTAGGTAAATATAAAATAACTCGGCAGAAAAGTCGTCAAACATAGCGTTGCAGTGATTCATTACGGTATGCAACACTCAGGCCCGGAATTCGGCTGCGCAGAGTGCATATCGCGTCACTTTACGACTGCGACGGGTATTCCGTTGATTTCGTGCCGTGCTACTTTATCGCTCGCCGCAATTACGTAGCCTCGGGTACTAAAGTTGTAAAATGTGACACGTGCGAAATATCCGCCCGTTTAAACGGACAAAACACATGAAAGTGCCACAGTCATAGATACATTTTATACGTATATATGTAAATACAATTTGCAAGCATGTGCAGGGTTGGACTTTGCGGCAAACAAGCGATTAGATGCCCTCGGTCACTCACGGAAGGGACATTTTTGGCTAATGATATTTTATTAGGTAAAGGATGATTTTTGCAGTCATTACACATGTTCTGTTTATTTACAAATGGCAACATTAGCGTGCATTAGCACCATCTGCAATTAGCTTCGTTCGCGGTTTTAACAACGGCAGGACCGAAATAGCGCGGTGATTTCCCATGCAGTGCCTATATAGGTAATCCAAATGTCTTCGTTTGAAATTTGTATCGTGACGTCCCTCTCGCACTCTTACTATGGAATATTTGAGTGAGCGGGACGGCAGGATAAGAACTTCGAACGAAAATGTTCAGAATGTAAGCATAGTCGTAGATTGATGGGGGCCACAAAGTAACCGTACTGGCGAGTAATTAACTTGTAAACTAATTTCTCTTCCGCTCCGTAAATAAGCCTTGATTTGTGCGCCAGTGTGTACGATGTTTATAACTCTGCCCCGTAGTTAAAAGGGCACTACTATATAGGAAATCTGAATGAGATGTGCCATTTTAAGTAACGGTGGCAAACCTGAAGTTGAAATTACGTTTTGGGTAGGAAACTTCAGGATATGCTTGTTGGATTTCTATAACTGCATCGGTTTCATCCTTTCGACTTTGATGGACCACAGTAGCACATCCATAAAATTTCATGCCGTACCCTCCTCCGACCGCAAAAACAAAAAAATCTGCTTATAAGGTGACACCATAGATATGAGACACATTTAGCCTAATGGGAGTGACACCGCTTCCGAAGCTAGAGGTCCCGAGTTCAAATCCTGGTAAGGGCAAATATCTGTGTGATGAGCACGAGTATTTGTTCCTGAGTCTTGGACGTGTTCTATCTATTGAAGTAGATACATCTATATAAGTATGTATATCGTTGTCTAGTACCCATAATACAAGCATTGCTTAATTTGGGACTAGGTCGATTTGTGTAAGATTGTCCCCACAATATTTATTATTATCATATCCGCCCCGGATGTCACTCATTCTGGCTACGGTACTGGTCCATGGGTCAAATGTTTTAGGGTCGAGACCGTGTTGGGTAGTTCTCTGCAACTAAACAGTCGCACCAATCACATCATTACCATCGCCACATTATGGATGAGCTCCCTATAAACTATGGAGTCGTTTTCGGTTATCTTGTAGAAGTCGCGTGCCTCTGCTATTTTTATCATAATGATCCAGATTGCTTTTATAAAACGGCCAATAATAGTGGCGATGGTAATGAAGCAAGCAAAACGGTATAAAATCGCAGAGAACTACCCTGTTATGCTTTAAGTGTAACACTATTAATCAATTTAAGTTACCTTAAAAAGTATTTTTGAGTGCGTATATACATACATACTTTTCTCGTTCCCACTTTACGAAATAATATCTATATATGTATTGGTGGGGATACAAGCGTCCATAACTTGCGGTAACTGCTTACCAGCAGGCAGGCCATATGCTTGTTTGTCATACTAGCTGTATAAAAAAATAAATACCTAATAACAATAATATTTATTACGACACTTGTCAAAGTACTCCCAAATTACCTACCTACTCGCAACTAACCCTTGGATGCCAACAACACACATAGGTGTCACCTACATCCATCAGAATACAGTTCAATTTCGGTTTTTTAGTGTTATGACATGACGTCTGATTTGCAACTTTTATGCTTGAAGTCGCATCGAAAAGGTTAAAAATACGATTATAACGTTTATGACCCCAAAACTGATGGAACCAGGACCTCATAATTTCAACCTTGATACGTCCGCTGCTGAACTTAGGTATCCCCCAAAGACTTCCACAACGAACGGTCACACGCCTCCTGCCTCCATCGACTTCCGGATACCTTAACCAGGGCGACAAACCATCTTCTGTGGGGCCCACCTACACTGAGTCTTCCGGTTCGTGGTCTCCGCTCGAGAACCTTTACGCCCCATCGGCCATTCGAGCTATATGCCCAGCCGATTTCCACGTTAAGTTGCTTTCAGTTACCTGAGTTCTTCTACAAATTTTCTTATTTCTGATTCGATTTCGTAAAGCAGAGGGGTGCCAAAGTGGTCCCTACCTCCCCCCAGTGGGCGCTGGGGATTCCCAGGGGGGCGGTAGAGGCCTTGGAAGAAATTGGGGGACGTTGATGCTATCCAGGGGGGCGCTATGGCTTTTGAAAATAAAAACTTCAATCACAATACGAACTACAGTACATTAGATTTCTACAATCTAGACATTAGACTATCCAATATTTTCAACAAAACAAATCCCAGGTGGAAGCTTCCTCAGACGTCTCAGTATTAATAAACGTATAAGCATTTCAATGAAACGAATAATAATGTTCTCCATAATACCATTTATTAAATGTGTAAATTACTCTTCATAATTAATAAAATTGAGATTCTACTTATACAACTTTTTTTCATGCAATATAACGGCTAGCAGACGTCTGTAGAATTCAGTGGCGTGGCGTTTAAGAAATC
Source organism: Eudemis profundana (assembly GCA_947034925.1). Taxonomy (NCBI): domain Eukaryota; kingdom Metazoa; phylum Arthropoda; class Insecta; order Lepidoptera; family Tortricidae; genus Eudemis; species Eudemis profundana. Next base: position 4,258,523 of record OX344802.1, on the reverse strand, counting down.
CTTGGGCAAACCGGAGCCGCTTTGGCTTGAATTTTTTATAAGAGCACTAGAATTAAGTGCTGAACTGCCTAATATTAGGCAAGCCGATGGGAATCGAGTTCTATGGACGCCACGCTACTGGTAGAACTACACAACACATACATGCACTTTAAAAACAAAAAATGTAGCTTAATAAGTAATGTTACTTGAAATAAAACAATTAATACAAGCCGAGCAAGCCCAGGAGGGTTTTCTTGTAGTACCCGGAGCAGTCGCCCTGAAACATAAAAATAAAGTTATCAATTACACAAGTATAGGTCATCGAAAGTATGGAAACGTACATAACTAACGATCAAAATCGGCCAAGCCTAATACGTACTAACAGGGCGGAGCTAGCACTTTGTACTGAAGAAAAAACTGTAGCGGCAAATGAAATTCTCACGCCAGTAGATTTGTAACCAATCACAGATTTTTGTCTTTTAAACGATATTTCTCAAACATAATACTAATATTTGTCATAAATTATTTTAGACTCGCATATAGTAGTTTAGTAGGTTATCAATCCCTATCACTTGATACATAAGACTTATTGATTTTAAAATGTGGGCGTTGTCGGGCAAATTTCAACGTCAATTTTGTTAGACGTTATATACCTATACCTAGGTATAACATCGCATATACGAGTACCGCCTCTCAAACGCATAAACCGTCTCCGTTCCGTTCTAACCATCGTGGAAAATAAAAGTAACAGTTTTCAATTGAGTTTTAGAACTGTTCAAGGCCTAACAAAAATGAAAGCGCAGAGAGACACAATGATTCATAAATACACACGGCACGTTCTCAATAGTGCTCATCTCATCGGATTGAAGTATCGACAGAGTTTTTGAAGCTCCGTCCCGAAAGTACCGGTAAACCTAGGCTAAACTAGTATCTCCTGCCTGACACGCTCAGGATAAACTAGTTTGTCCTAGGACAAACTAGTTTGGCCTGTAATCAGGATCGATTGAACCGGCCAAACAGTTTGGCCTTGACCGAACTAGTTAAGCCTAAAGTATTTAGGCCAAACTAGTTCGTCCTAGGATAAACTTGTATATCCTGAGCGTGTCAGGATAACTAGTTTATCCTGACACGCTCAGGATAAACCGGTTTGGCCTAGGACAAACTAGTTTGGCCTGAAATCGGGCTTGGCGGGTAACATATACATTATGTACAATTTGTTTCGCTCCACATCCAATCATTTTTCCTATCCGCAGACTCATCTTTGGGTAGTTATCTCGTGTGCTTTTTGTTATGTGCAGCCGTAATTATCTACACAAGTTACCGCCAACAACACCGGCGGCAGACTAAGCTCTTGTCAGGCGGCCCCCGCCGCGCGCACACCTCATAGCACCCCCGCTGTGTCCCCGCCCCCGTCGCCCGCGGACCATGGGAGTGTCACGAACAAAATTGCCAAGCTATAGTACAGACACTCACCTCGATCCAGTTCTGCAGTGTCTCGCCGTACTTGGTCCGGAACATGTCGGAGATGTCGCCGAGGTCGACCTCGCAGCGCGTCACCATGACGCGGATGAGCTGCCGGTCGTCGGTGCCCAAGCCCTTCATCGACTTGTGCAGCTGCTCCGCGAAGAATAACGGCTTGTTGCGGGCCAATTTCACTGGAAATAGAAAGAAAACGTCAATTTAAACTCAGAACCGCTGCAAGCATAGAAGAGATAAAAAAATCAGAAGTGCTGGCGCAATTGACCATGAATTTGCTTGTCGCACGAGACTCTACCTTGCGTCTGTGTTAAACTGTACGTCAAAGAAAGAGATGGATAATTGTTACGTGATAAAAAGTTGTGCTAGTAGTGCATGGATAAGTCTAGTTACTCGATGTGATGTGTGGTCCTTCGAAAGTTCTTGCAGAGTGCCTTGTTACGTCCAAATTGTACAGTTCAGCTTCACTGCCGTCATAACCCAGAGAGTTATATTTATCTATGAGATTCGTATTAAATACCGTTTGGCTTAACAGGGCAGTAGTAAGTAGGCATAGGTGACTCACTAGTGGCTCTGAAATTATGGCGGGTCTTTCATGTAGTATCCGGTGAGGAAGTGGTACTCCTAGAACAATTCTAGGAAACTACCTTCCCAGAGTATCACTTCGAAACGCAATCATCGCGCGAAAGTAACATCAACTGCGATAAGAGCACAACTGTTATAACATAGTACATGCGAAACCACTGTTAACTGACCAGCCATAGACTTTAACACGTTGCAATAAAGTGCAATTAACAGTGTGTTCGATTTTACATACAACACTATCGTACCAATTTTCGATTGCCTAGCGAGCTATGTTAACTCTATGTTACGGGAAATAAAGTGGAGAGCATGGTATTTGCAGGGTTAATAGCAGTTGAAAGAGAGTGGCGAAGAATCGTGTTAACGCCTCAGAGAGACTTTTGTAAAGAGGTCAAAAATGGGTTTATAACTCACCGATGGCTCTGAGGGCCTTCTTCGTGTCCCCAGAGAACTCAGACTTGATGGCGTCGTCGATGTCGTGTCCGTTGAGGAACAGATACTCCTGGAAGATGGCGGCGAGCTGCGCGAACGAGCGCTTGCACAGGACCGTGTTGAACAGCGACTCGTCCGTGCCCAGTCGGAGCTTGCCTGGAAACACCAATAGAGATAAGAGCGGCTGCACATTGGGCCACTAAGCTTGCGGCCCGAACGCGGCGCCTCAAACGCCAAAATATATTAAAAAACTTGCTCGCAGCTTATGGCGACCACCAGTGGCCGAGCTGTGGCCGCCACCAGTGGCCCTAATTGCGCGGCCGCTAAGGGACTATTCTAGCCAGTTTTTGGATAACTTCAATCCATTCAGTTTCTCGCGTCGAGACCATGCAACAGGCTCCCTCAGTTTCTCATGGCAAGAAAACGTACATGAGCTTAAACATAAGAAACGTCAGAAATGAGAGTCCAAGTCCGACATCACCGCGCGTGGGTTGACTCGCTACTCACGGGTAGCAAAGTTGTATTATAAAACAAGTCGTTTCCAATTTCGTTCGCGAAAAAACTGCGTTTAAGTACATCGATCGCTGTTATAACTAATTTATTGAAGTGTAAGTAAATAATCTGAACTTTTAAACTTGTATAAGTAGTAACAGTGACGATAAGAAATATTTTACCAAGTTCTCCATCACACATAAATAATATAAGGATAACTTACCAGCTTGTAGCAGACTCTTGGCGTCCTCTCTCGCACTGTCCTGTTTCACGTGGAGGTCCTCAGATCTGTTGCCCTGTAAACAGATTACAAGAATTAACTAAATATTGACACTACAACATCTCAAGAAACGGGAAAAAGCGCTAAGGTGAATTATTTATGAGGCACAAGCATCATCCGCTTGCCCTTGTCCATTTGGGGACGGCGAAGTAACATGAACTCCTAACTAACAATTTTTGAGCTTTTGAGATTTTTATGTGGTTACGCTCGAAATTTAATTTCGAACGTAACCTATGTTTCATGGTACTTCGCCGTCGATGTCTTCTTCTTCCATACCTTTCTATCACCCGTCATCTCAGCGTTTAGATCCTTCATAGCCATATCATCTCTCACACAATCCATCCACATCCAGGCACAAGCATCTCATCGAAAACTAACCACTTAGGTATACAGTCAGGCAGGCAGGGGTTTGCTGAAAACCATCCAGAGCCGGAGAGGAACGATGATTGGACATCTGATACGAAATAATGCTTTCTTTGTGAACATCCTAGAGGGGAAAATTGAGGACAGGAGAGGCAGAGGTAGACCAAGATTAACATATTTCAATCAAGCGAAGGGGAAAGTGCCGCTCAGTGCCACGTCATACCAGGAGACCAAACAGATGGCGGAGAATAGAGTAGAGTGGAGATTACTCCACCAATAAGAGCGTAGTTCTTAAGTTTGATGATGATGAGGTACAGTCACTGACTAATGTAGAGGTGTCAGATTTCGTTTTAAATCTATGAAGAATGAAGACACATCCTCGATTTCACTTTACAAAAAACTGAGTTAACAAAACATTCCAAATAATTGTACTAAATAAAATAAACTAATTCTAAAACAGCTTCACTTCGTGTCTTCTATTATTTTAATATGCCATCCTTACACACACATATTTAACTGTATTCCTATAACAGTAAGGTCAGATAGGTTGAGGTTGTGTCAGATATTTATTTATGCGTGCCCGGGTACAACAGAAATATTGCTGTGCATTAAATAAATCAGTCTGTTTTTGTTTTGGGGGCCGATGACTCATATAGGCAGTGAAAGAATTGAATGAAATATCTCGTCATCAGACTTCCGAACGGCGACCTCGTCATCAGCTTGACAGTTAGCGAGTCATAGCGTGAAGTAAGGCGATTAAGATGTTAAATCATCGATATGGCATTGACTTTTTTCTTTGTTACTGATTTCATTCACATTTCACGACGTAAATAAGAGGTGTAATGTGTGCAAGCTTAAGTTATAGGCATTAATGTAAAATAATAAATAAAAAAATAAAAATAAAAATCATTTACTTCAGACGTAACATCCATTTTTGGTTAGTAGCAAAACTTATAAATAAAACTAGGTGGTGGTAGGTGTTAGTGACTTACAAAGACAAAGTTAAAGTAAAAGGAATTATTAAAGTATTACAAACTAAGCAAGGAAGCCCAACCTACAGCTTGTGTCCAGGTTCATACAGGACTGGCGCATGTAGACGTAGCTAGGGCTTCCAATCCCGGTATTCCGAGATCTCGGCATTCCGGGATCCCGCGCCTTTTTTCGGTCCCGCTCATAGCGGCATTACGAGCGCGGGATCCCGCGGGATTTGCGGGACAAACATTTTCAACAAAATATTGATACAAGCAAATAATAAATAATAATAAAACTTGGCCTTTTCTTTCTGTAAGTAAGTTAGTACTTATGATAGTTTGTCTATCTTCTTTGATGTTAGTTATTCTTTCTCGTTTGCTCAACTCAAAGATTAACTGGAAGAGATCTCTTATAGGGATAAGTTCGCCTTTGTACAGATTAAGGAATGCAATTACCGGTAAATTTACCGTCTTTTCATACTAAAGTTCGGTAAATTACCGGTAATTGCATTCCCTAGTACAGATCCATTATTTTTTGTATAGTTTCTATTTGAATTTATGTGCAATAAAGTGTTTACATCCATACATAAATTTAATATTTTAATAATTTGTCTTAAATTATAATTGAGTTCCTTAGAGTTTGATTAACAGAGGTCGATTTTAATTTTGCCTCAATAGAACTAATAGAAGTGCAATGTTATTTTTTTATGTGTAATATTTAATGTTCAAAAGGTAAACTCTTATAAAAGTTTAAATACGTTGATTATTTTGTTGTTTGATTTACCTTATAATTGATATCATTAAGTTCTATGCGGGATCCCGTAAATACCGGGAACCTGCGGGATCGAAAATGTGCAATCCCGCAGGTACCGAGATTAAAGATAGGCTGCGGGATTGGAAGAACCCCCATGGATAACAATACGTATGGCATTCGTAACATTAGGTAATATTGTAAACAATAGGTAATATTGCACTTAATAATATGGATAACAATACGTATCGCAATCGTATCATTATGGCATTTAATATTCGGGTAAAAGAGAGTATGCCAAATAACTATTATGGTAAACGAAACATTCGGGCTAATGAAATTCGGGCAAGTGCAATTCAGGCAAATGAATTGTATGGCATATGTACTTCGGGCAAACATTAGACAACCTATGCCAAGCAATGTCATCATCGCATTGATTGATGGAGTCAGCAGCACCATATCATCAGCGTAACTTATATTATTCATACAAGTTCCGTCAATATGACAGCCTAGATAGGCGCTGCTGAGTTCAACAATCAACCCGTTAATGTACAAGTTAAAGAGACGAGGTGAGGTAAACCCATAATGTTACCAATAATGTTGCCCATCTCATATCTCATGTTAGATTTTTTTTATCACCAGCATAGAGGCACTTGACTCCTTTGACAACGTCTTATATCTTAAATAGCTTACCATGATCAGTGAATTCATAAGCCTCTTGAAATTGCCCGACGTGTCTCCGCGAAGGTCGTCTTCCAATAGAGTTCCATACACTGCAAAAAAACCTTTATTCAAGTAACCATTGGCCTTGGGTCTCAGTTTTCCCTACGTAGCCAATACTGGTGCTGTTAAAAGTAAGCTAATTATACCTATCACCGTTATAAAACATCAAAATTAGGCAATGAGTGTAATAATGGACTCCAAGTAACCAAATGGTTAATCGAAGTAAGCCAATGTGAGAAAATATTAAACCCAATTAAGTAGTACTAATTGGATGCTTGGCAAACGTTTAATTTTACAACATACTTAGAAATATAGCATTGAGCTGATACTGTGCTAGCTTTATCCAAGATATTATATTTGGACCCCCGCCACTGGACAGCCGAAATGCGTAAATCTGGCACAAGTCTACGCGGCGTCAAATCAATCAAAATATAAAACAGTCCTGTGACTACGGTACTTCATACCGTACAGCCTAAACCACTGCAAATAACGAGATAAAATTTGAAACTCGTATTATTTAGGAGGCGTAGCGGTACACTAAAAAATGTTTCGTAGAAATTCAACTCCAATAGGATTGAAACAGGGAATAAATATTTGTATGAAGAAGTCGAAAATTAACGCGAACCTAATTCCACCTAATATCATAAATATGAAAATTCGTAAAGATGTTCGGAAGTATGATGTATGTTTTCTTACTACATGACGGGATAACAGTTGAATGGATTGAGATAAAACGAACCAGACTAATATCATCGAGCTACTGAAACTAAGTAGGCTAATTTGGCATACAAGTAAAAACATAGGATACTTTATGTAAGAAGTTCCTTGGGATAATAACGAGAACAATCCAGGTGAAACCGCGTAAATGCTAGTACATAATTTTTTTGACGACCGCTTTAGCTTAGTTGGTAGTGACCCTGCCTACGAAGCAGGAGGTCCTGGGTTCGAATCCCGGTAAGGGCATTTATTTGTGTGATGAGCACGAATATTTGTTCCTGAGTCATGGTTGTTTTCTATGTATTTAAGTACTTGTATCTATTAAATATATCGTCGTCTAGTATCCATAACACAAGCCTTATTGAGCTTACTATGGGGCTAGTTCGATTTGTGTAAGATTGTCCCCTAATATTTATATTTATTTATTTATATTTATTTATAATGTATATTGATTGAGAGGCTCACTGGCTTTGTACGCCTGCTTGATGGCCTGTATCTCGTGGTTGGATATGGAGCACATGACTTCAATGAGCACGTCCTCGTCGGTGCCGATGCCCGCCATGGCGTCGTGCAGCTCCTTCGCGTAGAACTGCGGCAGTGGCGTCATCAGCGCCACCACGATGTCCTCGAACTTGCCGCTCGTCTCGCTCTTCAGGTCTGAGATTAGGTCCTGGAATGTACAGAAAAACGTATTTTTTTTATATGTTAAGTGGCAAACGATGCGGCTGCCTAATGGAAAGCAGTAATCGTCGCCCATGAATATCTGCAACACCAGAGGTGTTACCTATACGTTGCCGATCTTCGAGAGCCCTGTTTACTAGTTTCTTGAAGTACCCCATGTAATAGCGCTCCGGGAACACCCTTATTTTAAACTTTCACGACTTTTACTCAGTAATATTTATCATGTTTTTACTTATGCCCATATGCCCTAGATTAAGTAAGTCTCGTTTTGTTGTTATAACGTTGTATTTTATTGCAATTTAGTGGCGTTCGCGACTTCGTTCCAGGAGATGAAATTTAATAAGTCAAATGTCTCTTTTTTACGCCGTTCGAGTAAAAACTATCCCATGTGTTAATCGGGATCATAATCTACCTGTACAGTGTACACCAACTTTCATTGAAGTCTGTACGATAGTTCTTTCTCTAAGCACGCATATATATAGACAAAATTTTCAAAACTGTTTAACCTAATTACTTTTTTGGAAAAATCCTTGCGGCGTTTCTTTTCTTCAAATGTCACATTCCAAAGAGCTGGTAGATTCATGCTTGTAAAAATACGTATCTCAAAAAAACCTCAAACTCAAATTTTTATTTGCAGAATTAATTATTACATGTAAAAAGATGCAAGTCTCGCAACGCAGTTCTCCTAGAACAAAAAAGTTTTGAGATGTAAAGTTAAACCAAGTCAATAACGGGGGGGGGGGGGTATCAACAGAACTCGATTTTCACCGACTTTGTATGCCTAGAAACATACTTGTCATACGCAACGTTGCGTATTCTGTTGCTATGCCCCTATGAAGGAGCAAAGGTTTACCCTTGAATTGTCGACAAACGTTTCATCGACATATCATTTCATCGAAATATCATTTCATCAAAAGTTAATTTTCTCTGAAACCATATTTTTCTAGAAATTAATATAAAACAAAACAAAACAAAACAGACCTAACCGAACCTAACCTACAGGATGACTATTTCAAAAATCCTGAAATTAACGGTTTCGGAGAAAAAAGTTGTCGACGAAATGAAAATTCGATGAAATGAAACATTCAATGAAACGTTTGTCGGCGAAACAAGGGGACACCAGGAGCAAAACCTAGCAATATTAATACAAAATTAGGTACGAGTAGGTTAGGGAAAATACAACGAAACGAACTAAAGGATGTAGTTTATCGTTCATCAGGAAATGTTGTTGGGCGACGACCTACACTCGCAAAATACGCTGACACATGGATAGACGACTTTATTCCTCTTCGAAAACTGTTGATTTTACTTTTTATATTTTTGTAGTTGATGCATTTTGGTTGTCAGCTGACGATGTGGATTATGGAGTAATGATTAGACGTCACACTCTTGTTGGAGTTTTAATGATTAGGTTTTTTTTACCACAATCGGGTTTTTTGAAGGAAAAATGTGGTTATTATATTATATTTCGCCGTTTCGTCGCCTAAATAGATATTTTATTTCTACGTTTTATGACGCATTAGTTTTTTTACTGTAATGTTATGTTCACATGTATTAATAAATAAATAAATAACATTTTCCTCTAATTAAACATTACTGGTATTTACACCCGACGTTCAAAAGAAGGGCGGTTCTCAATTCGTCCTTATGTTAGTTTTGCGATTAGATACTCGAAGACAACTGAACCTGCAAAATATCATTCTGTATAACCCATTAGGTTAGGTTTATTTTGTAAAAATCGTGATACATTATGACAACATAACAACAGTAGGACTTAAGTTTACTATGCAACTCAATTAAGCACGGCCGCGTCCTCGCGCGGGTCGAACGGGTTCACCGGGACCACCGTGGGCCGTGTATAGAATGTAATATAAAGGGACAAAGTCGCTCCTTTTTGTAGAGCGTCTTGAACTCTGATACGATGCACAGCCGCTGCTCGTTCCTGCGGTGCGTGAGCACCTGGATGATCGCCTTCTCATCTATGCCGAAGCCCTTCAAGGCCTTGCGCAGCACCGCCGCGTCCGCGCGCGGGTTGAACGGGTTCACCGGGACCACCGTGGGCCGTGTATAGAATGTAATATAAAGGGACAAAGTCTCGCCTTTTTGTAGAGCGTCTTGAACTCTGATACGATGCACAGCCGCTGCTCGTTCCTGCGGTGCGTGAGCACCTGGATGATCGCCTTCTCATCTATGCCGAAGCCCTTCAAGGCCTTGCGCAGCACCGCCGCGTCCGCGCGCGGGTTGAACGGGTTCACCGGGACCACCGTGGGCCGTGTATAGAATGTAATATAAAGGGACAAAGTCTCGCCTTTTTGTAGAGCGTCTTGAACTCTGATACGATGCACAGCCGCTGCTCGTTCCTGCGGTGCGTGAGCACCTGGATGATCGCCTTCTCATCTATGCCGAAGCCCTTCAAGGCCTTGCGCAGCACCGCCGCGTCCGCGCGCGGGTTGAACGGGTTCACCGGGACCACCGTGGGCCGTGTATAGAATGTAATATAAAGGGACAAAGTCTCGCCTTTTTGTAGAGCGTCTTGAACTCTGATACGATGCACAGCCGCTGCTCGTTCCTGCGGTGCGTGAGCACCTGGATGATCGCCTTCTCATCTGTGCCGAAGCCCTTCATGGCCTTGCGCAGCACCGCCGCGTCCGCGCGCGGGTTGAACGGGTTCACCGGGACCACCGTGGGCCGTATATAGAATGTAATATAAAGAGACAAAGTCTCACCTTTTTGTAGAGCGTCTTGAACTCGGATGCAATGTGCAGCCGCTGCTCGTTGCTGCGGCGCGTGAGCACCTGGATGATCGCCTTCTCATCTGTGCCGAAGCCTTTCATGGCCTTACGCAGCACCGTCGCGTCCGCGCGCGGGTCGAACGGGTTCACCGGGACCACTGTGGGCTTGGACTGAAATTATAATGGGATTTGAACAGGAGGTTTTTGAATTACCGATACAGTACCCACTGTTTGACTGATGTGTCACAACCATGTGCAAAAGTTTAGCGTTTCCAGGAAGTTTAATATTCTAATAGTTATACTTAAATTAGCCCCGTTGTCAAGCTTTCGGTTCGTATATAAAAAAAAAATTAAGTATTAGCAACGTTGACTTTCTGCACATGGCTGTGACAAGTCACAAATCTCAATGAGAATGACCCAGCGATCAAGAACATTGAAGAAATCGAATGCAACCCACTGCAGCTGAAATCGGACACGAACCAGCGCGTGTTTTGGGAGTTTTTAGTTTACTCCCACTCACAGTTATCTGGACCCTGTATAGTCCTCGTAGAGACTACTGGCTGCTAGTCTGAGTTTTTATATTTTTGAACCAAGTATCGTGATTTTTTTCTAACAAATCGCAACTCGTCATTAAACTTAGTCGGGTAATTAAAATTGTTAACACACATACGAATGTCTGTACTACTAGAATATGCAACGCAAGAAACTTTTGGTAGTCAAATTAACAAATTCCACTTACCTACTTCAGATAAAAAAAACCTTTAAATAACTAAGTACTAAAAACTACATTGCTCTATAAATTTTGGCTTTCATCAAATTAAGTATCAGCCACTTCATTACAATAAAGGAAAGTGTCGACGAAGGCCGTCTATTTATCTATAAAGGGAGAACCGCTGGGGCATGAGAAAAAAGTACATAAAATATTGAAGATAGCAAGTTTTGCGTTTAAAATAAGCGTTAATTGATCTCTTAAACTAGAACAACTAGTCGCGACGCTTCAGTCAGTCTATTCATCGTATAATATAAATAAACTACATAAAAATACTTTATTGATTCCTTACAATACTAATCACTACTAATAGACCATCGTACAGTCCCAGTCAATAAGAATAGTGTTCCTAAAGCCTACCATATCGTAAAAGACGACTAAAGTTGGCTATCGTAGTCGCAAGTGTTGCTCACGCCGGGAGCCTCAGAGCTCTGTTAACTATCCCAATGAAAGTAACTTTCACATTCGAAACTTTTATCCTGCAAATAACCCACAGGGCACTTTTATAAATCTGAATCTAGGTAGCTTGTGTATAAAAAAAAAGTTGTATAAAAAAAAGGTTCGAAAAGTGACATCTAAGAGACGAAACGCCGCAAGAAACTCTTCAGTTAAGGAACAACACAGAGTCCATCGCGAGCCTGTCGCTCGGATTCCAGCGCGTAATTTTGAGATTTTGGAGTCTATACAAGGCAGCGTAGTGGAGGGTAAACGACCTCGTGTGCGCTCTCCAACACAGGGACAGATCTCATCAAATCTGTGACACATTCCAGCATAAATGTTAACTCTCGCTCCACCAAACATGGATACATGGCGTCACATCACAAAAGAAGTGGTGGCGCAAGACTCGACTGACCACGACCACTCTGCCAAGAGTGCACGACTAAGAAAGACAAGGCAGTTTTAGTAGGTATAGGAATAGGAATACTTCGTAACCTACTTCCCCGAAGATTGAGTATGTAAAATATAGGTTTTCTTCTCGAAAACTGCTGCTGGTTATAGAGTGCAACAGATTCATGCTGCTCAGACTCAGAGCTCAGACAGGTGCTCTTAAAGAAGTTATATGTTTTGGATTAGTAATTATTGGGAGATGTGGAGCTAGCTACTCCGAGTTTCACTCAGTAATACCGGTGATTGCAGAGTGCTGCTTTCTTGCTATGATATATATTAAACTTAATAAATCATTCATATTTTATATTTTTTCTACTCCTGTACTGTTATCTGTCTTTTACTTGGTCAAGAACACTAATATAAGAACATACATAATATGAGTTCATAGAAGTCTATACTCTATTCCCCATAACAGCACTATTGTCGTTATAGTCACTTTACGTTATTGCTAGCAGCCACAGACTTCTAAATCTAGGTTAAACTTAGGTCAAGGATTAAGCGCTCAATTTTAACTTTGCGGTAAAAATGCACAACTACCAACTTAACAAACAATTAAATTCCTACGATTTTTAAGAAAAACAAAACTTTCCGAACTAAATTCATTGATGCCAACATAAAAAAAAGTATTTTTAATATAGTCATATAAGGTAAACTTTTTTTTTTAACTTGACGTATACTCGCTAGTGACACGCAGTGACGATATTAAAAATACTCTTTTTTATATTAGCATCAATGAATTTAGTTCTGAAAGTTTTATTTTTCTTAAAAACCGTAGGAATTTAATTGTTTGTTAAGTTGGTAGTTGTGCATTTTTATCGTAAAGTTAGAATTGAGCGCTTAATCCTTGACCTAAGCTTAACCTAGATTTAGAAGTATGTGGCTGCTAGCAATATCGTTTTGCGACTATGACGACACTAGTGCTGTTATGGGGAATAGATTATAGACTTCTCTGAACTCATATTATGTATGTTCTTATATTAGTGTTCGTGACCAAGTACTAGATCAAAAGTGCAGGAGTAGAAAAAACTGGTTTATAGTTATTAATTTCAACTTCTAAATTTTATGAATTATGAAGCAACATGTCACTTAAATTATTTGAAATAGTTCCGGCTGCCAAAAACATGTTGTTTCATAGACTAAATATCATATCAGAAAATATACCAATAATAAATACAAAGCACTTGTTTTGCTTATCTATCACAAAAAGAAAAGCCATTGATTACATGATAATTATGATAATGAGAAAACAAAGATGATACAGAAAGACTAAGCTACATACCTTTGGGGTGTGCACAGGGTTCGGCGACCCACCATAAGCTTGGCTGTGTGGTTGAGAGTGGCTTTGTGAACACCCATGCTGTACTTGGGGCGCTTGGGCAGCTGGCGGGTAGCCTTGATAGCCTTGGGTGGCATTAGGATATCCAGGATTAGACTGAGGGTACCCTGAAGGCGGCGCCGGATACCCCGTTGTTGGCATGCCAGGCATAGGATTGCCAAATGATTGTGGAGCCGAGTTGTTAGATCCTATATTATGCAGATTCTGTTGTTGAGCATATCCCGTTTGGCCCTTGAAACGAAACGAAAATGTAATTTCAGTAATTCTCAAGTAACCTGTTGTGATAAAGAAAACAAGATTCGTTTACATTTGTATAGAACCAAACGAAAGTTTTAAAACTGGGTACTTACTTGCTGGTAAGGATTCATTTCGAATACGATAAGCACTTATATATGAGTAAATGTAATAAAATAGGCACGAGCAGAACGCACTATTAAAGTATCGTAAAGCGATACGATAAATGAAATGACTAATGTTATTTCAACACAAGTTCTTCCCGCAGTTTTCCGGCTAGCCGTCCGTGGGTTTCGCCGCGATTTTTAGAGATTTTTTAGCGACTTTGAATTATACTAATTCGATTAGTCGATTATTATAATCATTCGAATAAGTGGACTAATTCGAAACTCATTCGATTATTAGTACCTAAATTAAGAGCGAGACGAGCGGCAAGTTCGAGGACATCGTGGTGGCGCTGATGACGCCGCTGCCGCAGTTCTACGCGAAGGAGCTGCACGACGCCGTGGCGGGCATCGGCACCGACGAGGACGTGCTCATCGAGGTCATGTGCACCATGTCCAACCACGAGATACAGGTCATCAAGCAGGCCTACAATGCCAGTGAGTCTCTCAATATACAGGGTGACTGGAAATTCGCCGTATTCCTTGATAGGGGTTTTTCTACAGCTCATTTGCAATGATTTAGGCCCAGTCAACTAGGGGTCAAAACTCCTTGGTTTTCGAGATATTCAAGTTTTTTGGTTTTCTTTTTAAATACCCGCCTCTTGACATAAAACTGGTGATTGTGCAATTGTTGTAATGTTTTGGCACTTTTTACTATTGTAATGTAATCAGTAGTTTATTAGCTATTCAAAACATGTTTTTCTTTTTTATTTCAAAGTTGAGTAGTTTCTACACAATGTACTTACTAACATTTACGCGGTTTCGCCTGGATTGTTCTCGTTATTATCCCAAGGAACTTCTTACCCGGTTGAATATCTAAGAAACATTTTTTAGTGTACCTCTACGCCTCCTAAATAAATGTAAAAAGATGCAAGTCTCGCAACGCAGTTCTCCTACAACAAAAAAAGTTTTGAGATGTAATGTAATGTTAAACCAAGTCAGTACCGGGGGGGTATCAACAGAACTCGATGTCCACCGACTTACGTTTTGTATGACTTGATAGGCTAAAAACTAACTATCTTTAAAATTTGGAGCTGGTAGGTGTAGGCTTGTAGTGCTAGAAGTACCTTAGAATTATGATGATCATCAGTCAGTGAGTCAGTCAGTCAGTGACAAAACTAAGGAAATGTGACATTGCAATAGTTCTTAAAATACACGTTCAAATTGAATGATATTGAGAATATATATGTCGCAGTGAAATGGCCAAAACCGCGATTGATCAAATCGCTAATCTTTAAGGAATATGACCAATTCACGCAGGATGTTAAAATGGCATTTTAACATTTGCCTAGAAAAAATCAGTAATTTGATCAAACTTGAGACATTGCGGGATTTTGGACCCAGGACTCATTTGAAATAAAATTTATTTTCATCAAATATTATCAGACTATGTAATAATTTGAACAAAACAAATCCCAGGTGGAAGCTTAGACGTCTGAGTGTCTGAGTGTTAATAAACGTTTAAGCATTTTAATGAAACGAATAATAATGTTCTCCATAAGACCATTTATTAAATAGAAACATGACCACTTTTAAGTGTGTAAATTACTCTTCATAACAATATATTTGAAAAACTCTCTAATTGGCCACAAATACAATTTTATTATTTTACTTTTAAGCCACAGTCACATTAAAGCAGTACAACAACAATATATAAACTTACATCTATATATGTACTTACGTCTATAAAGATGTGAATGCTTAGCATAGAGGTGGGGTATGTGTGTATAAATGCTTGGAGATGTGACACATCAATATATGTATAGAAATTATTAACGGAGACTATTCATAGGAACTGGCGATTCGCTACTGGTATGCAAACTTTGTGAGATCTGTGGCTATATGTATTCGATTTTGGCGGCATATTTGATCAGATAATTATTAAGATTCATTTAATTAAATCAAGGCAGATCATATCACTTAATCTTTAGAGTTAAAGTCGTCTGACATTCATACAATAACGATGTCTAGAATAGACGAATATATATTATAATAAGATAATAAAATATCAGATAAAATTAACGATAGTATTAAATTTGAGAATCGTTTGATTGTTTATTGTAGTAAAGTTACAGTTGTTTAGTCTACATTTGTCTGCTTTCATCAAGAAGTAAAGTGCGTTGTAAACATTAATACATTCGGGTAATTCCACGACAGAGAGTACCGCGAGTTACCAATTTCTCGTGTGTTTCTTGATTGATGGTGCAAATTCAGGTGCCAATGTATCTAGGAATTAAAGTTATACTTATCTAGATCAAAATTAATACTTAAATATACGCCATTAATAATTAAACACGCGATGAAATGGTAACTTCCATTACATTTTCATGGAATTGCCCATTCGATATTCATAAATGTTATATCTAGGCACAGTTTGGTAGCCAGTATGATTACTGTATGAGCATTGGTAACCTCGCAAGTCCCCGCGAACTTCATACAGTACAAATCCAAAAGGAGTTTTTAACTTTTCTTTGATGAAAAAACATTCCAATTTCAAAAACAAAAAAATGCACAAGGCCTTACAGTACTAAATTATATAACTATAATTTTGATTACTGCAATTAGAGATAAGACATTAGAAATTCTAGTTTACATTGTGATAGTTAAAATAACAAAACATATTTAGAAAAAGCTAATAGAAATATTTTACAGTGTCTTAGCTGAGCTTCATAAGTTTCATAAGTCGTATTTAAAAGCCTACTTTTATACTTGACGTAGCGACTACTTATGTAAAAGTGGAAGTTGTAAATATCTTCAGTCTATATGTAGAAGGTTGTATAAATTGTGTATGTTGTAAAAATAAGGTATATACCAAGGCACGTACCTATGTAAATTGAGGCGCTGTAGTTAATTCTATCTAACAATACTACTAGCAGTTTATAATAGAATTATTTCCGTTTGAGAAATTCACGTAAAATTATTCCGATTTCCCTCAAAAAGAAATAACTGGCCAAGAGCATGTCGGACCATGCTCAGTGTAGGGTTCCATAGCCGTAACTATAAAGTAAAAAATACTATGTAAAAAAGTACAACAACAAAAGAGCGTATCTTCATACTAATTACGTCCTTTTGTTGAGAAGCGCAGTTTATCGGCAATAACTCAAAAACGGTTAATCCGATCTTGTTGAAAATAATTTTCGTTGAAAGTATTAATTAAGCGTTATCTTTGTAATTTTTTTTATATTTTTCGGACACACGGTTTAGAAGATAGAGAGGGGGGACACAATTTTCACAACTTTCGGAGCGATTATTTCCAAAGGTATTCACTTAATCAAAAACATCACTTAAGAGCTCTAAAATGTTTTTGAAAGAGCTGTCGAACTATGTACTAGACGTTGATATTTTCTGAAAATATTTTTTTTTAGCTTCTGTAACATGTATGGAGTGCCCCCCCCTAAAAATATTTATTTTAGTTATTTAATTACCAAACTAAATAGCGGCTCATACAAGACACCTATATTCCAAATTTCATCAATATCCATCGTGTAGTTTTTGAGTAAAATGCCTATGACATACGGACAGACGGACATGATGAAACTATAAGGGTTCCGTTTTTGCCATTTTGGCCACGGAACCCTAAAAAACGGAACCCTTATGGGATCGCACAGTTTTTATATAATTTCAAAAAAGTCAAATACTTGTCTAATACTACGGAAATAGCTAAAACGTAATCACGATCAAAAGCGGACGGTTTAATATTTGAATGCAATAAACATTTGTATCATATTCCAAATAAAATAGACCTGTCATAATCATAAGCTCATAACGCATTCATGAAGAATAACTAATTTATATCATCGAATTAGAGCAATATTCATAAACAACTGCTACGATACAATTGAGATATACAATTGACATAAGAAAATATGTATAATAAAATTGAAATACAATACATCTTTGAGATTCTGCTTAATACAACTTTTTTTTCATGCAATATAATATAACGGCTAGCAGACGTCTGTAGAATTACACAACATATAGATGTACTTTAATAATAAAAAATGTAGCTTAATAAGTAATGTTACTTGAAATAAAACAATTAATACAAGCCGAGCAAGCCCAGGAGGGTTTTCTTGTAGTGCCCGGAGCAGTCGCCCTGAAACGTAAAAATAAAGTTATCAATTACAAAAGTATAGTTCAACTTCGCATATACGAGTACCGCCTCTCAAACGCATAAACCGCCTCCGTTCCGTTCTAACCATCGTGGGTAATAAAAGTAACAGTTTTCCATTGAGTATTAGAAATGTTCAAGCCTAACAAAAAAGGGATCGCAGAGAGACACAATGATTTATAAATACATACGGCACGTTATCAATAGAGCTCATCTCATCGGACTGAAGTATCGACAGAGTTTTTGAAGACCCGTCCCGAAAGTACCGGTAAATCGCGGTTCTACTATCGGCCAGTACCGAAAATCCCGATTTTCGGAAACGGTACCGGTACTGCATATCACATAAAATAAATTAAAAGCTGTCTTGCTCTCTAGCAACTGTTACTACTCAATAGATGATTTTTTTAGCACAAAATGTTGATGTTTGATATGATAATTTGTAATGATTATGTGACTCTAATTAATTGAATGTATTTTGTGAATCTAACGTAACTATAGTTTTAATATTTTTTTAAATGCTTTTAAATGTAATGTATGTATTTCAAACACAACAGCATGTTGTTCAATAAAGGACTATGACTATGACTACCCTAGTACAGACACTCACTTTAGTGTCCGACCGAAACTAGTTTTCACGGCCGAAACCGAAACCGAATTTCGGCTTTGATCTCAGTTTCGGCCGAAACCAGAACTTCCATATAAGGTCATGTTTTCGTCGGAAGAAAAAAAATGACAATAATAATCAGTCAGTCTTAATTTTCGGCCGGATGGCAGCCGAAACTGAAACTAAGCCGAACCCCGTTTTTTGCCGAAACCGAAATTTCGGTCGGTTTCTAACTCACCTCGATCCAGCTCTGCAGTGTCTCGCCGTACTTGGCCTGGAACATGTCGGAGATGTCGCCGAGGTCGACCTCGCAGCGCGTCACCATGACGCGGATGAGCTGCCGGTCGTTGGTGCCCATGCCCTTCATCGACTTGTGCAGCCGCTCCGCGAAGAACAGCGGCTTGTTGCGGACCACTTTCACTGGAAATAGAAAGAAAACATCAATTTAAACTCAGAATCGCCGGAAGCATAGAAGAGATTTAAAAAATCAGAAGTGCTGGCGCAATTGAGCATGAAGTTGCTTGTCGCACGAGATGATATCTTGCGTCTCTGTTAGACTGTACGTCACAGAAAGAGATGGATAATTGTTACGTGATAAAAAGTTGTGCATCGATAAGTCTAGTTACTCGAGTGTGGTCCTTCGAAGATTCCTGCGGAGTGCCCTGTTATGTTCAGATTGTTCAGATCAGCTTCACTCCCGTAAAGCTAGCGTATGAGATTCGTATTAAAGACCGTTTGGCTTAACACGGCAGTATATAGGTGGCTCACTAGTGGCTCCATGTCTCTGATTTTATAGCGTCTTTCATGTAGTATCCGGTGAAAAATAGTACTCCTAGAACAATTCTAGGAAGCTATCTTCCCAGAGTGACGCGAAACTTCAACTGCGCTAAAAGTGCAACTGTTATTACATAATACATAGATACAACAAATACTCGTACCAATTTTCGCTTGCCCAGCTAGCTATGTCAACTCTATGTTACGGCAAATAAAGTGGGGAGCATGGTATTTGCAGAGTTAATAGCATTTGAAAGAGAGTGCCTAAGAATCGTGTCAACGCCTCAGAGACTTTTAAAGGGTTAAAAATGGGTTATTAGCTCACCGATGGCTCTGAGGGCCTTCTCCATGTCCCCAGAGAACTCGGCCTTGATGGCGTCGTCGATGTCGTGTCCGGTGAGGAACTGGTACTCCTGGAAGATGGCGGCGAGCTGCGCGAACGAGCGCGAGCACAGCACCGCGTTGAACACCGACTCGTCCGTGCCCAGCCGGAGCTCGCCTGGAAACACCAACATAATTGAGATAGGAGCGGCTGCACATTAGCCCACTAAAAGCTCGCGCTACCACGGCAGCTTGTGATCCGAACGCCCCGTGTGCGCCGATGCTATACAAAATGTATGAAAAAGCTAGCCCGCAGCTTGTGGCGACCACCATTGGCCATTGCTAGCCAGTTTTTTGATAACATTAATTCATTCAGTTTCTCGCGTCTAGACCATGCAACAATTTAAATATAAATATCTCACACTCTGGAACGGTCGAATCCCCCCTGTCTGGTTCCACCGGAAGACCAGCGCCAGCTCTGGAGTTGGTATTATGCTGAGGTGAGACCTTTTTTGTGGCAGCGAGATTTTTTTTTGTGTTTTCTTGTTTATTTTTCTATTTTTTGTAACCTTTTGCGGTCATAAATAAATGTATTTCCTTTCTTCTTTCTTTCTTTCAACAGGCTCCCTCCCTCAGTTTCTCATGGCAAGAAAACGTATATGGGATTAAACATAAAAAACGTCAGAAATGAGAGTCAAAGCAGCAATTTTTCTTCTTACTAAAGGTACATCGCGCGGCTTGTATGTACATGTGCGCGCCGTAAACGAACGCACTACAAGCAAAGCATTACGAATGCGTAAGAATACTCCAGTACGAATAGCACCGTCTGCGCCTTCTCCTTGGATACGTATCACGCTTCTAAATGGCTGAAATTGATTACTTGTTTGTCTTTATACTTTGGTCAGTCTGGAATCTCTGCGTGGGTTGACTCGCCACTCACGGGTAGCAAAGTTGTACTATAAAACAAGTCGTTTGCAATTTCGGTCGCGAAAAACTGCGTTTAAGTACATCGTTATTATAAATGAACTGTTGTCATGACTTTTTTTATCGAAGTGTAAATAATCTGATCAGCAATGACGATAAGAAATGTTTTACCTAGTTCCATCACTCCTAGCAATTTGACGACGTTGTAAGTACAGCGTTCAGCAATTAAACCGCTATTAATAATATAAGGCTAACTTACCGGCTTGAAGCAAGCTCCTGGCGTCCTCTCTCGCGCTGTCCTGGTTCACGTGGAACTCCTCAGATCTGTTGCCCTGCAAACAGATTACGACAATTAGCCAGATATTGACACTACAACATCTCAAGAAACGGGAAAAAGCTTCCTATAAGAATAAGGTCGTGTGTCAGATATTTATTTATGCGTGCAGTTACAGCAGAAATATTGCCGGTGACTGTGCTCTAATTAATCAGTTTGTTTTTGTTTTGGTGGCCGATGACTCATTGAGGTAGTGAAGAAATTGAATGAAATATCTCGTCATCAGACTTCCGAACGGCGACCTCGTCATCAGCTTGACAGTTAGCGAGTCATACCGTGACGTAAGAAGGCGATTAAAATGTTAAATCATCGAGTTGGCATTGACTCTTTTCTTTGTTGCTGATTTCATTCACATCTCCAGTTCAGTGACGCAAATGACTCACATTTTTCACTTTTTTTGTTATATTACGGAATAAATTTGGCAGCTTTAATATAGATTTTGGTAAGTATTTAGTACATTATCGGATCAAATTTCGTAAGTGATAAGTGGGAAAAAACCGCTTTTTGTCCGCAATGAATTTGTACTTATAGTAAGAATTATCTAAGGTGTCCGAATGTTTGTTCATTCTCTTTACGAGCATTCAGACACCTTAGATAATTCTTACTATACATGTGGGTTCAAAACATTCAAGTTTTATGTGCATTCAAAACTTGCCTTAAGATAAACCACAAACGTTTTTTTATAAGGTTGAAATTCGTGTGGTGTGTGCGGTTGAAATGCCTTTGCCTACGTAAAAACGTCTAAAACTACGTAAATAAGAGGTGTAATGTGTGTTGTGTGCCAATTTTAGATATAGGCATTAATTTAAACTGATGTTACCTATCTCAAATTAGATTTTTTTTATCACCAACATAGAGGCATTTGCCTTCATTGACCATGCCCACGTCTTAAATCTTAAATATCTTACCATGCTCAGTGAAGTCATAAGCCTCTTGAAATTGCCCGACGTGTCTCCGCGAAGGTCGTCTTCCAATAGAGTTCCGTACACTGCAAAAAAACATTTATTCAAGTAACCATTGGCCTTGGGTCTTAGTTTTCCCTGTAGCCAATACTGGTGCTATTAAAAGTAAGCTAATTATACCTATAACCGTTATAAAATATCAAAATTAGGTAATGAGTGTAATAATGGAGTCTATCTCTCGAAGTAAGCTAATATGAGAAAATATTAAACCCAATTAAGTGGTACTAATTGGGTGCATGGCAAACGATTAATTTTACAACATACTGAGAAGTATTTATAGGAAAATAATAATCTAGCAAATGTGTAAAGACATTTTCGGCGCTCTGTTGAAGTACAATCATTGACTTTCATTTCCGATTTTTGCAGTGCGAAAAACTGAATCGTTTCGCATTTGCCATCAGGGAGTTCCAGTACACCCCGGCGTTATCAACAATCAGCTGGATAGTGCAACATCGCATTGTCAGTGAACTTAAATAAATGTGCCAAATTTTAACAGAGTTGAATACCAGAAAGGGGTTTTGCAACGCCACTTACGAACATTGCAAGTTAACTAAAAGCTGGCAAAAAAGGAAACATGCTTGTTAACCCCACAGTCCATAGATGCAAGATAAGACAAAATAAGCACAACACTTGTGTATATCATTCGTCTCATTTCAGCCCGGGCGGTCGGAAGCAATTCATTAGCGGACAGGATCAACGGTCCGAGGACACTCATTCCGAGAATCTACAGTTTCACACAATTTTAATCATATTCCATATCGTTCCACGTTGTTCCACGATCGGCTATGTCCTTAGCCTGGCTATTTTGAGGTCAGAATAACGGTAGTGTCGAGTGACTGGCCACAACAGATGCAAGGCAAGACATATGTATAACCTAACGGGACGTTGGATTACTTATTTATGAAATTGAAGTTATGATCTCCACTTTTATGTATAGGTAGGCTGGTAAAAAATAGTACATTACACAACTAGGGTGGTAATACAAAGAAAGGCCGAGATCGCAGATGTTTGCGGCCCGAGCTGTAAGTGAGGGACGTAAATATGCGATCGAGGGCTTTCTTTATTACCTCCCGTGTTGTGTACATCATTTTATGTTTACACTTTATGGCCAAGTGTGGCATAAATTATATTTAAAGTAACATTTTATCATTAATTTTTAAAATTGATATTGGTATGCTATGAAGAATGGTTGTACTGTGCTAGTTTTACCCAAGAGTATGTTTGACCCCCCTGCCCCTGAACAGCCGAAATGCGTCAAATCAATCAAAATATAAAACCGTTCTGTGACTAAGGTACTTATACATACAGCACAGCCTAAAACACTGCAAATAACAAGATAAAATTTGAAATATGTATTATTTAGGAGGCGCAGAGGTACACTAAAAAAGGATTTTTAGAAATTCAACTCCAAAAGGATTGAAACAGGGAATAAACATTTGTATGAAGAAGTTGAAAATTATCACGAACCGAATCCTATTCCCTAATATTATAATTGTCAAAATTCGTAAAGATGTTCCGAGGTATGATGGATGTTTTCTTACTACATGACGGGATAACAGTTGAATGGATTCAGATAAAACGAACCGTACTAGTTTCAGTTCAGTAGCTCGATGATATGAGCTACTGAACTGAAACTAGGCCAATTTGGCGTACAAGTAGATCAAGTCCTGGATAGAAACAACAACACTTTATATCCCGGTAAGAAGTTCCTTGGGATAATAACAAGAACAATCCGGCCGAAACCGCGTAAATGCTAATACATAATGTATATTGAGAGACTCACTGGCATTGTACGCCTGCTTGATGACCTGTATCTCGTGGTTGGACATGGTGCACATGACCTCGATGAGCACGTCCTCGTCGGTGCCGATGCCCGCCACGGCGTCGTGCAGCTCCTTCGCGTAGAACTGCGGCAGCGGCGTCATCAGCGCCACCACGATGTCCTCGAACTTGCCGCTCGTCTCACTCTTCAGGTCCGAGATCAGGTCCTGGAATGTACAGAAAAACGTTGTATTTTTTTATGTTATAAGTGGCAAACGAGCTGACGAGCTGTCTGATGGAAGGCAGTCATCGTCGCCCATGAATATCTGCAACACCAAAGTTGTTACCTATACGTTGCCGATCTTTGCGAGCTCTGTTCACTCGTTTCTTGAAGTACTTCATGTCATAGCGCCCTTATTTAAACTTTCACGACTTTTACTCATTAATATATCATGTTTTTACGAGATGAGTCCCGTGTACTTATATGTCTGTGTGCCCTGGATTAAGTAGGTCCCGTTTTGTTGTTATAACGGTGTATATTATTGCAAACTAGGGGCGCTCGCGACTTCGTCCGCGGAGATGAATTTTAATAAGTTAAATGTACCTTTTTTGCGCGGGCTTAATCGGATAAAAACTATCCTGTGTTAACCGGGATCATAATCTACCGGTACACCCAATTTCATGGAAACCGGTACGATAGTTCTTTCACTAAGCACGCATATCTTTAGACAACATTTTCAAAACTGTTTAACCCAATAACTTTTTTGGAAAAATATGAGGAATTCCTTGCGGCGTTTCTTCTTTTTAAATGTCACTGTCCGAAAATCTGGTAGATTCATACTTGTAAAAATACCTATCTCAAAAAACCTCAAACTCCATTTTTTCTTTGCAGAATAAATTATTTCAGTTTGAATTGAATTACTTAATATATACTATATAATACCCTTGAAGTCTTAAGCCAGTCATTATGCAAAATTGAAACTTCGAAGAATAACGGTCGGGACACACTTAACTTAGCCCACGTGGACCATGAAATTTGTATGCTTAAAAACATACTTGTCATACGCAACGTTTCTGTTGCTATGCCCCTATGAAGGAGCAAAACCTAGCAATATTAATATAATTAGGTACGAGTAGGTTAGGGAAAATGCAACGACACGAGGTAAAGGATGTAGTTTATCGTTCATCAAGAAATGTTGTTGGGCGACGACCTAATCGCTAAATACGCTGACCTTATTCCTCTTCGAATACTGTTGGATTTAACTTTGTTCTTTTTTGTAATTGGGCATTTTTATTTTAAAATGTACGGTTAAACCTAGCAATATTAATATAATTAAGTACGAGTAGGTTAGGGAAAATGCAACGACACGAGGTAAACGAAGTAGTTTATCGTTCATCAGGAAATGTTGTCGGGCGACGACCTAAACTCGCTAAATACGCTGACCTTATTCCTCTTCGAATACTGTTGGATTTAACTTTTTTCATTTTTGTAATTGGTC
The DNA here is from genome assembly GCA_947034925.1 of Eudemis profundana. Taxonomy (NCBI): domain Eukaryota; kingdom Metazoa; phylum Arthropoda; class Insecta; order Lepidoptera; family Tortricidae; genus Eudemis; species Eudemis profundana. The sequence goes on along the minus strand of OX344802.1, from coordinate 4,233,663 downwards.
ATTTTTATTTTAATTATACTTATTTTATTATACTTACTTATTTAAACGCCTGACCAGTCAGTTGGTGACGGAATATATGGAGTTTAACACAAATCGTCAGTTTTGTGACGACCTGTTAACTGCCAGTTAAGAGGACATTTTAAACAAAAAAGCTGCTACTACCAGTATTTATATGCAACTATTTGTTGCCATCCACAGGAAAGTAGGTTATAATAGCGAGTAGTAACGTGCATCACGCAGCGCTGTATTTGCATTTGAGCGAGTATGTAACTATAGTAGCATGTTACCGCGACCTTATTCTTTATTTCGGTCATAAAAGGAACCTCTATGAAAAATTGCAACTTTCTATTAGTTCCAAGGATACGCCGAGTATTAAATAGAACATTACATAACTAGGGTGGTAATACAAAGAAAGGCCGAGATTGCAGAAGTTTGCGGCCCGAGCTGCAAGCGAGGGACGTAAATATGCGATCGAGGGCTTTCTTTATTACCTCCCGTGTTGTGTACATCATTTTATGTCTACACTTGGCCAGGAAGCAGCTTTTTTCGTACGCGCAGCGTGCGGAAAAAGTCACTTTATGGCCAGGTGTGGCATAATAATATTTAAGTCAGTCAGTGTCAGTTAGTTTGTCTCTTTTATTTGTAGATTGATGATAGATATGAAAGGATAATTTTTATTTGCGTGTTTAACAGGTGCGTAAAAGGTATTTGGGTGGATCGGTAATTTCTATTAAATTTGGTAGTACACCCTAAGTAACAAAGTTGCTCCAAAATGAAAAAAACAGCCAGTAGTACCAATATTTAAAATGGAATTGTTTCAGAAAAAATAACGGGAGTATGCTCTGAATTGAAACAAATGAAAGAGAGTACAAAGGGAATTGCTGCGACAGCGAGACTCTTTATTGCGAAGTCCATACGCAATAAATCCAGCACCAGGTTCGATCATCCAAATTGGGTACCAATGTAAAAATTATAGAAGATCCAGTTAAAATAAGGAAAACGAGGATATATATTAAAGTTTTGAGTTTGATACGTACCGACACGGGAACAACGGATAAATATTATCACTATTTGCATTACAAAAGCACCCTTCTTTGCGTTCCTAGAATATAATTCGTCAATACTAGTACACATTATGAGGCGAAAGTATTTGGAGCTTTGCCAAACTGAAAATGTTTTTCTGGGGAATAGGTACTATCGTTCGCAAATGCTATGAATTGCTAACAGTAATGTGGGACGCGATCGATATGACGTTCTGTCATTTGCGCCGTTTTGTTGAGCTATTGACCTCCAATTAGAGTAATTGTGACTGGTAATTAATGCTAACTAACAATATTACGTCTGCTATGATATATGGTAGCCGAGTCCATCGTTTTAACATTTTAAGTAAGTAAATTAATTAATTTTGTCAGTTTGTCTATCTATCTATGCCTCCTCATGTTTACCCTTCTGTATCCGTGGTCAGATTGCATTCTTAAATCAATCTGATCCCGGCCACTCTTTTGTGTCCCTGGTCAGATTTCAGCAGTCTAGCTATAGACACCTAAGATATAAGGTATCCGTGGTCAGACTGCATCTAATGAAATAATACAAACTGCGTTGACCTTTTTGTGATAAGGATTAACTGGCTGTTAGTAGGTAAACTGCATATTACATGACATTTGAATGAAGACAAAATAATGTAAGACATGTAAAAGAGCCCTTGAGGTTTTACTTACAGAAATAAATTATTTTATTTATATTTATTTATTTTATTTTATTCGTCAAATGGATCATAAGATATTTAATATCTTATTAACCATGTCGTCCTCCTCGGCAGAATTAGACTACACGTATAAAATAAATTGAATTATTGCATTTGCAGATGCAAATGCAATAATTCTATTTTTCAGAAGCAAGAGAATGCATAAAATCAATAAAGCATTTATTTGGAGACGGAACGTTTAGTAGTTGCACGAAACCATTTTATCAACTATATTAGATATATGGATTACACGGAGACCTGGGCAATTCAGCAGACACTACAAACGTTGTGCCACTTATATATGTATTGATGACAGACAGGACTGAAGAAAGCTATTACGCGTTATTCAGTATGCTGAAATCACAAATCCCAGACATGGACCCTTCAACATTCACCATGGATTTTGAAACACCAGCAATGAACGCGATATTGAAAGTGCGAAATACTCTCGTGCCAAATTCGATTAAAAAATCTGACTACGGCTACCAATCTACACAAAATAAATATTACATGGAGTGGAGGGGTATTATATTACCGTGCCCTGCCCACACATAATTGCATGTCCCGCGACGTACACATACATTACGCTCTGGGGGGGTGCGTAATAACAATGTTAGTATATTAACAAATTAGTAAGGAGTAAATTAACAAACTGCGTAGGGAATTATAACCCAGTTTCAGGGCAATAACAATTCTCTGTAGGTAGGTGGACTACGTTTTGGGAACATAAACCTTTGATATTCTCAGATTCTAGCAAATATAATTTCTATACATATTTACTTGTATACATTTTCCTTAACGTTAAAATTATGTAACTTAATCAGCACGCACAACGTAAAGGTTATCCGAAAATCAATTAAAAGACGGCAAACATGAAAGTTCACGGCGTGAATAAACCTACAGTGTTACTAGGTGTGTACTTATCATAACAATGACAACGACACATTTGAGTCGTAAAAGCGTAAAGTCTAGCAAATTTTAAGTTTTAGGGTGCTTTTAATATGGTTCGAGTCCATCGGTTTTCCATACAAGCAATAGCAACAACTTATAAGCAGAGATCGGACAAATTTGCGTCATCGCTCGTATATACTGATTATTTTCTTTAATAAATGTACATTGTAACAAACCTGTGTATTTTTTTGACTATCAAAATTAAATCTCAGGTAAGAAATTAATTATTTGATTATACATGATTATACTTTGGACTCATGTCCACATTGTTTAGGAGTGATGACGCAAATTTGTCCGATCTCTGCTTATAAGTCATCAATTATGTTTGAAACGAGTTTTATTTTATAGCTTGATACATTTTGTCTGCACGAAACGACAAACTGAATGGATTGCGTTGAAATTTGGCATACAAGTAGACCAAGACCTGGATTGAAACATAGGATACTTCATATCCCGGTAGGAAGGTCCCTTGAGATGACAATAGGAACGACGCAGGCGAAGCCGCAGGTAAATGCTAGTATTTTATAAATGTTAAAGCTTATGAAGATATTTTGATGGTTGTTAATAAATAACGCGATAGCAATTGAATGTATTTCAGTAGCGTGGCGTCCAAAGAACTCGATTGCTACCAGCTTGCCTAATATGGGCATTTGAGCACCGTATTCTACAGCTCTTAAGGAAAATGTACACCAAATCTGCACCGGCTTGCCCATGGATATCTTTTACGCTACGCCACTGATGTATTGAAATAAAATTTGTTATACAATCAGACTAAGGCCCGAAATGAACCCTTAATGCATGATTATTTTTATCGATACTAAAAAAATATGTGGATACCTAATGGCGTAAAAAAACACTAGAAAAATATTTAAAATAATCAAATGTAGGATACAGCATGCGTTCCCGCAAAATCAAGTAGCCCATATACACGGCCTATGATAGATCTGAAATCCAAAATGTTTGTAGGTCTGGATTAAAACATTTTCGGAAATATATGCTTGTAATACACGTAATTATACTTGGGGCTATTGTAGCCATAGTGATTAAGTTCTTTTTCATTGTATTTTGTAAATAGTTACAGTTATTGTACCTGTACGCCTAATACTTTCCACAAAATCAATGTGAAAGAATACTGTAAAAAATGTTTGCCGGGACAGCTAGTTTTATATGTATGAAACAAAATACTCTCAAAAATCATTCAGTCTCATCTATGCTGCCGTGCTAAACTAAAAGGCGACTTTTTACTAAGGAAACACATAGTAAAATTAAAAAAATCGCCTTTTAGACTAGCACGGCAGTACGAGAGTATGCCTGTGCCAGGTAGGACGTATATTATAGGCTGATAATGTGATATAAAAAATACAGGCTCACCTTTCCGTAGAGCGTCTGAACTCGAACACGATGCGCAGCCGCTGCTCGTTGCTGCGGCGTGTGAGCACCTGGATGATCGCCTTCTCACCTGTGCCGAAGGCTTTCATGGCCTTACGCAGCACCGCCGCGTCCGCGCGCGGGTCGAACGGGTTCACCGGGACCACCGTGGGCCGTATATAGAATGTAATATAAAGGGACAAAGTCTCACCTTTCCGTAAAGCGTCTTAAACTCGAACGCGATGCGCAGCCGCTGCTCGTTGCTGCGGCGCGTGAGGACCTGGATGATCGCCTTCTCGTCCGTGCCGAAGCCCTTCATGGCCTTACGCAGCACCGCCGCGTCCTCGCGCGGGTCGAACGGGTTCACCGGGACCACCGTGGGCCGTGTATAGAATGTAATATAAAGGGACAAAGTCTCACCTTTCCGTAGAGCGTCTTGAACTCGAACGCAATGCGCAGCCGCTGCTCGTTGCTGCGGCGCGTGAGCACCTGGATGATCGCCTTCTCGTCCGTGCCGAAGCCCTTCATGGCCTTACGCAGCACTGCCGCATCCTCGCGCGGGTCGAACGGGTTCACCGGGACCACCGTGGGCCGTGTATAGAATGTAATATAAAGGGACAAAGTCTCACCTTTCCGTAGAGCGTCTTGAACTCGAACGCAATGCGCAGCCGCTGCTCGTTGCTGCGGCGCGTGAGCACCTGGATGATCGCCTTCTCGTCCGTGCCGAAGCCCTTCATGGCCTTACGCAGCACTGCCGCATCCTCGCGCGGGTCGAACGGGTTCACCGGGACCACCGTGGGCTTTGACTGGAATTATAATGGGATTTAAACAGGAGGTTTTAGAATCACCGATACATTGGGTACATTTTCATATAGTTTGACAGATGTGTCACAGTGATCACAACCATGTGCACAAGTTAAGGGTTTCCAGGAAGTTAAATATTCTTATACTTATACTTAAATTAGCCTCGTTATCAAGCTTTCGGTTCGTATATAGAAAAAGAAAAATTAAGTATGTATTAGCAACCTTGACTCTCTGCACATGGCTGTGACAAGTCACAAATCTCAATGATAATGACCCAGCGACCACTCAAAGTTATCTGGACCCTGTATAGTCCTCGTGGAGACTACTGACTGCTTGCTAGTCCGAGTTTTTATATATTTAGAACCAAGATACCTATTTTTTTTCTAACAAATCGCTATTCGTCGTTAACCGTAGCCGGGTAATTAAAATTGTTAACACATTCACGAATGTCTGTACTACTAGTACATATATGCAATACAACAAACTTTTGGTAGTCAAATTAAGAAATTCCACTTCACATAAAAAAGCTTTTAAATAACTACTAAAAAGTTCATTGCTCTACAAATTTTGGGTTTCATCAAATGAAGTATCAGTAGAATTCACCAACTTATCACCGAGCCGGACACACCCACTCCATTACAATAAAGGAAAGTGTCGACGAAGGCCATTTATTTATCGATAAAGGGAGAACCCCTGGGTAATGATATAAAAGTACATAAAATACTGAAGATAGCAAGTGTTGCTCAAAATAATAAGCGTTAATTTTATTGATCTCTTAAACTAGAACGACTAGTCGACGCTTCAGCACAGTCTACTTATCCATCGTATAATTTAAATAAATAAAATAAAAAAATCTTTATTGATTCCTTACAATACTAATCACTACTAATATACCATCGTATAGACCCAGTTAATAAGAAGAGTGTACATACAGCCGACCCTATCGTAGAAGGCAACTAAAGTTGGCTATCGGAGTCACAAGTGTTGCTCACGCCGGGAGCCTCACAGAAGGAAAGTAACTTTCACATTCAAAACATTTATCCTGCAAATAGGCCACAGGCCACTTTTACAAGTCTGAATCTAGGTAGCCTCGAACTGTGACATCTAAGAGACGAAACACCGCAAGAGACTACACAGGAACATTAAGGAACAACACAGGGTCCATCGCGAGCCTGTCGCTTGGATTCCAGCGCGTAATTTTGAGATTCTGGAGTCTGTACAAGCCAGCGCAGTCGAGGGTAAAAGACCTCGTGTGCGCTCTCCAACACAAGGGCAGACCTCATCAAATCTGTGACACATTCCTGCATCAATGTTAACTCTCACTCCGCCAAACATAGATACATGGCGTCGCATCACAAGAGAAGCGGTGGCGCAAGACTGGACTGACCACGACCATTCTGCCAAGAGTGCACGACGAGAAGGACAAAGCAGTTCAAACAGCGGTCACCGTAAACTTTTAGTAGTTATAGGAACAGGAATACTACGTAACCTACTTCCCCGAAGATTGTATGTAGAATATAGGTTTTCTTCACGCAAATACCTAAACTAAGCGCTTGCTATCGCCTCTCGTGACTTAGCCTTAGGAAGAACACCTATGAATCCTATGATCCACTGACACATTTACCGTGATATAGACAAATGATTGCTCAAACAAAACTCCCGGTTTGGAACTGTCGTCCTTACGCGCCGTACTTAAGGTTTTAATTCCAACAGCGCTGGACCGAGGGCCTCGGTTAGTAGGGCTTTGTTGTCGATTCTGACCGCCAAGGTGAGGGTCAACTGTATTACTGTACCAATGTAAATAAGATGCTTAAAGCAGCACAGTAACTTTTCACCTCACTGTGACAAATCTCATAAAAGTAATTAGCATAGGCTAGCATATAGTTCAATTAATGAATTATATCATTACAGTAGCATTCAGTTTGATTAAAATAAACTGTCTTATTTAGTAACAGGGTGTGGCGTTCATTGAACTCGATTCCTATCGACTTGACTGTTTCCAAACATTTTGAGCAACTCTACTCATTATAAGCAATGTCACAAGATCGTATCACGTTGCGTAGAACTTGCCTTGCACACATCTAAGTGTTCTTATAGTAACACATACCAATTTACAATTCTCACATTATTTTAAAAATACTCTTAGACCGCGTCGCTATCGTGTAACAATACAAAACTGCACACAATCACGCGACTTGCATCTTTCTCCCTTACTCACACAGCTACTACACTGGTTAGGGAGAGAAAATTGCACAATATAGTGTGACGAATAGCCCAGTTGGTGACGACCAGTAGTGTTTGTATAAGAAATGTCACAGATAATGTGGCTAAAAGATTATAAGATACACATAGTAGATGCTCAATTTATGATGTTATTATTATACGATAATCTTGTTTGAATACAAACCCTAGCGATAAGATGTGAAGACAATAGAATTGGGTACTTGGAAATAATATATCTACGTACAAGGTTTTTATATTATACTTCTGAATTCATCATAATCTACAAGACATTCAACTACTGGACATAAGTTGGGGAGACAAAGGACATTATAACTGGGGGGACAGGCGTAATCTACGGCGGGGGGTAGGCGACCGCAATTAGAAGGGCAGTATGCTACTCGACCTATGGTTCTCGAATTTGCTGGATTGAAACTTTGGTACCTAAGTTATATGATGTCAACATTGTCAACCTCTCATTAAAATTCTTGAACTGTTAAGTGTAAATGAAGCATATCCAGTAGACATGCGCAAAACAGTGCTTTCAAATGTAATGCCATGTCTCATTACATCTCAGTAAAAGAGATATCACTTTTTGATATCACATCACTCGAAACATCACCCGTTAGATTAGATGGCATTGCCGCCGTTGAAATGTTTGTATTCACTGTTTCAGTTATCACTTCACGTACACGTAATAAGAAATGAACTGAGTAATTAATGACTTATTTTATTATTAAGATACAATGTCCTGAAAAATCGTAACGTACCTGTATCGTAAGGAGAGGTGTCGCGCGCGAGCGAAATAATAGAATATACTCGTATATACCCATCGCACAGAGTGATGTTTAGCGTGATGCCTGTATCTTCCGAGTGCTGTGTAATATGTCATTACGCGGTTGTGTGATATTTCATTTGTAATATTAATCGCATTACTTACACATGTCTAATATCCAGCTGAGCAAATTATTAAAATAGGTATTTAAAAAAGAATTAAACGTGATAAGATACTTTTTGATTGATTGTGACGGAGCAGTATTTTATGTCCACATAGAATGAATGCTAGCATTGCCAAAACCTAAAGAAAAAATGAAAGAGCAGAATAAATACCTTATAACGAAATGATTTGAACCCACGCCGTACGCCAATTGTCGCTCTATAGGCACTACGCATACTTGAATTCGATGTAACAGAGGACATATCAATAATCTCCACTAACTCGCACCTTTAATACTTTTCTTTACCAAAACCGTTAATCATTTACATCACTTGGCATGAAAATCAAGTATAGTGTCTAAGGTTTAAATGAAAAGGTTTCTATTTGGCTCGAGTTGGCTACACCCATTGTACCGGGGGCCAGTAGCGAGACTGAATTATTGGCTCGGTGATAAGTGTACAGTGGAGATGAAGTGAGCATAACAATGTAATTGCAGTAAACTACTTCTTGAATAGAGCTGTGCTTGTAGGTAGTCAGCATGTTAGTCAGACTCACTGAACTGTGTAATGCTGCTGGTTATAGCGCTCAACAGATTCATGCTAACTGTTAATATAATAGGTGCTCTTAAAGAAGTTTTATATGTTTTGGATTAGTAATTATTGGGAGATGTGGAGCTAGCTATTCAGAGTTTCACTCAGTAATACCGGTGATTGCAGATTGCTGATTTCTTGCTATGATATATATTAAACTTAATAAACCATTCATATTTTATATTAAGTACAAATAAATTGGCCAGGCACCCATGTGCTATCATGAAGAAAACAAAGTATTACATTATAAAAATAAATGCTTACTAAAAATTTCTAAAAAGTTAATTTAAAACTTTCACGACCAGACAAAAATTTGAAAAGTACCCCAGATACGGACAGCACCCGATAGGCGGGTTTGGGAGAACAATTTACGAGCAGTTGGGCGTGAAAATATTAAAAATTAGTTATTTTGAATATAAAGAAGATTTTTAATAATTTTTTTTTTTATTTTGGTTCAGAGTCTGAACAGAAGAAAACTACAAACTTTTAAAAGATGGGTGACAAAAGTGAAAACTTACTGAGAAGTGTCTGTGAGTATTCCAAATACAGGAAATAATATAAGATTTTTTAAAAACAAGGGAATGTTAGTAACAAAAATAACAATAAGATGAAAATTATCAATGTTATTGCACATTTAATAAACTGGTTTATAAGTATCATCAATTTCAACTTCTAAATTTTATGAAGCAACATGTTATTTAAATTATTTGAAATGGATTCAGCTACCAAAAATATGTTGTTTCTTATAGACTAAAAATCATATCAGAAAATATACCAATAATATATACAAAGCGGGTCTATATTAAAACGCATACAGTAAAACGTCCTATTTTGACAATGCATACCGTTGTTACGCATAATTGTATATTCGTATAATATTAAAATGTATATTTTAAAACGCATATTTTAATTTGCATACTATTAAAACGTCTAACAATTATTTGGTATAACATTAGTGTTCATAAATACTAAAAAGTATAATTTTAATATGTCTAATCAGACATTTTAATTTTAGATGCTTAATCGAATAATTGGTATCGCAGAGGTTGTACAAGTATGTTTACAGTGACATATCCATACTTGATTTAAAAACTAACTGTCGCTTCCAGTTTAATTACGTAAAGTACTTTCTCTCAAATTGCGTCATCATTTATATTTACATATATATTTTTGTAATATATATGAATATAGAAATAACATCCAAATGTTGATTAAATTTTCCATAATCCCCGCGGCCCTTATATTACTTAATAATTGTATTAATAAATTTATGCCACACCTGACCATAAAGTGGCTACGCGTTCGGAAAAAGTCGCTTTCTGGCCAAGTGTAGACATAAAATGATGTACACAACACGGGAGGTAATAAAGAAAGCCCTCGATCGCATATTGACGTCCCTCGCCTGCGGCTCGGGCCGCAAACATCTGCGATCTCGGCCTTTCTTTATATTACCACCCTAGTTGTGTAAGTTACTATTAAGTATGTGTTATATATTTTTTTTATAATGAATGACGAATATTAATATAAGACTACTTTTCTTCTCTCAGAATTCTGAAATTTTGAGTTGTTGCTCAGAATAAGATCACTGCCTGTTCTTATTAAAAAATATGTTTTGTAGAACAATAAACCTATTTATATTATGCCACACCTGGCCATAAAGTGGCTTTTTCCGCACGCTACGCGTTCGGAAAAAGTCGTCCTGGCCAAGTGTAGACATAAAATGATGTAAGTACACAACATGGGAGGTAATAAAAAAAGCCCTCGATCGCATATTTACGTCCCTCGCCTGCGGCTCGGGCCGCAAACATCTCCGATCTCGGACTTTCTTTATATTACCACCCTAGTTGTGTAATATACTATATATTATAACGAAACTACCTAAATTTAAAGTGATAGATGACGTGATAGAAATAAATTTAATGTTGATTCAATAATGTGTGTTTTATTAAATACTAGCATTTTCCGCGGCTTCGCCCGCGTAGATCCCGTTATTGTCCTAAAGGAACTCTTTACCGCCGGAATATAAAGTTTTCTATGTTTCAATCCAGGACTTGGTATACTTACATGCCAAAAATAAAATAGTTGATGCGAAGGGTAACAAAAGCGAGAGCTAATTGACAACATTTCATTTTAAGAACACTTCAAAATGTATATGCGATTCGAAAGCATTTTGCCTGCTGAACACTACACTATTTTTATATTTTTTTTATATCGCTTAATATAAAAAATACAAATAAATAAAAAATATGTTCTCATTTTACCAGTTCTACGGCACAATAGATGAAATTCCAGTGCCTTTTGCCACAGAAAAAATAAGCTGTCATCATTTTGAATTTGACATTGTCAGATCTTTAATGCGTAACGTGCCGAAGTAAAATTAAAAGATTATTTACATTTTATTTTAGTTAGTAAGTAGTCCTACTATAGATAAACCCGTATGGATCGACAAGGTATATGGGCGCATAAAAATAAAGCGGAGTGGTATCGAACAGTAGGGAAAGTAGTGAGTCCAAAGAAACCACTAGTCATCTGTGAAGGACCCTATCTTGATGTAAGTTTTTGTATTGGCATAAGACATCGCTTTTACCTGTTTATGCCACACCTGGCCAAAAAGTGGCTTTTTCCGCACGCTGCGCGTACGGAAAAAGCCGCTTTCTAGCCAAGTGTAGACATAAATTGATGTACACGACACGGGAGGTAATAAACAAAGTCCTCGATCGCATATTTACGTCCCTCGCTTGCAGCTCGGGCCGCAAACATCTGAGATCTCGGCCTTTCTTTGTATTACCACCCTAGTTGTGTAATGTACTATTATACATTTCATCAGTACAATACAAAAAAAATGTGTATTTTTTAAATTTTACAGTTGGAATATGACCTTGAAACCCATGAATCGTGGAAGATATCTAAAGGTAACGCCAAACTGAGATTCGGTGTGCCATTTTAAAAAAAAATATCCAAACCCACAACTGAAACTATAACGAAGATGAACCAGGGCCATCAAGAGTGTCAAAAGCGAAATGTGTAGGACCTGTTTTTGGAGACAAGTCTGTAATTTGCACTCCAAAAACTGCCACAAAATCTACTCAAGTAAAACCAAATATCTAGCAAATATCCAAGCAATCATTGATGCAATAAATGTTTAGTCTCCAATAATAATAAAAAGGGGTAAATAAATGAATGTATTATACCTGTCTTGCTGTTTTTATTTGCCGAATATACATTTGACTGTAGTCTCATAATAAATAACAACTAGGGTGGTAATACAAAGAAAAGTCGAAATCGCAGAAGTTTGCAGCCTGAACTGAAAGCGATGGACATAAATATGCGATCGAGGGCTTTCTTTATTACCACCCCTGTTATGTATATAATTTTATGTTTAAACTTGGCTAGAAAGGGGCTTTTTCCGTACGCATAGCGTACGATAAAAGCCACTTTATGGCCAGGTGTTGCATAAATTCATTTATGCCACACCTGCTATAAAGTGACTTTCCGCACGCTGCGCATACGGAAAAAGCCGCTTTCTGGCCAAGCGTAGACATAAAATGATGTACACAACACGGGAGGTAATAAAGAAAGCCCTCGATCGCATATTTACGTCCCTCGCTTGCAGCTCAGGCCGCAAACTTCTGCGGTCTCGGCCTTTCTTTGCTTGGCAACTTCGTTGGTGACACTCTCATGTGTGGTTTTTGTTATGTCTGCAGCCGTAACTACTTACACAAGTAACCGCCTCCGGGGGCCTCCGGAGGCTGCCTCCGTCGGTAACATCACAAAAAGCACATTATATCATATCACCAATGAAGTTGCCAAGCTATAGTGTGTTTTATTTTAATAAGAGAACAAAATTAAAAAATGGAAAAGAAACCATGTTCTTTTACTAATAACAATAATTTATTTATTTAGTGCACACGCCATAACTTTAAGAAATATAAATTGTGCCAGAGTTTGGTGCTTCTTTGACCCAGTGTGTTATTTTGTATATCATTGATCTTCTCCTCAGTAATTTTTTCTTCACAGAATGTTTTGAATTGATAATAGGTAAAATCACTACCATTTTCTATACTGCATTTTATTGCTAAATTAAAAACGGTAATCAATACATCACTGATTTTCCTTCTCTTGCACTCGTTTATAAAATCGTCTTTAGTAAATAGTGGGACGGGTTGAGCAACCTGTTTTTTTCTTTTAGTCAAATGGTCGCCGTGACCGTATACATTTTATTTTATACATTTTCGTTCTAATTCCATGTTCAGGAGTAATACGGCACTTAACTAAACATTTCCCATCCTGTCTTTTGACAGCCACGTATCCGATAGCATTATCAACGTATGCGTCTTTAGTTGAATGCAAAATTTTAGCACCTCGAATTTCAGCAGCATTGAATGCTTCGTTGTCACGCATGTACTCTATCCTAAATAGTCAATGTTTATTATTGTTTATTATCGTCCGTTGAATCCGTATGAAAGCCAGGTGTCGTATTTATATACAATGCAATATCGGTATCCCTTATCACAGCCAAAATCGTCGTAAAAGTCTTATCTTTTTGCACAAATATAGGAATTATATTATATTAACGAACAAAATACTCCACAGACCAGTTTAAGACAATGATGACATTATGACAACGTCAAATGTCAGATCGCTTACTTTTTTTCGATCGCGATAAGACTAAAGTAATGGTCTATTCTACCGTAGAACTGTAGTTACGTCCTTTTAGAATAAGTAAATATTAATATATTAATTATAAATTAAATACAAACCCTGGTGAAACAAGTAAACTATCAGCGTATTCGTCTTTTCAAACCGAATACAGAGAACCAATAAAATTAAAGGCTCAAAAAAATGAAAGGTTGTCAATTACCAAAAGTAAATAATCGCAGGGGCAAATATAAACCTACATATACATGCATAAAAACAAATGAATAAATAGGGGGAAAATATTAATCACAAAATCTTAAAAAAACATCGTAAAAATGGGAACATATTTTACTGTAGGTATTATAAACAATAGTACTAGTTGATAAATCCCAAAAAGTAGGGATTCTGTAGACAACAAGGACCAATTAAGTTATTTTTTTCCAAGTAACGCCCCACGTATACCGAACGCATAAAAGTATGCGTTCGTTATGCTTAATAACATTATGCGGATTTCAGGTATGCCAATTCAATCGGTATGTAAATTAACTAGTATGCGTTTTTATGATTATGCCATCTAATCGGTATGCTTAATCATCGTATGCCTAAACTGTTATGCATTTTAATATTAGGCTTATTAAGTTATGCCTAATAAGGGACACCCATACAAAGCACTTGTTTTGCTTATCACAAAAAGAAAAGCCATTGTTTACATGATAATTATGATATGAAAACAAAGATGATACAGAAAGACTAAGCTACATACCTTTGGGGTGTGCACAGGGTTCGACGACCCACCATAAGCTTGGCTGTGTGGTTGAGAGTGGCTTTGAGAATACCCATGCTGTACTTGGGGCGCTTGGGCAGCTGGCGGGTAGCCTTGATAGCCTTGGGTGGCATTAGGGTACCCCTGGTTAGCACTAGGATACCCCTGGTTGGCACTTGGGTGTCCTTGGTTGGCACTAGGGTACCCTTGGTTAGCACTAGGATAACCTCCCGCTTGGGGGTACCCAGTTTGAGCAGAATTGGGATATTGAGCAGTATTGGACTGTGGATAGCCTTGAGCTGGTTGCCCTGGGTACCCAGATGTAGGATATCCAGGATTAGACTGAGGGTACCCTGATGGCGGCGCCGGATACCCCATTGTTGGCATGCCAGGCATGGGCATAGGATTGCCAAATGATTGTGGAGCCGAGTTGCTAAATCCTATATTATGCAGATACTGTTGTTGAGGATATCCCGATTGGCCCTTGAAATGAAACGAAAATGTAATTTTAATGGCATTCAGTAATTCTCAAGTAACCTTTGTTGTGATAAACAAAACAAGATTCGTTTACATTTGTGTAGAACCAAGCGAAAGTTTTAAAACTAGGTACTTACTTGCTGGTAAGGATTCATTTCGAATACGATAAGCACTTATATATGAGAAAATGAAATAAAATAGGCACGAGCAGAACGCACTGTTAAAGTATCGTAAAGCAATACGATAAATGACTAATGTTATTTCAACACGATTACTCTCCGCAGTGTTCCGGCTAGCCGTCCGTGGGTTTCGCTAGTGCGATTATGACGTGTAGACGTTGATTCACGCGACACTTCTTTCAACCAACCAACATAATCGGTGATGTAAATCAAGCAAAAACCGACCGTGTATCAATGGAATAAGATCTTCAATGTTTCACAGGTTGATCTTTTATGGTAATTTCGCTATTTTCGCTGACGTCAAACTCGGGAGCGTTCGGATATTTTTAAGCGACTTAGTAGAACAAATCTGCAGTATGTCTGAGTGAATATAAAAAAATATATATTTATTTTGTAAATAACATCTGCAATTGTTATTCTAGCTTTATTTTTGATCGATTTATGTAAGCAAAAAGATTCTATCGAGAAGCTCTTTTTTTTTTTCAATGTATTCGTTGTAAGTATTGTCTAATGATTTTTTAGGATCAGAACGCTCTTCCAGTAACGTTCCAAAACAAGTAAAACTAAAACATTTGCCTTCGATGTTAAACCGTTATTGATATTTTCTTGAAAAGTGCCATTATCTACATTTATAACTTTAACGAGCAATTTTTGTATATTTATTTATTTATCGTATAACTTCAAACGAGAAATTCTTTATATCAAGCCGGTTTCCGAGATCCCCTAAATAAATAATTAAACAATTATTTATTTCGGGTATCTCGGAAACCGCTCTAACGATTTCGATGAAATTTACCATACGGGGGTTTGCGGGGATGAACAATAAAATCGATCTAGCTTGGTGTTATTTCTGGGAAAACGCGTGTTTTTGAGTTTTCATGTGTTTTTCACCAGGCGTAACTCGGTCGCCCTAGTACTTTATCTTTATGAATCAAAAATAATGCGTAACAAACTACCTAATAAAATATAGGTATACTAGGCACTTTCAGTAAAAATTAAAAGTTTAAAAGATAGGATTTGGCTGCTGGTGTAAGCAAAGGCAAGACATCTGTTAATCTCGCTTTATCTATGTTTTTGTGTGGATTGGTTAGTTACTTTAAACAGCATAACAACTTTACCATGTATTTATATATTGGAGGCAGCACTTTTCTTCAGAAACCACCCACAGATATTTAAATCGGCAGAAATCCTAAGACCAGAGAGCAGACGTAAACATCAGATAAAATTACCTTGCACCAAACTCGCTATTGTCAAAAATGGTCCCTATTGTCGATGCATACGTATTGTAAATAAAATATCTGAATCAATAAAATTTGAAGTTGATAATAAATTATTTAAGAACAAATTAAAGAAATTGCTTATTGATAAATGTTACTACTCAGTTGACGAATTTTTAAATGACAAATCATTGGTAGAAATTAAATAATTATATATTGTACTTATATAACTGACATTTTATACAACTGCATGTATCTCATTTGAAATCAAAATTTAGCTTTAATTTAATTAATTTAATTGAATTGTATTTAATTTTTACTTTAATTAAGGACCTATATTGTGCGCCCTAGCAGGGTATCATGTACCTACTTAAATTACATGTAAGACCGTAAATGATAATATGAACATGATTGCAATGGAATAAATGATTATGATTATGATTACTTTTGACACGTATGTAATTCAATTAGGTTTTTTGATATCATTCGCACCACCTATTTTTAAAGTTCCATTCCGCTATATTAATTAATAAAACAATATAAAGTTACAAATAAATAAAAAGGGGACTCCATACATGAAACGTGTTTGTGTCGGTGAGTCACAGGACTGTATCTTTTGAACCACTATCAGACAGAGACTTGAAATTCATAGATTTTAATTGTTGGTAAAAGATCAATGAATAAACAGAAAATTAAATCAAGAATTAAAGGGGATCCTATACAAGGCGACATTTTTTGGCGTTTTTTGCTCGATTTTAATAATGGTGCCTAATAGGAAAGTAAATGCTTGATATATTCACAGAATTATTTATTCTATGAGGGAGGCCTATGTCCAGCAGTGGACGTACTATGGCTGAAATGATGATGATGATGATGATATTTACAGAATGTGTATTTCTATTGCCATATTTGAAAATAAAATACCCAACTAAAGTTAAAAATAAAAGGCGGTCACTACACAAGAAACGTGTTTTTTTTGCTACTTATTGCATGATTTGAATAATGGTAATACTTATACGTATTATTATGCTTGATATGTTCACAGAATATGTATTTCTAGTGCCGCTATAACAACAAATAATAAAAACAAAATATAGTTTATAATAAAAAGGGGTCCCCACCCCATACAATAAACTGAGATTCTCTACGGTGGTACAGAACCCTTCGTGTGCGAATCCGATTCGCACTTGGACGATTTTTTCACAACATACCTACACTAACACTACCCAAAGCTCCCTTTCTAAGAGCCTTATCACACTAGCGATTTGCGGGCGAGTTAAAAGCGAAGTTCCAAACAAATGTCGCTCGCGGCGAACACGCCGCGAGTTCGGTGCGACTGGTTTTGTATGGAAACTCGCCCGCAACTCGCTCGCAAATCGCTAGTGTGATAAGGCTCTTAGAAGAAGGCCAGCGAACCAATTCTTGGTCGTTAATAAGTGGTCTTCACCGCAACTGGTTATTCGAGTCGATCGGTTTTCCATTGGTCTGCTCCTACGGCATCAATTATACATATTTGAAACTAGCATTTACCCGCATTATTTCCGTTAATGTCCTAAGGGAACTCTTTACCGGAAAGTATCCTATGTTTCAAACCAGGACGAGGAGTACTTGCATGCCAAATTTCGAATGTGTCCTCTGTATTCCGAAAATCGTTTTTTCCGAATCCGCTGCTCATAAAAATCGCTTCCGGAAAAAAATAACAAGTGTTAAATCAAGCGAGTGGTTAGAAAACCCGTCAGGAAAATAACCTATTGAAAAATAGATATAGTGGGAATTTATGGGATTGGTTAGAAATCCCTTTGGAAAAAGAAGCTATCGATAAAAAAAGTGGTGAGAAATGGGACTGGTATTAATCGCCATTCGCAAAAAACGATTTTCAGAATACAGAGGACACACTCCAGACGGAACGTCGCCTCTCTCTATCGCATAATCGCATAACACATGCTCTTTCTGGTTGCTGACTAAGACCCTTCCCGGAGGCAAAGTTTGGTAGAGTCTGTGCGGAAAGAGAATAGGCGTGGCGAAAATCGGAAGTAACCTAACCAGTATGGCAAATACGGCAAATACGGTAGAAAAGCATTACAGCGCCCCCAAATCTAAATCCTATTCTCTTTCCGCACAGATTCTACTAGTAGCCGCGCGGCGAAATCGCGGAGTGAGCCACGTAGTATACCCGGCCGTTTTTCAACTACCGCAGAACTGGGCGGAGCGGAGAGGAATGATAATTGACCAATCACATCTCGAAATCTCCCCTCCGTGTTAGTGGTGACAGTGTAATTGGTGAACTCACGGTTTGCTACTCTCCTTTTTTGTAGTGGGGGCCGTAGCATTCCCTGGGATCGCACCAGGTTGCTTGGCCCGGACCACTTTGAGAGGGTCGGGCTAGGTGGTGGCCGAGGCGTCTGGGGTCGCCAAAGTGACCAACGGACCAGCGGGAAGGTTGAAGCGGATCAACCTGTCCTTATGTAGAGTGTGTAAATCGAACTAATGGGAGTTTTAGTTGCCGGTTCGCTAAAACCTAAGAAGACTCCGACAAGAAACTTAGCTGAGCCCGAGCGAGGTCGGAGTGAAGTTAATCCAGAACATTGGGGTCTTGGGGCAAATCGGGACGCGGCCCTTGTGGAAACCCACCGTAATGATAGAGTGGTAGTTGCAAGATACGATGGTCGGGAAACTGTTAAGTAAACAAACGTGAGGTCAGTACAACCAAAGTAAGTCCTGTTTCTCTACAATACAATCCACTGTTAACTGAACTGTACATTAGTAAACAAATGTAAACTTTATTGCGTCGTATCTATGGGTGGTCAGTTAACGCAACAGTGGCTTCGTTTGTACCCATACGACGCAGACATCAAGAAAGCGGGAATATTACATACGGATCAATACCGGAAACCCGGTACTAGCCATACCAAAAAAATCGACTTCCAAAAACTTAAACTAAAAACCAGAAAATAATATGTTAACTATCCAAAAGAAATGGATAATCAACGATTCATATATACATATACAGATATTTATAGTTTTTAACCTGTTATTTTTGAAGTCGGTGCCTGCCACTGCCACGCAAAGCTGGCTATGCTGAGCTCCTTAGCTGGCACCGACTTCAAAAATAACAGGTTAAAAACTATAAATATCTGTACATGTATATATGAATCGTTGATTATCCATTTCTTTGGGGTAATTAACATATTATTTTCTGGTTTTTAGTTTAAGTTTTTGGAAGTCGGTTTTTATTTTTGGTTTTAAAAATTTACTTTATTTTTTAATTTTTAGTGGCGCTGGAAAAATATTGTTTTGACCAAATAGACTTAAGTCTACTTAGTTAAAAGAAAAAAAATCCAAATCGGTCTAGCCGTTTTCAAGTAGGTAATCGGGAAACAAACCTACATAAAAATTGCTCTCTGTTTTGAAGTCGCTTAAGTTAAGACTGGAAACTTATTTCTAATAAGAAATGGACGAGAAACTAAGAAAAATACCAAAATCGCTATATGTGTGCCTATGATATTTGAAGAGTTCCCTCGATTTCTCCAAGATCCCATCATCAGATCCTGATTTAGTTGCAATGGGACCACCTCGGAGGACCATTTAAAACAAAAAATAATTTTCCAAATAGGTTCAGCCGTCTTACGAGAAATTACGAAAAAAATACTGAAATCGCTATATGTGTGCCTACCTATAATATTTGAAGAGTTCCCTCGATTTCTCCAAATGGTACAATGGGACCACCTCGGAAGTCTACCCTTTGAAACAAAAAAAGAATTTTCCAAATCGGTCCAGCCGTCTTCAAGTAATCGGTGAACAAAAAAAAACACAGACGAATTGAGAACCGTCCTTTTGGAAGTCGGTTAAAAAGTACCGTGTGTGCGTGTATGCTATGTGATTTTTATGAAAGTACCTATTTTAATAAAACATTGCTAAATAATATGCTTATCTTTTTTACTAAACTTCGTTCATCTCTATGAATTCCGTATTTCTGTCAAATCAATTTAGTTAAATAGATAGCTGATTTTATGAACTTTTAAAACTTCCACTTGTATGCAGTTGATTATGCTATCCTATCACTAAGAAGTCAATGTCACGTCAATCATGTTTTTGTAATGTCCGAAGTCTTATCAGACTCCTAATTGTAGTAACGACAATTTAATCTTATGGCAAAGATATCTGTTATGTGACATACTAAGCGAATTCGAGTAAGCGTTAGTTCAAATATTGTCGCGAGGGCAGAAGCATGGTTCACTATTTGAAAGACAAGGTGGTAATCATCACCGGCGCAGCCGGCGGAGTGGGTGCGGGCATCGTCAGACTGCTGATGGAAGAAGGGGTTAAGGTGGGTGATGAATACAGGCACTAGCACTAGATATTAGACACCTATTAGACTGTATAGATCAATTACCCAATATTTCTTTTCCCCAATATTTTTATTTCCAGCCGCGTTTTTCCCCATTCTACTTTTTTTCTACACATTATTATAACCAGTAGTTAATTTCCTCACACGATTTAATTTCTGCCCGTTTAATTCTCTATACGCGTCTTTGCCCATGCATACATTTAACCACTCCGGATCATTCACATACATATTATTTACCCGCAGAAAAAATCCCGATCGCTTAATTTAGTCACACGTTTAATTTATGCTCATTATTTTGATGATCTCTGTTCCGATGCATAAAATATTTATTTATTAGTTATTTAGACTCTAAATCTACGAAATAGAATGATAATAAAAACTTAATGATCCCAATTTTTACCTCTTAGTATTTGCGTTTATGCATCGGAACAGAGATCATCAAAATAATGAGCATAAATTAAACGTGTGACTAAATTAAGCGATCGGGATTTTTTCTGCGGGTAAATAATATGTATGTGAATGATCCGGAGTGGTTAAATGTATGCATGGGCAAAGACGCGTATAGAGAATTAAACGGGCAGAAATTAAATCGTGTGAGGAAATTAACTACTGGTTATAATAATGTGTAGAAAAAAAGTAGAATGGGGAAAAACGCGACTGGAAATAAAAATATTGGGGAAAAGAAATATTGGGTAATTGATCTATACAGTCGGGTTCCGTACAAACTCGTATGGCGGTTAATTTAGAAGGAGCAAATAAGTTTCTGTTACGATTTTTTCAAATTTCTAAAACACGGTCCCAGTTAAGATAACCGTTATATTTTTCCTGTAATATACTATGATATTAATAATTGGTAATTATTACAGATTTTTCTGTTCAGTAACATTCTTCCTCCTAAATCAAAAAGTAAATGATTAAGAAAAAAAAATGGTTTTGGAATCTACAAATTAAGTAAGCCCTTTCATTTGATACCCCACTTGATATGATAGCCCAGTTTTAAATTATTTTTACTAGTTATGTCCAATAGAATCGGGTTAGCGATTTTTAAAACTATTCCAAGTTTCAAATCGATAGCAGCAGTACCTAGTTCCTGAGATATCTGTGGCTGTGACAGACAGACAGAGTCACACCATAAGGTTTCCTTTTTTACCATTTTGGTACGGAACCCTAAAAACAAAATAAAACCAGTTCCTGTAGAGCAGAAAACTACAGTTCTCTTCATGACTGAAAATTAAATTAGAAAACGGAGGAATTAGAGATTTGTTGTAGTAAAAACAACGGCAATGGAACTGAGGACTGACTACTGGTGATTGTGGCATAAGCTCTACTACAAACTATATTAAAACTAGCTGTCCCGGCAAATTTTGTTCCTCCGCATTTTATAATTTTTAGATGTTTTAATAGTTATTCTGTTATTCGGGGCAGAGACAAACCAACAAAATCAAAAATTATAAAATCCACCCGAGTTATAAGTGGTGTATACGTAGGATACTTTATATGACGATGCGGGTGTAGCTTTGCAAGAAGAATTGAACACAAAGTACGGAGCCGACAAAGTGAAGTTCTACTCGTGTGACGTCACCGACGAGGAGACGTTCTTAGGCCTCATGGCCGACGTGAAGAGCAAGCACGGCTACATCGACCTGCTCATCAACAACGCCGGGATCATGAACGACAGCTGGCAGTCGTATAAAAAGGAGATATTGATCAATGTGGTACGTAACTACCTACGTAAATTTACGTAGGTGCGCTCTAAATCAACAAGGCTCAACAAAGCGAAGCAGTACTTCACTCACGGTCACCGGCTTTTACTATATAAAGCCCAGGTGCGACCACATATGGAGTATTGCTCTCATCTCTGGTCTGGAGTACCCCAATACCAGCTTCTCCCTTACCAGCTTCTCGCCGGGCAGCTCGTATTGTCGACGATCCCGTACTAACATACGGTTTGGAACCACTTAGCCTCAGGAGAGACGTTGGCTCTCTGTGTTTGTTCTACCGTATGTACAACGGGGAGTGTTCTGAGGAACTTTTTGGGCTCGTGCCTCCGTCACACTTCTATTCTATCACCGTACCTCCCGCCTCAGGAATAAGGTTCATTCACACTTTTTAGATGCTTGGCATCCCAAGAAAAAGGGGGCATCACGCTCTTTTTTGCCAAGAACTGGCAGGATGTGGGATGAACTCCCACCTGAGGTGTTCCCAGCGCGCTATGACATGGGGTACTTCAAGAAACGAGTAAACAGGGCTCTCAAAGATCGGCAACGTATAGGTAACACCCCTGGTGTTGCAGATATCCATGGGCGACGTTGACTGCTTTCCATCAGGCAGCTCACCTGCTCGTTTGCCATGGCACTTAGGTATAACATTTAAATAAAATCACATTGCGCTAGAAATGTGTCTGGAAGTATGTACTAATTGATAGGTGTTCTTGAGCTTTGGAATGACGCTAAAATTATATCAAAGGGATTTTTTTTGTGATTTTCATTCTATTATGTTAGCCTGGAAATAAGCGTGAAAAGATATCTTAATTATAAACAAAGTCAAAAATTTATGAGCTATTGAATTTCTGTATCCTCAGGTAGCCCTCGTGACGGGGTCCCTGAGAGCTCTGGAAATGATGCGGCGTGACGAAGGCGGACAGGGCGGCACCATCATCAACATTGCGTCCACTGTAGCTCTTTGCCAAATGCCCTGTCTGCCAGTCTACTTTGGCACCAAAAGCGCTGTCCTGCAATTTACCAACTGTCTGGGAGTAAGTAATAACCTTTGCTCAATTTATTTCATCTTTACTTGAAGAACAATTTTTAACATACCCATCTTCCGGTTCAGCATCAGAATCAGATTACTAAAGATAGGTTATATAGGTTTACGCGGGCTAGTTAACCGCAAGTCGACGTCTGATATGAGCTTATCTTGCATGAATACTAACTACATACTTTTTTGAAGCCTGACAAAATTGCAAGCCTTACTGAAATCGAAATCGCAAAAATCGGACCAGGTGGGGCTGCGGCGTTCCCTGGGATCGAACCAGGTCGCTTGGCCCGAACCACTTTGAGAGGGTCGGACTAGGTGGAGGCCGGGGCGCCTGGGATCGAACCAGGTTGCTAAGCCCGGACTAGAGGTGTGCGCCGCGCCGGCGCGCCGCCGCCGCCGGCTTTTTTGGCCACGCCGCCGCCGCCGATTTCTGATCGGCGTGAAATCGGCGTGGATAAAAAATTTATTGCAAAAGCAGATTTTCGTACCAAATATCAAATCTAACCTTATTTAACACTTTGTTCTAGCAGTTCATGGCATATACTCTGTTGAAATCTAGGTTCATCCCATTTTTGGATAACGTTTTTTTTTTATCATCCTCTCGTAGGATTTCAAAAGACGGCAGAGGCTAGTTAAAATGCTCTAGATCATCATTAACATCTTAATCAGGAGACATTAATTGATGAACATAGGTCTGCCCTAAATAATTCCGAACGAACAGTCGCAACGCACACGTTTTCTCTTGATCGAATGCCGACGAACTTAAACATGTCCTCAGATCATTTTGTGGAGGCCAACCCACGCTCCATCTTCCTTCAGATTCGTGGTCTCCCTTTGGGAACCTTTCCATCCCATCGGTCATTGTTGCTCGAGCTATATGCCCAGTCCATTACCACCTCATCTTGCTAGAGTTATGTCACCTAAGTAGGTTCTTTGGAAACGGAACGAAACGGATTTACTAATTTGGTAACGTAAACTCCAAGCATAGCTCTCTCTGTGGAACGTTGAGTGACTCGACCCTATTTATGAAGGTGAAAGACTATACGTCTACTGGATATCTCGTCACTAGTCAAAAACTATTCTTGAGACATTGAGACATGGTGAGAGAGAAGAACTGAAGTGTATGTTTCAGTTACATATGTGTATTCGTAGTTGTCGTCCTAGACAACTTCAAGGTTACCTGCCCCAAGACCGACTGGGATCAGGGAATTCGACATAACTTTCGTCTTATAAACACAGGGGTCGTTGAGCATATTTTTTATTATTTTTAGTTCGGCCCATTTCTAAGCATTTGTAATATTTGAGTTCAGGAAGATATTGGGCAACAGAGGAACTAAAGTGTCCATCAAAGTGAATGGCAAGTTATTTGTAGCTGGTAGTCCAGCCAGTTTGAGCTCTGCCCTTTTTAATCATTTTGTTCGCTGGTTTATTAACCTAGTTTACTATACTTTTGTTAGAGCTACTGAGAGCTGTGGTTTGCTTATGTCTGCTGCTACTTATATGTTTTTCCAGTACAGAACCGTATTAGAGATTCGGCCTCGAGGTACCTTAGTCACGCGCTCTTATGGAGAATATGGAATTACATGGAAGCTTTCGAAAGATGACAGTAAAGTCCCAAAAATCGAAAAAAACAAGCCTTTTTGTGGTACTTAATCTAATTTTGGTCTGTTTGGGTAACGTTGGAAAAACTTAAGTTCATTCTCGCGACGCTTTAGATCCTGTAACTATAGGCGTTTGGCCAGTGAACTTCTCTCATACATGCAGTGATGACCTGTGTGAACCTAAGTTGCTCCGTAGAAATGAGGAAATCAGTATAAGCACTATTTAATTGATGTAGCTCCGAATAACCAAGTGGTAATGCCATACCATATAGCTCGAATAAATAATGTCTGATAAGGCCTAAAACCTCTCGAATAGGCCGAAGATGTGCCATGTAGAACCAAGATGAAGCATGGGTCACTTTCCCTCAGTAGATGGCTTTGGCATCTTAACGTTATGATCACTAGTGCCAAAAAGGCAAAAAACGCAAATTTTAACCATTTTATTTCAATTTTTTTTTTGTAAAAATATAGGTTTATAACATTAAATCAGAGTTAAAGGTGATGTACGGCGATATTTTAAATAACTGTGTCCCTGAATTACGGTTTTTCGCTGTGTGAAATCATGTTTCAATCACGCCGATTTCACGCCGAAAATACGCCGCCGCCGCCGATTTTTGGCCAAACGCCGCCGCCGACAATTTTTTGATCGGCGCACATGTCTAGCCCGGACCACCTTGAGAGGGTCGGACTGCGCTGCAGTAGCTGTACGGAGTTTCGTACTCGTACAAACATTACGGAATAGGTACAGTCACGAGCTTTAATTTGGGACTAGTTCAAATTGAGGAGGCGCGGATGTGATACCGAGCTAACAGACCCAGTGAGCAAAGCAAACGAAGGTTTCCGTTTCAACTTGAGCAAAAAATGCTTCCGTATGTCCGGCGGATGTATATCTGTCTATTCTCCTCTACAGGTCGCATTACTCGACCGATTCTCGTGAAATTTTGTGATCAGGTTTGTAATTTCTTTTTTCAAAATGGCCGAGCTACGGAAATGGACAGACTCGCGAGGTTTACAGGTCACACAGCCACTATATAAATATTCGACAATCTTAAGACTTAATAACTGCCGGAGATAAAACAAGGTGCTTGGAGTAACCGGCTATAGAAGTATCTAACCGTCACTTTATACATTCCACCACTTTTCCAGATGGAGGAATTTCACAGTCGGACGGGGGTCCGCGTGATAGCCGTCTGCTACGGTAGCACCCAAACGGCATTGCTCACTCCGCAGAAAGCTGGCTCCTTTGACAAGAAATTCGACTCTGAATTAGTCGATATTGTGAAAAATGTTAAAAAACAAAAGTAAGCTCCACTTCACTTTAGCAGTCCAAAAATGGAAAAAATGCACACTTGTTTTCACTCAGAGCTTTGGAAATTATGAATTCTTCTGCTCAATATTGCCGAAAGTCATACAAAGATATATACGCCAAGGAGTAAAACCTGTCTACTGCCGTGAGACAATATCGATATCGAGTAGGTAATTTATTCCGATCAAAGAAAATCATTTTTTGCCCGGTGTTCACAACGTCTTTTACTGCATATGAGAGAAGTTGTGAACACTCTTTTTCCTCATAGAAATAAACAGTCAAATAAATAAATTGAACTTTTTCAAGGATGGAATCAGCAGCCATGGGAGTCATAGATGCGTTCAAGCACGGAGAGAGCGGCAGCACGTGGCTCACTACGAGAGACGAGCCGTGCAAAGACATCACCGCCGACATCAAGAAAGTGTACGACCTACTCGCCGTGCATGCTATGTGATTTCGTGTATAAGTACCTATTTTAATAAAAAAATGCTCATGTTTTCTTCTAAATACCATCCATCCCTTTTTCTGAGCTCCATGTCTAGTGTGGAGTTGATTATCAATGCATAGGCTCTCGCGGGCCAGAGTAGCAAACCCGGACTGGACTACAAATAAAACCCCGCCCGGACGTTCCCCGGACTCTCTCTAAACTAGGATAAATCCGGGGTAACCCGGACGGATGGTAGCCGGGTCAAAAATATTTTTAGTATGAGTTTAGGTTATACATCTTTCCTGTGGACATTATAAAATTTAAAAACTAATTTTCTTACTGGATCCTCATAGACTTATACAAACCGTCTTTTTCTTAAAACCTGTATGATAAAAGGATAAGTAAAATGTATCCGTCGTTAACTTTTGTATTGTCCACAGAAAAGACGCCCGTTTTCCTGAACGTGTATGACCCAGCCCTATCTATATCGCTTAATCACATGTCACACAAACGATACTTCTAACAGGCGCGTGTCGCAGTCTAAGTAACAAGCCCGTCATAATAGATTACACGCCGCTCTACAATTTTATATTGAGTACAAATTTGGAAGTCCAAATCTAATCATAAATATCTACAATTCCTGATATGTTTATCTAAATAAGATACAACAAAGCGCATATTGGGGCAGGTAAGATCAGTATGAATACGGACGCAAGCGCAGAAACATGGTGCATGATCTAAAAAACAAAGTGGTGTTCATAACTGGAGCTGCCAGCGGCGTCGGGGAGGGAGTTGTGAGGCTGTTGTTAGAAGAGGGCGTTGAGGTGTGTAATAATCATCTTACTAATCTATATACATAAAACAAAGTCGTGTTAGTTACAACATTTGTTACTCAAGAACGGGTGGACCGATTTTTGGGCATTTCTCCAGAAATATGTCTGCGGTCACCTCATTCATCTGGCCCTTTTTCATACTAAATGTATGGAGACAGATGAATGAGTCGCAGACATATTTCTGGAGAAATGCCCTTTTATGACCTTTGATATGTTGGGTTTGTCTCCGCCCCGAATAGCAGAATAACCATTAAAAAAATTAAAAATTCTGATGCGAAACGAGTTTTGCCAGTACAGCTAATAATAATAAAGTACAAACAGTGCCGGATTAACCCATTAGCAAATTAAGCTACTGCTTAGGGTATCACGTCTTGGGGGGCACTAGAAACAGCACCAAAAAATAGTACATTACATAACTAGGGTGGTAATACGAAGAAAGGCCGAGATCGCAGAAGTTTGCGGCCCGAACTGCAAGCGAGGGACGTAAATATGCGATCGAGAATTTTCTTTATTACCTCCCGTGTTGTGTACCTACATCATTTTATGTCTACACTTGGCCAGAAAGCGGCTTTTTCCGTACGCAAAGCGCATTTTACTTATCTGTCCACTAGCAGTATTATACTTAGATATGAAAGTTTTTGAAAATATTTGGAGATTTGGATGTTTCTTACTAAAAAATATGGTAACAAGTGCATGGATTGAGACGAAATTTGGCGTAGAAGCAGACCAAGTCCTGGATTGAAATATAAGACTTTAATTTCCTGGCAGGAAGTTCTAAATGACATGAAATATGTACTTGATAGTATTATTATTTCTTCAGCATGTGGCCATTCTTGACATAGCTGAAAAGGCGGGCGTAGCTTTGCAAGAAGAATTGAACGCGAAGTACGGAGCCGACAAAGTGAAGTTCTACTCGTGTGACGTCACCGACGAGGAGACGTTCTTAGGCCTCATGGCCGACGTGAAGAGCAAGCACAATTACATCGACGTGCTCATCAACAACGCCGGGATCATGAACGACAGCTGGCAGTCGTATAAGAAGCAGATATTGATCAATGTGGTATATACTTATGAGTTTTATGACCTTACTACAATGGCGATTTAACCCTTAAATGCAAATGATGTATATCTGCATCGTATATTTGATGGCCAGTGCAGCAATAAGCAGCTATCCAAAATCACATTTATTACTTTTTTTAATAAATGTGACATTTACGTGTTAGATTCCGAACACAACCATAAATATTTTTGGCAAAATTGTTTTTAAAAAAAAGTTATTAGCGTTTTTGAGCAAAATGGCGGCAATTTTGAAAAAGTTAAATATTTAAGGTTTTCGTTGAGTGTGTTTGTAACGGTTTTTAACAAAATAAGTAATTATTTTTTAGTATAATGTTGTAGCACATATCATAACGATTACAAGTTTACTAAATTTAATAAAGTTCTCAGTCTATAAGTAAACAATTCATCATGTGGATCTAGCCTACATTTGATTATTAGTGCAAAAATAACCCAAAAAATTGATATAGAATTTTTTTAATATTTTTCTAGTGTTTATTACGCCATTAGGTATCCACATATATTTTTTAGTAACGATAAAAAAAACATGCATTTAAGGGTTAAGCCAGTTTAGGGCACCCGGGGCGGCGTAAGTAAAATGGGTGTGCATTTGGCTGCCGCCCCCACAATCCACAGTTATATAACAATTATGTGTGCTGGGTTGGCAGTCCCCCGATACGCCGCCACTGCTTATCCTAATCGTCAATTCTTATCTTTTTTAGCGCGTACTTACCTAAATTGTACATACACGTTGCCACCATTGAACTTTGAACTTTGTACTGTTTCTGTATGATATTATGTGCAATAAAACGTTTACATACATACAATATACATGCATACTTGATGTAGTATTTAATAGCTGGGTGGGCCCTAACCTTCGCTCGTCCTCTTCCCTATCAGGCTAACGACTTATTGTAAAATAGTTCTCACAAATATAGCAGATCAGATCATCATCCGTCTCACGCACACTGTACTGACTGAATGTGACGTTATCATGCAAAAAGTACATTATCGCTAACGCTAACCAAAAAGTGGTGACTTGATCTCAGTAGCGCCATGGTAAGCGAGTAGGTACCTACGCAGTATGTTCAGTAACAATCTATTCCCTCTTGTCTTAATGAGTCTTATCTAAGTTATATTTCTCAGGAACACCCTATCTTAACTACGCCAAATTTAGTTGCTGCAAATTTCAACTACCGTTCTAATTTGAAACCCTCAGCTGGCCCTCGTGACGGGCTCCCTGAGAGGTCTGGAGATGATGCGGCGTGACGAAGGTGGGCAGGGCGGGACCATCATCAACCTCTCGTCAGTGGCGGCGCTTTGCCAGATGCCCGTTATGCCCATCTACTGGGCCACCAAGAGCGCTGTTCTGCAGTTCAGCAACTGTCTTGGAGTAAGTCATACACTTTGTGTAACTATGGCTCGTACTTGTACATTGGGTCCCTGAGAGGTCTGGAGATGATGCGGCGCGACGAAGGCGGGCAGGGCGGGACCATCATCAACCTCTCGTCAGTGGCGGCGCTTTGCCAGATGCCCGTTATGCCCATCTACTGGGCCACCAAGAAGGCTGTTCTGCAGTTCAGCAACTGTCTTGGAGTAAGTCTTACACTTTGTGTAACTATGACTCGTACTTGTATATATATTGGGTCCCTGAGAGGTCTGGAGATGATGTGGCGCGACGAAGGCGGGCAGGGCGGGACCATCATCAACCTCTCGTCAGTGGCGGCGCTTTGCCAGCTTCCCTGTTTGCCCGTCTACTGGACCACCAAGAGCGGTGTCCTGCAGTTCAGCAACTGTCTTAGACTAAGTCTTGCACACTTTGTGAAACCAAGGCTTGAGATTAGGCAAAACAGGCACATAATGTATTTGCGTATACACTACTGTGCTTAAATGTATAGGCCACATATAGGCAATATGTGTTCTATGATGTTTTTAGGGTTCCGTAGCCAAAATGGCAAAAACGGAACCCTTATAGTTTCGTCATGTCCGTCCGTCTGTCTGTCTGTCTGTCTGTCTGTCTGTCTGTCTGTCTGTCCGTATGTCACAGGCATTTTACTCAGAAACTACATGATGGATATTGATGAAATTTGGAATATAGGTGTGTTTTATGAGCCGCTACTTAGTTTGGTATATAAATAATTAAAATAAATATTTTTAGGGGGGGCACTCCATACATGTTAAAGACAGTAAAAAAATTTTTTTTCAGCAAATATCAACGTGTGGTACATAGTTCGACAGCTCTTTAAAAAACACTATAAGGTTCCTAAGTAATGTTTTTGATTAAGTGAATGTATTTGGAAATAATCGCTCCGAAAGTTGTGTAAATTGTGTCCCCCCCCCTCTATTTTCTAAACCGTGCGTCCGAAAAATATGAAAAAAATCACGAAGGTAACGCCTAATTAATACTTTCAACGAAAATTATTTTCATCAAGATCAAATTAACCGTTTTTGAGTTATTGCCGATAAACTGCGCTTCTCAACAAAAGGACGTAATTGCTATGAAGATACGCTCTTTTGTTGTTGTACTTTTTTTACATCGTATTTCTTACCTTATAGTTACGGCTATGGAACCCTACACTGAGCATGGTCCGACATGCTCTTGGCCAGTTATTTTAATGTTTTATATGTTACTTGTAACTGCCTGAAAGAAATCATATTTTCTAATAGCCTATATCTAAATGTCTGCTGTACTGCTGGGCAAATGTCTCCCCCCTTTTTCGCCATTCATCCCTATTATATGCATCCTCCCGGCACTCCTTGAGAGATGTGTCCAAGCTTTTCCTTTTCAGTCTAAATCGTAGTAAATATTCTAATAAAATTAAGTATACAGTCATCGGCAGTAATATATTATGAAACTCGGCACGCATAAATATCTGACACGACAAATTTCAAGTGCCGCTAAATTGCAAAGTCTACAACAGTATGCACCTAATAAATTGCAAGTTGGCAACGCAACGATAACGCAACACTTGATTCGACTGATTACACATCCGGAGAGGTGCGAAATGCGGCGAGTAATGTCGGGACATTGCGTGCGCGCATAGTACGGGATATCAGGATTATTCGGAAGAGCCTTGCGCTGACTTTCAACCGGTTCCGATGATTATTGGGAAATTTTCAATTGTTTCGGTCCCGGTTTTTGTATTTATTTTTTACTGACTTCAAAAAACGAGGTAAGATCGCATATTTATCGCCCTTGCCTTCGGTTCGGGTGTCAAATACCTGCG
The DNA here is from genome assembly GCA_947034925.1 of Eudemis profundana. NCBI lineage: Eukaryota > Metazoa > Arthropoda > Insecta > Lepidoptera > Tortricidae > Eudemis > Eudemis profundana. The sequence continues at coordinate 4,202,220 of OX344802.1, read as the reverse complement.
ATTTGACATTCTTTGTTTTACCATTTTTTTAGGTAAGTGATGTACTGTTAAGTCCCGTCGTCGTTTCGTAACCCTTTACAACGTTCGTGACCAAGAACGCTCTTTAAAGGGTCAATTGCAGAAAAAAATTACCTTTTACTTTTTTTGTCTGATCATGGTGTGTCTTATACCATTGTACTTAGAATCACGAGCACTTAAGAAATAAAAGAAAGTAGTGCAAAATGTCCCAACTTTTCCGTACAAATTTTGAATTTCTCAGTTTCTTTACGCCCAAACTAAATATAGAAGAAATTCGTAACGAAACTGAGATTTTATTTTTTCTCCTGAAAAGTCAAAAATGCTCGTGATTCTGAGTAAAATTGTATAAGACACACCATGATCAGACAAAAAAAGTAAAAGGTACATTTTTTCTGCAATTGACCCTAAATTGTTTTATTACCATGGGTGATAATCGCGGCAACCGAAAACAATATTATACATATTGGTTACTTTTTATGATTTTTTTTTCATACCTACGATCTCTCGTTGATGCAATATGTAATTGATTTGACAGGGGCGATAGTTTCCTTTATTGTCCGCCCGTGTCTCTTTTGTCGTTATTAGTGCTGCCACCTATAGTGTGCGTACCATGTACGAATGCGTAAGAATGCGCCAGTACGGATCGCACCGTCGGCGCCTCGATCCTGAATAGGTATCGCGCGTTCCTATACGGCCGAATAGGGACTAGTTGTCTGTCTTTATACTTTGCTGATACTAATCTCACTCTTCACCCCTTCAGATGGAAGAGTACCACAGCAGGACGGGTGTCCGGGTGATCGCAATGTGCCTGGGTCCCACCGATACAGCACTACTCACACCACAGAAGGCAGGCTCCTTCGACAAGCTCTTCGACGCTCAAATGGCCAGTTTCATGAATGATGCCGTGAAACAAAAGTAAGTCTTGTAGGTTAAACAAGTCCCACGCCGTTGAGGAAAGCCAACAGAAATAGAGAGTGGACTTTGAAAAAGACCGTGGCAGACGCGCAACAAATAGTATCTACATAAAAAAGGATGACCACGAAAAAGAAATGAGATCCCATCAAAAGCATAACATGCATTAGCAGACACACGCGTTAGACTAAAGACCTCAATACTCATACAAGCTCATTTTGCCTTACTTACTTCTTAAACATTGTTTAATAAAGTTCACAATACGCATTGTCGCATTTAATCCTTCAATATTTCCAAACAAATTTAACATCCTATCATCAAATTCGGCGATCATGCCCCGAGTCTAATTGGCATAGTCCAATTTCTTGTGCTGATTTTTAAACCCTCAAAAAGAGCACCGCAATAAGCCGTCTTTTAATAATATCACAATGATTACAGGATGGAATCAGCAGCCAAAGGAATCGTACACGCATACAAGCACGGCGAGAGCGGCAGCACTTGGTTGGCTGCCAAAGACGAGCCTCCGAAAGACATCACGGCCGACGTCAAGAGAGCCTATGACATACTCGCCGTGCATGCTGTTTAATTACGTTTAAACTATAGGCGCATGTTTGTCGTCGAGTTGCGGAAAATAAGCCCGCGTTAACCTATAAACTATACCTAAGTAGGCACTTACGAGTACAATAAACTTTTTCGACTGTACAAATACTCATTTTTATTACCTAGTAGCTGTCCCAGCAAACTTCGTTCCGCCTCAGAATTCCGACTCTGAAATCCGTACCAAAATGGTAAAAAAGGAACCCTTATGATGCGACTCTGTCTCAGGAACTAAGTAATACTGCTATTATCGATTTGAAATTTGGAATACTTTTATAAGTTGCTAACCCGAGCCTTCTGGACGTAAAAATAATGTTATACCATTTTCACTTTTTTTAAAACGGGGTTGAAATGGGATGTCAAAAAATTTAAGTTGGGTATTAAGTATATCAAGTGGGGTATCAAATGAAAGGGCTTAATTTGTAAATTTTAAATCTATTTTTGTTTTTTTTTTTAATTATATATTTTTGAATTAGAACGAAGAACGTTAAAAAAATACCACTCCCCCCCCCCCTATTATCTTCGAAGTTAGTGAACAGAAAAATCTGTAATAATTACCAACTATTAATATTATCCTAAAAATATAACGGTTTTCCTAACTTGCATCGTTTTTTAGAAATTAGCAGAAATCATAACATACACATATTTGTTCCTACTAAACTAATCGCCATACAGTTTTTGTTGAACTACTCACGTATCTACTTACAATTACAAGTTTGTACGGTACCCTCGGTGCGTGAGTCCGACTCGTACTTGACCGTTTTTTTTAATAGTTATTCTGCTATTCGGGGCGGAGACAAACCCAACCAATCAAAGATCATAAAAACCGGTTCACCCGTTCTTGAGATATAAATTTTGTAAATAGTGTAACTAACTAACCCGACTTTGTTTTATGTAGGTATATAGATTTAATATCTACGTACTGATCGTAAGTACTTAAGTAAGTGCACCGGAACTTGATTACCTACCCTTACAAGTGAAGTGAATAGGTGTGGGCATTGAGCAAGAAAGACAGTATAAAGAAGAAACCCAAAAGATTGAGGGATTGCAAGGAAGATCAAGACCATGAAGAAACTACTTCGAACAGGTAAAAAGATCAAGGTAGTTGCGTACTAGGAGATGAAAGAACGGTACAGCAATAGGAACGCTCCATAAACTTAGAAGTAGAAAGAGGTCATCCACAAATTACTACGTCACACGATTTTTGAGATTTTTAGACCCCTCCACCCCCCATGTCACACTTTTTCCTAACTTATTCCATCTTTTTAATATAGGCTCATTTGGCTAGACACCCCTATGCGTCTGACGTAATATGTGACAATAGTACATTACTGCAGAGGCCGGGAAGCGAGGGGTTGCCGGCCGAGTACATATAGCTGGCCGAGCGAAGCGAGGCCAGATAGTTACGAGGCTGGCAACCACATTTCCCGCCGAGGTATGTATAGTGCTTTTCTCAAATATGCAATGAAATAAATAAACTTACTATAATAACCTTACTTAATATTTTATAACACAAACCACACAAACTTTCTGTCAGAAGGTGACATATTATATCCATAGACAATGCAAAAGCTGTTTCAGTTCACATTTTTACCGCGAATATTTAGATGAAATATTTTAAATGTGTATTCGTGTATTTAAAATTGCAATTTAAAATTGTTTATAATGTGTTATTTGTTATGCCAATTTGAAATAAATAAAACTGCAAAATATAGCAAACATCGTTTTTTGTTTTTTTAATGCCTGAATGCCCAAATTAATGTGGAATGGAAATTTAAAAAAAAAATGTAAGTATGAAATTCCATGACGTGCCAAGTGTCCAGTGCCGGATTAAGCCAGCGCGGGGCCTGTAGCATTTCTTCAAAGTGGCGCTTGGTTGGTCTTAGATATGCTTAAATACTGATTGACCGGTAATTTTGTACGTGACGAACTACATAACGAGGGGGGGGGTCCCCTTTTACGAGTGGGCGCGGGGCCCCCCAACGCGCGGGGCCCGTAGCATTTGCTACTCCGGCACTACAAGTGTCAAGCCGCACCGGAAACGAGGTACTTTGCGGCCTATTTTTAGGCACGTAATGTCAACATTTCATGCCATGTTTGAGAAAAATATCGAATTAATGTTCAAACCGTCTTCTTAAATTGTGTGAAGAATCTGTGTTTGACAATAAAGCCGCATATTGCGGTAGAATTTAGTAAATAAAACAAGTAAAGATTGACCGTATTCCCCGATATTCACGTTCCTTCCGAGTTCACGGCTTTTCGCGACGTCAGTCACACTGTAATTATTTGTATGATGTTCTGCGCGCATTCTGCGGCAGTGCGGTCGAGAGCGCGCGCGCAGCATGGCGCACGATTTGAACGGCAAAGTCGCGGTCGTGACCGGCGCCGCCAACGGCATCGGCGCGGGAGTCGTTAGACTGCTGATGGCAGAAGGCGTGAAGGTACCGCTATTTTAATCGACTTCAATAAGATGAGCTTCTCAAATAATTGATTGAATCAGGCGTTACTTTGCGGAAATCCATGTTAATTAAAACAAAAATATTGCTTTGCTAATCTGCGTAGACAATTAGTGATAGCCCGTTATAATTACTTGCGTATTTTTTAAAACATGCAAATAAATATAACAAACCACAACCAAAAATACAAAACTCGACACGTGTTTCGCCTCTCTACGAGGCATCCTCAGGAGAAAGCCAACTGGTTTAATTAGCCATTTGGTTAACTGCCTAGCATTTTCAGTAAACTATGACCCGCCAGCAGGTCGACGAAGCGCGGGGCTTCTATTTCTGCTCTGGGGGACACAAGCTGACTAACAAACCTAACCTAAAATTTTAATGAAAAGGCTAGGCAGCTAACCAAATAGCTAATTAAGCTAGTTAACGGCGACACACACATGGTAAATATCCCGGTGTTAATAGTAGTTACTATGTGAATGACCATGTTAGCTTAAATTCGTATATTATATAACCCCCACCAGCCGCTGATACGACCCCGCCAATCCAACGCGTCAACACGCGGTCTGTCGCTAAATCGCAAACCAATGGCAGCACAGGAAAGGCAACTGACAAACCACAGCAGAGTTCTACGCCAATTTTAGACAGCAAACAACAAACTGCCATGACACCTACCACCGTTATAACGCAACCCGGCGATGTAGCTTCACCGTTAATAAACATTCAAAATCCCGAGACCCCTGAGATTATTTCTCAGCTTCCGATTTTAGATTCTGATGAAACTGGTTTTAAATGCGGATCCTACAAGCGCAAAAAACAAAATCGCATCCCAAACACATCCGTAAATGAAAATCAGAGCATGCCCAGAACAAAAGGGAAGAGACACTCAAGATTAAATAGTTCGTGGTACCGCTGAAAACACAAATTTAGATGGAGTTGCGAGTCTCAAGTATGTTCACGGTTGTTTCTTTAATATAACTTTAACAACTGACAGCGTCATGAACCACCTTACTAAGGTTTACTCAGCTGAATATACAGTTGAACAAATTCAATCGAAACGAGACAGCTACAAGTCGTACAAAATTGGCATTCCGGTAACTGTCTTCGACAAATTTACGTCACCTTCTGCATGGCCCGTGCACGTAACAATCAACGAGTGGCAGCCCTTTCTCGTCAGACGTCCGAACAGCGACAAACCAGAAGAGCCCAAGGAACCAGAAGCCACCCACACAGCATAAGGAACTAGTTATATGCCATCAAAACATACGTAGCCTCACTAACAAAACACAACAAATTGACTTGTTGCTAGGTAATGAATTAAAATGTGATATTTTGGGCCTAACTGAGCATTGGCTCAAATCGAATGAAATTACAAGCATTACTTTTAATACATACCAGTTAGCCTGCTGTTACTGTCGAAAAACCATGGAGCATGGCGGCTCGGCAATATATATCAAAAACAACATTATGTCTAAAATAAGAAACGATTTGTGTAACATCTCAGAGGAACATAGAACTACCAAAATATAACTCAACAATTATTTGTATTTATCGTTCCAATCTTGCAAGTTTTGAACAATTTATTGTATCTTTTGAGAAACTTTTAGATAAAATTGACTCTGAAAACAAGCGCACAATAATAATGGGTGATTTTAATGTGGATTTTATTGCTGACTCTGCTCAAAAACGGGCCTTGGTTGACTTGGTTACGTCATTTAACTTCGAACAAATAGTTACATACCCAACCCGCGTTGTCGGTCTTTCAAAGACCTGTTTAGATCACATATGCGTAAATGGTTTGTTAAGTTCACAACAAGTAAAAACACTATCAGTCGAAACTCACCTTTAAAAGACTAGCTTTCGTACTTCCGCAGTCACAAGTTCGAAATAGTTATTTCGCTCTCTTCCACTCGGTGATAAATTACAGTACCTATTGAATTTTGGGGAACTGCTGCTGAATGGCGCCGTGTTTTTATAATGCAGAAGCGAGCTGTAAGGATCATAGCTCGTGTCCCTCCCGGTACACCGGCTCGACAGCTCTTCATATCGCTGGGGATTATGACTGTAACGTCTCAATACATCTTCAACATCGCGAAGTTCATAAGATGTAATATTAACTTATTTCCCCAACGACCTGAAAACCAACGATATCTAAGGAGTAACCATAGCGGAAAACTCAAAACAACCTGGTGTAAACTAGCCAAGTCTACCAAGATAACCCGTATAATCGGCCCAAAAATATATAATGCAATTCCCGATTGCATTAAGCAATATGCTAATGACCAAACTTTTTTTAATGAATTAAAATAACTGGCCAAGAGCATGTCGGACCATGCTCAGTGTAGGGTTCCATAGCCGTAACTATAAGGTAAAAAATACGATGTAAAAAAAGTACAACAACAAAAGAGCGTATCTTCATAGCAATTACGTCCTTTTGTTGAGAAGCGCAGTTTATCGGCAATAACTCAAAAACGGTTAATCCGATCTTGTTGAAAATAATTTTCGTTGAAAGTATTAATTGAGCGTTATCTTTGTAATTTTTTTTATATTTTTCGCACACACGGTTTAGAAGATAGAGGGGGGGACACAATTTTCACAACTTTCGGAGCGATTATTTCCAAAGGTATTCACTTAATCACAAACATTACTTAAGAACCTTAAAATGTTTTCAAAAGAGCTGTCGAACTATGTACCACACGTTGACATTTTGTGAAAAAAAAATTTTTTAGCTTCTGTTAGGTACATGTATGGAGTGCCCCCCCCCTAGATTCTTTTATTTTTATTATTTAACTAGGGTAAGTGCTCCAGTGAATGAACAAATCCAGTGAACGAACAAAATGCATGTTTTTGTCGTAAAATAAGATTTCTGTACCTTTTTAACACGCGTGATATTTTTTTTTCGGTTAGCAACATTATTTGACAAGTTCTGGTAGCACTTACTTCGACTCATACGCATCAGTGTCAAAATAGCGGCGATGTAAAGTGGGCATGCGGTTGCTGTTAGTTTTTTATATGGAGGTGTAATAAGGGTTAAGGCAAGCTACGTTGTGTTTAATGTGTTAACGCCGTGTGTCTCGTGCGTCTGCCTCGTACAGTGCGTGTTTTTTTAAGCCGTAAGGTCATGTTCGTGCTATTAATGTATAGTTTAATGTGATTTATTTTCAAATAGTGGCTTTTAATCCAGTGTTCTATAACTAGAAATCAAAATGGCTTAAATCCAATGAACGAACGGGGGGGGTTCATTCACTGGAATCGCGTGATTTATTGTTTGTTCAATATTTGACGTTTCAGTAGTAGTTATAAGATTTGGTTTTCTATGACTTTGATAGAAATGTGCTGTCTGACAAAAGGCCAGTGTTCGAACAAATTTTTAAATATTCAATTTCTAACAGTTTATTCAACTTTTAACAGTTTATTCACTGGTCCGAGTTTTCCAGTGAATGAACTACCGCAATGACAGATAGTTCATTAATTAGTTTTCAAAGACCAGTGAATGACATTTATTGTATTTTTCTTGTTTTAGAACATGGAAACTTCAAAAAAATCATACAAAAGATTCCAATATGAACAAGCATCTTTTTGTATTTTTACACCAAAATAAAGCATTATTTTTAAGGTAGTTCATTCATTGGTTTCATATGTTCATTTACTAGAATTTTGTGTTCATTCACTGGTGATTTTCCATTTTATCCCCTACAGCTTGCTATAATTTAAAACTGTGCAGCACTACTGCAAAATAAAAGTGATTTTAGGAAACTAGAATAGTTGTTTACTCTATAGGATCAGTAATATTTGAATTTAATTATTGCGATCTACCAAAAATATTTTTTTAATGTTGAAAATTTCCTTAAGTGTTCATTCACTGGAGCACTTACCCTACCAAACTTAGTTGCGGCATCTACAAGACATCTATATTCCAAATTTCATCAGTATAGGTCTTGTAGTTTTTGAGTAAAATGCCTGTGACATACGGACGGACGGACGGACGGACGGACGGACATGACGAAACTATAAGGGTTCCTTTTTAGCCATTTTGGCTACGGAACCCTAAAAATGGCTTGTCCGAAAGGCATTTTATGACATTTCGGAATTCTATGATTTCACATCCTGAAACCAATTATTATTGTCGAATGATTATTTGAAAATTATTAGTGTAAGTAACTGTCAGTGTAAGAACTTTATTGGAACATAATTATTATCTTTTTATTATTGTAATTTAATTTAATTAATCTTATTGTAATATTTTTTTTGACATGTGAAATCGAAAAACATTTTACGAATAAATGAGTATGAGTATTAATGTTCCGGAATCCTATTACTAAGCCTCTGTTGTCCGTCTGTCACAGGGCTCTATCTTTTGAACCGTAATAGGTAGAAACTTGTAGTCTTCAAAGAATGTGTATATTTGTATTGCCGCTATAACAAAAAATAGAAATAGAATAAAGTCCCATCAAAGATACGTGTTTAATTTGCGTTTTTTGCTTGATTGTAGCAATGGTTACAGGTAGATGCGCTTGACATGTTCACAGTATATGTATTTCTATTGCCTGTATAACAATAAAAAACAAAAAAAAATAAAAGGGGACCCGGATTACTCGAAGAAGACGGCTGAACCGATTTCGAACATTCTTTTTTGTTTGAAGATCTCGTTACTAACAGATTAAGATCTGTTGATGGGATCTTGGAAAAATTTCATTACTCCACTAAAGTTTAAGTGTATGTATGTAAGGTTCTTTGTTATCTTGCAGCATGTTGCCATTCTGGATATCGACGAAGACACAGGGGTGACGTTCCAAAACGAACTAAACACTGAATTCGGCGCCAAGAGCAAGTTCCACAAATGTGATGTTTCCAACGACGATCAGCTGTTTGAAGCCTTCCAGGACACCGTGGAGGGCCAGGGGCGCATTGACCTAGTTATCAACAACGCTGGCATCATGAACGACGCCCCGCATGTGTATAAAAAACAAATTGCTATCAATCTGGTAAGCTGAGATACATCAAGAATCTATGTTAATATTTTTAATTGCCGACACAATAATAAGATCGGTATTTAAGTCAAGAAAATTTGCAGCCCGATCGCATTTAGCAAATCGCGAAGAAGTCGTGATCCAGTGGCGTAGCTTAGGGGGTGGGGAGGGAACTTTTGGGGGTCTGCAAAGACTGGGGACACAGGGAGACTAGTGCTAGTGCCTAGGGCGGCCAATTCCCAGGGGCGGCAAAATTCAGGGCCTGAGCTTTTTTTTTCACCATTTTATAAATATGGTCGACAGCTACGCTACGTCACTGCCGTATGATCCAATATTTCAATTAAATAATTACTGATCCCCAATCCGCAGTGGGCTAGCGTCGGGACTACACACAGCCCATTCATTTTCATCTATGGGAGTAGGCCTGTGCGCAACATTGGGACGTATTTCAGGTGATGATGATTTACTTATCCCACTGGCTTATTAATTTCCAGACTGCCATGATCGCCAGCACCCTGAAAGCCCTAGAGCTGATGCGCACGGACGAGGGTGGCCCCGGTGGGACCGTCATCAATATCGCGTCTGTCGCCGGCCTATGCCAGTCCTCCGTCATGCCCATCTACTGGGCAACCAAAGCAGCCGCCATACAGTTCAGCAACTGCATCGGGGTAAGTACGATTTCAAGGGTTTTGAGACTTTTGAGGGTTAACCGAATCAAAAACCGATGGGGCGTAAAGAATGAAAGAGACCACGAACCGGAAGACGAAGCCTGGGTCCGCCCAGGCCGATAAAGATGGTCTGACGACCTGGTCAAAGTCTACCGGAAGTTGAGGCAAAAAGCGTGCGGCTGTTTGTTGAAGTCTTTGGGGGAGACCTATGTTCAGCAGCGGTTGTCTCCGGATATCAGAAATTATGTAGTCTATACAAGGCCTCGGCTAGTCTCCGTTAAGTGATTTTAGTTTGGTTTCTGACAGTCAACAGTACAGTCGGCTAAGAGCACACGGAGTAGAGGCCAGTCTGAACAGGACTCGCTTATTCTAGTTATTCTACAGCCGAGCCGTTTTCCCACACCACACCTAACCGCCTCAACCGCCGCTTTGTCTGATGGGTAGATTATGCGTTCCTGAAATTATTGTGTACCTACTCACCATAATCTTGCAATAAAGATCAATTTCAATTAAGTTACTGAACCGAATACTTTGTCGGCTCCGTAGTAGGTAACTGTTGGCCAGTTCATTTCTGACAGAAAGCACCTAAGTATTAATCGATATTCACCTTTTCTTATCTTTTTATATGAGTCATAATCATTAGTCATTACGTATACACCTCGCCCCGACAGGCCCAACCTAAATCAGCTTTTAATAAACAAAACAACTCCTGCACTGACACCTGATCTTATTGCCTAAAATATGTTAATGGTTCATTTGTGTTCATACCCCTTCGTCGAAATTATCGACTCGATAAGGGGTCAAGCTTCTAATAGCAAGAGAAAATCGTTACAGAAAGAGGACTACTACCAGAAAACCGGTGTCCGCGTTCTGGTGATGTGCTTCGGGGCTACCGACACAACCCTCCTCAGTGGCCGCAAGCTGGGCTCGCTCGACAAAAACGTGGCCGGCGACAACATTGCCAGCTTGTTCGACGACTTGCATGTCCAACGGTAATGAGGCCATCAATTAATCTTGTTAAGGCTCATTGGTAATTAGACCGGAGTTCAGTCCTATCATGAACAGGAAAGACAAATTAGAACCTAAATCTGTGTAAATAGGTATACCCCTTAAGCAGGTAGGTATAGGTAATTTCACGAAAGTTCACGCACACAACAACACTGTCATGTAATGACAGCGGGATTTTGAAATTACTGTTCTTTTTTCGTACCGATAGCAGGTTCAACAGTGAATTGCAAGATTGACCAAAAAGTTTGTTTAAACTATAGCCTTGTGTTTATTTACTCACTCATTCATTTCATTCATTCACTTTTTTTGCAATGAGTACCTCATGTAGTTGTGTGTGTAATCATTCACCTCAACTCTCGTGAAATTACCTATATGCATCGCACCAAAATATGTGACGTCCTACGTGAAAAGGTACCTTATGAGGGTTTCTAGTTACGGAGATATGAACGGTTTTGTGAAATCCTTCAAAATCATCATTTTTTTCTTTTATGCAAAATTGTAAAATATAGGAATAGACGTGTATTTGTAACTTGGTTTCACTGCTGTACGTTAATTTTTTCTATATAAAAATTGGGTTCAAAGTTTAGTAGAAAAGGTACCTTATGGCGGATCACATACAAAAATGATAAAGCTGTTGATAAAATTCATTAATAAAATTTACTAGCAACTTTTGCTTATTTCTTTTTTATACCACGACGGTGGCAAACAAGCATGCGGCCTGCATAATGGTAAGCAAAAATTTTCGAAATGATCCTAGAAAGCTGAAAATTTGGAAGGAAAGGGCCACTGGGTGCCACAGATTCGGAATTGAAAAAAAATTTAAAATAAAAATAAATACATTTGTATGTCGTTTTTTAAAATTTTTAATTATTAAACATTTTTTTAAAACAGATAAAAAAGTGTTTTTGACGAATCGTATAACTTTTTGACCATTTTTATAAAGACCTTGTTTTTTTTAAAAAAATTGACAAGAATAAAAAAAAACACTGGCGAATGCCCATCATTTTTGACCATTTTAGAAAAAGTTTTTTAATTTTTTTTTCGAAAAAACTTACAAAAATAGACTTTTTTTGCGGTTTCTATAATTTTTTACCACTTTGTCATGTTTCCCTTTCAACCTTTTTAGAAAAAGTCTTAAAAACATTTTTTGTTTAAACATAAAAACGTGTTTTTGGCGAATCGTGAAACTTTTTGACCATTTTAGAAAAACCTTGTTTTTTTTCAAAAAAATTACAAAAATAAAAAAACACTTTTTGGCGAATGCCTATCATTTTTGACCATTTTAGAAAAAGGTTTTTATTCATTTTTTCGAAATATTTACGAAAAAAGACATTTTTTGGCGGTTTCTATAATTTTTGACCACTTAAGAAAAAGAATCTTTTTAATTTAAAACACGCTAAAATCCACGACGAACACTTCTCACAACTATTCGAACAAAAAGGTAAGCAAATACTGCTCATGCCAGCCGGCTGAGACTCCGAGCGGCCAGCAAGACCGAGAGAGAACGATACGTAAAGTGTTGGTGAGAGTAGGACAGATGCGTGGCGGTACTGGCGGGGTAGCCAAAATAATACCACGGCACGGCGGTATGAAGGACAAAAACTGAGCAAGTTACGACAAGTATTTCTAACATTTTTAAATTACACCGCCATAAAGTACCTTTTGTACTAAACTGTAGAAGCATATTATTCAGTCTTTAATTCGCCTATAACAAAAATAAAGATAGGCAAAGACGTGTCGTAACATATAATTTACTAAATGGAAATACATAATAAAAAAAACACAATTTTTACACAACATTGAATATCTCCGTAACTAGAAACCCTCATAAGGTACCTTTTCACGTAAGACGTCACATTTGAGAATTACTCTTAATTGGTCAAGATTTGAAGTAAATTTCTAATAACCTTTTTTCTTCAGTTTTCTGTCTTAATACAAGATTTGTCAATAAATAATGTAAATATCGTGCCATACTGTAATTATCAATAATTTTTGCTTATGGCCCGCCATAAGGTACCTTTTCTCAAATGTATGGGAATAATTTGAGATTTTTACGTAACTTCAATCGTTTATAAACAAAAAAATACGACTTGTAGAATAATAATGACACTTTTGAGATACTTGTGTAAACTGATTAAATATAATTTAGAACTCATTATACGAAAATTGTGAATATTATAGGAATGATGAAACATATAATAAAAATGACATTTTAATTAAAATAAAAATATTTCGTTAACAATGTGATTTTATTTCTATCCCAAAATGTGCAGTCTAATATCTCTAACTATATACAATGGTTCAGATTACAATATGTTAAAGAACAGGCCGAATTTTTTTTTTTTTATTTCGTTCTCATAAGCGACTTGCTCTAATCAAAGGCTGATTTTTCACGACCTGGAAGTCACATTAAAAAAACCATTACTGATTTCCAAAGAAAAATACCTTGAGATACATAATCAATCATCATCTCCATAACTTCCAACGGGAACATACTTAAAATTAGTTTCAAACTTCTTTTGACGATTTCTCAAAAGTGCAATTTTAGCATGTGCAGGTTTGATGTTTTTTAAAAAAAAAAGTATGGGACTTAGGGTCGTGATTCTTTTTGTATTAGATAGCTTATTTAACACAAATTTAGGATCTGTGCTTAACTCAATACCAACCATAAGGTACCTTTTCCCGTGGAACGTCACATATAATTACTTTTATATTCGCACAGTACCTACTAGAGATGGGCTGACTATGAACTTCGTGGACTAATCGGCGACTGTAAACTAAACGGATAGGATTGTCGACTACCAACTAGCCGGTACATCCCTAGTAAGATGTAACTGTAATTGAACGAACAAGCAATTTTCGAAAAGGAAATCGCAAGACATTTTCTTGGCTATGTTAAAGGTAATTCAAATAAAGGTTCAATTGTCCTATATATAGCACATATTGTGCAGACTGGTAGACGTACCTATATTGCTGACCAAACGGCGACTGTAAGTGCCTTATCACACTTGCGGTTTGCCGGTGAGCTGCGGACGAGTTTCCACACAAAACCAGCCGCGAGCGACATTTGTATGGAACTTCGCTTCTAACTCGCCCGCAAATCGCAAGTGTGATAAGGCCCTACATCAGTGGTTCCGAACCTTGGGGTAATTACCCCAAGTTAAACTACCCCAATTAAAACGAAGTCTTCTCAGTATGCATGTATATTAAGCCGATTTACTTTGAGTAGTTTCTTATATGCTTATAATACGTATTTTTTGGAGGGGTAATAATACAAATCTCGATGAGAATGTTGTGGGTGATATGGTAATAAAGGTTGGGAACCACTGCCCTAAATGAAGCCGGATAGTCCGCTTTACCGACTAGTCTCTAACTACGGTTCATCTCTAAGTGCGGTAGGTAAACATTATGTGTTTTAGAAATGTAAACCGACCTTCAATCCAAGTAGGTACCGATTTGCTTGCAGGCTAGAATCCGCGGCCCAGGGAGTGATCGAGGCGTATAAGAAGGGCGGCAGCGGCAGCACTTGGGTCGCCTCGCGGGACCTTCCCGCCGTGGACATCACGGAAGACGTCAACCGGGCTTACGACATCTTGAGTGAACATATATAACTTGGACGGGGTATTGAAAAGTGTTGTTTAAAGGATCAAGAGCGTTTTTTTTTATTAACTATTATTTATTTATTAAACACATATTTATTCTTAATTCTATGGCAGTTTCCTGCTAAACTGTATAAACAGTTTGACCGCAGGATATTTTCTATATTTAGATATTAATATTGTAGTCCTAATTTAATTCCTTAATTAATATTAAGCATCACTCTAATGTTTCCAATAAATGCTTTTTAAATTTATTTTTGTTAGCTTCGTGTCGGATGTTCTCGGGCAAACTGTTTAGCGTGTGTTATATACCGTGAGAAGTGGAGGATAAAAAACCTCCGGCCTCCGAAACAGTAGCTGAGGACGCAACCGGGTAAACGCTCGCATGAGTGAGAGTGACCAAATATTCATTTATATGATGAAAAATGCAAACTTTTGAAGAATATAGATAAAATTGCGGTTATTCTTATTCTAATTTAAATACGAAGTACATATCATTATTATGAATATTTGGTAACACACGGTTTGGTAACGCTCCTGAGCCTTACCCAACTGAGATTGGGTCATGTCATGGGTCAGCCATTTAATTTAGGGTCGTTAATAGTAACATTGTGGTAACAGCATTTGGATTACAGGTATTATATGTAACATGAAACTAGATGGTAAATATAAGTAGAAAACATTATGAAATTATTGTGAAACTTAAAAATATCTGACACGTCTGTGTCAGATATTTTTAAGAAAACAATAAGAGAAGAAAGAAAAATCTTGTTTCATTTACTTGCACGTTAGCACTTATTTTTGTTTTCGTATTACATGAAATCAGCTGAACGAATTTCTACGCACGAACGATTTTCTTTTCGTCCTAGAGCAGTCGAATGCCATAGCAAAAGCGAATAGTCAATAAAAAACCAGATTCCTGTAAAAACATTATTATTGCATTGAGATGATCCCTATATACAAAATATTTACAAATAAATTGCAAAACTTAGGCACGCAATCGTTATAATACTACATTTAAAATAGCAGTCAAATCATATAAATTAATTATCAGCTTATACTGAAATAATAACCATGTTCCAATAATATAAATATCATGGCAAGTGTATACTAAAACAGCCGTTTCTGCACTATGTACAAACAGACGGCCAGGAAGAAAAGGAATGCAAAGAACATGATGATTTTGTCAGTGAATTCCCGCCGTCCATACTTCTTTAGCAGCTTGCTGGATTGTGATATAGAGCCGGCTGTGTTCAGCAGCTCCGATTGTGTTCCCTGGAAGTATATTTATTAGTAGTAATAACATTTTCATAATAAAATAACATGTCTATTTTATATCTAGCCACGGGCGCCAATAGGATGATTTTCAGGTAGGTGCACTGGTGCATCCACATTGTGCTATTGAGTAATAATTTCATTTTTTTAAAGGATATTCTTCTTGACATGGGGATGACCCGCTAGCACCCTACTGCCGGCGCCCATGTGTCTAACAATTTAATGTTATTAATTTTTATTGTTTCATTTATAGCATATTGTTGCTTATCTACAACAAAACAATGGTGCAGTTCAAAATAAAAAGTAGGTTTATTTTAATATTGTCTTCAGTTTCCACGATTATCACTCATAGTTATAAAACAACTTAAACGGATTAAATCGCGTATATTACTACATTTTAAGTCCCGTTTCGTAACCCTTTTCAGCGTTCGTGGTCGCGGGTAGACTGAGAAAATCATAAATTTCCTCTGTCAAAATTACTGTTGTGCAAACCTACCCACTTTAAAAAATACATATTCAATATTAGTGTTGCCAGATGGGCCTAATGTGTAAAGATGTTCACACACATGCCAGAAGGGCTTAAAAACCTAACTTTAGAAAAACTAGTGGCTCTTCCAAAAGGCATACTTGATAAGAAAGAAGGCCAAGGAAACTTATCAGCCACGCCTTATGCAAAAAAGAAAATAATTTAAGCAAAAGACTCTAGGTATGCTATTTTTGGTAAAACAAATCAGAAAAAAGTTTAGTGTTGCCAGACGGGCCTAATGTGTAAAGACGTTCACACACATGCCAGAAGGCCTTACTATAACTTGGAGTCAGAAACTTAGTTTAGGATAGGAGTTAGAAACTTAGTTTCTAAGGTTAGGATAGTAAGGCCTTCTGGCATGTGTGTGAACGTCTTTACACATTAGGCCCGTCTGGCAACACTAAACTTTTTTCTGATTTGTTTTACCAAAAATAGCATGCCTAGAGTCTTTAACCAGAGGTAAAGCATATTAGTATAATCCCCAGCCGTGAACTCGTGAGCTCCCCACTGTGATCTCCTGAGAAGTTCCAGCCGATATCCATCACACAGTAATAGGCCACGGAGGCAACCGCCGCTTAAGAGACTTATTTCAAAATATATATATTCATATTACATGAGAAACTTACATGAACTGCAGAGCTGGATGAAACTAAACTATCTAGGGTGTTCTGGCTTCTCTGTGTGGTATCAGCTAGCTGTCTGCTAATGGCAAGCAATTGTTCAGTCACACCTGACAAAAACAATTATTATTTTAAAAATTGTATACATGAAACAGCAACATAAATAATTTCACAAAGTCCACCAACTTAATTAAGGTTATTGTGAAAATATTTTTAGCTCAATTCTTTAACGGGAAACCAATAGAGATAAGCATATATTTAAGAATGTAACAAATTAACCTGAAGATTTTTCTAGTAAGGCATCACGGTCCACCTTCTTCTTTCTATTTCTGAGAATTGAATCATCTCCTTCTGGCGGCTTGAGTAACTCCTCCCGCTGGGCTCTCTCTATAGCAAACATGCTGGTGATGTTCGCATCTTTAAACTCTTTAAGAAGACTGAAATAAGAAAACAAAAACAGTTAGTTCCCCTGAAAATTTATTTCTTACAATAACAAAGTTATGAATTCTTAACAGACAGAAGATTGAGAACAACAAATTCTGTGTCAATTTTTTAATGATAAAAGCGTCAATAAAATGCAAACCTACATAGCCAATTGATGCTTCTGCGTTTCTAGTTCAATTGAGTATTTATCATCAGACATTTCTTTTCCATACAGCTCCATGTTTTCTATTTCATCTCTCAATAGGTTTATCTTAGCTCGCCCCTTCTCGTTCAGCTCACTTAACGCCTCCATAGATTCCCTACATTCTAAAATGTCCTGCAAATATGAATAAAAACACAAAGAACTTGTATAAATTAGTTACTTACTTGCATAACTTTCTACATATATTTGGAGTAAAGTAAGCAAAAAGTAGTGATATCCGAACTATGTAATTTTTTAGAAGCAGTAATAGTACTGAAATAAACTCGTCTCTTACCTGGATTATTGCTTTGACCTGAAAGTGGTACCTAGCCAACTTCTTTACAAAATTTTGATACGTTACATCAGGGGTCTCCGGCTTAGAGAATAGTTTCTGATAAGTATCGATGCTGCTTATATCGGATTTGATATTCATTTTGTGCATTACATTAATGAATTAATTACTTTTAGTAATTTTCAAATTGAATAATACCAAAATCACACGTCAATCGGCAGAACTGTCACACTTTGACATACGTCAGTGTCACGATTGCTGTGGTACGTTCAGAAATGTTTCTTGAAAGTGCTCTAGCAGTATTTTTCTATTTAGGTAAATAAAAATATTATTGTTTACTTAATCTAAGTGAAATTTTTGTAGGTAAGGTAAACGTCAGAGTGCTTGACACTATGCCAATAGTATTTTCGTTGAATGTTAAGTTATTAGCAATAGAGGTGACTGCTGGGTGTCAACTATTGGACATTAGCGTAACTAACACTACGAGGTCTACGGGTTTACCTTTATTATTGAAATGTAGATAAAGAATTAGATAAATAGTGTCCATAGAGTCTAGTCGGCCGGGTTTAGCAGTAGCACTTTCATTGTAATGAAATTAAATCGGCTCCGCAACCGAGTTGTGAATAATGAATTTGCGACGAACGTTAGTGCGACAGAATTTTTACCTATGCGACAAATTTTACTTCGAAAGTACTTCACTGCGACAATTTTTTTACCGACAAATTAAAGTCCGACGCACGTTAGTGCGACAGTCGAAGTATCGCGTCGCACATTATATACTAAAATATTGATAGTTAAAAATGTATAGCGTGACGAATTATTTACATAATTCGTAATTTAAGTGATATTGCCATATGCATTTTTTCGATAAAACCTCTTTTCAACCTCTGCAAACTTAGCGTAGTCACACTATAACTAACCGTAGTAAATAAGATAAATAAGGATGACCTAACTCTATTTGTAACCACGAACAGCCTACTAATAACTACTAAACAAAAAATAAGTGTATAATTTTCATTTAAATTTTTAAGCTACAACGTCGTTCAGGACAGCAAATATGGAGTATCCATTATACAGCGTCTGTGAAAGAAAACAAATTGTAAATTTATACTAAGGTCCGTCTAAACATACATTAAAAGACCGAAGTGACCTCGTAACTAATTCAGTTCGTCTTCGGATTTAAAAATTCTATTAATTTTACTGCTCTCCTGCCAATTTTCTTGATGATCGAACTATCGAAACATAAAATGATGAAGGGCAGAGGTAAGGAGAATTCTCTCTGTGTATCGAATAGTGTCCGTCAAAATGTAATAAATAGAGACGTCGCCAGAGCCGGTTTTAGCACTACTAGCGCCCTGGGCGAGATTTCTAAATTTTGGGAATTCACGAGTAAGCAGGCCTTGCTCAGGAAGCGAGAGGACATAAAGTTTCAACTCTGCGCACTTCACTCCATCTACAATTACTAATTTATTTCATATTCTCCAAGAACGCCAGCGCCATTCTGGGGAGATTTTGAACTATTATTTACGACCATTCTCACGAAGTACCTATTTCTGGTCACCTAATTACCGCGACGCTGTTTTCATACTAAATGTAAGGAGAAGCGGTAATTAGACGCAGTCATACTTCGTGAGAATGGCCGTTTAGTGCTTTTAGCAGGACACTTTTTCAACTGATCCCTCATATAAGATAGTTCTCCTTAAGTCCTTACCTCTACCCTCCATACATAGAACGCCGATTTGTCTCTTTTTGCGACTCGAAAGCTCACGTGTTTTGCTTCGCTCTCTCGATCAATCAATCCAGTTGCATGCGTTATATTACCTACTTTTATTGTTGAGGAATTATTTCCATCCATGACAACCGGAGCGATTCAGTGCTGGGTTAGCCATTCGGTCAGCCGATAATTCTAGAAGCTCAGATCTTCGACCAACACCAATAAAGAATTTGCCTCTATAAAGAATTTGTTGCGGGCCCTACGCTGACTAAATCACCGGAACTCACTTAAAATTAGCGTTAAATAAGCCTTTATACTTAATTTAATAGTTTAAAATACTTTTAACCTGGCTATAAGTCTGTATGGACATAGCAACCATGCCTCCGGCACTCAAATACAGCGGTTTCTGGGCTACTCTGATCAGGATCAACAAATCTTTCTGCAGGTCGAATGGCCAAGACGTCCATGACGATTTGTAAGCGGCCAGGGCAAGATCCTCACTCTAAAATTTTATCCAGTTACTATTGATTTGTTACATTATGTTCAAGGCCGGATCTAGGGGGCCCGGTTTGCCCCCAAACCGGGGCGCCTGACCCGGGCAGCAGTTTCTTTTTTTGGTTGGTCTGTGTCCCGTTTGGTCAAAAATTAGCCACTTTGAGTGAACTATGGTTGTGCCCCTCTCCGAAGGAAAGGGGCACAAGGGGCAGCAGTTTCAAGGAACGCTAAGTTCATATACTTTTATGAGATGTTTGGAATAATTTATAGCGCCGAAGAAAAGGGGGCGCCACATCAAATTTCAGCCCCAGCTCGGAAAAGTCGTATAGATCCGGGCCTGATTATGTCATTAACACAAAATGTAGGTACTATACAAGCAAGGAAGAAGAGTTGCATTGAAAGATTTTTTTATGTGAGAGAACTTTTATTAAACATAGTGGACCCGCCCGCAAGTTCGCTCGCGGAGGTGAAATAAGTCGGATCCACTCACTTGCTTGATATTTTCCGTTCAACTCTATTGTTTTAGACATAAGAGTGTTAGAGAGACAGGTAGCTATAGCTACCCAAAGCAAATGAGTGGATAAAAAGTATCATATTGTGTTAGCAGGGGTCATAATCTACCTGTATACCAAATTTCATGGAAATCACGCGGTCCGGTAGTTTTAGAAGATTAGTAGGTAATCTATGGTTTGAGCGTGATACGCGAACAAACATGAAATTGCTATGATTTTATTATACGTATAGATTTAGATAGAACGTCTGTAGAAATTGTCAGAGTGTCGGATATGATAGGCAAACCTAAATCTGATAATGGAATTTATAAAACAGTACCCAAGCCAACTTTTCAATAAAGTTAAAAAGTGGTAAACGTCTTGCTTGGCCTTACTGTATCAAACTAAGTACAAATAATAGTATATTACACAACTAGGGTGGTAATACAAAGAAAGGCCGAGATCGCAGAAGTTTGCGGCCCGAGCTGCAAGCGAGCTGCAAGCTCCCGTGTTGTGTACATCATTTTATGACTACACTTGGCCAGAAAGCGGCTTTTTCCGTACGCGCAGCGTGCGGAAAAAGCCACTTTATGGCCAGGTGTGGCATAAAAATACTTTTATTCAGTTCACCATACCATTAGAAACTCTAGGCAAATGCCCATAGTCCTGCAGTCCACAAGGCCCCCAGATTACAACTCTTTTTTGCATTTTATTTATTAAATACGAGTGGTAATTTGTCATATCACAGGTAGGGCTCTTATTATCCTAAAGTGATAGTGATAGGTTAGAGTTGGTCCTGCGTGTATTATTATTTATTATTTTTTAAATGAAACTGTTAGAGAAATGCGGTATACAGGTCGCGTCACGTAAAAAGAACGCTGGAAGAAAGTGGAGGGGGTATGTTTGCGCATTGGTACACTCGCGCACGAAAGTACTATGTTTATTGTTTTATTTTTGAACTAGCCTTTCGCTCGCGGCACGGTTCGATTAAAAAGTATATTTTATGTATTATTATCTATTATTTATTTATTAATAGGGTGAATCAACTTTTTAACCCACACAAAGCTGTCCGCATCTTTTAATCTTCATTGAAATATAACGCCCTTAAAAAATGGTTTGTCTATATTTAAATTTATATTGTAGGGGCAAGTGCTCAACCTGTGGACACTTTCCAGAATTTGACTTTTAATCAGTTGTTAGACAAAAACTACGCGTATTATAAATGAATTCTTTATTTTGTTTTAATCACAATTAAACAATCTTCAAAGTCCACATATGTTTTCTACGCTAGCTATCCGCAGATGGCGGATAGAAGCATTTTAAAAAAAACACTCATTTTGTCCATAGGTACATCTACTGTCTGTACCTATGGACTCCAAAAACGTACCTATGGACGGTAACGTACCTACGGACATTAATCAACAACATACTTTTAAACAGAATAAACTTCTAGAATAACGTAATTAACAACATACAATTAAACAACATGTAATTATATGTTGCTCTGCATATCACAGTTACTTTTTTTCTTCTTGAAATCTAATATTCTTAGCAAAATCTCAAGTATAATTATGGGATTTTAAAATGCCTCCATTGTCAGCAGAAGAATATGCTGTGTGTAGTAATGCTGCTTTTTTAAGTAATCATATATCTGTTGCTCCTCAGTATCGCTAAATATCCTCCTGACATCATTTTTTAGGAGTTCTAAGCCTTCTTCACCAATATTTTGACAGTGATTTAATTTTATGTTTTTAAAGATTGTCGATTTTGGGATTTTAAACTTCTCTGCGGCTTTCCTTACTGAACTTCCATTTTCTACTTCCCAAACAGCTGCAGTCAGAGTGTCTAGGCATATCTTGTCTCTATTTTTCCCAGCTTTACTACGAGGCACTAAAACAAACAAAAATATTGTATATTAATTTTACTGTCCACAGGAACATTCAGTATAACTGTACCTATGGACAGTCCACAGGTACATTCACGGAGGTATCCACAGGTACAATTTCGGCGGTTTTTATTTTGAATTCATACCGGTCACTATAAATGCTACCTACGATTAACGAAATCTTGTAGAAATAACGTTTACATCATATAAATTAATATGCCATTGCAAAGACACCCGCAACATTTAGAGATTTTACATAAAACATGCTTTAAAAGAAGGTAAAAAATTACTTTTTGTCACAAAAACTTTCGGCAGCCTCAAAACACACAGTTTCTGTAATCAGTAAAGATGGCGATTAGCTAGTGTTGCCATATGAAAAAAATACTTTTCAAATAAGTGATTGGTATTTGACTATGGTTATTCGTTTTCTCTGTATGAGTAGTGTCCACAGGTAAAACCGTCCACACGTACAGCACTTGCCCCTATGTTAAAACGTTGAAAGTCCCGTCTCATGAACCTATTTTTTTTTTTTTGGTATGACGCTTAATAGTAAAACATCGTCCCCCATAACTGTTAACACAGTTTGACTGTGGGATCCTTGAGTATTATTAGTTGATATATTATTAAATGGAATTAAAAACATGTTTCTGTGTAGAATGGAATAAAACAAACAATATACATCATAAATCATTTTTCTATGTAAAACCATTTTGTAATAAACAAGACACTTTTGTGCGCGACAGTATTTTGAGAACGAACGTGACGTCAAACATAACAGTGCGGAAAGCAAAGGTCGACTGACGAACCAATAGCGCCCCGGCAATGATGCGGTACGGCACCCGCCCTCCCCGCGCCGCACCTCATACTCGTACCACCAAATAGATCGATAAATGGCCTAAATGCGCAGCTTAACCACCAGCGTTCTTTTTACGTGAGGCGACCTGTACCTACAATTGTTGACAGACTGGCAAGGAAGTTTATTGATGTTAAGTGAATTATTTTTAATTCAAAGGTCGTACAAAGTAAAAATGTCTTACTTATCGTAGCAAAGGCTGCCACTGTGTTTTTAAGTTTTATTTAATAGTGAATAAGATACGTTTATTTATGTGAGAGTGTATTCACAAGGTTTAGAGAGATATCTAAATCCCAACAGGTTATGGGTCCAGTACGCTTCTACTTAGAAGTATCCTTTCTTATTTCTTACCTGAGCAATCATTTCGTTTCCCAAATAACAGTAAATATACGCGTTCATCAATGCGACGCATAAGAATGCAAAGAAAGTAACCAAAAGAGTTTTTTGCTCAAATCCAACCTGAAATGGAGTCATGACCATGTTAATAGTAACTGTCAATATTTATAAAGTATATGTCTAGGTGAAAGATATCACCTGAGGCACTGTAATATTTTTTACGTCACAACCTGCCCATAAAGTGGTAATTGCGCTCCGCGCACGGAAAATCCCACTTCCTGGCCTGGGGGAGACATAAAATTTTGTACTTACCACGGGAGGTAATTAAGAAAGCCTCAGATCGCATATTTATCGTCCTTGCCTTCGGCTCGGGCGATATCAGACATTCTTTGTTTTACCTCCCTAGGTAAGTGGTACCTAATGTACTTATTACGCCACCCTAGGCCGTAAATCGCATTTCCCACCCACTACCACCACAACACAATACCACTACAATAAAAATTAAATTAATTTAAATTAAAAATGATACCACTTCTTGGCTAAGGGAAGGGAAGGAAGGCACGTAACATTGAGGACACAACACGGGCGGTAATTAGTAAATCCCCAGATCGCATATTTATGGCCCTCCCCTGCGGCTCCTGCCACAAATATCTGCAATCTGGGTCATTCTTTATTATGCCGCCCTGAGTACGTAATGCACTATTACGATATCTATGTTTAGTTTACGTACCATTGTCGCCATTAAAGCGTTCAGGCACAACTCTAACGTCACCGCTAAATTCTGCACCAAGAAATACTCTTTAAATATTTTATTCATGTCCTGAGAATACCTGCAATATTTCACTCGTTAAATATTGGTACATTTAACACTCATATAAATGTAACATACATATAGGGAACGTGCACAACGAAGGTGCCAACTGATGCCACCAATCCAAATCTTGTACTCTATCAAGCTGGGGCCAGATTAACGAGAAACGGCGTTATTATCGCGATGCAGGATAATTAACGTTAGTGTTGCCACGACTTACTATACATGACTGATTCAC
The DNA here is from genome assembly GCA_947034925.1 of Eudemis profundana. Classification (NCBI taxonomy): domain Eukaryota; kingdom Metazoa; phylum Arthropoda; class Insecta; order Lepidoptera; family Tortricidae; genus Eudemis; species Eudemis profundana. The sequence goes on along the minus strand of OX344802.1, from coordinate 4,177,834 downwards.
TGGTTGGTGGACATGGTTCTTGACATTGACATTAAAAACCAGTATGATATTTTTTCAGGCCCGATATTTTTTCTTTACTGACCGCGTAGTGTCTCTCTTGTTCATTTAGTGCTGCCACCTATAGTTCCTGCAGGTTCATTATATGAATACTTACCCCATTAACCGTATATGTTTCTTCACAATGTCCTTAAACTCCTCCCTCATGGCACTTTCTGTCCCAGGAGTAAATTCCAAAGACCTGATTCTCTCTTGCAATTCGATAAGCTGATCGCAAAAGTATATAATCAAGCTACCGACTATCCCCTGCATAGCCATAGCTCGACAAATCACAGGGACTACGAACATTACGGCCAATATTTGAGCTGCGAGCAATAAATTCATCCTATTCTTCATGGGATCGAACGGCATCCAAGCTTCCACGGTCATCTCATTATGGTACAAAGCTAAAGCACTAAAGGCCCCGACTACGGATGTACTCATACCGGTAACAACTAAAACGTGCGTCAACATCAGCTTTTTACGATCCTCACTTATTTGATCTCCTGAAGCGATAATTTCCGAAACGAGAATCTCTAACTGCTTGCGTTTGTAAACGAAGATAGCTACTTTGGCAATAAAGTTGTAAGCGACTAAGCACTTGTCCAAATTGGACATAAGCAGCAGAATATCGTCTTTGATCTGATAAGTCCCGATGCCAGTTACGATCAAGAAAATAATTGATAACGCGTGAACGTTAATTTCGTACATTTTATACAGAGTCGGGTGGGATTTAGCCCAGGCGTCATTTGGCCACAGCCCCACTAGAAACAGATATTTTAAATTAAAAGAAAAAAAATCATCGCTCAGCTCTAACAGACTATCGAACATCTTGAAAGCCTTTCAACTTGTAACCTGAAACTGGGCTTATATGTATGCAAATGGGTTTGCGAATTACTCGGTCAAAGTTTTAATTTGACTTTGACTTAGTTCGAAAAAGAATAGGTTGCAAGCCTATGTTAAATTACTGTCCTCATTTAGCGACTCAACAAGATCCGGTGAAGGCCACCTTTAACTTCTACTTGTGTAAGTAGAGAATTAGAAAACTTTATAATTTCTAGAAAATTCACAATTGCATATAGTCGGACTACGCTAAGTTTGCAGAGGTCGAAAAAAGGTTTTATTAAAAAATATATATTTGGCAACATGGAGAAACTACAGAAACAGAATTATTCAATCTTTGTACTTGGTAATATTTTTTCCCTTTATTACAAAATGTGTCTACATACCTACTGAAATATATATCTGTAGGTTTCAGGTTTGTAGACACTTCATATAGGTATGTACTTATTAAACGGAAAGATATCAAGACTAATTAATTCTCTTTCTTGTGATGTTGCCACATGCAATTTTTTAATAAAACCTTTTTTGACCTCTGCAAACTTAGCGTAGTCGCACTCTAGAACAGCGAAGGATAGCCATTTTCAATAAACGATTTTAATAGCATTTTAATACAATCGTAAGCACAATGCACATCAAGAGAAGCCTTCGTGTACGAATGTAAATTTGGTTTTGCCTCTTGAAATATATTTACATTTGCTTCTTAACAATTTCACTAATTTCTTTGGTCCGCAGCAATATAAGTTTAGGTGATCTCTGTAAACAAAAAAGTTATTTTATTTTTGAGTTAACAATGTGTAAATTTGTAAATATTATGAATAATATGTATAAGGATATTGTAAAAAGTTAAAATTCTCCCGATAAGACCTGGGAACTTTAAGCGTAAAGTGACCCGTTTCTTCATCATAAGGCCAACCATGAAAATACTCTGATAAAATCTTTAGTATGTCCATATTTTCAGCATTTTATTCTTAATTATGTATCACTTATTTTATTTAAATAATGGAATTATGACTTTAAACTTACTTGTAACCTACAACGTGTCCGTCAAGATAGCGTACACCGTAAAGATATTCAGACTCTGATGCAGCCAATAAATAGTACCCAAATACCGACGAAATACCTAGGTGAAAAAAATAGTACCCTTAAACTTTTCGAAATATAAGGCCTGTTCACGGTGTACGCTACCGGGCGTCAAGCTGGCGTACACCGTTTGTATCTCCGGAACGGCTTTGTTTTTAGAAACGCTTTATATCTCAGATAATAGTACCCAAATAGTACCCTAGGACCCTAAAATTTCATTTCTCTAGCTATCGTAGAAGCCGAGATATTATACGACTTAACGGTGTACAAAATTTCACACCGTCAAGCTGGCGTACCCGGGAATTTCTTATAGAAAGAGCTCACTATATCTCGGCTTCTACGATAGCTAGAGAAATGAAATTGTAGGGCCCTAGGGTACTATTTGAGTACTATTTTTTGAGATATACCTAAAGCGTTTCCAAAAACAAAGCCGTTCCAGGGATACAAGCGGTGTACGCCAGCTTGACGGCCGGTAGCATACACCGTGAACAGGCCTTATATTTCAGAAAGTTTAAGGGTACTATGTTTTTCGCCTAGGTATTTCGTCGGTACTATTTGGGTACTATTTATTGGCTGCAACAGATTCTGAATATCTTTACGGTGTACGCTATCTTGACGGACACCCTACAACAAAAAAATCATATTTATACACCTAATTATTTTGTTAGAATATACATATACGTAGTAATACTTACTCAGGGTACAGATGCACCCAGTAACCGAACAATCGGTCCCAGTGTGGCCTTCCTTTCCTTACTCTGCACGCCAAATGAGGGAACTCCTTAGCTATACTATAATCCTCATTCACCCTTTCCCTCCTACCATTGTGTAAATAATCTCGTCTCTTTCTATTCGGAGTGAGAAGAGTTACTTTCTCATCGTCCTTAGTGACTACATGGGTTAGAGAGCCTTTTTTGTCAATGACTACAACGTGCGTTGTATTTTGTTGTTTATTAATGCGCTTTGGTTCAGTTTCGACTGTATTTGTTACATAGAGTTCTAAGTGCAGTCGGTCTGGTCTGTTAGCATCCCTTAGTTCTAGAAGAGCTTTGGTAGCGAGCTCTGCTAGCCAGGTCAACTCTGTTTCCTGTCTAACTATCCATAGTAAGTGGATCCGACCGGGTAGGCGGCTTCTTGGATTTCTGAAACAATCGAATAGCTTTTGGTACTTGAAAACTAATACCATAGTAGATGAACGTAACAAGTTAGGCACAACAAGCTAAGAAAGTGGTTTATTGCTTTTGAATCCTAATATCACTAAACAAAGTCGAAAAGTTGTGATGGTGGTCCTTCTTGGTTTACTGTAGGTACTTTATTGATCAGTCAAGACCTGTAAACCGGAAAATTAATTAGTAAATCAACCACTCGATGGATAGACAATTTTTCGGCGCCGTCCACGGTGCCGTCTACGGCGCACCGCACACTGCACTCTTCCCGCTACACGTGGATCGAAAATTCGACTCTCCATAGAAATGGGGATTTATTTTTGTAAGTGTATAATTTTTTGTTTGAAATCGTATCCTTTCATCATTTTAGGGTTAAAAATGATTTTGAGTATGGGATTTGGCTAAAAAACCGACTAGTAATCATTTATTTTTATTTTGTATGGAGCGTATACGAAAAAACGGAATATCTCAAAAAGTGCAACGAAAACCGTAGTATCCTCCCGCATGAATTTAGTACCAATTATTTATGATTTTTTAACATACTCAGCTTGGGATATGTAACACAACTTTTTTTTCTTTTAATTTAAAAAAAGTGCTCCTCCTGGTTTTGGTGCTTTTTTTAAATTAAAAGAAAAAAAAGTTGTGTTACATATCCCAAGCAGCACATAAGCGTTTATAACATCAATATTACAGCCTATTTACAGCTTAGACTCTTACAAGAGACTTACAAGGGTGTCAGAAGAAACTTTATGATGTATAAGAGTGGTTAATTAGTATATTATACAGCTCAGTCTGTATAAAGTCTGTATTAAGGGATCCGCGTATGCTTAGGGTGTATTAACAGAATATTATAACTACTATACAGCTTTAAGTGTTTTGTGTTTGTGACACTTCAAGTATCGTTTTATCGTATAGGCTTAATAGGCTGTATTAAGGGGTTCGCGTACGCTTAGGGTGTATTAACAGAATATTATAACTCGCTCGTGTCCAAAATACCGCATTCCCGAAATACCAGATTTTTCAAAAAACCAGATTTTCGATTTATCAGATTCCTGTCTTACCACATTCCCGTTACACTAGATTATAAAATCGTAAGTTACTCAAGGATCTAAATCACTTTGTTGGGTGTGTTATTTTGGGAATCTTGTATAAAGAGAATCTGGTGGATACCCTTTCAAATAAAATCGGGGAGCAAACCTACATAGAATGTTCTCTTTGTTTTGAAGTCGGTTAACACTAGAAATTCATTTGTAGTAAGCAATGCACGAGAAACTATAACCAATACCAAAATCGCTATATGTGTGCCTATAATATTTGAAGAGTTCCCTCAATTCCTCCAAGATCCCATCATCAAGTCCTGATTTGGTTGCAATGGGACCACCTCTAAAATATTCAAATTCAAACATCATTCTTTCAAACAAAAAAAGAATTTTTAAAATTGGTTCAGCCGTCTTCGAGTTCGAGTAATCGGTGAAGAAACACACAAAATAAACGTCAATCTTTTGAAAGCCGGTTAAAAAGTCGCCGCGACCCTCAGTTCTCAGTGTGCCGTACCCCGCGATTTTTCTATACAAATTGATGATTCTAGATTCGCCGCAGCGTGAGATCCGCCTAAAACAAAACTACCGAGCCGTGCGCCGTCCACCGGTGCGGTGTGCCGTAGACGGCACCGTGCACGACGCCGTCACACCGTACACGGCACCGTTCACGGCGCCGTCCACGTTGCCGTGTCACGGCACGACGCCGTACCGTCGCACGGTGACGGCGTCGTGCCGTTCCACGGCGGACGGCGCCGTGCCGTCGACATGGGGCCGCGCCCTATCACACAGTTGTTTAAAGCAACACGGATCATAGAGGAGTAGTTATACACCGGCGTTCCTTTCTATCTTTGTATCTTCTACTATCACTAGCCCAATGGCTAGAGAACTGTCCACTAACACACTTATCAGTAGGTATATCACTATAGGCGGCAGTGGCGTGGCGTAAAAGATATCCTTGGGCAAGCCGGTGCAGATTAGGATTGCGGTAGGAAGTGAGTTCTTTGGACGCCACGCTACTGGTAGGCGGCAACTTACATCAGCATGTCGTGCAGTAGCGGCACGAAGGGCGTGATACCGACGCCGGCCGCCACACAAACGGCCACGCGGCGACTGCTCGCGTCTTCCCTCGGGCTCGAGAACTGTCCACAGACACACTTCAGTACATCACTAGAGGCGGCAACTTACAGCAGCATGTCGTGCAGTAGCGGCACGAAGGGCGTGATACCGACGCCGGCCGCCACACAAACGGCCACGCGGCGACTGCTCGCGTCTTCCCTCGGGGTCGAGAACTGTCCACAGACACACTTCAGTACATCACTAGAGGCGGCAACTTACAGCAGCATGTCGTGCAGTAGCGGCACGAAGGGCGTGATACCGACGCCGGCCGCCACACAAACGGCCACGCGGCAACTGCTCGCGTCTTCCCTCGGGGTCGAGAACTGTCCACAGACACACTTCAGTACATCACTAGAGGCGGCAACTTACAGCAGCATGTCGTGCAGTAGCGGCACGAAGGGCGTGATACCGACGCCGGCCGCCACACAAACGGCCACGCGGCGACTGCTCGCGTCTTCCCTCGGGGTCGAGAACTGTCCACAGACACACTTCAGTACATCACTAGAGGCGGCAACTTACAGCAGCATGTCGTGCAGTAGCGGCACGAAGGGCGTGATACCGACGCCGGCCGCCACACAAACGGCCACGCGGCGACTGCTCGCGTCTTCCCTCGGGCTCGAGAACTGTCCACAGACACACTTCAGTACATCACTAGAGGCGGCAACTTACAGCAGCATGTCGTGCAGTAGCGGCACGAAGGGCGTGATACCGACGCCGGCCGCCACACAAACGGCCACGCGGCGACTGCTCGCGTCTTCCCTCGGGGTCGAGAACTGTCCACAGACACACTTCAGTACATCACTAGAGGCGGCAACTTACAGCAGCATGTCGTGCAGTAGCGGCACGAAGGGCGTGATACCGACGCCGGCCGCCACACAAACGGCCACGCGGCGACTGCTCGCGTCTTCCCTCGGGCTCGAGAACTGTCCACAGACACACTTCAGTACATCACTAGAAGCGGCAACTTACAGCAGCATGTCGTACAGTAGCGGCACGAAGGGCGTGATACCGACGCCGGCCGCCACACAAACGGCCACGCGGCGACTGCTCGCGTCTTCCCTCGGGGTCGAGAACTGTCCACAGACACACTTCAGTACATCACTAGAGGCGGCAACTTACAGCAGCATGTCGTGCAGTAGCGGCACGAAGGGCGTGATACCGACGCCGGCCGCCACACAAACGGCCACGCGGCGACTGCTCGCGTCTTCCCTCGGGGTCGAGAACTGTCCACAGACACACTTCAGTACATCACTAGAGGCGGCAACTTACAGCAGCATGTCGTGCAGTAGCGGCACGAAGGGCGTGATACCGACGCCGGCCGCCACACAAACGGCCACGCGGCGGCTGCTCGCGTCTTCCCTCGGGCTCGAGAACTGTCCGTCCACAGACACACTTCAGTACATCACTAGAGGCGGCAACTTACAGCAGCATGTCGTGCAGTAGCGGCACGAAGGGCGTGATACCGACGCCGGCCGCCACACAAACGGCCACGCGGCGGCTGCTCGCGTCTTCCCTCGGGCTCGAGAACTGTCCGTCCACAGACACACTTCAGTACATCACTAGAGGCGGCAACTTACAGCAGCATGTCGTGCAGTAGCGGCACGAAGGGCGTGATACCGACGCCGGCCGCCACACAAACGGCCACGCGGCGACTGCTCGCGTCTTCCCTCGGGATCGAGAACTGTCCACAGACACACTTCAGTACATCACTAGAGGCGGCAACTTACAGCAGCATGTCGTGCAGTAGCGGCACGAAGGGCGTGATACCGACGCCGGCCGCCACACAAACGGCCACGCGGCGACTGCTCGCGTCTTCCATCGGGCTCGAGAATGGACCATCCACTAAAATACTGAAAAGTTACAACAGTCCCTATTACTACTACATCACAACGCATCCAAAAAAATGATTCACGATTAACTTTCACACATCTTTCATCCATTATACGTAAAAGAACTTACTTGAGATTATTTGGTCCCCTGTGCAATAGCAATCTCTCTAACGCGTCTGTCCAATCGCCCTTCACCCTTATCCAAACAATAAAATTTCTTTGACTAGATGTAGGAACCTGCGACATAAAACAACCGTCAAATGCTTTTAGTAAAATACTATGTTTAGCTACTGGAGTGTTTTTATTTCAGTTCTTGGGCTTGTTAATCTATTTAGATATAGATGTGAAAAATAAGTATTTCAGATAGTAATAGGCGCCGATGATTTTTAACTTTTTAGGTGTTCATTTTACTTTCCTTTGAATATCTACTTCAATGGCACAGAATCTCGTTTACATTGAAATGGATCTAAGGCTGAGTTTCCACCAAAGATGTGCGATGTAGCAGTGCAATGCACAAGAAAAAACTGAACATACGAGAAATACACTATCCAATGCCGGGCTGCACTGAGCGAGGCTAGGCACGTTGATTGGTAGATTTTTTCCTCATTGCCTGTTTAGCTACAGCTCCGGTGGAAGAGCAGCCTAATCATAGCAGAAAGACTGATGACAAGTAAGGTAATTATTATTAGAAAAAAGTACGAATAACAACAAGGTTAATAATTAGTGATCGGCGACCGGTAGCGATTTTTCGACAAAAGTATAACATGGAAATGATTAAAATTTAAAAATGTACCTATGCAGTTTTATTTCTAACAACACATTCTTATCCATATTAAGTCATTACGTTTGACGTTAAAGTGACATATAATGATACCGGTACCGGTCGCCGATCACTGGTTACGAGTATTATCATGACGGACGTTTTGATTGAGTCGAACTTAGTGGAAATACTTCAGCTTCAGATTAATTAAATTGTCCCGGGCGGTAGCGGACCCTGTATGGATAGGGGTGACTATGTGACCAACCCCATCAGTCTAAGCATTAATTCCTAGCTAATGAGTAGCGGGGCTCATTAACTCACTTTAACAACAGTGAATGGGTGCCACTCGAGCCGCGACACGTCGAGGCACTGCAGTAGCACGTATTGTCCCGCGCGGCAGCGGAAATTCTCGTGACTCAGTGTCAAGCTGAGCGTTCGGCCCGCCATGTGGGTTACCTGGGTAATATTCACGTGACAACATTCAGGAACCATTTTAGGAGGATTAGAAGATATTATGCCATACTTCGGATTTAGAGTACGGTGGAACTCAAATTCGTACTCAATTAGGCACAATCAGTTTATTTAATTTTACGTAAACTTAAAGCACCAAGAATACTTTGTCCTTAGTACGTACATGTACGTAGAAGTAGGTACACTCTCAACTAAGATAGTAGGCTTGTGCCCCGCAGTGGAACGTGTATATAGGTTGATGTTGAAGTACGTAAGTGCTGATCTTGCAGTTTGGTGACCTAAGTTAGGCCAATTACCTTACCTTAACGCAAATAAAAAGATAAATAAAATACTGTTTCATATTTCACGGATAAGGCAATGTAAGGCTTCAAAGCATCATTCATTTCGCAACAAAATATTACTATCTTGTACCAACTATAACTTTTTAGAGTTACTATTATACTAGCGCACGTACTTCACACCAAATTGGTCATAAAAAGCAAACAATACTAGAATTGTCTGGCAAACAAACACAAATCCCCTACCGAAAGTACTTAGAGCTTAACCACGGAATTACCTACCTCGTGTAACGGGCCCTAGTGAGATTTGTTTTCGTAATCTACAGCTACCCACATAGGTATATTGCCTACGTTTTAGACCGCGTTCATTATGATTATATGAAACCAACTGGCATTCTCAGTATTTATTTCAAGATAAATGGGTAGTAGGCTGACCCGCGTCGACCCCCGACAGCGCCTGTGTGCAAACCTATGAAGCCACCTCTTTATTGTCGTCGTGTTTCGAATTCCGGCGCCCCTATTGCCTTGGCGCCTGTGTGCGATGCACACTTCGCACACAGGGGCGGCGCGGCCCTGGTAGTAGGTATTCTGAAACCCCAGGAGTGGAAATTATTTTGCTGACTGAATCCATTTACTTATATTTGTACCTAGCGAACAGCCATTATCTAACACCGCTTTCACCATGATAGACTGGAAGACACGAAGAGCTTTGTTTGACCAGACACCAGTGGCGTCTAAAGAACTCGATTCCTACCGGCTTGCCTAATATTTGCACCACCTTATTCTACAGCTCTTAAGGAAAATGTACGCAAAATCTGCACCGGCTTGCCCACAGAACAGAAAAAAAAAATTATTCCGTGGGCTTGCCCATGGATATACGCCACGCCACTGCCAGACAGCCAGTGTTAGCCTAGCCGCTAGGCCCTAGCGAACAAGCTTTCAAGCAAATTTCAATATTTTTCTTATGTTTATAGTTCCCACAATAAACACGCTTTTATATGCACGTTTATTCTAGTTTAAAAAAAATGGGCCAATCTACGAAAGCCTCAAATAAGTAGGTAGAATAGGAGAAAGTGCTTCGACTTTTTCCACTTTTCCACATTTTAAGCATGGTCATAAAGTGCCGGTCACTGTACACTATTCAAGTCACACGACGTTTCATGATTTTTTATAGCTTCCAAAGTTAAAATTTAACGATTTCAATTTAAAATCACGTCCAGAAGCCATACAATGAATTCAGATCTACGTAGTTGGGGATTATGCAAAGTTTAATCGGTTATTGGTCCAAATCGCGGAGCGCTCGGGCCACGGCAACAGTGCTGTAGTTTCATGTGCTTTATCAAAATAACGACCTGGTATAACACTGTTAAATTTATTCGATTATGTGAGTATTTATCAATACTAATTGTGCGATAAATTTCGATAGCGTAGCCAATAAACGAAAACTTTAAAGGTATGTGCTCATTTGAGCGGTTTCGGAATAAGCAGAGCAAACGTGAGTGAAGTAAATCGGGTCGCTCTTTTCTCCATACAAACGAAAACAGGGTTAAGACACAGTATAATACAGTAAGTTTTCTTGAACTGAAAGCCACCGCTGAGTTTGAGCTTGAATGTGTGCGCGCCGTGTACGAACGCACTACAAGCAAATATTTACAAATGCGCACCAATGCTCCAGTATGGAGTGCACTCCATATTGGAGCATTGGTGCGCACTGCGCATTGGTAAATAGTATGGAGTGCACTCACACAGACGCGCGATCATGCGTCGTGTCGCGAGCTCCTAAACGGCCGAAGTCGACCTACTTGTTTGTCTTTAAACTTTGGTTAAGAATTAAGATCAAATTTGATTGAGAAGAATGGAGAGTCTAGCGACTTGAATCACTTTAAATACACATTACCAATGTTACTGTTACTGTGTGACTGTTAGCTTAATAGTCTATTTCTCGACGTGAAACATACGTTTCCCATTTTGTATTTCGACGTTTGGAGTTCCTTTACACCTCCAAAACATAATGTTTTGACAACGGAGACTCCTTACATCTCCATAAATTTTAGTCTATGTTTGCCTATTTTCTATATTTTTTATCGTGTTTTGACGCCTAGAGACCCTTTACATCTCTAAAAATGTAGTTTTAAGTTTTGTAATGTAATGGATCCGGAGATTATATACGTCTCTCGGTAAAATGTAAAAAAAACTGTGCCCAGTTATTTGCTTGTTGCATTTTATAAATATTGTCATCTTATGTAATAATGTCACAATTGTTGTAATGTTGTTTTTAAAAGAGAAACTGGTGAGTTTCTTCAGGCGCTTCTTCTCACCAGAAGGTCATCTACCGAAGCGCCAAAAGAAAAGAATCAGACATGTAAAAGAGCCCTTGAGGCCTACTTACAGAAATAAATGAGTTTGAGTTTGAGTTTACTTACCAAGTAAAAATAACATTAGCAAAATTTACCAGATTAGATTCAACATTTAGAAAAAGATCCACACTTACCTGTATAATATCGACATTTGCGCGATTTCTCGACAGTATCCGCCACAGGAGATCAAGGATAAAACAAGTTAGTGGCAACGACATCCAAATCCATGTCTGAAATAGAAATACCATTTATGACACACTTGGCCATAAAGTGGCTTTTACCGCACGCTACGTACGGGAAAAGCCGCTTTTCTGGCCAAGTGTAGACATAAAATTATGTACACAACAAGGGAGGTAGGTAATAAAGAAAGCCCTCGATCGCATATTTACGTCTCTCGCTTGCAGCTCGGGCCGCAAAGATCTGCGATCTCGGCCTTTCTTTGTTTTACCACCCTAGTTGTGTAATGTAGGTAATATTATTGCCTGATCAACAGAACACAAAACCATACCGTACCATACTGTACCTAAATCAGGTACACAAAATGTATTTACAAGTCTTAACTTATAGAAACCTTTGAATTATTTAAATTTGCCGACCGACAAGTTTAATTTTAAAGGCTTAGGGTTTTTAGGGTTTAAGCTTTTAAATTAAAAGATGATGAAAGAAATGGGGATCAATTTTAAAATTAAAATGTGTTAACTTTTTTTTATTTAATAACATCCAAAATTACAGTAAACCTTAAATAAACCCTAAAGATAAAGAAAGATGTCTTTATTGCCTTATATGATCAATTAAAAAATCAATATCGGTTTTTCTTCCTTTATCGATTTCAGTTAAACAGTTATTATTTTTACTTTTGTATCGCAAAAAAGTTACGTCGGTGATTAACTTTATACGATATTGGGGTTAGATACTTTGATACCTCCCCATTTTCATTTTTAGGTTTATGGAAGAGCAAAAACACGAAAACTTTCGTAATCAATGCAAAACAAAATATCGTTCAGAGAAGCCACGCAGTATTCTCGAGGCGAACGTTAGTTTCCGTTATATCGATACCTTTAGACTCAAAGGGCGTAAACGCGTTTAGAATCTGCGGCGTTTACGCCCTTTGAGTCTAAAGGTATCGATATTAGTTTAAAACTACGAACAGCACTTCGGTAGGAAAGTCTAGCTATTCCGCTTTATTTCAGGTAGAAAAACTCGAAGTAAAGCTATTACAAGTCCCAAAACAATCTCCATTTCATGTTCCTAACACAGTAATGTAGGCCTAGACAAAACAAAGTACTTAGTGGCGTTTCAATTTCGAAAATGGCTTAACATGTATATTTCATCCCATTAAATGGTTAACCGGTCCACATACACTCTTCTACTGTTTTTAACTGCTACACCTCTTCTAATAATTACTGTACGTAATCCATGGGCGACTGCCTCATTTGGTTGGATGGCTCGGGGGACAACTTTTCCCTGTTAGATAACAAAAACCATTTTTAGGGTTCCGTACCTCATATGTAAAAAACGGAACCCTTATAAGATAACTTTGTTGTCCGTCTGTCTGTCTGTCCGTCTGTCAAGACCCTTTATCTCAGGAACGTGTGGAGGTATGGACTTGAAATTAAAACCATATACTCAGGTTACGGTACCTTGAGCAGTGAAAAAATCAAGCTTCTAAGTTATCGTAAAAAGAAGACGCGGCCGTTTATGCCGCAAAAAACGTAAATTTTGATACTCTCAAGGAAACTAAAATTCAAAGGGTACTTTCCGTTGACTTAGAACTATGAAATTTGGCATGTAACACCGTCTTATACTACAAGTATAGGGAAAAATCCAAAAACCAAACATTTTTAATGAAATCATTAAAAAAAATAGACTTTACTAAGGGAATCAAAACTTATAGCGTACTTTATTATATGTACCTACAAATATTTCTATTGCATCGTGTATCATGTGCCATCATGCTATGAGTATTCCCATCAATCGCCATCTTTACCCAGAAGGGCGGGTAAACTTTCAGCGATTCTGCCGCCGCGTTTAGGCGGATCTCACACTGCAGCGCGAATCGCGGCGACACGCGACTCAGCGATTTTCAACTTTGTATGTAGAATTATTGATTTGTATAGAAAAATCGCGGGGTGGCGCACACTGAAGTCGCGACTCGCGCGTAGGCGCGTAAATCGCGGCGACTCGCAGCGACTCGCGGGCGTGTCGCCGCGAATCGCAGCTGCTATGCGCAGCTACACAGATTTCAGTGTGTTCTTCGCCTTAGGGTCATTCCATCCCCATTCAAGAAAATAACATAACTTTACTTACAAAGGATGACGAATAAGAGTTGAGCTTTCAAAGAGACGAAGGCGGTATCGAGACAGAGACTGATTTTGTCAATAGTTCTTGCCTAATATACCTAGGTACCTAACCTACATTTAATGGTAATGACATTTTAGTAAGCGGCTAAAACGCTGAAAAATTCACCTGGGCTATCTGCAACTCTCTTGTTATTGCACATAAGTAGCTACGCCCATTTAGCCGTAATATGTATGTAAACACTTTATTGCGCATAAAATCATACAGAAACAGTACAAAGATGAATGGTTATGTACAAAGGCGAACTTATCCCGTTAAAGGATCTCTTCCAGCTAACCAATATGTTGTGGTAAAGCTATGCGCTCCCAAAATGCAATTCTTTGTAGGTGAAATCGTGGTAGTTGTGGTACCAATAAACGAGGTCGTCGATGAATAAGTTTAATGAGGGGCGCGGTAGGAAACGTCGTAAAGTCTACTATTCTGAGCTCCATGGGACAGAGCTATTATTGAAATCCGTAACCAATTTGACTAAAATAGTTTATGAAAGACCGTTCTGTAGCTATTGTAGGGAATTATTACAGTACCAAATCAAGTGACTACAGCTACCTATGCATACATATAATGCAAACATGGTTGCAAGAAGTATAGATATACTTTTATACATACATACATTTTGTTTACGTAATTGACTATTTATTGAATATACTATGTACAAGGATGTAACTAACCTAAAAGTAAAGATAAAACTAAAACCTTAAAGTAAAAAACAATCAAAACTAGGTACTACTAAAAATCTAGTTCTAAAATGAGCCTCTGTGGCATTGTGCCGAGAATGCTGGCATTTCTTCGCTACATTTTGTAGTTATTTAGATATGACTTGAAAAGCGAAATACTACGACGAATCAGAAGATTTTTTCCTAAGCTTTTAGCCATTTGCTTCTATTCTGGCACCCGAAGTTCATACAAGTATCAAAAGAGGAGTAGACATGTGTGGACTTAGATCAAACAATTATTCAAAATATCACTATATCATTTTATATGTAATCCAACATAATTACCTACATATCTATTATAATCTAACTCACCTTTGACTGGATAGGAATAAAAACAGGAGAATACCCGGAATAATCATAAGTATTGTCATCTTCATCAACATAGTTCAGGCTTTCTGGTAGCAACTCCATTTTCAGCACACCGCTGAAAATAAATTTAATCTCGCTAACAATTTCCAACATAAACTTTAAAATAAATTGCAGAACGTCTCATAAATAAGTATTTCTCAAATAAATAAAAACATACGAAATGCTAGTGGCTAGCTAGTGCGATCTATTTCGGCATAGAAGCAGTTTAGTTTATCAAACAAATATTTATAAAAGCCGAAAGCTTCAGTAAGACGCAGTCTGTCTTGATTCCGATGTTGATGGCGATGACGATGATGTTATTGGAACGTAGTTCGTTGTCTGTAGTTAACAGTATTGTTAACTACAGACAAGCAGGTCAGGTTAGTGTATACTAACCTTGACATGATTGGATTTAAGGCCCTGCAAATGCAAACCCTAGCACGATAATTTATCACATTTAAGGGCATTCGTCTCTGTCATACTGATTTACTTGCTAAAACATGTATGCAATAAATGTCACCTTGATAGGCCTGGTCAAATAATACGACACATTTTATGAGTCATACTTTAATTTGAATAAGGTTTTGTCATTGTATTGCGTCAGGCCATTTATGACTTGGAAGGACAGAGTTTATGACAAAATTGATTTATTTTTAAAATGATCTGAACGATAAGTACCTGTTAATAAGTAATTGAAATAAATGAGTCAATAAATGCTGAACTACAGGGTGAAATTTTGATGAAGTTGATCGTCCAAATTTTTCCTAGGCATTAGATATCAATAAAATATGCCATTTCTGAAGAAAAAAATGTAGGTAAAATTTTCACCATAAAATGTGCTGTCCGAAAAAATAATTAGTAACGTGAGGATTACCTACGCGTATCGACGCGTAAGTTAGGGGTAGGGGTCGCGGGAAGAGGACCGTTGCCGTCTCCCGCGCAGTGCGCTACCTCAGTATCCACAAACGTATATTTTTTTAGGATATCTTTCAGCTGCTGTTTCTCAATAGTTTAGTACTGAAAGATACTGACTAAAAAAACACGTACATAGTTATTTTCTATTTTTTGCTAAATTTTTGGGTGGGAATCCACTGTCAAAATTTGGATGATGAAAAAAATTTCACCCTGTATAATTAAAAAAGGCATACATACAATTGCACATGTTTAAAAGCCCAACAGAAGGACAATTTCTAGGTTGTAACTTGTCTATACATATAGCATAAAAATTACAGTCAAACTTATATAAAACACTTACTAACGTATCTAAAAAACACGTTATTAAAACACTTGGCTCTGCATCATTATTTATCATCTTACCGTAATAGGGTGCACATGCACAATCAGCAACGCCATAAACGGCTTGTACAGCTGATGCGTAACCAAAACTCGCTATAGAGCTGCTACTGTAGGGTGACGACACCAATCATGGACATGTTAAGAACAGTAGTACCCACCCAGTAATGGACAGCAAACGTTTAATGGCTTATAGCCGACTATTCATGGACTTTACCACTTATGACCGTCAGTTATCCGAACATAGTTTAAAAAAATTGTGTCAGTTACTGAAAACGTGGGTTTTACGGGAAAAAAATTACCATAATTGGCTGTCCATTGCTCAGGGCCGGATTTGGGGGAGGGCAAGCGGGGCTACTGCCCCAGGCCTCCACAACACTTCCCTAATAGGTAGAGGCCTCCACTAGTCTGTTTGGGGCCTCCGCTCCTTCGTTGCCCTAGGGCCTTCACAGCTTCAAATTCGGCCCTGCCATTACTGGTGCCATTACCCTATTACTCTCAGGGTCGTGAGGTCCATCATCCATCATCTTACATCTACCATCGGCATCTCACCTTAAAGGGTGACTATCAGCAACGTCATATATGGAACGGATAGCTGATACGTTCACCAGAATACATAGAGCCACCGCCGTACGACCCTCAGGGACGTGACCTCTTCAGGCTAGCGAGAGATTTCAGTCTTCGGGCAGAGCTCGGTGATTACCTACCAGATAACGTTTCAGGAAGAATCTTCATAACATCTAACATCAATCACCATCATCTCACCTTAAAGGATGCACAATCAGCAACGCCATAAACGGCATGTACAGCTGATGCGTGTACCAGAACGCGTTGTAGAGCCGCCGCCGAACGACCCTCAGGGACGTGAGGCCCATGCTCAGGGTTATCGCCAGCATGGCCGAGCCCGTGAGGCCGGCGGGACTCATCAGCAGCCATATGGGGTTCTGGAATTACAATTGTTCTTAAAATTGAAGTTTTAAGTTTTTGGAAAATGAAAGATAAAGATCTGAATAATAGAAGGCGATTAAAATTAGCCTAGTTGTACATCAGGTATGGATAGTACATTACCTAGATAACTAGGGTGGTAAAACAAGGAAAGCCGAGATCGCAGATGTTTGCGGCCCAAGCTGCAAGCGAGGGATGTAAATGTGCGATCGAGGACTTTCTTTATTACCTCCCGTGTTGTATACATCATTTTACGTCTACACTTGGCCAGAAAGCGGCTTTTCCGTACGCATAGCGTGCAGTAAAAGCCACTTTATGGACAGTAGGCTTATAATGCTACGCTTTGTCGCGTGATAAATAAATGATAAAGCATCCGTCACGTTCTGACAAATAGTGTGTGAGAGTGACGGATGTTTTATCATTTATTTATCACGTGACAAAGCGTAGCATAAGCCTACAGGTGTGGTATAAAATATTTTATTAATGAATTTGATCGTGAAACTGTGTATGAAATCAATAAAGCCGTAAAGAAAAAAAATATCTTAGAATAAAATATTTATCAGATTCCACAACCACATGTCAACTCTATATTTATACGAAATATTCATATTTTTCTAATTTTATCCATAGATAAGTGGCTATACAAATACACTCTTCTTCACTTGCATATTATAAGATTTTCCGATCCATCCACCTGGACATAATCTGGAGCACGTGACGTGTCGGGAACTCCACAATACAATAATATGAGGGGAGTCCTTTGCTTATTCGGATGTGATTACGTAGTCACCTAATAGGGTCGGTTCATATAGATAGCTAGTGTATTCAATTTCCAAGTTAAGCTATTAACATAATATTAATATCGCTGAATGATGATTTCATTCGTTTTATTTGTAAGACTATTAGTAATAATACTGTAACAGTTCATCGTATTATTCATCTCATGGACAGCTGTTAAACGCGTTAAATGCGTGATGAGTGAATTTAGTAGACAAACTCATAAAATGTTTATTTATTGCTGCTCTAGAATATACACGTCTTCTAACAATGTAGGTTCAGTTTTACTCGAGCAATACGTTTATTGAGATTTATCTTCCCTTTTCTGTAAGTTAACGATTTGGGAAGACTATCGGTGAATTTCGATACAGCAGGCCAAAACTACGTTCATGTACATACGTATACTTCACAGCATCATGAAGGCACCGTTCTAAAACTTTGGAGAGGATAGGATTTTTTCTGTTATCAGATGGCCTTACCCAATTTAGGTACGTAATTCTACCTAGGTAATTTAGAAAACTAGAAGCAAACTAAGTTGGCCCGTAATGTTCGGTAGGCGGTAGGTACTAACCTCATTCTTGTAACTCGCGAAGTTAATTTCCTTCCTCTCCTCGTCGTAGTTTCTTGAGAAATTCCACAAGTTCACGAAGTGGGAAATGGAATGTATGACTGTAAGAAAAACTTTCTTTTCAACTAAATGGAAAGACAACAGGTAAAGAAACTACTAACTTTGTTGAAAAATTGTTCGAAAATCGCAAGTAAGTGTACACTTTTGTAAAAGGCGACGGCAAAATCCAGTATCCTATTGCAGTCCAAGCTAATAATCTCTCTAAAATCACTAGGCACGCTTTATTACGAAAGCTGAAACTAGCTCGAAATTCTAAGCAGCTAGGTAGCCACCATTAGCCCGTCTCAAGAACTTAATGGTGCTCTGAGACCGGGGCCTTTTAGCTTTAAAGTGATTTAAGGCTGTATCGCTTTGTGAAAGCAAGCCACGCTAGGGAGCGCGCTAACTACACGCCTACTATGAATTTATAGGACGGTATTGATGCCTGCATTCCGGGCTACAGGAATTTTATGCATTCCGTATAAATCAAAGCGCATCGCATGCATACCAGCCTTATTACGCCAGTCAATTATGCATATGCACGGATTTCCGATGTGAGACCAAATAACGGCTTTGATGTCAACTTGCGTATTTATTGATATTGCCGTTTCGAATTTAACCAATGACATTGACACCATTAATCACATTCAAATAAAACTAGGTATATTACATGTATTAATAGATTACATTAGGTACCCACCAGCAAATAAAACAAGCGTAATTGCCACAGTCATATGAAAGCTCTTTGCTTTTTCCAGCCAGAAAAAGAAAAGTCCCGGCCAAACTTTAGACAAAATTCGATAGAGAACTTGGTTGAGTTTCTTGCACAAGGGGAGTAAAACTAGTGCACAACATATATTTAGAACCGTTGCAGTCCCTCGGGAAATACATAGACCGATCTAAAAAGAAAGAACGCTGCGGTGAGTAAAAAGTAAAGAGTTTCCCTTCAGGAACATTGGATAGAGTTAAGTTTTAAAAGCCTCACCCCCAATATTTCTCTTAAATAATAAAACTGGCGACTAGTTTTGTAAAACACAAAAGTGTTATAAAACGTGTAAACGACTAGTGAGATCCATGATATCTGAAACAAACAAAAAGTCCATGTCAGTCATGTCACCCCGCTATTACCGATTTCAGCGGAAGGCGAACCGAAGCTTACGTGTCGCGTAGCAATAGAAATAATAGCGCACAACAGTACACCGGTAATGACTGTTTTCTTTCCATTAACTATGCATGTCAATCCGAGCTTACAGAGGCCAGCGAGAGATAAATATTGTACCGTCTTTATGGAAATACAGGACTAATTTTGACGAAAGGTTAGGTATAAAATGAACTGTTTCAATACTAATTTCATTTGTCAGAATAATTATTATACTTACACATATATGTTATTTGCATTTTCATATATAGGAATGCATTATATTACGTATATTGTATAATATCGTGGTATAGAAGATAACTTGTCAACAGATCTAGACATAATTCGTATAAAATGCGATTAGAGATGGATACAATAAATCACCTAATTTAATACTCATGCTGATTTGTAAATCCAAGCTTTTACCTGACCCACTTGATTTCCCATTAATTCTTATTCTTATTCATATCCTCTAACTTTAGCGACTTTACTTACCCGTGGTTTATGCTTTACGTTGTCCAGTATGATTCCAACCATTCTAATGTGCATTGTGTATCTATACAGATTAACGCACATAATACATTAACAAACAAAGCCATTCGTCTTTTATATTTACACCTATGAATAGTCCAGATGACCAGCACGAATCAAAGAGCATAAAATCTATTACAGCGACTTGCCTCGAAACATATGCTACAGCTACAAGTATAATAGCTGTGCACTTCAGACGCTATTCAGGCGGTGCGTTATGACATTCTGTATGCAGCCTTTGAAGCAGCTTCCATTGAACAACTAAATAGAGTCGATGTGAGTCGATGACAGCGAGGAATCTCGAGTGTCCCCGCATTAATTAATAGTTGGGACGTGCCACACGAGGTATTTACAGGCGGTGGCAGCTTCCGCGCCTGTCGCGGTGCCGACACGGGCGGCGATTGCATTTTTGACAAGCTCATTTCGCTCAGTCGCCTTTCAGTTAAACCGCTCTGCTTTTTATTAAGCTTTTACGCAAAATCGGTTCATGTAGGCATCAGTGATAGGTTTAATAAGTTTGTATACAACAATGTACTCAGGCTCGTCAATCACGACTGTCTGACCCATTAGACTTTAGAGGGTAAACCAAGTGTTAGAGTCTTGCTACAGTCTAGAACAGGGGTTCCCAAAGTGTGCGCCGTAGAAAGACCTCTATCATTGACTAAAACCACAAATATTCGCGGGTACTATTTATAGGTAGGTACCCTATATTTTATGCGATGCGAACTAGGATAGGGCGCCGTGACGAAGTACTAAACTGGTTAGTGCGTCACGGGCTGAAAAAGATTGGGAACCCCTGGTCTAGAAGAGTGTGAAATAATAATAAAAAAAAACCGGTCAAGTGCGAGTCGGACTCGCGCAACGAGGGTTCCGTATAAACTAATAAGTAGACCAACCTTACGACTAACAGCAACCCTGCCTTAAATCCGCTTTAGCTCTATTCAACCAGGAAAAATCTTAACAGCGCGATGCAGCGTATGCTACAGCGACATCTATTGATACTAAATAGCGCGTAAATTTTACTTGTAATTTAAATTTAAACGTTACTTTTTGTTATTGGCCGATTGAAATAATTGTTTGTCAACTAAGTTAGTTCTCATTTTTAGCCACAAGCTACCTTATTTTAGATTTGTGTCCCTAGATGGCGCTAGTGGTATTTCATTTTTATGGTATTTACTAGTGTCAAATTTCCTAACATACTCCTATTATAGAGTTTTTAATAATTATTGTTACTTTATGTTTTTTTCCCGATTCCTGATGAGTGATCATTGTATTTAATAGACATTTTTTATATAATCTGAAATAAATCATCGCTTAGTTTTGCTACTCTCCGCTAGATGGCTCTCGTAGGGAGGGTAGAACTAATATGTTAAGATTTTTGTAAATTTTTAAAAAGTACTCAAGTTAGGAAGAGAAAATATAACGGTCTTCCTAATAATAATAATAATCCTAATAAGTAGATACATGAATAGTTCAAGAAAAACTGTATGGCGATTAGTTTAGTAGGAGCAAATAAGTATGTGTTATGATTTTTGCAAATTTCTCAAAAACGGTGCAAGTGAGGAAAACCGTTATATTTTTCCTGTAATATTTAGGACGACATTAATAATTGGTAATTATGACACATTTTTCTGATCAGTAACTTCGGAGATAATAGGGGGGGAATAGTATTTTTTTAAACTTTTTTCGCCATAAATCAAAAACTATTTATTTAAGAAAAAAAATAAAAACGGTATTTTAATCAACAAATTAAGTTCTTTCATTTGATACCCCACTCGATATATAAGCCCTACTTTAAATTTTGAAAATCCCATTACGGAGCCCTTTAAAAAAAAAGTAAAAAAGGTACAAGATTTTTTTTATGTCCAATAAGCTCGGGTTAGCTACTTTTAACACTATTCCAAATTTCAAACCGATAGCAGCAGTAGTTCCTGAGATATCTGGCTGTGACAGACGGACAGACAGACAGACAGACAGAGTCGCACCATAAGGGTTCCTTTTTTACCATTTTGGTACGGAACCCTAAAAACCGGACAAGTGCGAGACGGACTCGCCCACCGAGGGTTCCGTACAAATTTGTAGGTACAATCGAACCAACTGAATCATGACCCACTTGCCTGATAATTCGTGTGAAACTTTCAAACTTGTAAGATCTATCGCGTATAATGCACTTACGACGTTTTAGGTACTAATAAAATTACGTCAATACAGGTCGCAGACCTATGCAATTTTAACCTTTGTTATCATTGCCATAAAACCACATTTCACACATATACAGTCATTGTTTGAATTTCGAGCTAGTTCTCGCTTATTCAACCTAAACTTTTTGATGATGGAAAAGATAAATTTAAAAAATGGGGTGTTCTACAAGTGTGTCATATTATGTCAAGTTGTCAGTCAATGTGAAAAAATAGAAATTAAATGCTTAATAATTTTTAATAATGGCTAATTTAGAAGAACAAAGAGCTCGGATTGTAGTCTTAAGTGAGGAAGGCTATGGCATACGGGAAATATCACGCGAATTGAATATTTCTCGGAATACAGTGAGGACCTGGATCAGACGGTACGCCGAAGAGGGCATCCTCGAGGACAGACGACGCCATAACCATGGCGTTCGCCGACTCACGAACGACCAAAGAGTGGACATGCAACACCATTACGAAGAACATCCTTTTACTCCCACCCGATATTTTGCGGCACAACATGACGTCTGTCTACAAACTATTAGAAATTATTTGCACGGCACTGGACTGCATTACAGACATTATGCTGAGAAAGTAGCCTTAACGGATGATCATAAAACAGCGAGAAGGAATTTTGCAAACGCTTATTTAGACTACGACTGGACTAACACTATATTTACAGACGAAAAAACATTTCGATCTTCTCAACACGGTCGCTTAACTTTGTGGCGTTACGATAACACCCGGTACACAGAAGATCACGTCCTAATCAGTTATCCGGTCGAATTTCAGCGAATATGTGGGCGTGGATGGGTATCGGAGGAGTAGGTGAGCTTGTCCATATTTCTTCTCGGCAAAACGCAATGAAGTATGTCGATCTATTAGAAGAATCTATGTTACCGACAGTGCGAACAGTTTACCCGCGTGAAGATGTGCCAGTATTTTCCTACGTTCATGACAACTGTCGAGTGCATACTGCCAGGGTAGTCTCAAATTGGTTTGATCTGCATAATGATGAAGTTACTTTGATTCCATGGCCGAGTAGATCCCCAGACCTCAACCCAATAGAAAATTTGTGGGGTTTGATGGTCCAAATGTGGGATAACAGAAACGAGAGAACAAAGGAAGCAATTGAGCAACATTGTAACGAAATTTGGGATTACTTGAGAGACAGCGACATTTGCAGTCGTCTAATAGGGTCAATGCGTGACCGATTACAAGCCGTTATCGATAACCATGGTGCACACACTAGGTTTTAGATACTGAATTTTATAATTTAAATTAGATCTGTTAAAGATTAAATAAAGTTTTTTTTCATTTCACAAATTTTATTACTCTTTTTACTTATATAGCTTGAAAGACCAACAATGGCAAGTTTCTGTCCTTAAAATAGTTATAGGAATGACGTGATTGAAACCTGTAATCTAAAGTTTATGCTGGCACTTCACTTGGCCGTATTTGCCCAAACATGACTGCATTATTTTTGATTTTATAGTCTAGAGAAATAAATGCGACTAATAGTTGAGCAAATTTAATACGGCCAAGTGAAGTGGCACCAGTACGTTCGTAGAAAACTTCCTATACTTACCTACGTAATACAGATAAAGACAGTAACATCATCTCTTCTTTTTCATATACGAGCTTAGTCGATATTGTCCGATTTATTTAACAGTGCACTCAGTAAATGTCAGTGTCTAATCAAATGATAACAAGTTCGTTACCAAGGAAATAATTCTTCAAGCGAATTTCGACCTACTTGCATTTAAGGGGTTTAGCAAAATAAGCTTATGGTGGGTCATGATTCAGTTGGTTCGATTGTACATATGATATAGTACCCTATAAATTTTGATTCCTTGGTAAAGTCTATTTTTTTATGATTTAATTAAAAATTTATAGTTCTAGATCAACGGAAAGTAGGCACCCTTTGAATTTTGGTTTCCTTGAGAGTGTCGAAATTTACGTTTTTTGCGGCATAAACGGCCATATATTTTTTTCACGTTAACTTAGAAGCTTGATTTTTTCACAGCTTCAACGGACCATAGACCCGAGTATATGGTTTTAATTTTAACTCGATACCTCCACACGTTCCCGAGATAAAGGGTCTTGACAAACGGAGAGACAGATAGACAGACAGACAGACGGACAACAAAGTAATCTTATAAGGGTTCCGTTTTTTCCTTCTTAGGTACGGAACCCTAAAAATATCTAAGTTAGTTTTTTTCACAAACATGATCTATTTTCTGTGTTTCTATAATCTGACTTACTATCGTGTGCTTCTTACCAGAAACTAATTTATTATTACCGGTATCAAGTTACAGGTACCATTATTGATTAAATCTCAATCGGCAGCTGTTATACTCGTCGTAGCTATGGATAACGATCCTTATGTCGCACGTACTTGGTCCACTTATTACCACTTAGGCGGTATAAAGGCATGGTGAATGAATTATAAATCACTTACGCTACGGTACGCCTCAGCATCGGAAGATTCTGAGCTCATATTAAATATCTTTTATCATGATAGATGAGCAAATAATGTAACGCTCACGTTATTTTTATGTCCTGCCCTGCCTACACTTTCGTATCAATTTATAAGAATGAACCACGAGTTATTTTGGGAAAGTTGTAAGCCGTAATTTTGTGCGTTTTAGAACGGTGACCCAAAAGATACGTTTATTTTTTATTTGTAGATGAACTTTTTAGTACACAATTTACCTGCTAGGAGACAAAAATAATATTTAATAATATTTATTTATTTAAACTTTATTGCACTTAATGCCGTAAGGGTGCCGTAATAGAAGTTTGTTGTCCAATTACTTACTCCCTTTTGTCATGTCGATGTAATCTCATTTCATTCTTATGGTTTTAACTATGCCGTATCAAACTTGCACTAATATAAATTGCAAAGATAAAAGAAATATTGATGCTTTTTTCTATACATTTTCATACAAAATGCCAGGAGCATTTCCACTATTTCTAGCCATGCATTCTGATAACTGGAAGGAAGCTAACGACTACCTATACTCGTACTCTGTACTTTTAGGTATTTAAAAAAAGGTAAACAAAAACCACGTGACACGGGTCGTTCAGCCAGTGGTATTGTGCCACAGATACAAAACGTTACTTTGATTGGCTAAACGACCTGAGTCACGTGGTTTTTTTGTTTACCTTTTTTTAAATACCTAAAAGTACAGAGTATAGATATGTATGATATATTATCTTCGATGTCTACCATAACTTATCATAAATAGCAATTCAAGGCTTATTAGTACATTGGCAGCGTCTAGGAGCTAACTGCCAGTTACTATAATTAATTAATAGGCTGATATACGACGCATAGTGGTTCTCCGCACACAGGCCATGTAATTAGGTATCTACAAACAATTCATCACGGCCGCGTCACCTTTACTCTATTGGATTACATTACACGCTTGAGATAACAGGAGTTAAAGGAATAATCCGATTACTTACTAGCACGGTGGAGCTATCCTACATCCTACTATAGTATATTACTTACCTAGGGCGTAATACGGTGTATATTAGGTTTAAGCCATTGTTGTTTCTTCCTATTTGCGATTCTACACAAAATAAATTTCACACAATTGAATTTAATCACATGCGTAATGCTTCACAGTCGTTATTTCTACGCAATCTTGTTTCTTCCTAGTAGCGATTCTACACAATATGAATTCCACACAACTGAATTTAATCACATGCGTTATACTTCGCCATTCTGTAATTATTATTTTTTAAATCTCATACATAACCGGGAGTCGAACCCGGTCGAAATTGGGGCGGAGAAATATTTTTTTAAAGATTTCGACTAGGAAAAAACGAGATAGTATAGAAGATAGATAGAATAAAAGATAAAGATAGTAGCGCGAAGTATAAAGCATGTGATTAAATTCAGTTGTATGGAATTCATATTGTGTAGAATCGCGAATAGGAAGAAACAACAATGGCTTAAACCTAATATAATCCGATAATACACAAAGAATGTATTTGAGATCGCAGATATTTGACATACCTAACTGCAATAAATATGCGATCTGAGGCTTTCTTTATTACCTTCCGTGTTAAGTACAAAATTTTACGTCTCCCCCAGGCCATGAAGTGAGATTTTCCGCACGCGTAGCGGGCGGTTATTGCCACTTTATGCCCAAGTGTGACGTAAATATTATAAATGTGAAAGTTTGTGCAGATATTTGGTGGAGGTTTTGATGTTTTTTACCAAATAACGCGGTAACAATTGCATCGATTGAGATGCAAGTGGCATACAAGTATACAGCGTGTAAGTCTAATACGGGCGATAAATTAAATCGGACATAGTATTCATTAGTGTAATCATGAAGTAAAAGGTTTTTTTAAGTTGCAGTTCATTACGACCCCATAATTATTTTTTTTTAAATTTCTCAGCAGCAATGTACTGTAAACATGGTTGCGGTACGGCGGTACCGAAATGTCAACGTAACTGTCAACGAGTGTTTAACATGAGTGTGTTTGCATTACATTGCGGGCTGATTTATTTTGTATGGACAAAATTATTGTTGCAACTTTAAGTAAATGTTATCTAATTACCTTCACTTTGTCCTATAACCGTTACCGTTAAGAGATTCGCCCGTATTAGACTTACACACTGTATACGACTATATACGTCCTGGATTGAAACATATGCTATTTCATATGCCAGTAAAGTTATCATGGGATACTAACGGGCACTTAACTCAGGCGCCGCCGCGAGTAAATGCTAGTAGGTATCGTATAAAACAGTGGTTCTTAACCTTTTAACGACGAGGGACCATTTGACAAAATGTGTGTCTTGCCACGGACCACCAACTAATGTAATGTACCTTAAAGGTAATTCGTTTTTTTTGAGTATAACACGGTTTTTTTTTCCGATGGCTTCGCGGACCACTTCGGCTGCATCCAAGGACCAGCAGTGGTCCGCGGACCACCGGTTAAGAATCACTGGTATAAAACGTCTGGATTTCAGGATAACGCTGTCAGCCGTCATCTGTAGGTTGCACGGAGTCTGTAGGTATATTATGCTCAAAAATCACAAGGGAAGAGAAAATGTATGGCCATCGAAAAGCAGCAATTTTTACGATATACATATGACATGTTATATGCATTTTACCTCGCAATTAACCATGCTGTTGGCTCGGCTTTAATTTATCTCCAATCAAGATTTAATTTGACTCGCAAAAGAATTGATGCAATGGTGTTAATTTTAAGCGTAGCAGTTATATAACAAAGCTTTACTAATTGAGTATCCTATATGTCATTATTATCCGCTCATAGTTTACTATATTTTTACCCGAGTGCGGCGAAGCCCAAGAGGAGGGTTATGTGTTTGACCTGTATGTATGTATTTCCGTTCCTATGTCCGCTAGTAACTACTCAACGGCACTACCGAATTTTTATATACACTTTTTTTTTATTTTAGGTAAACGTGCCGAATATTAAATTTAGGAAAAAATATACAGTATAATAAAGCTTCTATATTGTTAAGTTGTCACATAATCAGACGACCTCACCCCCATTTCTTGCATGCAGCCCTGAATTACAAGGGGAACAGACGAAAAATCGGTCGCCCTATTTTCACTTGGAAAGACTCTCTACATCATGACGTAACACACTTTACAAACAGAAGCCAGTTGTACTGGAAATCAATTGCACATCACAATCGAGAGCTCATCAAGAAATAAAAACCGGTCAAGTGCGAGTCGGACTCGCGCACTGAGGGTTCCGTACAAAATCTTCAGTAGATACGTGAATAATTCAAGAAAAATTGTATGGTGGGACAAACTTAACTTTGCTCTTGTAAAACTGTTGTCCCCATACATCGACATATGCCGCGGTTAGTTTATTAGGAGCAAATAAGGTTGTCTTACGATTTTTGCGAATTTCTACAAAACGCTGCAAGTTAGGAAAACCCGTTTATTTTTCCTGTAATATTTAGGATAATACTAATAATCGGTAATTATTTCAGATTTTTCTGTTCAGTAACTTCGGAAATAATAGGGGGGGAATGGTATTTTTTTAAACGTTTTTGGTCTTAAATCAAAAACTACACGTCTAATAAAAAAAAATAAAAACGGTTTTGAAATCTTGATATAAAGTCCTTTCATTTGATATCCCACTCGATATATTAGCTCAACTTTTAATTTTCGACATCCCATTTCGGTCCCCTTTAAAAAAAAAGTAAAAAAGGTATAAGATTTTTTTTCTATTCCATATAGGCTCGAATTAGCGGTTTTTAACACTATTCCAAATTTCAAGTCGATAGCATCAGTAGATCCTGAGATATCTTGCTGTGACAGACGGACAGACAGACAGACAGACAGAGTCGCACCATAAGGGTTCCTTTTTTACCATTTTGGTACGGAACCCTAAAAAGCAAAGTATATTTATAAGCACCCTGAAACTGACACAGAATCGGAGCCAGAAGCCGACGAAGAAGCCAACGTGCAAGAAGAGTCTACGCAGTGACGGAACTCGTCAACCCTTTCCATATATATTCACACATTTTATCTATTTATCTCCTATGACTACGATGCTGGTATTCTTAGTCGCCCCCTCTCCCCCCAACCTCCATCCCGATTGCACGAAGCCTACACTCCCCTCCCGTATCTATTTGGGCTCACTGGTGTCTCGGACAGGAGGGACGGTTGATCATGCCGAAGCGGTAAGACAACGGCGATGGAAACACGGGAGTGCTCGGGTGCGCCCCCCGCCGCGGAACCCGTAGATCCGGCCAGGGCCTGTTAAGTGTTCCTATACATCTCTGAACGACTATCGGTATCACGCCGGGCCGGCCGTCTGAGCGATTGATTCCTTTTTGGTCGTATTCCTGATTGGACATATTCTTGTTTCGGCACATTCCGTTTTCGGCATATTCTTGTTTCGACACATTTAAGTAAATACATTATACTATGAAATACTCGTGACTCTGCTTGCGTAATAAAATAAAATAATATTTTTTCGTAAAATATTTACCATTGGAAAATACTATGTTGTGTTTCTTTATTGCATGCAATTTATTGTATAACTACTATATATTTATGACTTGAAAATAAAAAATATCGATACCTAGGTTTCTTTTTATTTGTTGTATATAATGATTTATACCGAAAACGGAATGAGCCGAAACAAGAATATGCCGAAAACGGAATACGTCTAAACAGGAATGTGCCGAAACAAGAATATGTCCAATCAGGATACGACGAAAAAGGAATCAATCAACTGAGCAATCGCGATGAGCCTTGTCGTCCCTTCCTCTCTCGTGTGCTCGCTCAACGTCTCCGCGTCCTTGCAGCGGAACTGCTGGCTGGATGAGTCACCGGAACGGAAGTATACTAAAGCTTCTAGGTATTTTGTTTTTACGTTTTATTTAGGCATATTATGTCATCAAATTTTAAGTAGATACTTCAAATATTATATGCCTTAAGGCGTTAAGTCCGCCGATTGTACTTACTTATTATAGGTAGTGAAATAAAGTTTAAATAAATAATAATACGCTAAGCAATCGAGAACCTGAACATATAAATATGCATGTCGGCGTCAGGGGTAAGAGTCATCAGAATGTCCATCAAATTGCCTTAATCCGCAGTCGAGTGTACGCTTCCATCGGTTGGAGCTCGATAGTATCACTAACTAATCATAATAAACGAAGAAATGCAGTGAGGTTGGTTGCAATACAAAACGGCGTGTCTCTTCGCCCCGTAAGCTCAGTTCAACCACCACCGTCTCCCATTCCTTATCCAGAACAATTCACCGATTTTCTGACATGCTAAAAATTAACAACCATGACAGCACTAAGTCAATTTTGAATAAAACGTCATTGTATCGCAACCAAACACACTCAAGTATAGACAAACTTGACATTCCTTCGTAGTAGGCGAAACTCTGACGCTGCGACACGGCCATTCTGACTCACCACACGTCCTCGTGTGCGTAGTCTGAAATAAAAATAACTCTCGGCAGCAAAACATTATCGCTTCGGTCAATCCTGACCTATAAGGGTCTTACAGGAACCATACAGCAACCATAGAGCAACTACAAAATAAGTATCACATACACACAAACACACGCACACGCGCGCACACACACACACACACACACACACACACACACACACACACACACACACACACAATTATCCTCCAATGATCATCGCCTCCATCCGGCGGATGATACCTCCTAACGATCATCTCCTCCATTCGGCAGATGACCCTGCAGGAACTATCACCTCCAACCGGTGATGTTCCACTAACGATCATCTCCTCCATCAGGCAGATGACCCTGCAGGAACTATCACCTCCATCCGGTGATGTTCCACTCAATTCACAAAGATAGAACAATGTTCCAATTTCGGCCACAATAACTTAAACAACCTTAAACTAAATTTATTGCTCAACAGTTTCATTACTACCATCATCAATATCCATTACAGAAAAACCGTTAGGCATTTTTCTCAAGCGATCATGAGCATACTTATACTTGCGGTTGCCACTCAAAGCTTTCAAAATGTAACGGTCGCCTTCAAGTACTTCTATGACACGGTATGGCCCTTTATATTTTGGATCAAGCTTTGTCTGGTTCCGCTCTTCGTTTTTAAGCAAGACAAAATCACCTACACTATAGTTATTAAATTTCGCTTTTGTGCTGTCAAACCTCGACTTATTATACTCGGCGTGTCGTTCAACAACAAAAAGCATTTGCTCAAAGCAAAAATATCTAAAAAAGCCAAGAAAAGATTAATTAAGGTGTACATCTGGAGTATCGCTTTGTATGGCAGTGAGACATGGACACTGACACAGAAGGACCGAGAAAGGCTGGAAGCGTTTGAGATGTGGTGCTGGAGGAGAATGGAAAGAATTAGCTGGACGGAAAGAAAGACCAATGAAGAGGTTCTGAGCATGGTGAGGGAACAAAGAAGTTTGCTAAAAACAATCCAGAACCGGAGAGGAAAGATGATTGGACATCTGATACGACATGACACTTTCTTTGTGAACATCTTAGAGGGGAAAATTGAGGGCAAGAGAGGCAGAGGTAGACCAAGGTTAACATACTTCAATCAAGCGAAGGAGAAAGTCAGCGCCGCGTCGTATCAGGAAACCAAACAAATGGCGCAGAATAGAGTAGAGTGGCGATTACTCCACCGACAAGAGCGTAGCTCTTAAGTTTAATGATGATGATGTGTCGTTCAATACTTTTAACTGCGTCAGCCCTAACTTGTTCTATGTCTACAGTCTGTTCATCATCGTCAGTCAATAAGATGTCAAGAGGTCTCGCAACCCTACCAATCATTAGTTCTAGTGGGCTTGCTTTAATGACACGATTTAACGAGCAGTTTAAAGCCAGTTGTACATCAGGCAGCGCATCTTGCCAAGACTGATCGGTGGTCTCCACAGCTGTGAGCATATTTTTAAGCGTGCCCTTTATACGCTCTACCTACCCGTTCGCACGCGAGCTGCCTGTAGCTATTAAGTGAAGCTTTATGTGCGACGTATCACAAAACTCACGGAACTCCCGACTTGCGAAGCATCGCCCTTGGTCCGCAATTAATCTTACCGGAGCACCAAAGAGAGAGGTGCTGTTTTTTACAGCTTCGATACTACTTACAGTGTCAATATTGTGAGTGTGGTATAAGAGCACGTATTTCGTAAAGGCATCAATTAGTACAAAAACGTAGAGTTCTTGTCACTTTCACCGCTGAGCTTACCGGTCAAAATCTCACTATTTTAAATCCGTTTACAACTAAACTTGGACAAGACAGACTCTTTAGCAAGTTAGCACTCTGCTTTAGAACCATAATGAAAGGTGCGCACCGGAGTGACGTAAAATCCCAGTAGGTGCAGACAAGCTTCTCACACATTGACCCCCTTCTCCTTGGCTTGGCACGAAGACCCGTAGTGGCCCGTGACCGCCGTCCTCGAGCCTCGTCCTCGAGTGCGTCTGAAAAGAAAACATACCACCAGTAGTCTTTGTCATCACTCGGTCATGAGCGTATTTGTAAGTGTGCCTAGAGTTTAGTACTTTCAAAACGAAACACCGCTTTGTGATATCAAATGGACTTTTGAATTTGGGGCGAACTTTATTTAGTTCCTTTCTTGTTTAATAAATCAAAATAAAATTCAAAGCTAGAGTTCAAGTACCCATTACAACAAAACATTTTTCAAAAACTAAAATCAAGGAAAGTACCTCCTTTGCCCGGCTATCTCTGTAGCGTTACAGCCATCCCTGTGGTTAATCGACATAAAACCAACCCCGTGGTCCTATGCGACACATCCGATCACCACTGAGATCATTATGACTCCAAAGGACACTTGTCCTGATTACCAAATTTAAGAATCGTAATAAAATGGGTACGACTCACCAAATCGCATTGGATTTCCACACACTCGCGAATCTTGCAGGCGTTGGTGCCTGTTGTTGACTAACGCGCCTGAAGCGCTATTTGTTGTGGCTTCAAACCGTACTTCTTGAATGATTCTTCATTGTTTGTGACTATATTTCAAGGTGTTGACTGTCGTGCAGTGCAAGTGCCTCTTTTATTTCGAAGATCACAATTAATAGTGTTGCGGTCAAACTTTCTTCAGAGAGTGCATTTAAACAAAACCGGCAGTGTCGGATATTCTGAATACATTAACGTTGGCTGTGCTGCAGTTGCTAGACTTGCTTTGAAGGGAAGAAATTGACTTCTTTTCTTATAACAGGATTCTTCGATACC
Source organism: Eudemis profundana (assembly GCA_947034925.1). NCBI lineage: Eukaryota > Metazoa > Arthropoda > Insecta > Lepidoptera > Tortricidae > Eudemis > Eudemis profundana. The sequence continues at coordinate 4,145,230 of OX344802.1, read as the reverse complement.
CCACAACCGAATCCTTGATAATGATAGCTGATTAAAATTCAGTCGTGGAAATCCAAGTACACGTGTCGATTTTCTTGCTGGGATCGATTTCTGATAGCAGTATTTCACAGGAAGTTGATTACTTTGCCTTTCCACGAGAAGTAAAAATGTTTCAGTATTAGTTCCATTAAGTATGCACTCAGTGGGTAATAGGTACGTAGGCATCATGTAGGCGATACGAGTAAATCCCAACTTCTGATGTCGGCGTCAGGGGTAAGAGTCATCAGAATGTCCATCAAATTGCCTTAATCCGCAGTCGAGTGTACGCTTCCATCGGTTGGAGCTCGATAGTATCACTAACTAATCATAATAAACGAAGAAATGCAGTGAGGTTGGTTGCAATACAAAACGGCGTGTCTCTTCGCCCCGTAAGCTCAGTTCAACCACCACCGTCTCCCATTCCTTATCCAGAACAATTCACCGATTTTCTGACATGCTAAAAATTAACAACCATGACAGCACTAAGTCAATTTTGAATAAAACGTCATTGTATCGCAACCAAACACACTCAAGTATAGACAAACTTGACATTCCTTCGTAGTAGGCGAAACTCTGACGCTGCGACATGCATATATATATAATCTATATCTAGCCTAATTATTCCGGAAAAACTCATTATATTTATTGTTACATAGGTGTCCATTGTTTATTACGTAAATTAAAAGTTTCAAATAAAAACCGAGAGTGGCAGAGGTGCCACCGTTTAATATCCTACATTCGACAACGGCATTCAACCGAACGGAGCCAATCGTTAATTAAATTAAAAACTTACAGGCCCGGAAATAAGTTACCTTTTTCAGTAAAACACTATAAATCAAAGTACATTGACCCAAATGTGGACATTCCGTACGTGGCGCCTTTTGGAGAATGCAACAAAACTATGCATCCCCGCTTATCCTTATGCAGTTACAGGGAACGCGTCATTTCGTAATAATGCATAATACATTGCCGGTTTTTTATGGGTGGCTGTTAACAGATGTTAGCTGATGAGGTAATGTATGCGACGGCGAACACGGAGATAGTTTCGCGTCATCGTCACCGCGCGATTCTTAGAAGCATGACCAATTCACAAGTCTGGACTCTGGACAACTGCTATTTACCTTGATAACTTTCGCACGATTTTTTAGTATTTACAGTAATCATTATCATAGATTATCTTTATCAAATTAATCGAGTATTTTTTGAGTTGCCTATACTTAATTAAAAAATAACTTACCATAAAAATGCGCCTTATTAAAAATTCATAACAATCACGAATTATTGTGGCCATTTTACAATTGTGTAATTAATTTAAATTTATGTTTAACCTTCCCCCTTGATCGTAACTTTAACTTCACATTTTCAGTTTAATATTCGCTCTAACTTTTTTAATATTTCCCGCGCATTTTTTTTTAGACTTTGATAACTAGACTGAATGCCATCGTGAAGTTCAAATTTGGAACCAACGTGTGCCAGTGTTCAGCATGTGACTGCCGCTCGGTCGAATGGACTGGGCACGGGCGGCGTCGCCGACGAGACTCGCGTACTGAAATGCGCTGAGATTTGGTAGGTCATCTCGTCTCGCGTCATTATTCTCTTAAACAGTAGCTTTGCTTTAGTTAAAGGTGATTTGCATAGTGGGTCGCAACCGCCGTTCACATTGAAGAAAAGCATTTTTTTACTACTTTGCTGGTGGATTTCATTTTGTGTAATTAATTAGATATTTTGTAATAGTTCCACCATTGCTCACTTATTTCTTAAACCTTTTCAAAGAGATACACGAAGCATTACGTCGACCGTAGGCTGAATTAGCGTAATTAATTAATTAGGGACATTGTTTTGCCTGTCCCTTACCGTAATTCAGCCTACGGGCGACGATTACATCTTAGTCTTCGGTGTGAAAACCGCAGAATACCTAAATGCATAAAAACGCACCTTACTTAATACTTGAGAGTTTGTCGGGGTGAAAACGCATTTGTCACCTCTTGCTTCAAACTTTTTACCTGTTAGGTATATGGATGGCTGCAGTTAATACTATTTTCCATCAGGTAGACTGCATGCTTGTTTGTCAGTCGGTAATATGGAAATTAAAAAAATATATATACTGATAGTATGTATACAATATTCACCTAGAACTGACACAGTATTATTTTATTAGGTACTCTTAGAAATGTTAACGATAAATGACCTCAAATTATGGTAAAGATAAGTTTTGTTTGTAAATGTTATTTGACCGTTTGCACATCTATTTGAGTGTTGCAAGGATCAAACTTAATTTTTACTTGAATTCAAAATAATCGCGTAATGAATGAAAATTTTATAAGACGAATGAATAGAAAGAAATAATCCTCTAATTATTAACAGTATTACTGGCAAATTTATATTGAAATAGTTTTCGTGACAAGAATCGTGTAATAAAATGGCAGCATGTTTTAATTTTTGGTAACTTTGAGTTTTGTCCCTGGTCACCCAATTTTTGACAGTCAAGATGCGTGTTTCTATTGTTTTATTTATCGTTTATATTTTTTTAAATAAAACGTAACGTAGCGGCATTAAGTATTTGGCGCAATTAATCATGTTTTACTAACCAGTGATAAACTGTAAAAATCCCATATAGTTTAGAAAAATGAATCCTCCTCCATCACCATGGAAGAAACCCAGCGAAGTAATGCAGCTGCACAAGCTGAAAAAACGAAAATTAGCGTTACAGGTATAATAAAACTATTTAATAATGAATGGACTTCTAAATTTATTTTATTCTCGTCGCATATTAACACTAAGAAAGCTATTAAAAATGTATTACATTACAATATTTTCTCTTGAAGTTTTTTTTATTATCCAACACAGGAACGTATGAAACATCCATCAGTTGCGACCACTGAGGAGCCAAGCAGTCAGAACACCAGTGCCTTGGATTTTTCTAGACTTCTAGATGGAGATAAAAGGAAAAATCCATTTTCAAAGTAAGGTTTTGCTGTGCAGTTCGCATAACCACACTTAACACTTTTACGACCAAGAAGCGCCTAGAAGACGTTTGTAACTTTTGCTCAGATGCCGACCAGTATTGCGCTGCACATTGTTGGCTTTATTTTTGGGGTGAAAGTGTTAAAGAGGTCAATTTATCCTAACTGTTCTGAGACTGTTATTTTATCATATTTCAACTTATTTACAGATCAAATAACCAGCAAACCAAAAAGGCGAAAACTGAGTTTTCACCATTGGATGAATCAAATGATAAAACCTTGTTTGCCTTGCTCAAGCTACCTGCGGTTGTAGAAAAGCCTGCACAAGAGTTAGACACCAACAAATTAACCACTTTCTCAAATCTATTGCAAAAATTCACTGCTGAACATTCAGTGGAAAAGGTAAGTGCACATAGTAGCAGGCGATCCGTCTGCTTGTTTGCCCCTATGACATAAAAAAAGTTAGTTAAAAAGACATGTATCTTGCTTCACCACCTGTATCCTTAGACATGGATCCATATATTTGAACCTTAACTCATTCATTGCCAAGAACCTGACTATCGGGTTAATTTTATATGAAAATTCGGGAGCTTCACATTGAATGTGTACATATATAATGTCGCCCCCATGCTAAACTTACAAATGTGCAATTTTGGTGAACATGGATTTTAGATTTAAACCTATACAGATTATGATCAAATTTGCGAATTTCTCAAAGTGGTAGATTTGTGAGTTTAGCATGGGGGCGACGATAAATATGGAGGTTAAAAAATTGCTAAGCTAAATTTTGACACTGCTTACCCTGGGGTTATGGTATTTCTTGTATAGGCCAATACCGAAAAACCAGTATTATCCATACAAATAAAACCGGTATTGCATGCCCTAGTTATAATTTTTTAACTAAGTATACAAGAGCAGCCTTCCTGAATTATGCAATGTCACCATAGATGACTTAATCTCAGACCAGACCCAACTTAAAATTTAACAAATGGGTTGTCTGTAAGAAAATTAAATCCAACTTACAGTGTATTATTTGAATTTAAAAAATCAGCCTGTATATGATTATAAATATAAGTGCTTATTCTTTGGAACATTATTTTTGTTAATAGTTTTGAATTTCATTGATGCATCATTTATAGAACTTACGTTTGAAACATTATTTGAGTTACCATTCGCTTTTTGGTGAAGTGAAAAACATTGTAAGGAAACCTGCATACATCTGTGAACAAATTCAAAGGTGTATGTGAAGCTCCCAGTCTGCACTGGGCCAATGTGAGGACTACAGCTCTCCTGTCCTATGACTATACTTTATATCTTTACTTTTAGGTATTTAAAAAAACGTAAACAAAAAACCACGTGACTAGGGTCGTTCAGCCAGTGGTATTGTGCCACAGATACGAAACATTACTTTCATTGGCTGAACGACCCGAGTCACTTGGTTTTTTTGTTTACCTTTTTTTAAGTACCTAAAAGTACAGAGTATAAAACCTGACTAACCTCTATCACAGTATAATACAGTAATTTTTCTTCCTACAAAATGTACATCGCGCGCTTAAATGTGTGCGCGCCGTGAACGAACACACTACAAGCAAAGAATTAAGAATGCTCCAGTATGGATCGCACTCACACAGACGCGCGATCGTATGTCTGTGTAAATAAGTTTCGCGCGCTCCTACACGGCGGAAGTTTGATTTCTTATTTGTCTTTATACTTTGCCTCTATGGAGTTGTATATGTAGAGATTAGCCAGGTTTTAGATATAGGATGGCAGAGGTCATTGACTCTCATATATGAGATTACGCCAAGATTGATTGATTGTTCCAAGTAATGAAATGAATATAGGCTAATGATGATTTGAATTTCAGGACGTTGCTGTAAAAAAATGCAAGCGTCTGCCAATTGATTGGGCACTCAAGTCACGGGTCAGATTAATGTCACCAAAGCCCTTTGCATGGACTGCAAAGCTAAAAGCCAGTGAAGAGGCATCTGGTATCACCGGGTAAGTACATTACTCTATTTATTGTTATAATGCTCTGCTTTCTCTCTGTCTCTTCAGCTCTCAACACTTGGTTACAAATCTTACAATGCCAGTGGGTGGAATTTTGTTGGTTAATGTAATCACCATATTTCCAAAGCCCTTTGTTTTCTTTATTCGCAACATTTTTAACAGTAATTGTTGAAGAAAAATTAAGCTAACTTTACCTGGCGTGCTAACAAATCAATTTCACATTCACAACCTTTGTTTTATTTTCTCCTCATGACTGAAGGTCATCACCGCATCAACTGATTTAAGCACCAAAGCTTACGGTTTTTCTGGAATAAATTGCCTTAACAGGCCTCCTCCACACATCACCTTCCGTGATCCCTGTTTCCTTTCACTGATAAATACAATGCCTCGGTGTCAGGTTCGTCCGGTGCCTGGACACGACGAGCTCGTCGACATTAGATACGTCTCCACGCGCCCGTTTCCACCAGACGTGCTTGTACTGGCAGCACCCTCAACTGCCCTGGCTGGAGCTGTTCCCGCGCGCCCCGGGCCGCGTGTCCGCCACTGGCTTCCTGGCTACCAACGAGGACCTCAAGCAAGCCCTCCTCGCCGACTGGACGGAGAGCTTCCGGTCGCTGTTCCAGGTGAGAAGTGCAACACTAGCTCCCACCAGACTTGCACTGCAGTACCCGCAGGTGCCGTTGCTGGAGCTGTTCCCGCGCGCCCCGGGCCGCGTGTCCGCCACCGGCTTCCTGGCCTCCAACTGGCCACAAACCTCAAGCAAGCCCTCCTCGCCGACTGGACCGAGAGCTTCCGGTCACTGTTCCAGGTGAGATGTGCAGCACTAGCTTCCGAGTGAAGTGGCGTGTTCTTGTGTCGGAGGCCAAGACTCATTTTAGGTCTTTGCACCAGCCTAGTTAGTTGGCTCCTACCAGATCTGCTGCTCTAACAGTATCCGCAGCTACCGTAGCTGGAGTTTTTCCCGCGCGTTCCCATCCACACAAAATGGCGACGCCATTTCATCAGGGATCCCCTTGTTTCCCATAAAGTTATAAGACATACTGTATTGTCAGTCATGATTATCGAGTCATACAGTAAATATTTATTTCTCTAAAATTATAAAAAAAATATCTTTATGATATTTCAAAACCATATGGAAACCGATAGGTTAGGTTAGGTTTGTTTTATAACAATTCTGAAAACTTATCGGTTACATAGGCTTTACGACTTTCGATAGTTATGACTAATCTGTATGACTTAAAAATTATGGGAGACAATATAAACCCGATTCATCATCATCCGCCGAAAGACGATTTAGGCTTTTCTCAAAAAAATACCACTGTCCGATCCGGTCCTGGGAGTTGTCCTTGTTTAGCCTCAATAAATATTCATATGAAGCCTGCACTGCATTACCGGATTAGTCCACAGGCACTTTAAGCGATCTGGTCACGGTGGCGATAAAAAATCGTGCAAAGTCCATGTCTATGTAACATAAAATCTATTGAATCCAATTTAAAACAACCGTTTATTGCAGTTGCTACGCGCGCGGCACTGCCCGTATTTCTACGTGTGCGCGAACACGTTCACGTGCCTGTTCCGCGCGGCCGGCCTGTGCGGCCTCTCGGAGCCGTGTGCGCTCGTCAGCCCTACCACGAGGGGCTTCCGACAGACGCTCCGACAGGAAGGTAAACCATCAACCTTTCAGCCTCACGATGGACAAAAAAATAACAAAGAATTAATTTTCTTTCTCTCTTTACTATTCCTTAACAAACTGTTACAATGTGATGTATTTTTTAGATTAAGGACCTCTGTCGGGTACGGACCTCCTCCATATATTTCCATTCCTCCCCGTAGACGGACAATTGAGCTGTAAACTCTACACCTACAACTGTCTATGCTACTATGATATAAGCTCTAGCATAAGGCTTATCTGCTTATGGATTGCAACACGAGTTTCTCCACGCGGCTTTTCCCGCGTAATTCACGTTATATCGCGGGAACTCTTTATTGGCATATAAACCATTCTATGTTTCAAATCAGGACTGATATCATCTTAATCCATATTTCATCTTGATCCATTTTATTGTTACCGCGTTATTACCTAACAAACATCCCAACTTACAAATCTCTACACATGCAAACATCTTCACAAAACTGCCACTTATAATATTGATCGGAAGTAGAATTTTAAAACATTGCAATCACATGCTAAGTCTAACAAACGTCTAATCAATCAACTTGGTACGTAGCCTCTAACCCAGGGTTTCTTAAACTGTGGTCCGTGGACCCCTTAGGGGTCCGTGATTCGTGATACGAGAGCCGAGGGTCCGTGGCTTGCATACAATACAAACTTTCATGTGCCCTTGATTTTCTTATTCTCTGATTATATTCGGAAAGGGTCTGTAAGGTTTTCGAAATAATGTAAGGGGTCCGTGACCAAAAAAAGATTTAGAATGTCTGCTGTAACTAGGGTTGCCAGATTGAATTACCCTATTTATCGGGAGCACGAAACAATATGTCGGGATTTTGAGACTTTGGTCGGGAGATGCCCCGCGCGCTCTACGCGCGAGCTTTTTTCCCGTTAGTCTGAAAGAGCAGAAATTTTCGCTGGCAGGACCACTTTGAGTGGATCGGACTAAGTTTTAAAATGAAGTCGTTTGTCGGGAGATTTTCTTCTTTGTCGGGAGTCAGGAGAACATACAAAAAATCGGGAGACTCTCGCCAATTCCCGACCATCTGGCAACCCAAGCTCTAACCTAAATATGGTATGTCAACAGATGTAGAATTCACAATGCCGCTGCGGCCAGACAAAAAGCGGCTCAACACCTCAGACGAAGAGAAACCAAAGAACTCGTCGTTCGACAGCTGCTACGATACCATGGACGACACAAACATTAAGCAGGAGAGAGAGGACTGTTCGGGGGACGAGGAGGACCCCGACGTGTTCCTGTCCCAGCTGGGGCTGGAGACAGCTGTGCTCAACAAGATCAACAACACGCAGGTTTATGTGTAATCTTTTTGTTTATCGAAGCGGTCCATCTTCTAACTACTTACTGCTTCCCTCTTTGTCAAACGGAGCCCGAGTGTGGTCTGACTCTCACATAATGTTTCTACAAACACGAAGCCTTTCAGGTTTAACTTTATTCCTAACAATAATGCCTCGGTTCTACTTAGGCCTACATGGTTCCTTACTAATAAGCAGCCTAGGACTGCCACATCAGTTACCGGTCCTAACTATATCCGCGTTACATCTTACAATTTTACCAACGTGTCCTACGATCGGTCGCGAGCCGAGTTAAGGAGTGTATTTTGAAAAGGGTTTATCTCTGTATAAAAAAAAACCATAGAAAAATAAACCACTTTCAAAAGACACTCCTCAATCGCAAGAGGTGTAGGTAAATTTCTATCCTCTTCCCAAACATCCAACCGCGACACAGACCAAACGCAATATGTTAAATAATAACCTTTTATAAATCTATATTAATAATTTAGCCGGGCCCTACGGTAGACCTGAACGAAAAGCGTCTCAAAAATTAAAGCGTAAAAAAATAACACTTTCGAATCGACAACTTATATTCGCAAAATTCGTATAACGCAGAAATAAGCGTATAAAGATGTAAAATAATGCGAATAATACCAAAAACAGTCGGCCATGTTTGCTTGCGTCAATTCGAGTTCGTTCGGAAATTGTCACAGTTTAGTGCAGGGGTACGTAGCATGCGACTATAACTGCGGGCGCGGCTGTACATACTTGGCATGGGTAAGAAACCCGTTTTTTATTTTAATTAGAATAATCATACGTTTCCATAATTTTATTTCAAAGAAAACAATCTTTAAACGGGAAAATATTAATAAGTTACTGACATAACTGAAAAATAATATAATAATATTGTACAATATTATTGACACATAACCCAAAAAAAGTAACAAACGTTGGCAAAGGTGTCAGATAAATTTCTAAACGAAAAAAAAGGAATAGGCACATTTGTTTTTAATCCCTCTGATGGTGAAGTGGTAAGTTAGGGCGAAACTCTGTAAGGGCTTTTTAGGTTTTCTTAAATTTATTCTGACATCAAAAACAAATTAAATTATACCCGTTTTTGGTACAAAGATAGAAATTTGAAAATCAATGTTTATCATTTAGGTGAAAACAAAAAAATTACCAGGCGTTTGAAATATTCGACCATAATAAAAATAATGCAGGTCTGAATGTTTTTACGGTTCCGTATCAAAATTGTAAAAAAGGAACCGTTATGGTGTGACTCTGTTTGTCTGTCCGTCTCTCATAGGTCAGTCAGATATCTCAAACGATTGCTGCGATCGATTTGAAATTTGGAATAGTTTTAAAAGTCGCTAACCTGAGCTACCTACTGGACATAAAAAAAATCTCTTATACCTTTTTTTACTTTTTTTAGGGGGCCGAAATGGGAGGTCGAAAATTTCAAGTTGTGCTATTGTTTTAAGTGGGGTATCAAAAGGATGGAGTTTATTTGTAGATTCCAATACCATTTTAAGTTTTTTTCTTAAGCATTTACTTTTAGATTTAGGACGAAAAAAGTTCAAAAAAATACCATTCCCCTCCTTCCATTATTAATACATATCTTCGAAGTTACTGAACAGAAGAATCTGTAATAATTGTCAATAATTAATATCAACCTAAATATTATTTAAAAAAATAACGGTTTTCCTAACTTACACAGTTTTTTAGAAATTTGGAAAAATCGTAACACTTACTTATTTGCTCCTACTAAACTAAGCGCCATACAGTTTTTCTTAAAATATTCACGCATCTATTTACGAGTTTTTCATGTTTGAGGTAGGAATAAGAACGTTCAAATATGATTTCAAAAATTTATTTTCTACCTACGGGGAGCAACAATGCCGGTTAATTTTACCTCCATAAGATGATTCCGTAGTTTTTGAAGAACATGGTAAAATTAATAAGACAAAATTTAAGGTTTGTCAAATCACGCACGCAGCAATCAAACCCAATCAGAAACGTAGTAAGCGTAAAAAACTGACAGAGCGGGAGGGCCTATATAATCCGGCACACGAGGCATTCTAATCCGGCCCGCGTATAGAAGCCTCCCCTGCCTGCACAGTAAAGTACCTACAGATGTGAGACACACAGCACCCCCAGGACGAAAAAGATTATACGTAACTTCAAGTCGACCATGTCATGTAGCCCGCGCGACATTTTCAAAGGTGCTGTACGGCCCTCTGGGAAAAAAGTTTGGAAACCCCTGATGTGAATGCTTACCCCTTAGGTTGAAGTAAGACTACGCCGGCCACGTCTGTAGTAAGTATCCACATAGGCGGGCTAAACTGGCTTCGAACTGGGTGTGACATGTTGAATGGACAGGACCGGACTGGGCTCCGACTCCCCACGAGTCCGGGGCCCAATAACAACAACCACAAGCCGGGGGCCCGGCCCGTGCGGGCCCCGCGGCGGCTAGGAAAACTGGAAGACACCACCTTAACTATATGGCCAGTCCGACGACGCTAGAACAGGCCGCGGCGAAGATAGTGGGACGACCTGAATGTATTTCTTAACGGCTGTCCAAAGTTAGCTCGGGACCGGGACGGCTGTCATATTTTGTAATTCACTGTCATATTTTGGACGAGGGCTTAAATTAAATATTTAGACCATGTTGGGGTGGGGTGAGCCTGAGGTACAGGCTGGGTGGCGAGGACGTAGCATGCCACGGTGAAAATAGCAGGACAACCTAGACGTATTTTTAACGGCTGGTCAGGGTGGTCCTTCCTTTGGTTTGGACCAGAACCATTGCAAGCGGGATAGATTTGCCCTTCAGCTTCAGTGGGACATTAATAATTAAACTTAAAAAATAGGATTTGGCTCTAGAAGGGGTAAAATTATGAATAGGAATCTGTTATTTCAGATATTTGAAAGTAAAACTTGGTATATAAATTACATACCTAATACATTAAATATTCGTGATGTTCCCTCAATTTCAACAAAACATAACTACATAGAGAACCCACTTTCTTAGATGTCGGTTAAAAATAAAAGGCTTCGAAAGATAAATAACAAAATGTACCTAATTGAAAAGATTCTTGGTAATGCTATTTCTAAGGAGGTGAAAGGGTTAAATGGGGTTTGTAATTTTTTACATTTTACCCGGGCGAAGCCGGGTTTTCAGCTAGTAAATAAATAAATAGCATGGCGACAATCCTACACAAATCAACCTAGTCTCAAACTAAGCAATGCTTTTATTATGGGTACTAGATGACGATATATATACTTATATGGATAGAAAACATCCAAGACTCCGAAACAAATACTCGTGGTCATGGCACTAATATTTGTCCTTACCAGGATTTGAACCCGGGACCTCTAGCTTCGTAGGCGGTGTCACTCTTACTAGGCTAAACGTGTCGTTGGCGGTGAAGATATACTACACACACGCACTGGTTTCTGTTACCGATAATCCGATATTAAATTTTTTGTTCGCTAGCAACTTCGTACAGAAGACGCACTGTCTAACAAAACCCACGTTCGAGTCACTAAAATACGCCGAATCGGACCTTCTCGCTCTAACTCATAACGCGCGCTCTTTCTGGTCGCCACGCCCACCGCTAGGGTTGTCGACAAAAATAAAATTATTATTATAGCTTGACTTTCCTAGTGAATTAGAGGTAGTTAAAAAAAATATTTGCGTGACGTTATATAACTACTTTGATACACGTCGTCATACATACTTACATACCGGTCAAACACATTACCCTCCTTTGGGTTTCGCCGCAGTCGAGTAACATACATAGTTACGTACATACATACATGCCAGTCAAACACATAACCCTCCTTTGGGCTTCGCCGCAGTCGGGTAACATACATACTTACGTACATACATACATGCCAGTCAAACACATAACCCTCCTTTGGGCTTCGCCGCAGACGGGTAACATACATACTTACGTACATACATACATACTGGTCTAACACATAACCCTCCTTTGGGCTTCATAGGTTTCGCACACCGGCGCTGCCGGGTGTCGGCGCAGCCTTGCGCTTGCCTAATGCATTAGGCAATGAATAATAATAATTACCGCGAAACAAAATCGCGGAGTGAGACACGCCGGGCACCGCCCACAAGTAATCTGCTTTGCCCTAAGGTTAACTGGTTGAGAATGCCTTATGGCATTAAGTTCGCCTTTTGTACGATAAGTTTTCTTTTATGCAATAAAGTTTAAATAAATAATAAATCCCCGTGTTTTCATCAGGCGCGCATATTGAACAGCGCGGAGAGCAGCGTGGATAGCGCGGCGGAATCCCTCGTGTTCGCGCGCGGCGCCGACGCGCAAGCGTTGTTCAACTTCCTGCTCAACTGCAAGTCCGTGGTGGGCGGCACCGGGCCGCTGGCCGGCGTGCCGCCCACGCTGCTGGCGCCCACCGCCTTCCACGGCGGCGCGCTGCAGTCCCTCAAGGTAAACTATAAAGACAACCAAGTCACGGTATACGGTATATTTCTTCCTACAAAAGGTACATCGGGAGCGCGCATGTGTGCGCGCCGTGTACGGACGCACCACAGGCAAGGATTTGAGCATGCGCGAGCATGCCACAGTACGGCGTTCACTCACACAGACGCGCGTCGTGCGGCCGAAGTCGTACTACTTGGTCAAAGTATAAAGACAACCAAGTAGTACGACTTCGGCCGTTTAGGAGCGCGTGACACGTGTTTACACAGACGCACGAGTCTGTGTGAGTGCACTCCATACTGTGGCAGGGGCGCGCAGGCGCAAATGCTTGCCTGTGGTGCGTCCGTACACGGCGCGAACACATGCGCGCTCCCGATGTACCTTTTGTTGGAAGAAAAACTACCGTATACCGTGCTCAAGGTGTGTCTGTCTCAGCGTTGCCAGATTTTTGCCAAGTCGGGATTTTATAACTTTTTGAGTACAAAAAGCGGCTACCTTTCCCTAAAACAAAGTGTGTCTTCCCCAGGTCCGCGAAAGCGTCCTACTCTCGGACAACAAGAAGTACTTCTCTATAGAGCTGCGCGGGCCCATTTTGCCGACCACAGTGCACTCACTATTCGACGTCCTGAAAGCGCCCGGAGCACAATTCAGCGCCACATTTGCCCATTTGGCGCCTACGCTCGCCTTCTCATGGGCGGCCGCCAGCATTGCCCAAGGTAACTTCTATAGACGTGATCCTTGAGAATCTCCATGGCTGGCACAACCATATTACGAACCCGATTTTTTTATCGTTGCTTTTTCGTTTTATTGCTATCATTAAAGCATCGCCTTTCCGGCGAGCGCATGTAAGTAAATCGGAAAAAGATAGTGGGTGAATCAACTTTGTTTTGCTTTATGCAAAGATTGCTCTTTCTCCTTATTTATTCAGCTTTTGCATGTTATAAAATGATTTAAATGTAACAAGATCTTACGGGTAAGGCTCAAAAATTGGGCTTATGTAACATAAAAGTAACTAAAAATATATGTTACTGAGTAACTTAAAAGTTACATAAAAGTATTCTAAAGGGATATTCACAATGTCTACAATACAAACACTTTTTGTACTAAGTGTTTATTTAAGAGATCAAATAGGTATATAAGGTCCTAATTTATTAGTTTCAGATATTTTTACAGCTGATAGTACTCGGTCTCTGGAGTATATTAAAGCATGAATCATTATAGGTTTTTTTTGGAGAAAAAGGAAAAACAAATTTGCTACGTAATAACACCCTGTTAATGTGATTACTAAATGAAAACTCATTGAAAAGATTCTAGTAGCTCTTTTACGTACCACTTGACTGTAACTGGCCACTTCACGTAGATAAATTAAAAGACATTTGCAGTTTTCCCGCCGAACCGTTACGACATTTACGACAACAAATTGTTGATATGACAGATAGTGTTATTGTGACATGTGATATAATGCACATGATGATTTATTTAGACGAAATTATAATAAATTTTATTGTTAGGTAAATGAAATCAGAAAAGTTATATGAAAAGATTTCTGAATTTCTATTTAAAGTTAATTATTTTAATGTAAAGTATAATGTGTTAAAATATCTGCAACTAATAAATTAGGACCTTATATACTTTGGTACATTTTTGAACAAAGATGAATAAGTAACTAAAGGCTGATAAACAAAAGCTGTCTTCACAAATAAAATTAAATCATAATTTTTCCCCGGATTACTTGTTATAATCATTGTAATTATGTAAAATAAAATAAAAAACACGTTACTCTTCTTTGTGTTGCGCAGTTGGGTATAAAAATTAAAACAAACCAAATATTTTAAACTCAAAAACCCGACTGCAAGAACTTGTAACTGAAAAGAAAGCGTGAACAAAGCTTTACTTTACTTTTATGTTACGTAACTTAAAAATAAATTAAAATGGTAACATATGTAACTTAAAAGTAACATAAAAGTTAACCTCTATTCACTTTCATTTGCATTATATAGAACAATAACAAACATATTAACTCGAACACGACACCTAGCTATAAACTAATATGAAGATTATATTAATAATGTATTACGTAATACAAAACAGAACAAATTTACCATGAAATTCACTCGTAACTTTTAAATTCCATAAAAAATCCTCGGCACAAGTTGAATCGTCGCACTGAACTACCCACAAAATGGCCGACCAGTGAGAGGTATACCAAGACTAAAGAATAAATAGTGTTGCCGTTATAATGAAATCAAATTCCGCAAATCAACTGCTAAAATAGCAAGACAGAACGGTTACTTAAATTAAGTAACTTAAAAGCTTCAATATGTTGACTTGTCTTATGTTACACGTAAATTATTATTTTAAATGGGCAATGCTAATGTTAAAGCTCGAAAAACGTTGCATTAATATATGACAGTTATAAAAAAAACTCCAACATATCAGTATAATATCACAAAACTAAAAAACGATAATTACAATCTTTCAGGAACATTTTTGGGACATTTTTATTTGTATGGAAATCGATGTAATTGCATAAAAGAAAAAAAAATTGGAATACAAACACAGAGATTTACATTTGTTAGTGGACTAGAACTAGTAGAAAAAGTTTTGTATTTTGCACGGAAAATTAAAAAAGTAAAATTTTGTAATTACTTTTCGTAAAAACAATGCCGGACGCTTACAACTCACGAAATCATCCCTTTTTTACGGCCTTACCCTTACATCTAGAGAAAGATTAGGTAAAAATAAAAATCGTTTTTAGCAAATAAATAGTGTGACCCAGCGGACGAACCCTTATTTTCATACAAAAGTGGGGGACAGCTATGTCCGCTGGGTCACTGCTTATAAACAAGTTATAATAAACAAATTATAATAAAAAATATTTGCATTACGCGCAGCTTTATTATCTGTCTTTTAAATGAGCATACACTTTATTCGAAAAATATCCGAATAAAGATTTCCTTTCAATTATAGTCGGAGAAGGTGAAATTTTGTTGGCAAAGAAAAGTTGATTCACCCATATGCGGGTTGATAACATCGTCGGTCATGTAAAATCTCGTATGGATGATATCAAGAATCCAGCCTCTTAGTCGTCTGGCTAGCGGATGGAAGTCCCTATTCCAAGTACTATATTCCTTCAGCGGGAGATTTGCTATTTCTACTTCAGTATTTATCCTGCCCACTCGAACCTCTTACGTATGGAACTAAATCGGAGCCGTCTTCGTTTTCAGATGAATCCTCAAAAGAGAATGAGCCGAGCCATTTTACCAAAGCCTTCAACAAGGAGAACCTGTCAGACTGCGGGATCAGTGAAGAGATGCTACAACATTTCTGCTCAGCAGACCCTAGCGTCGTCCAGCCCTTGGATAGCGTCAAATACAACGCCGAAGATAATACTTACACGTGGTGACCTAGTTTAATAGTAGTTTTATTTTGACTGACTGATATTTTGTGTGAATTGTACTGTAATGATCATGAATGTAATATATATATATATATTTGTACAACTTGCTTGTTTTTTACCCAATCGATCACACACCACACTAAGACGAAGTCATACCGCTAAGTGATATACTAAATTTATACCGGCCATTCTCCAGAAATAAATGTCTGCGTCTAATTCACGCGTCTCCATACATTAAGTATGAAAACAGCGACGCGGTAATTAGGTGACCGCAGACATATTTCTGGAGAATGGCCAATGATATTTTATAAGTAGATAGGTTACAAGCACTCCAAAAGTGAAGCACTGAAACCACGATAATTGTATTGGTGCCCTTTTTGTAGTGGGTAGTCACTCGCGGGTCGGTCAACGAAACGCACGACGATGTCAAGGGTGAATATTTACAAGATTCACAAAAAAAATGCCGTCGTGTGTGATCAGAAAGTGCACCAATCATAGCAAAAAGTGCAACAAAGCGCAAGGGATCACATATCACCTGTAAGTACGCTGAAATAATTTAATTTTATCATTTTTATTATTTTATTTTTCAAATACGACGCCATCTTACTACCATAGAGGTCATTTGAATGAAAGAGACAAACTTACGTCTTTGACAATGAGAGTGACAAGGATAACCAACCTTCTGCGTGCTTAATCTGCGAGCGCCGAGCAGGCTCCGAGTCAATCCGAAGGGTTCACTCGGTGACGTTTAAAAATTAATCGCGCAAGTAACAAAAAGCTAGCTGTCTCTTTTTTTTGCATTATTGTAACTATGCCATCTCTTTTATGCAATCTGTTAATATGTGTGAGTATGTACACCGTACAGTGAGGTACCAATGTGTGCTGCTGCTTTCTTGGAAGCATATTTCTCAGCTGGCGAGTATGCGTATAACGTATCTTCTTATAAAATATCATTGAGAATGGCCGATACCAGCAATACGCGGCGTAATCGTATCTTAGCTTATTTTTTTTGTCCCGTTGTCCTACCGTTCTAAACACTGGGTCTACATGTAATTTATTTTAACTATGATCCCACCGCACTAAGTGGTAAACATTAATTGAATACTAGCTATTTCGTGGTGCAAGTACTTTTACAGAACGGTAAATATGTTATACAGTCAAGGAATTTAATTTCCTACCCTTTTCATTGAAATGTTGTTAAGCATTCACAATGCATTAAGGTCGAAATTTCTATTTCAGTAATAGTATTTAAATGTCAATACGTATTATTTGTCACTGCATATAAAAGATAACCTCTTTGCGAAGTCATTTGCTCATCTAATTACGAATACGTGTCAGTTGGTGTCAGTGTCAATCGAGAACATTTTAAAATAATTCCGAATCCAGACTCCGGAAAGTCTACCATAAACGTCGATAATCTATATTTCGTTAAGTGCGTTCCTTTCATTCGAATATTGCAAGAGCGAGAAAGATGGACTTTCTTCGAATTTCGATTCCGCGGTTGTCGACCTTTTTTGATAGTGCCTTGACGTTCCAAATTTCAGTTCACCATGTCAACGTTGTTAATCTGTTACCTAGTTACTGACACAAACAATGCGTGTGATATGTCAAAGTAACGTCGTAGTCTAGCTAGCTCTTATGATGACAGTATGCTATACGATATTGGACCTTAGGTGGGTTGCAAATTAAATTCCTTGACCGTACCTATGATTGCATTATTTAGTAAAATATAAATAACTAGCTGTGAACCCGGCTTCGCCCGGGAAAAATGTAAAAAATCACAAACCCCCGTTTTACTTCCTTAGAAATATTTTCTTATTTTTAACAGACATTACAAAAAGGAGGATGTTGAACTGATGGCTGAGTTCCAAACATTAAAATAATGTTGAAGTCGTTTTTGGTTTAAATTATCCAAATTAAATTATTGTTGTTACACTATATTTCCCGTTAGTGAGCACAGCTCTCCCCTTTAAATTAGAATCGCCCCGGTCCAGAGGCGGCGTTAGACGTAGGCGACGTGGGCCACCGCCAACGCCACGCGGTCCAAGGGCCCTCGCGCCTCGAGGGCAGCACAGCAAAAAGAGCTTCGTCACCAGTTAATAATACCATTAACCGTCTTCATGGAACAGCAAAGGGCCTCGCGAAATATCTTTTGTCCACAGCAAATTTAGGTCTTGCTGCGCCACTGTCCCGGTCCCGGGCAAACTCTGGCCGGGACCCGGCGGAAGAAATACATCTAAATCATCCCACTATCTTCGCCGCGGCCGGCCCCATCCTCGTCATCCAATTTGTGGCAGCCACTTAGCGTCAGTTTAGTCAACCTATGTGTGTGGCAGATGTGGCTAGCCCGGGCACAGTCCATCTTCAACCTGGCGGGTTTGGACCCTGCATCAGCAACGCGGTTTTGTATGCACAGTGTGGTGTTCCAGACCCGGTCAGTTCGTGTCACTCCTCTTTCAATTTAGACCTTCTTCAAAAAGTATAGAATCATCTTATGGAGTTTATGTTTAGTTTATTTTATGGAACGGTTCCTGTGTATGTAGAAGTGCCCGCGAGAGGTAAAAATTAAGATGGCGCTACTATCACAGGTGGGTAAATGTTGCAGCAAAGCGCCAAAAATTATTTGACTTTTGTTAATTCATTAGTGAAAATTGTTAATTTAATAAAAAAACATGTGACCTACATACTTAACTGATTCCCCGTATAAGATAGTTATCCTTACCTCTATCCTCTATATTATGGGGGTAAAATTAACTTCCATACACTATTTTGCCCTCAATAGAAAAGGAATTTTCGAAAGAATTAGTATATATTTGAACATTCCCACCTCCAAGACAAAATAAAAAAACATTAGGGAATATGCATAATATTTCTTGTTTACTTTAACGAAAGCTCTTTCATATAAGAAACAGGAGGCAAAAAGTATTTTTCGAATAAGTATAAAAATAACCAAGATACCATCAAAGATTCAAAAAATCAAAAAACGTACTATAACATCATAGTCCATGTCTTACCAACAGGTGAGATAAAAGTTAAAAAATTAAACTTAAAAAGCTACAATACCGAGTTTCGCTCAAGTCACCACTTCAGAAGGATTAAATACAAAAGTGCATCAAAACTGCCTATTCCTTGTTTTTTAAGCTTAGAATTTTAACTGTCATTTTCGCCTGACGTTGGTTCGTTTTCATTGAGCAATGAGACAATAATATTGAGCAATTTTCACTTATGTCAGTAATTTATTAGGTACGTTTTAAAAAATAAAGCAAGATGCATAATATTTTCCTGTTAAAAGATCGTTTTCTTTGAAATAATATTCGTAAGGATATCGCACGATTTTTCTAATTAAAAAACACCGTAAACTTACGTCGCGGTCAAAGTCACACGTTACGCGCGCTTCCTTAAACTATATCAGTTTCCGAACGCAGCAAAGAAACATGGCCGACTGTTTTTGGCGTTATTCGTATTATTTTACATCTTTATACGCTTATTTCTCCGTTATACGAATTTTGCGGATATAAGTTGTCGATTCGAAAGTGTTATTTTTTTACGCTTTAATTTTTGAGACGCTTTTCGTTCAGGTCTACCGTAGGGCCCGCCTAAATTATTAATATAGATGCGTTTTTTATCCTATACTTTTCCTATGATTGTTGTTGAAATTAATTTGGCAAAAAAAAAGTGTATTTTTACTTTTTAGTGCGGTGGGACCATGGTGAAAGTAAATTACCTGTAGAACGGTAGGACAACGGGAAAAAAAAAGTACCCATGGACCCACCAGGGGGACATGTTGGTGGGACCACGGGTAAAAGGGGGTAGATCGCACGCCTTAGTCGACAAACCATAATCCTACACATCCGTCAAATTCGATTGGATACGTCAGAAAGTAACATCAGCAGCGAAATTTCAACTTGGTATGTGATCATTCAAACTTGTGGTTTTCAATCGCAACATCCATGTTGATACCAAGGCTGCCGAAACTCAGCTCAAGTAAATCGGGTAAGTAAATTAAATACAACAATTTCACTTAATAATATGATTTATTTATTCCTCATTTTTGGTAAATCAAAAATAATGAATTCATAAAACAAAAAATCCACAATCACTTACATAATATAATATTATCGACATCATACAGGTCAGGATGAAATAAATAGTATTGTGAGTCTGTCAAAACACCATAAGGATCGATTTTCGGCCGCGACATTTCTATGCCAAACTAAATGTATTGCATACAAATGTCGCGGACATAAATCCACCCACAAAATAAATGTTACCTAACATAATGTACTAATCACTATAGTTATCACTTCAACCCAACGCGGAACAGGAATCTTGGAAAGCTTACATCTAGAAAATTTAACTATGCGACCATTATCTGCTGATTGAAACCAATAACCTGCGTCAGAAATTTCATTTGTAGATTATAATTATTGCTATAATTCTCAGCGTTTATTCTGTAGTCGTGATGGCTATTGTACCTGCTGTTGGCCATTTCGATTGCGGTGTATAAGTTACGCGGGTTTATGATTTCTGCAAAAGAAAAAATATACATTAACGTTTAGAACCAAAAAAACGTCTCACTGGCAAGTACACAGGCACCAGTAGCGTGGCGTCCAAAGAACTTGATTCCTAGCGGCTTGCCTAATATCAGGCATTTGAGCACCTTATTCTACAGGTCTGAAGAAAAATGTACGCCAAATCTGCACCGGCTTGCCTAAGGATATCTTTTACGCCTCGCCACTGACAGGCACACACAAATCTATCGCAATATATACAGCAAATATTGACGCTATCATGTTCACTGATTAGTCGACATATCTACAAGAATATGAAACCAAGCGGTGTTCTCACGAGGCGGTATTAACCAAGTAAATAAATTATCAATTAATATATATGAAGATAATTTTTCTTCAATTAAAATGTCAACGTGCAATTCCAAACCTGTCGTACGTGAAAACTAATAGGTAGCGAAAACAATTAATTACTTGGTTATATTTTATGTAGATTTTACATAGTTGATCAGTACCGTTTATCGGTTCAACGCGATTCGCTGTCTCGCACTAGTAGTCGTATTTACTCTTATCATCTCGAAATTGACTGACCGAGTAAGTCGCTTAAGAGAACGCCGTTTTATTAACCTTTTGTATGCCGGAAAGGCTCGCAAGCTTGTATCTGTCGGCACGCTACAGGTATAGATACGGGCACACGGGATACGGAGTATTAACAGTTTCACGACCAAAAAATTTCGCCTATTAACCGTGGTCCCACTGTTTTGTCCCACAGTGGGTCCACGGGTATTTTTTTTCCCCTTAGACCCACTAATCTAGTTTTAACTTGTCCTTTTGAATTTGCCAGTTTCGATGGGCTCACGGGTCATTCCTCAGAAAATTAATTTTCCCATAGACTCACTGCACTATACATATGTATATGACAAAACAGTTCAGAACAAAGCAAACCTTTTCGGTTATATAGTCTGACAAACCAATTATGATAGTAGATTATTTTTTCAATCTACATGCCTCCCTTTTGTATAGAAAAATAATTTTGAAAATCGGTTAGTCTAAGATCCCAGTATCGAACGACCTTCACCGAGCTGGTTAATGGATGAAAAGTATTGTATATTGAATTAAATATGTTAATAAATATATTGCAAGTGGGTTGCCTAAAAAAAATCAGTCCAGAATATGATTAATTAAAAATTGAAAAAAATTTTTTTTTTTAATTTTTCACCGTTTTGTTTAATAGATAAATGACATACCAATCAAAAGTATGAAGCCTATAGAATATGCAACCGTTAGGTTGCCTATATTTTTCCCGTCATAACTGTTGGGTTGCCAGGCATAAACAGGTACATCATATTAGTAATTTGCACTGGTCTGGTTAATGAATAAACTTTATGCCAAAATAAAGATTATTTTATTACGAACACGGTGATATAGGGTTGCCTGCGAAAAATCAGTCCTGAATTCCGGTTGCCGAGTTTTAAAAAGTCAAAGCCCTTCAATCCCGGTTGCGTTAAGTTTGCACCTGGTTGGTATGTGATGCCAAGGAAACCAGGTGCAAACTTAGCTCAACCGGTTAATATGAAAAATTTAGAATGAAGTCGGCACGGGTACATCGATATTAGTGATTTGCACTGGTCTGGTTAATGAATAAACTTTATGCCAAAATAAAGACTGTTTTATTACGAACACGGTGGTATAGAGTTGCCTGCGAAAAATCAGTCCTGAAGTGCGGTTGTCGAGTTTTAAAAAGTCAAAGCCCTTCAATCCCGGTTGCGCTAAGTTTGCACCTGGTTGGTATGTCATGCCGAGGAAACCAGGTGCAAACTTAGCTCAACCGGTTAATATGAAAAATTTAGGATGAAGTCGGCACGGGTACATCGATATTAGTGATTTGGTTGGCATCACATACCAACCAAATCACTAATATCGATGTACCCGTCTGCCGTCTTAGTCTAAAAGGTGAGTTTTTGCTATGGAAGTTCATAGTAAAAAGTCGCCTTTTAGACTAGGACGGCAGCCGTGCCGACTTCATCCTAAATTTTTCATATTAACCGGTTGAGCTAAGTTTGCAAGGAAACTAGGTGCAAACTTAACGCAACCTTAAGTTTGCACCTGGTTTCCTTGGCATCACATACCAACCAAATCACTAATATCGATGTACCCGTGCCGACTTCATCCTACAATTTTCATATTAACCGGTTGAGCTAAGTTTGCACCTGGTTTCCTCGGCATGACATACCAACCAGGTGCAAACTTAACGCAACCGGGATTGAAGGGCTTTGACTTTTTAAAACTTGACAACCGCACTTCAGGACTGATTTTTCGCAGGCAACTCTATACCACCGTGTTCGTAATAAAACAGTCTTTATTTTGGCATAAAGTTTATTCATTAACCAGACCAGTGCAAATCACTAATATCGATGTACCGGTGCCGACTTCAATCTAAATTTTTCATATTAACCGGTTGAGCTAAGTTTGCACCTGGTTTCCTCGGCATGACATACCAACCAGGTGCAAACTTAACGCAACCGGGATTGAAGGGCTTTGACTTTTTAAAACTTGACAACCGCACTTCAGGACTGATTTTTCGCAGGCAACTCTATACCACCGTGTTCGTAATAAAACAGTCTTTATGCTGGCATAAAGTTTATTCATTAACCAGACCAGTGCAAATCACTAATATCGATGCAGGCGTGCCGACTTCAATCTAAATTTTTCATATTAACCGGTTGAGCTAAGTTTGCACCTGGTTTCCTTGGCATCACATACCAACCAGGTGCAAACTTAACGCAACCGGGATTGAAGGGCTTTGACTTTTTAAAACTCGGCAACCGGAATTCAGGACTGATTTTTCGCAGGCAACCCTATATCACCGTGTTCGTAATAAAATAATCTTTATTTTGGCATAAAGTTTATTCATTAACCAGACCAGTGCAAATTACTAATATGATGTACCTGTTTATGCCTGGCAACCCAACAGTTATGACGGGAAAAATATAGGCAACCTAACGGTTGCATATTCTATAGGCTTCATACTTTTGATTGGTATGTCATTTATCTATTAAACAAAACGGTGAAAAATTAAAAAAAAAAATTTTTTTCAATTTTTAATTAATCATATTCTGGACTGAATTTTTTTAGGCAACCCACTTGCAATATATTTAGTAACATATTTAATTCAATATACAATACTTTTCATCCATTAACCAGCTCGGTGAAGGTCGTTCTATACTGGGATCCTCTACTAGGTGTAAACATTGCCAGGTTACATGTTAATATTTCAGTTAGGTATACTCTAATAAAAATAAACATATTATTTAAATAAATGAAATAAAATAAAGAAGTCAAATTTATTTAATTACAGCAAACCTATATATCGATACCTTTAGACTCAAAGGGCGTAAGCTCCGTTAGAACCTACGGCGTTTACGTCCTTTGAATCTCAAGGTATCGATATAATATTCCAAATATGACAGCGGTGGTCCACGGGTAAAAGGCAGTTCTGTTTCGATTACCCGTAGCCCCATTCTGGAGTGAGTCTACGGGGAAAAAAATACCCACCCACTGTGGGACAAAACAGTGGGACCACTGTTAATAGGCGAAACATTTAACAGTCGAAACCGACAGAGCCAGCTAAGTGGGATTGTGAGGTCAATAATGTGCAACGCGAAATCGGCTGGCATCTGAGCCAGTTAGGGATCATCCATATAGTACTAACAAGGTCAAATATATAAACATGGAGGGGGGGAGGTCTAAAAGTCTGAACAATCGTGTAACGTACTTTGTGGATGACCCCTTACGAGCGCCTACTCGGCGGGTTGGTCGCAAAAGTGTTTAGGCAATGAGCGATACTCACGCTGGAGCTGGAGTTGGTGGGCTGTCCGGGCACGGAGTACTGCGGGCGGAAGTTGGAGAAGTTGGCCGCCGCGGCCGCCGACGGCGCGAACCCGGGCAGCGCGCCGCTCGCCGCGAACCCGCCGGGGAACGCCGCCATTTGCGCTGCAACCGAGCAAACGTTGTAAATACGACTGCATGCAGTATATAATACCTTCTGAATTATATGATGTTCGGTGCTGGGTTCTATGAGCCACCCGCAGCCGGCAACGTCTCATAGAACCCAAAATTCCCGAATTGAAAATTCGGCCGCCGTCGGTCGCCTGTCGCGGGCGGTCATAGAAACCAGCGCCTTAGTAACGAAGAATAAGACAATAAACGCTGGAGGCATCGTACAAAACAATTTAGGTGGTTTTTTTTTGGGCAATAATCGCAGCGAAATGGGAGACACCGTGAGCAGGGAAAAAGGGCCAGATGAATGAGGTGACCGCAGACATATTTCTGGAGAAATGCCCCCGTGTTGCTCCAGTCTCAAATGGACCCTGGCTGCTCCCAATTCGTTGGAAACACTCAAAAAATCCAAATAAATAATTCCGAAATGTCATACAGAACATATTCTGCAGAACAGTAATATTTTGGTTAGGTTTGTTTCGAAAAAAATAAATTATCAAGATTAATGCTCGCGCAATTATGACTTCGGAATTTTGTAGCGTACTCCCCGTTCGCAGATATCCTCCTCGGAAACAAAAGGCTAAAGTGATGTTACCGGCGGGCACGGGGTTGCCGGCGGTGGCGGCGAGGCGGCTGAGGATGGAGCGCTCGGACATCTGCAGACGCTGCGCCACGGGCGGGATGCGCGCCAGCGTGGCCGGCAGCCGCGACACGTCCGACTTCATGTCCGAGAGCAGCTCCTCCAGTTGGTTCAGCACCTGCCACACAAAATAATCATGAGTCGGACTCGCGCACCTAGAGTTCCGTACCAACTCGTAAGTAGATACGTGAATAGTACAAGAAGAACTGTATGGCGCTTAGTTTAGTAGGCAAATAAGTATGTGTTACGATTTTTGCAAACTTCTAAAAAACTGTGCAATTAGGAAAACCGTTATATTTTTCCTGTAATATTTAGGATGATATTAATAATTGGTAATTATTACAGATTTTTCTGTTCAGTAACTTTGAAGATAATAGTGGGGAATGGTATTTTTTTACCGTTTTTCGTCCTTAATCAAAAAGTGTATGATTAAGAAAAAAAATAAAAATGGTTTTGGAATCTACAAATTAAGCCCTTTCATTTGATACCCCACTTGATATAATAGCCCTGCTTTTAATTTTCAACATCCCATTTCAGCCCCCGTAAGAAAATAAATAAGAAAGGTATAGTCCGTACAAACTCTTAAGACCAAATGCTGTAAAACTAACGCAAGCCAAAAACTACCTTAAAATTAGAGCATAACGTAGTTTTTGGCTTGCGTTCGTTTGACAGCATTTGGTCTTCAGAGTGTACGGGAGCGTTTTCAAAAAAAAATACCGGGGTAGCTACTTTCTCAAAATATGGACTTTTGAGGTTTTTTTGGCTCAGAATCGTTAGTACTTTCGAACCTTATACGTAAAAAAAAGTGTCCCAATTTTTTTTCCATTACGTCACTATTTTTCATTATGTTTGTATGAACGTGACGTAGTGGAAAGAAAAAAATCCATACAAATTTTGGGACACTTTTTTTTACGTATAAGGTTCGAAAGTACTAACCCCGGTAATTTTTTTTGAAAACGCTCACGGACTATACAAGATTTTTCCTATCTCCAATAGGCTAGTAGCGATTTTTAATACTTTTCCAAAATTGAAATCGATAGCAGCAGTAGTTCCTGAGATAAATCGGCTGTGACAGACGGACAGACAGAGTCGCACCATAAAGGTTCCTTTTTAAAGAAGTTTATTTTTGTCGACAACCCTAGCGGTGGGCGTGCCGACCAGAAAGAGCGCGCGTTATGAGTTAGAGCGAGAAGGTAGGATTTCGCGCATTTTTGTGACTCGAACGTGGGTTTTGTTAGACAGTGCGAGTTCTGTACAATAGTTATTATGTGGTAAAGTGGAGCACTGACCTTGTGCAGCACGGCGTTGGCGGGCTTGTTCCCCGCGAGCGACTCCTTGCTGAGGTGCTGGTGGGACTCGGCGAGGCACTCGACCTCGGCGAAGCGCGCGTTGAGCGACATGGCGGGGTGGTTGGGGTCCTGCGTCAGGTTCAAGTACGCCGCGCGCCGCAGCTGCTCCTCGATCACCAGGGCTTGCTCCAGCAACTGCAGCATAAGTGTACGTGTACATGTATGTAAACAATATCGCACAAATACCAAAATCATAGTACAAGGTTGCGAAAAGTTACGAAGCGAACTCATCCCTCTAAGGGATGTATAATTGCCAGAGTAAAGGCGACATAAAAAAGATGCAGTATTAGCATACGAAAATGTAGTGTGTAGATTCAGAAAGTGTTAACCTAATTCTCTAGCCAGTAGTGTGCGAGCCATATGAAACACTGCTTAGTCTCAATGACCAGTAGGTACCATACAGGCACGGAGGTACTGTCGGCCCTAAAGCCCCACCCGCGCCGCTTGTCTTATTTCAAAAGTATTTCCCTCGAGCAAGTGTTGTGTTTTAGGGTTATTTTAAGTCGGCTCTGGTTAAAATATAATGTAGGAGCTGAAATCATAATAAAAGGTGAAGTTAATTCAAAATAGTTACCTTGAATCGTCTCGCCAGGAACTTGTTCTTGATCTCGAGGAAGTTCCCCTTGCCGACGTCCATCTTGAAGGGCTCGTTGATGATGGCGAAGCGCAGGTCGTTCTGTATGTCCTGCCAGCGGCCGTAGCCGTGCGTGACGATGCCGGCCAGCAGCCAGT
Source organism: Eudemis profundana (assembly GCA_947034925.1). NCBI lineage: Eukaryota > Metazoa > Arthropoda > Insecta > Lepidoptera > Tortricidae > Eudemis > Eudemis profundana. Next base: position 4,118,198 of record OX344802.1, on the reverse strand, counting down.
AGTCGTGACGCCGGTGCCAGATCTCGTACTCGCGGCCGGGCGCCGCGGCGCGCTCCTCGTTGAGCCACAGCGTGTGTAGTTCCGTGAACCCGCCGTCGGCGATGTTGAACATGAACTTGCGCCGCTCCACCTTGAGATCGTCCTCCTCCTTGACGAGCACGACGTCATCGTCGTCGTCCTCCTTCTTGTCCTCCTTGCTCGGCTTCTCGGAAGCCTCGGAGTCGGCCTTCTCGCTCTTGACTTCCTCTTTTTTCTCATCGTCCTTGGCCTCCTCCTTGGGCTTCTCTTTCTCCTCGTCTTCCTCCTTCTTCTCCTCAACTTTCTCTTCGTCCTTGGGAGGTTCCTCGTCGACGGACATGCGGCGCTCGGGCTCCGGTTTGGTCTCCGCGGGCTCCTCTTTGGGAGTCTCCTTTTCGGCGGACTTCTCCCGGTCTTCCTTGTCGCTGGTGTCCATCGGCTCGTCCTTGGTCTCCTTGTCGGACTTGTCGTCCTTCGGGGCTTCCTCCTTCTCGTCCTTGTCGGAGCCGCCAGGGGTGGGCGCGGGCGCGGAGGCCTGCGGTGCAGGGGAAGGCGCGGCGGAAGTGATGGGCGTGGCGGAGGAGGGGGCGGGGCTAGCCGCGGCGCTCTCGCCGGCGGCGCCCGCTATCTTCACGGGCTCGACGGGTTTGCGGATCAGCTCGGGCATGCTGTAGTACCCGTTGATGTGTTCGAACTCCTGCACCTTCTTCCTGATGAGACTCATGACGCCGATCCTCGTCAGCACGTGCTGCCGCGACAGTCCCTCGCGGGGCACGCCGTCGGCGAACGTTTCTGCGTTGTCGGCGCCTGGCTCGCATAGATGTCGCATGAAGAGGGAGACGTACGCCTTGAAGTTCCTCTCGGATTTGCCTCTAAGGTCGCGCACTAGCCACTGCGAGTTGAACGCGTCCTGCGGAGGCATGCCGTACCGCATGATGGCGTTGAGGAAGGATTTCCTCTGGCGGGCGTTGAAGCCGAGCACCTCCATGTTCCCGCCGACGCGGGCCAGCAGCGGCGGCAGCGGCCGGTCGCGCTCCTCGCGCCTCTCGAGGCGCCTCTTGCTGCGGCGACTGAGTAGGTCGCCGTTGTCGTTCTTCTCGTCGAAGTCGTCGTCCTCCTTGTCGTCCTCGCTGCCCTGCGAGAAGTCCGAGTTGTAATCGGAGCCGTTCTCCTGCCACGTGGAGTCCTCCCTGTTCTCCGTCTGCGCGACGCTGCCGTCGTTGTAATTGACTTGCTTACGAACGCGCTTGCCCTTACCGAGCGTCCGCGCCTGGTCCTCCTGGTGCTGTTCGTAATGATGCCGCAGCAGTTTGATCCAGTACGCCGGGTCGGTGTTCTCGGCCTCCTGCTTGATGATCTCCGTGTCCACCTCCTCCTCGTTATCTCCCTCTTTTGTGGAGTAGCTGGCGACTTTGAAGGAACTGAGATACTCGTTGGCCCAGGACTCTTTACTTTCGATACCCTCCTTAGACCGATCGAGTAGTTCAGATACGGCTTTGTCGTCGTAATGGATAGCTTCCTCTTTGCCTTCTTCCTCTTTGAACAACTCTTCGGTACCGAACCGGAGAATGTCGTCCAGTTCCTGCTTGGTGAAGTTAGCGCCTTTGCCACCCATGCCAGGTCGCACGACCAAGTGAGTCAACATCATCTTCCTCTTGGCGACCTGTGTGACTCTCTCCTCCACGCTGTTGCGCGTGACGAAGCGATAGATCATCACTTTGTTCGCCTGACCGATACGATGGGCACGGGAGAACGCCTGAATGTCGTTATGAGGATTCCAATCGGAGTCGTAAATGATGACGGTGTCGGCGGTAGCCAAGTTGATACCCAGACCGCCGGCCCTCGTGGACAGCAGGAACACGAACTGCTGGGCGCCGGGAGCGTTGAATCTGTCGATGGCTTCCTGACGAGTCGGCCCGGTGATGCCACCGTCAATTCTCTCGTACTTGTAACCGGTTCCCTCTAAGAAATCTTCAAGGATATCCAACATTTTTGTCATCTGTGAGAAAATAAGAACTCTGTGACCTTGCTCCTTGAGCTTTTGCAGCATGTTGGCCAAAAGAACGAGTTTTCCTGAAGCTTTGATGAGGGCCGATGTGTCGTAGTTTCCATGTGGTCCAAGTGGTGCTTCTTCAGCCGCTACGGGGAAGAGATACGGGTGATTACAACATTTCTTCAAATCCATCATCACGTTCAACAATGACACGGTTTGGCCGCCGCTCCTCGGATTAAGAGCCTCATAATTCCTTGTCAAAATGTATTTATAATATTTCTTCTGCATGGGCGACAGCTCCACACGCACGATGAATTCAGATTTCGTGGGCATATTTTTCAATACGTCAGCCTTGAGTCGCCGCAGCATATGTGGCCCCAACATTTCGTGAAGCCTCTTGACTTGTTCCTCTTTCGAAACGTCCGCGAACTCATTCTGGAACGCGGCGAGGTCGTTAAACTTGTCTTTGTTCAAGAAATTCAAAAGATGGAACAACTCCTCGAGGTTGTTCTGCAAGGGAGTGCCGGTGAGCAATAGTTTGTAGTTGATGTGGTAGCCGGCTAGCAGCCTGAAGAATTTAGACTGGTTGCTCTTTAGTCTGTGAGCTTCGTCTACGACCAGCACGGCCCAATCGATGGAACCGAGACAAGTAGCATCAATTGAGACCAATTCGTAAGAGGTGAGCAGTACATTGAATTTGACCTGCGACTTGATTTTGGACGGTCGCCCGCCCCTGTTCGCGTTATCGTCAAACGTCAGCTCATTCTCTCTGATAACCGCTCTGGAATCTTTGTCGCCTACATATGTGATGCAGTACAGGTCCGGCGCCCACAATTCAAATTCTCTCTCCCAATTGATGATAGTAGAAAGCGGTACAGAGACCAAGAACGGTCCTTTGCAGTGCCCCTCCTTGAACAGGGAGTAGAGGAATGTGACGGTTTGGATAGTTTTGCCGAGACCCATCTCGTCGGCGAGAATGGTATCGATGCCCTGTCCCCAGGAGTACCGCAGCCAGTTGAGACCTTCGAGCTGATAAGGGTGGAGTTGCATGCCGGTCTCGTAGACGAAGGGCGGCTGGTCCTCGTACTTCTTGTTGAGGTTGCTGATGGGCTTCTCCGGCGGCGGGCAGTACTTGCGACCCGCCACCTTGACTTGCTGGCCGCTGCTGCTCTCGTCGTCGTCGATGACATCGCGGTTCTTACTCTTGCGTCCGGTCTTTTTGCCTTTGCTTCCCTTTGATTTACCTTCCGAAGTGATGAATGAGCGCATATCCTGCAATGATAGGTAGACATGAGAATGACATAGTTTAGTCCCATTCAAGCTCAACTTATATTCATTCATGAAATAATTTCTTGGAAAGAATGATGGGCAGAAATGTACGGCACCCAGCCTCAACACCAATACAATTATAACGGATGTAGATTTATTGACAACAGCATTTGCTATATTTGTTATTAAGACCACTAGTCACTAAGACCACTAAAAAATCTCCTAATTATGAGTTAATTGATTCTTAACTATCAATTAACTCTTAACACCCAGTATTTGGAGGCTGATAACTCTCTTCTCCGGGGCTTTTGGAGTTTGTCCTCATATTAGAAAATTAAGCTTATGTAACTAGCTTTCACGTGATATGCACGAGATTTGTATTGGATATGGAGGCCAACTTGCCCATCATTCTTTACTTGTGATTATAATATGTTACCTGATAATATTCAACCGCCTGCTTGAGCCCCACGATATCCGCGTGCTCGGACTCCCAGGTGGCCTGGTCGTAGGACAGGTCGCGCCACTTCACCAGATAGTACGTGGTGCCGTCGCGCGACGTGCGGTGGTTTATCACGCGGTGAACTATCAACCATTCCGGTTTTACACCGTATCTGGAAAATTGACGCCATTATTCAATACTTTCTTTATCAGTCGATTTTTATTGACTTCGATCAGCGAGTTCATCCAAAAGATGCTAAGGAATAGTACATTAGACAACTAAGGTGGTAATACAAAGAAAGGCCGAGATCGCAGAAGTTTGCGGCCCGAGCTGCAAGCGAGGGACGTAAATATGCGATCGAGGGCTTCTCTGTATATCATTTTATGTCTACACTTGGCCAGAAAGCGGCTTTTTCCGTACGCGCAGCGTGCGGAAAAAGTCACTTTATGGCCAGGTGTGGCATAAATATCTTTACAAACGACCTGAAATACTGGGATTACCATGTCTTGGCTGTTCACAAAATTAAAATGGAATCTATAATATAAATAGTCATTTATAGAACAAATATCTAGTACTCCAGCGGATTATTCTACCATGGGATCCTAACTAACCTGTAGTATTGCTCTTCAAGAGCCTTTTCGTCGGAGTCTTGGTCCTGCTTGCTCTTTAGCCGCTTGTATCTGCCGTCTCGCTCGTCCAGAGGCTCTTCCAGCTTCGGTGGCTCTTCCGTATCGTATTTGCGCATGTAGTAGCGATACATGAGCGGGTGGAACACGTCCAACTAAAAATCAAACCGTAAACTTAGTCAGAGTCGGGTTGTAATAAAAATAAGGCAATTGCCTGGGATTCACGACATTTGCGGCCACGGGATTAAGCTGAAAATACCTTTCGAGAACACCAACATTGGCTGAATGAGCTACGAGCGCGATAAACAGCAGTATGGTTTTTGGTAAAGCACACGGAGTTGTCTTGTCATATGGCATATACTCTCAACTCAACGCTTTGCAATTTTGCCACCAACATGTTGAACAATGGGTCGACTCGACTGATTGTAATGTAGTTACGGTTATCTTTTTTCTGTACTTTCAACCACGACTCCGACCGATCGCAACAACAAGTTAGCGCTGAAGTTGCAAGATGGTGCTTACAATGGCGTTGTCAGAAAACGGATAAAGGTCTATAATGAAATAAATGTTAGTGACCTGCAATTCGGAGATCCAACTGCAATGCCAGTAGGAGCGCTCGTGCCACTTGACGAAGAACTCGCGGCTGCGCGGCGCCTTGGTCTTGGTTGAGTGCTCCTTCCAGCGCCACGTCAAAATCTTGTTCACCTTGCCATCCAGCCCAGGACACTGCGCATAGATTAAACCATTAACAAACACATATTTAACACTAAGTTTAACCAAGCATTTTTTTACAAAATTTGCGGTCCACTTATTCAAAACAAGGTTATATTTTATTGTGAAGCACTTATTTTACAAGCACTTTAAACTTGAGAGTATGGGGATGTTGACTTATGTTGAATTTTACAACATAATATAGTCACATGTATTGGAAAATACTAAATTATCATAACACAGAAGAAATAAACAAAATATGTATAAAAAATATAAAGTTATCAGACCACAAAGTTACAAAAAAAAACGATATTTTTTTACCGTCTTAAAGAAAAATTAAAATCAATTTCGGAATGCTTAAATAACACTGAAAAAATAAATGTATGACAACTATGTGCTTAAACGCACTTTTTGTGCTCAAAATGGCAAAATGCTATTTTTTTTTTCATACAGACTTAGTACAGCGAGGACAAGAGATGACGTCACAGGGTGCGTCCGTTTTGTATGGGCCGTTTTTAACGCTCGGTGCGGTCGGCTACATTTGATTGCAATTTGTGGCTGTTATAGTTATCCAAGTGTAGTAGTTACAGGTATATATTTGTTCCTCATAAATAGTAGAATCCATTTACATCAGTAACAAAATTTAGGACACAAGCCTATTCTAACACCACAACAATCGGCCTATTTCAGTTGTAACGTGAGAGAGTAGCTTTTCCGCAGGATATTGAAGATACCAGTGACGTGGCGTGCATACAAGCCAATTACCATTTTAGGGGAAATTATCACTTTAACCTATTGTTCTTGAAAAAAGAATAAGCCTACCTTGCCCCAACTCAGCCACAGTTACGTTTGACGCCTCTGATAGATACTTAAATGTATGATTTGTTTATAGTATTAACGTTAATGATTAACGTCTGCTAACAAATTATAAATATTTTTATTAGACGAGAAGATATGCCTCGGGGAGGATTTGAACCTCCATCTCCAACGGATCTCCGGGCTAACACAGGCGCACTACCAATTGTGCCACTGAAGCGATACCCAAGTCATCCACTTTTTCAACCAGTCTCTTAATTTTTTACGCCACCCTGGTAGGCGTATCTAGCACTACCTTCCGTTAACGTTAACATCTGGTACTTGGATGTGTTGCGCGTCTCAGTTGTGAGAGTTTAGAGGCAAAGGTGAAATTAAGTTTTTAAAATACCAAGTTTCGTGAAAAAATTATGATATTCCACTGTCGTACAACTCATGAAAGCCGGCTATAGTCGGCTCATCATACATATTTAAGGAAAGGAAGTATACTGACGCTGCATCTCGGGCACTTCCACTCGCCGTCCGGGACCTCCTCGAGCGGCGGGTTGAGGCAGAAGCGATGGTAGGCCGACGGGCACGAGTCGCAGCAGAGCAGCTCGCCGCCGTCCTTGCAATTTCTGACAAATATTCTCGCCGATAATATTGTTATCGAATATGTACTTATATATATTTACAATACAATACAATATTCTTTATTGTGAATATTTTATTAGAAGAGAAAATTTTAAAAAAATATGTCTCGGACAGGATTCGAACCTGCATCTCCGTGGCTATCTGAGCCAACACAGGCGCGTTACCAACTACGCCACCGAAACTGTCACTATTGTGTCCCAAAACAAAGATCATAAACACTTACATCTCAAACGGCAGATTAAATAGTAAACAACAGGTGGTCTTATCGCTAATAAGCTATTCCTTCCAGACAACATAAGGGACACACATTAAAAGAGAGACTTACGCAGAAATTAGAAGTATCATTACAGTACTGAAGATAAGAAGAGTTATTTTTTAGAAATCTACACACTAGTCAGGATAGTCAGCAATCGGTCGGAGACTAGTCGACAAAAAAATGCCGAATATTCAGCACTTTATGAGCTACATAAGAAAGCGGAACTTCACTTTTTTTGAACCAGCTTCAACACCGTCAAAGCTGGTCCACACAATCGGTTTCCTTTTCGATGTTACATTTGAATAGCACTTTTCGCCTTTTTAGTTTTGCTATGAAACACACTGGCGCAGCCAAAGACGCGCAAAAATGAACGAACTTGTCAAGACTTGAACGCATGAAGAGGCGCGACGGACGAAGCGAAAAGAAAGTTCCCGATTGTACCCAAGATAAACCGAAACCAATGATTGGTATTGCCGACTAGTTGGCCGACTGATCGACCACTTGAGCGAGTACGTACGTAGTCAACTCATCTCTGGTAATTTAGTGAGTGTGTACCTGCAGAACTCCTGGTGCTCGTCGTCGTCTTCCTGGTCCTGGTTGCCCTCGGCCTCGCAGTGCGGACACGACCAGCGGCCCCCGGGCGTCTCCTCCAGCTCCGGGTCGAGGCACACCAAGTGGTCGCGGGCACGTGTCACCGAGAACGACCTCTTATGTCGGCACTGCTACACGGGAGTCAGTACCTGCAGAACTCCTGGTGCTCGTCGTCGTCTTCCTGGTCCTGGTTGCCCTCGGCCTCGCAGTGCGGACACGACCAGCGGCCCTCGGGCGTCTCCTCCAGCTCCGGGTCGAGGCACACCAGATGGTACGCGCGGGGGCACGTGTCGCAGAGGATGATCTCTCCGCCTTGTTGACACACCTACATGAACATTATTTATTACAGTAGGTTAGTAACGATAATAGTACATTACACAACTAGGGTGGTAAAACAAAGAAAGGCCGGGACCGCAGATGTTGCGGCCCGAGCTGCAAGCGTGGGATTTAAATATGCGACGAAAGGGTTTCTTTATTACCTCCCGTGTTGTGTACATAATTTTATGGCTACACTTGGCCAGAAAGCGGCTTTTTCCGTACGCGTAGCGTGCGGTAAAAGCTATGGCCAGGTGTGGCATATAGTACATTACACAACTAGGGTGGTAAAACAAAGAAAGGCTGAGATCGCAGATGTTTGCGGCCCGAGCTGCAACTGAGGGACGTAAATATGCGATCGAGAGCTTTCTTTATTAACTCCCGTGTTGTGTACATCATTTTATGTTTACACTTGGCTAAAAAGCCACTTTATGACGAGGCGGGCAAGCATAACTGGGCGCAACTTCGTCTCTCGCGCGACAGAGCATCACTTGTAGTATTTATAGCCGTATAAACTGTACAACCGTCTGGGGGGTCAAATTCGCCCTTGCTCACATTAGTGTGGATTTTTATGAAGTTGTACATTTTCTATATCTCTAAAGTCCCAAAAACTTGCAAGGCTACAATAAAAGATTACTTAGTAATTTCCATTTCTCCTTATACTATTCGGTTACTTCAGTATTTACATGAAATAAGTGTATGTTACCTCGCAGTAATCCTGGTGCTCCTGCTCGCCCTCCGCGCCGTCGGGGAACTTGTTGGTCGTCTTCAGTTTCTTCTTCTTCTTGCTCTTGTTGCCAATCTTGGTCTTAGCTTTCTTCTTGGGTGCCTGTAATCCATACGTATAATTAAATTCACATAATATAAACAGTAATAAAATAGACAATAACATAAGTTACATATCTCCTAATTTTTAAATCCTAACTCAATTTTTGGTTCTTTGATGCATCATGCCACATCCGACCTTTCGAGCCAAATATTCTATATCTATACTTAACTATTGCAACTTATTATGGCCAGACTATTATTCTTTTGTCGAGAATCCATCCCGATTTTACGATATTTACTGTCACTTTCTGGGTACTGAAACTGCCAGCACACTTGCTTTGGAAATACATTTAGCACTTTCACGATTAACAACCCGCCGGGCGCTCGTAACTTTTGCTCAGATACCGGCCGTTTTTTTTTTTGAAAGAAAGAAAATACATTTATTCATGACAGCATAAAAACAACATAGAAAAAAAAATATTTTAAAATAAAGATTGCCAGAAAACGCTGCCACAAAACGATCCCACCTCAGCATAATGCCGACCTAAAAGACCAGCGTTGGTCTTCCGTTGGAACCAAGCGGGGGCGACGTTATGCCGAGAAAGTCGTATGACCGGTCCAGGACAGACAGACAGAATGATAAATTATTAAATTTATAAATTGCATGTGTATTTTGACTTGGTCGGCTAGGTCCACTTATAGTGAACGCGACCAAATGACATTTTGTACCGCATTATTGGCCTTTCGAACCCGCCTAGCGGACTCTTCGGTTTCTGAGGTAATTTTAAATTTTTTGTCTGGTCGTGAAAGTGTTAAAACTAACGTTCATACGACGCCAACTTTGTAATGAAAACCGTTTTGACACGAAGAAGAGTATTCCTTCTAGCAATTATCTTATGAAAACAAGTACTTACCGGAGTGCCACCCTCCTCATCCTTAGGCTGAGCTACGTCATCAACAACAGTGGGCGTGGAGACCGGCTTGGGCTCTTCTGCCTCAGCCAGCATCTGCTCAAACTCAGCATCCGACTCCGAGTTGGCTCCAGCACTACCTTCCGGGTCCTCCTCCTGTGATGAATGGATCTAAATAAGGTTTTGGGAAGGAAACTATTTAGTTTTACAGTTACAAATTATATGCTGGCCACAGACTCATGATTCTGTGTTATTTTCACCACCACCACTACCAAATTGATGCCTTGTTTTAGCGCTGAAAATGAACAAAACTTGGCTATCAAACAGTCAAGCATATCAAAATTGGTAAAAACAAATGAACTCTACTATTTAAAAAAAATTTAAGGGTCTGAAATTACTTCTGTGTCGAATGTAACATTGAAAAGATCATGAACAATGTTTTTTCCTTGATTCAGCACATTTTTGGAGAAATACAGGAAACTCTTCAAATATTATAGGTATAGCGAATTAAGTTTTATGTCTACACTTGGCCCGAAAGCGACTTTTTCCGTACGCGCAGCGTGCGGAAAAAGCCATTTTATGGCCAGGTGTGGCATAAATAATGTTATGGGCGAGTACTCACGCTGCTGGTGCGCTTGCGCTTGCTAAACTTGATCTTGAGCGTGGGCACCTTGGGCTTGCGGCCGGGCTTGCCGCGCGCGGCGGCGTGCTTGGCCTTGCGCCCGCGCTTGCGCGGCGCCGGCGTGCCGCCGTCGCTGTCCGCCTCCTCCTCCTCCTCTTCCACTTCGCCCACTGTGTCGTCATTCTGCGACAAAACACAACTCAAATCATTTAAAAGCGGAGATGCGTATTGGCGTTTTTTTCTCTGACATACGAAAAGAACGAGCTATATATTCATCGAATCCCAATAATATGGCCGTTGCATACGAACCCTACACACTACAGAAATCAGAAAATTTTATTTGTATACACTATATTACTACGAATAGTACCTAAATACTGTATCGTTAATTATAGATACAACTTTATCTAACCGTACTTTTTTCCTATTATAGTTTTAGATTAAAATTGCACATGTATTTAAATAGTACCTTGATAAGGTACACATTTCGTCTTGGGAGCTCGACGTAAAGTATATGTTTAGACAAAACTTATCCATTTCTTCCGAGGAACAATAACGAATCCTGACAAACCCTACTAGAAAATTTAAATACAACAAGAAAAAAACATACTACGCAAACTGCCATTACATGTGATTCGTAAAGTTAAACATCTGGGCATAGTCTTATTAATTTATTTTTGTTTAAAAAGATGTTATGAATCTGTGAATAGTGGGCATTTTGAGAATATGGCATTTTACTTATTGCAACTCCGACTTTGAAGACCAATATAAGTATTAGGGATGTAACGATACCGATACCGATATATCGGCCGATATATCGGTATCACCGATTCACCGATATATCGGTATCGCCGATATTATACAACCGATATTTGAAGAATTTGCTGTGTGAAAAAAAATCTGCAAAAAATAATTTCAACTTCTGACTTAATTTATGTACTGGTCTATTCTATTACCTTGTGCAATATGTTAATTAAATCTTTGGTTCTTAATTAAAAAAAAATGAATTTTGAGTTGACAATTTATTATTTTTACTTTACACTTTCAAGGTTGACTCTTTGGTAAATATAGCCAGTAGTCATTGCCATTAGTTATAATAAGGACATAAAAATATCTGAAGTTCATACTTCATTATTAAGCTAAGATATCGGTATCGGTACCGCCGATATTAACTACTATATATCGGTATCGGTATCGTATCGGCAAAACTGTGTATCGTTACATCCCTAATAAGTATCATGGAGCGTTTTTATAGACCTGCTCTTGTGATTGATGGTTCAACGCTATGATGGTATTTGGCTGATTAATTTAGCTGTCTCCATCATCCCGCTTGCATCAGAAATTTATGGGAATCCAAAATGATATGTAAAAAGTCGTTTTTATGTAAAAATATTAATTCACGACATTTATTCTGCACATGCTCAACTGGGCAATCATGAAGAGGATACTTAGATAACCAGTTTCAGGAGCATATTAACCTTTTGTACATAGGAGTCGCAAAAATTGAGCTTGATAGGCTTGTCCAAATATATTTCAGACAAGCCTATTTTGAAAGCATCATAAAGTCCTAAAATAAAAAAAGTAAAACCACACCACATTACATCAGATTATATGCATTAAAAATACCCTCAGAACTCAAGATCATACCTTCAGAACATAGTAATACAAAAAATATATATGTTAACAGTTACACTAGGTTTTATCTGTATCTATAATAAAGATACAGTCTTTATGCCACACCTGGCCATAAAGTGACTTTTTCCGCTGCGCGTACGGAAAAAGCCGCTTTCTGGCAAAGTGTAGACATAAAATGATGTCACAACACGGGAGGTAATAAAGAAAGCCCTCGATCGCATATTTACGTCCCTCGCTTGCAGCTCGGCCCGCAAACTTCTGCGATCTCGGCCTTTCTTTGTATTACCACCCTAGTTATGTAATGTACTATTATAAGCTTACTTTCGGTTCCTTCGAAGGGCGACCAGGCCGCGCCTTGGACGCATAGTCGGAGGCCGTGGACGTGTTTGTGTTTTCCTCTGAGCCCATGTTAGAAGTGCCGCCGCCCAGGTTAGGGTTGATCTCAGAGAACAAACGCCATTTGGCTGCCACCAGCATCATCAGTTTGGATACTGGCACCTAATAACAAATACACATTCCGTGAAAATTTCAAGTCTGACCTATTACGGTTCCAAAGCTAGAGCCCTGTGACTCACGGACAGACGGACAGACAGCGGAGGCTTAGTAATGGGGTTCCGTTGGCACACTTTGGGTACGGAACCCTAAGAAAAATATTCCACTTTTCGAAACTTTTTAATGTATCAATATAGGTTAGAAGGGCACAAGCGACAACGTCCACAAGGTACCTTTAGCCGCGGAACGTCAGAAATAAATAACATGACAAGAGCAGCGATGTTAAATTTTAAGTACTATGCTGTGCCAATTAGGGTACAGACTTTTACAAGCTTTTATTTAACTTGCAATGTATGTATGTATGTAACTATGTTTATTCGGGCGGAATCTTGCAACTCAATTTTGAAGCAGATATCTACAACAAATTGAGCTGACATTTTGCAATAATATATTTATATATCAGATTACAATGCCATATTATGATTATGACACTGTGCCCCTCTCCGAATTTCCCCAAGTGGCCAACATATTGACCAAACGGGACACAGACAAACAAAAAAAAAAAAAATGACATGGAGCTGTATGTCTAGCATAACTGGCCGCGACTTCGTTTCTCGCGCGACAGAGCATCACCTGTCACTGTCACACTATATTGATTGGAAAGAGATGGGTAGCATATCTCGCGCGAGAAAGAGTCGCGTGTCACAGTTGTGCTAGAGGTACTGATCTGATAGTGGAGCCGGATGGTATCCATAGGATCATCTAAATTTAATAAGATAAATCCACCGTGTTTGGGTTCATTTTATTAGTTGTGACGTGCAGTTCGCGATTATACAAAAAAAGTACAGTCAGCAATAAAAGCTCTCAAAAAAATTTTTTGACAAACTAATTTTTAAATATAATCTCTTCTGGAAAAATAAAGTTAAACTCAAAAGTATTATTCACCTTGGGATTTTCTTTAACCAGCAACGGTCGGACATGCTGCTGGAAGAGTTTGTAGGACGTCAAGTTCTCGAAGTCCGCGTCTGTGTACTGGATGTCTACGTCGGTGAGATCGAACGAGGAGCAAACTTCCTCGACCGTCGGCATGCCTGCAACGAGCATACTAGTTAAACCAGTGGTTCCGAACCTGGGGGTAATTACTCCTCTAGGGGTAAAACGAAGTTTTCTCAGGGGTAATACGCATGATGTTAGCCGTTTTACTTGGAACAGTTTCTTATAAGCTTATAATACCTATTTTTTTGGAGGGGTAATAATCAGAGCTCGGAATATGCTGTGCCTATTTACCTAAACTTCGCGGGAGGACGTAACTAAGAGTGGTTACAACCACCAAAAATGATTAATAATTTTTATTGAACCCGGGATTTCCCTGGTTTAATAATAATACATTATGCATATTAATTCACGCTCAGGGTTAGATTATTAATGAATTACATTACAATTGTCTAGTGCAGAAATTTTCACTGAAGTCGATTTTTGAGTTCTCAATATATCCTGTATTTCATGAATAATTTAACCCCGAGTGTGAATTTATGTACAGTCAAGGAATTTAATTTCCTACCCTTTTCATTGAAATGTTGTTAAGCATTCACAATGCATTAAGGTCGAAATTTCTATTTCAGTAATAGTATTTAAATGTCAATACGTATTATTTGTCACTGCATATTAAAGATAACCTCTTTGCGAAGTCATTTGCTCATCTAATTACAGATGTAGTGAATAATCCTTTCCTTTCGTATTTTCCCGGAAATGTTCGTTTTTGTCTTACTACTTCACTCGCACTCAGTACCCATCGAGACAACGTAGGGAACGGTCGCATTGCAAGAGGAAGTATCTATATAGAGTAGTTAATACCACAGAAATATTTTGTTGATATTTATGTTAGATTTTGTGATAAACTTCATGGACTCGTGTATTAATGCAGGCCACCTATATTTTGATAGACTAATCACCGTTCATGAAAACTCTGACGATGATACACCAGAAAATAGTTCTGATTCTGACTGTGATATGGAAGTTGGAAGTATTGTTTCGCATCACACATTCCACCCCGCTCCTCCTCCTCTTATCCCGCTGTCATAATCGAAGTCGTTCATCCAATCAGAAAATCATATTTATTTATATTAATTTCTCTGCTGGTTTGTTTTGTTTTATGTTGAGGTGTCTTTTTTGTTATGTCATAGTATTTTTAATTAATTAAAAAAATTAATTGTTATAAAAAAGGTCTGCAAAATCCTACTGTAGTTTTGACTTATAGTTAGACTTTTGGGGTTCCAATCCTTATAGAATCATTAGATCATCCCAACCGGAATTTGGTTTTTATCAGTGCGTTTTATTGAAATAAAACGTCCTCGGTAACTAGTTATATTTTTGTTTACCTAACGAATTCTTTATATGATAGAATCGTAGTGGTTTTAACATCTCAGTGTAATATACGTCAAACGGGCAGTTTGACATTTGACATTGATAAATAAAGTAAGCGATTTATTTGATACCTACACGTAATTTAATAATACAGTAATTCATAGACACATCGGCAACATTCGGGTGTTATCGTTGTTCCGAGTTTTGCCGATAGGAAAGGATTATTCACTACATCTGTACGAATACGTGTCAGTTGGTGTCAGTGTCAATCGAGAACATTTTAAAATAATTCCGAATCCAGACTCCGGAAAGTCTACCACAAACGTCGATAATCTAAATTTCGTTATCTGCGTTCCTTTCATTCGAATATTGCAAGAGCGAGAAAGATGGACTTTCTTCGAATTTCGATTCCGCGGTTGTCGACCTTTTTTGATAGTGCCTTGACGTTCCAAATTTCAGTTCACCATGTCAACGTTGTTAATCTGTTACCTAGTTACTGACACAAAACAATGCGTGTGATATGTCAAAGTAACGTCGTAGTCTAGCTAGCTCTTATGATGACAGTATGCTATACGATATTGGACCTTAGGTGGGTTGGAAATTAAATTCCTTGACTGTACAGTATGTATTCTTATTAATCCCAGGAAATCCCGCGTTCAATAAAAATTGATAATTATTTTTGGTGGTTATAACCACTCTTAGTTACGTCCCCCGGCGAAGTTTAGGTAAATAGGCACAGCCTATTCCGAGCTCTGGTAATAATACAAATCTCGATGAGAATGTGGGTGATACGATAATAAAGGTTAGGAACCACTGAGTTAAACCAATGTCTGTGCAACTTGAACTGGCTACGATAATCTACCCGGATTTGAATGAGGGTTAACAACCCGAACAAAATTTGGTAGTCCCACAGACATATATCGAGGTATAAGGAAAGTGTATGTACCTCGCGTGCTAAAAAGTGGCGACGACCTACTTTGCACGCCGTTAACTTCAGTTGCCGTCAATATTATTATCAGATTTGAAAATCTGATAACAATGGTATAGGTATAGGTAATTAATTGTTCAAATACCACCAAATGAAATGGAAATAGTACATTACATAACTAGGGTGGTAATACAAAGAAAGGCCGAGATCGCAGAAGTTTGCGGCCCGAGCTTAAAGCGAGGGACGTAAATGTGCGATCGAGGGCTTTCTTTATTACCTCCCGTGTTGTGTACATCATTTTATGTCTACACTTGGCCAGAAAGCGGCTTTTTCTGTACGCGCAGCGTGCGGAAAAAGCCACTTTATGGCCAGGTGTGGCATAAATTTATGTTTTCCATCACTAAATTACACTTTTGGCGTCAAACGCAAAGCAAAAAACGTTACACGCTTGGTTGCCACACAAATTGAGGAACTATTTCGTTCTATCTCGATATATTTCTGTGGGTATTCTCGATTAACTGGAGAAACCCCAACAAAAATACAGAATTATAATTTCCTTACTGAAATTAAACCTTAAAATAAATAGCCGGACGTAGCGTCGCTAACTTATAACTGAAGCGACTCTAGTAAGCCGGTCGCTTCACATCGCGAGGTCACATTTACTTTAAGGCCCTTGAATTTAAGTATCTCAGTTGGTTTTTACAATGCTTTTATTTAGCTTGCAACATTCCTAATTATTTTATCATGTACACAAGTAAATTTAATACACTAGTGTGTAAAATGCAAATCCAGTGAAGGCAAAATTACAGATTTAAGATTTAAATATACTTATATATTTAAAATAATACAGATATTTACTATTTTAAGTCTAACAATAATAAATCAGTGTCAGTAAATATTGGGTTGCCAGGGGCCCGTTTCACGAAGCTACAAGTTACAAATTACAAGCGGAAGTCTCTTTTCAATACCTTTTGATAGAAAGAGACTTCCGCTTGTAATTTGTAACTTGTAGCTTCGTGAAACGGGCCCCAGGTCGCCAAACCTAGCAGGCCAAACAGTTTGGGTAAAAAAGCCGGACATAATGTAGGATCATTATTGAGGATAGTATTACAGGTACGACAAAAACAATGGCCGGACACCGTCTATTTTGGCCGGACACGCAATCAAAAAGCCTAACTATGTCGGCTTTCTCCGGACGCCTGGCAGCCCTAACTCAATAAGAAATAGTAACATTTTTAACGATTACTATTTACAAATTTCTGGGTTCATTGAAAAACCCAGCATTAAATTTAATAATAGCTATCGAGCGAGACGCTAGTACAATACAAGTACCCTATAATTGTACACCAGTCACGTCACGGTGGGGTCGTTGACCCCGACCTTCGGTGCACGCCAATACTTCCATTAAGGCTACATTGCGTATCGTAAATAGTTGAGATAAATCATAATTACAATTTAATTGGATAAATTGGGAATGAAAAAGCTGCTGCCACTTCATTTGTTTGTTTTGTCTTAACTTTCATATTGCCTGCGTTATGTTTTACGTCTGTTGTAGTTTGTGTTGATACTTTGTTCTGTTAGTTAAGCTTAGAATTTAAGTTTGCCAGTGCCTTGACTCATAGCTGTAATGCTGGTGAATTTCTAATGTTAATAAATAAATAAATAATATTAATAATAATTTGTATTCTGCACATAAATAAGGGAATCGACATGAACCAAATAAAGTCTATCGAGAAAAGGATGGTACGGCCGTGCCATTGTTTTGCTCGACTTGGCGGGGGTACTACCGTGCCCCCAGATTCATGCTAGGTCTAAGTTGCTGGGTCTAATCAGATTGAGATTCTTGGGCCATCTTAACACTTTTAACACCGGGAACCCGCTCAGCGGGCGCTAAGCTCGTAGCAAATTTCCGCTAAATACGGGATTCACCATGCATCTAATAGTAGTCTTACATTCGCAACCATGTCTTATTTTTTTCTTACAGGGGGTGGGAGGGAGTTTTGATCGTTCTTACGTAAGATCATAAAAATGCGCAAAATAATTTTAACTTTTGATAAAGCGCGCAAATCCGCGGGAGAGCGTAGGCGCGTGCTCGGTTGCGTATAGGTATTTTATTGAAAAATTAAAAACTATTAGTATCTGCAAATAAACGACCCTACAAAAATGATTCTTTGAAAAATAAAAATTAAAACAGCCAAAACGTAAAATCATTTTTCCTTTAGATTCTTACGTAATAAATATTAAATAGGGGGGGGAGGGGGTCAGCCGATTCTTATTTTTTCTTACATAAGGGGGGAGGGGGTCAAAAACTGGCAAAAATCGTCTTACGTAATAAATCTTCGTAATTTTTGGTTTGTCAAACAAAAGAAAAAATACGTGTACAATATTTTTTAATAATCTAACTGACGGACTAAACAGTTTTTTTCGTCGTCTAGTCTATATCATACACTCACCAGAGCCCGAGTCGGAGGCGGCGGGCGTGGAGGGCGTGGTGTTGTGCTTGCTGCCGCGGCCCTTGCGCGACTTCTTGCTCGTCATCGCGCTCAGCGCGTAGTCACTGTCGCCTTCCGCTTCGATCTCCAACCCAAACTCGTCATCCTAAACAAATATACATAGCTTCATTTTATGCATCAAATTTCGTTAAAGTTTTAAGGTACTAAAACTGTTGAACAGACACGACTTATATGTTTAAAGTCAAACAGATAAATAGTACCTCGATATTTTACGGATTTTACCACAGGTGACTTAATAATATAGTTATAATGAACAGATTAATACATTCAATCGTAATAAAATTGAAAAGTAATAATAATAGCCTTTTATTTCCGAACTTCGTTCGTTACACTTTTATATCAGTATATTCGTAATATATTTAATCTATAAAATAGGGCTCCTCCAACCGTTTCCATTGGGCCCTGTCTAGTGCTACCCTAATCCAGAGTGGTCCCAAGGTTAATCTTAGTTCGTTAATTGAAAAGTAAAAACTTATAAAAATATGTAATAAAGATAAACTACAACCTAAAGTCTCACGATACAACGTCCGAACAGCCACGACCACACTCTGACAAGAGTGTACGGCTAAGAAGAAAAAACTTAAAGTCTATCTTACGTGGACGCTCAATATCATTATACTCAGTATATCATTGAGCCTGCACGTCGTTTAGTCCGTTTAGTTTAGACGTTCTTCATGTTTAGTCAGTTTAGGCTACAATTTATTGGGATATAAAACGATACATAATTTTGCCGATACGATACCGATACCGATTATTGTAGTAAATAATCGGCGATACATCGGCATCGATATATCGGCGTACCGATTATATCGGTATCGATATCGTTACATCCCTAGTTTAGACGGGCCTGTAAGTAAAGTACATAATCGCCACGCGCGGCCTAAAGGAGTGTCGTACCCCAGATTTTACATTCATACATTTTGTTTTAACTGAGGAATTTCCATCAGTTTCGAATAATACATTTAAAGGATCAATGAAGGTAATCAGATGCAGCCTTGACTGTTATTGCAAACTCTCAACTGAATTAATGTTTAAGTCTGAAATCCCCACCTGCAAGTAACATGTGAGTTTACTGTACTGAAAAGGCTTTGTACAAATGTTTCCTTAATACCTTTATCTTCAATTATGACACAACAGTAATTACTGCAATTTCAAGGTAATATACTATAAGGATAATACATAGTAACTTCATTCAATTTTGTGCTTGAAATGTTGATTTTGAAGTTATTAACAAAATTGAATCAGAACATTATTATTGATATTTGATGTGACACTGCTGGTCTCCTAGCAGTACACTCAGCAGTAGTGTAGTGTGTATACTCTTTTGTTTTTTATCTTGTGCTGTCATGAATAAATGTATTTTCTTTCTTTTCTTTTTCTTTCTTTCAGTAGCATGGCGTCCAGAGAACTCGATTCCTACCGGCTTGCCTAATACCAAGCATTTAAGCACCTTATTCTACAGCTCTTAAGGAGTCGTACACTAGATCCGCATTGGCTTGCTGAAGGAAATCTTTTAAGCCATGCCACTGTTGCCTAGGTACAATCGAACACACTGTTAACTGTACATTTGTAAGCAGATGTCAACTTTATTGCAACATGTTAAAGTCTATGGGTGGTCAGTTAACTGTGGCTTAGTTTGTATTAGAGTTAAGTTATTAGAGCTGGTAATGCACCTGATTTCATTTGCCACATGACATGTAATCACCTGTCTCCCTTTAAATGTGATATGTAAAAAGAAACAAGTAATGTGTCTTTTGCTTGATAAAGAGTCATATAGCCAGATATTCTAGTTCTTTTGTCTCAAATAAACCTCAATTTTTTCTTAACTTCAATTATTTGTATATCTTATTTAACCGTAACATTGAAAGATTCAACTAAATTAAATCAATTTTGGTTTTGAATAATATAATTTCAGCACTCTGTTTTCTAGTTTTTACAATAAAAATTTTTAAGTCCCTCTGAGCATTGGACTGGAAGTATCACAAATTTGAGTTGCAAAATTAAACTTGGTGTCTTAAACAACACTATTTGCATAAGTAATCACTTTCTTTTGTACTTTAATTACATCTACTTGTATTATCTTTGCGCATGTTCCACTAACCACCATAACCTTAGCCATAAGTTCTCATGTGACATTACAATGTCTTAATGAGAATAAAGATCTTTAAACAGAAAATTTGATTGAATGAAAATGCATTTTGGTTACTAAGTATTTCAGTTTTCCTCCTCAATTCCTTATTTGGACTACTGGTAATTGCCTATGGACGATAAAGCAAACATAAAAGGAGTGTTGACATTCTGGAAATTAGGAACATTTTAGGAAACGGTCTTTTCAAGCCTCAGCCTTCTTGCACTGCCGGTCCAGCAGTAATAATTTGTTTTAACCTTTATGACAAAACATGCTGATTTTATGTCCATAGATCCAAAAGACATCGCCACTTGATGCTGTCTAAAACAGAGTCAAGTAATTCCTTGAACTCTGGCACTGGTTATTCTTTTTCTTATCTTTTAATTTAATTTCAAACAAATATCGCCCAAATCTACATTTAATATGTGAATACTTACATCTTCACTTTCATTCTTTCTCTTCTTCTTTTTCTTTCTGCCCTTTTTGTCTTCTCCACGGGCCTTTCTTTTCTTTCCCTTTTTCTTCTTTCTGCCATCTTCTGGAGAGTAATCGTCATCCTCCTAAGGAAAAATTTCTCTATATAATATTTAACTATTTCTAGTGTAAAAAATTCATCATAAAAAGAAGAGTCAATGAAAATTATAAAATTAAGAGTAGAGTAAAGATGAGTTTTCTATTTTTTCAGAAATAGATGCCATGATTTTTGTTTGTTTATTTTTTAATATCAGTATAATTTTATCAGTGCTTCAGGGAAATATGTAATCACCTCTTGAAGGTGCCAA
The DNA here is from genome assembly GCA_947034925.1 of Eudemis profundana. Taxonomy (NCBI): domain Eukaryota; kingdom Metazoa; phylum Arthropoda; class Insecta; order Lepidoptera; family Tortricidae; genus Eudemis; species Eudemis profundana. The sequence continues at coordinate 4,097,391 of OX344802.1, read as the reverse complement.
CACAATGTTATCAAGCACATTTTGTTTACAAATAAACCAGACCTGGTTATTAAAGAAATGTAATATCATTAAAAACTAAATTAAAATAACCTCTTACCTTTGGTGGAGCCTCATCACTTTCCCCAGAATTTTCATTCTGACCTTCACCTTCCTCCACGTCCTCGTCGCCTAAAAACAAATAATATAAACTGGTCAAACCACTGCAACCATGCTTCGCACCTGTCCCAGGCCGGCAAACCCACGAGAACCCAGTATTTTCCTAAACACGCGCGCTCCTAGCGGTTAAGGTCACTAATCCCTTTGTTTGGCGGCGTCCATTTTGTTAAGTAGTAATGAGCAGAATTGCATGTTCTTTTCTGTCACGAACTGCCACTCACAAAATATTTACAACCCGCCGAAAACAATTACACCATTAAACTGCACTATTAACCGTTAGAATTAATTATACTGCCGTTTGTTGCTTATTTATTGATAACACTTCGATTCAAAAGCCAAAATCTTCTAATTTTTAATTGCTTATACCGCAAGTAAACACATGATACCGCTATTCGCGGCTTACCTATGACATGCTACTAGATATTGTACGTTTACCTGCAAATGAACCGTCTACTTCATCATCTGAAGCCATTTATAACACTATTTAACACAACCTGGGATAAGATTAAAGATTTTGGTCTAGAAAAGATAGAGGACGCGCAGTTTCGCGACAAATGGTAATTAATTCAGAAATTGATGCCGCCTTCACTACGAGGAGGAGAACTGGCACGATTTGCTATCTCACTTACACCAAGAAAAAGAAGAAATTATAGGGTTACTACATGGACCCAAAGTAATCTACTACGTAATAGTTGAAAATAATAATAAGCACACATGCAAGGTGACGTAACTGCCATCTAGTGTTGGCGGGAGGAACAAACCAGACCAGTATTCAATGTTAGACATTTACATTTCAGACTGCTTTTTTAATGACTAAGGAAACAGTTTAGTTTCAATATGTTTTTTTTTTAAATAATGAGGCACGTCTTTTTTTCTTTTGGTGAATAAGACTGCTGCGATTTGCGTGTTCTTGTCAATTTGGTAAAACTGTTTGAAATTTATACTTATTTTTGATAGTTTGCACCTTATATAAATATGTACATTCAAAAATTACCCAAATAGCACACAAGCTGTATAATAGCCAGGGGTCGGATAACGGTATTTTCTCCATACAAAAATACCGGTATTCTTTTCGTTCTTTGCTTTATTATTTCATTTTTACCCGACTGCGGCGAAGCCCAATGGGGGATTATGTGTTTGACCTATATGTACAGTAAACGGCCGTAAAGAATGCACATCGGCAATCATCGCATTTCCGAATACAAACGAATGCTAATTTCCATGTACATCAATTATTAGATTAATTGATCATCAGAATTTGAATTTAGAACTAAGTACTTTATTGTTGTTTTGTTTTGATTTCACGTGGAATATATAGAGCTGTAAAACATGATGTAATTATATTTAATTATTGCTTGTTGCGGAAAAATAATATACATAAATATATATATACATATATTCACGCCCATATTCCTAAAAGGGGTTGACTGAGCATTAGCAACTGATGTTATACTACTAGCATATTTAAATGTAGGTTTAAAGATCGACAAAAAAGTGTAATAGTGCGGTGACGGTATATAAACATTGTAGATAATTTCGCATGACTGGCAAGGTAACGGCTTACCTTTTTTTCCTATAGATGCCATAGTACAAATTTAATTTTGTTAAAGTTTTAGCAACTCTATATATATATTGACTTGGATATGCGACTGCACTCTCTCGCATTTGAAGCACGACTGACAAAACAAACGTCATGGTGTGTGCGACACAGATATCGCTATACGAAGTCGAAATTAGCCGATTGCCTCTTTCCAAAGATCGATGTGCATTCTTTATGGCCGTTTACTGTATGTATGTATGTCCGTTCCTGTGTCCGCTCGTAATTACTCAACGGCACATCCGATTTTGATAAATGATACATCATTAGATTCGTCTTGACGGTGCGAGTGTCACTGGGTATAAAGTTCGTTAAAATAAACAAAATGGCGGATTTTATGCAGTTTCAAAGTGCACCGTGGTCGGGTTTTTTTTTATAAAAATGTGGTTATTGATCGGACAATCTAATAGAGTCTGTGCGGAAAGAGAATAGGATTAATTTTGGCGGGCGCTGTAATGCTTTTGTACCGTATGTGCCGTATTTTCTGTTCTGTGGCCATACTGGTTAGGTTAGTTCCGTTTTTCGCCACGCCTATTCTCTTTCCGCACAGACTCTAATGCGAAGTCATTACTTAAATACATTATTGAGCCCTACATGTACGCAACATAAATACGCAATCATTGCTGCAAACTAACCTGTGTAAATGTGTAACATAAGCTCGATAATAGGCTGAAATTTAAATTAAAATTTTTATATATATATGCAGAATCAGCTTCTTTATAAATATAAAATATTTATGGGTTTGTATTCGTATAAAAAAGACTACCATTTTGGTAGTTTTTAGCGGTGGTATCATTATATTGTCTATGACAGTTTAATTTTTTTTATAGCTGTGTATATTCTGTGGAAGCCTGTAAAAGAAAACTCGTTAAACTATATTTAAAAGGTACTACCAACTGTTAGGAAAATACAGTTCAAATTTAATATGAATTGCAATGAAATAATCTTAATTATTGAATATTACGGCATTGCTTTCATTATGAGATATAATTGCTTAAATTACTGAATATACTTTTGGAACCTTGAAATTAAGGAAAATTGTAACAACTTTGTTTTTTTTCATACCCTTAAGTTGGCTGATAGTATTTATTTAATTTTAGTTTAGAGATTCCTTTTGTAATGTATTGGTCCTGAGATGCGTGTCACGCTTATAGCTATCTGTGCACGTAATGAAGCATAAACAAAATAGGAAGGAGAGGTTGATTTAAATATTTTAGATTAAAATTAATTAGTTTTAGGTTCAGAATAGTTAACTTTAAATACAATTTCGTGAAAATGAACGCTTTATTGGATTATGGCACTTCATCTTCCAGCGACACTGAAGAGGATAACGAAGAATCTCCAGACGATAAGTGAGTATTTCAGTACACAGCCCTCTTGCACAATTTTGATATTTTCACGCTTTCGTAACCTACACACCTAAAATTAACGCCTGGTAGTTATAGTAATAGTTCATCAATACATGTCCTTAGCGAGACAATTTTAAAGTGTTGATGTATTTGTAGACCCACCGAAGATGTTTCGAAACCAAAGTTACCAAAGCCTGCCCTCGGAGAGAGCTCCCTACATACGTCGGTGTTCTCGAACCCATTCGTCGAAGCAGAATTGGCCAAAGCAGCGATATTGGAAAAACACGTTAAAATGGTATATGTTGACTTTCTATTGCTTTTGACCATATATATAATACTAGGAAATTCATGTGAATGTATCACTTTGGCTCTTATTATATAGAAAAAAATACTGAACCCCTTGAGTTCAATGGCCTGATATTGTACCAAAACAAGTCTGCTGCAAATACTACTAATACAAATATTTATTTAATTTAATAGTTGCAGGCATTAACCCGTCACCTCCCGGCGTCGGTTAAAACCGGGCTTAGGAAATGAGGGGTTAATACTATCCTGTAATTTACCCTTCCACTTTCATGCTGCTAGAGATTTTCTTAATACTTAAAATACTTTAATTGTTTTATCTCTTACTGAAACGATTTAGGCTCAAGAACACAGCCTTAGTGTTTCACAAAACTAAAAGAAATAGGCATATAATGTAGGAAAGCATTGTATCAAATTTTGCATACAATCGTCAAGTACATAGGCCATGACTGTTAAGGTTCCAGGCAAAGACAACACCCAGATGATCAATGGCAAGAAAATATGTTGGAACTACCGGAAAGGGAGGTGTCGATTCGGACACAACTGCAAATACGCCCACGATTCTGATATCCAAAAAACTGCAGAGGAGTTGAAAGCAGAAAAACAGGTTTGAATTAAATGTCTAAAACCGTATGTATGGAAAACTTAGAAATATCCCCTAATCTAATGAACAGGAAACGCTGCCAGCGTCATGGGGTCGATGCCGCAGGCAGACGTTTTAGAAGGGGTTTTCTTTTTATAGTTTTATTTTATTAGTTTTAGTTTTAATTTTCTAGAATAGTTTTATATGCATTCTTTTTTCAATAGGATATTTTTTAGTTTCTATCTTTGTACAAAATACTGTATTTATTGAATAAAGTAAGATCGTGATGAACAGTTATTTCGCTCATTCCTAAAATACCAGATTCTCAAAATAATACATCCAACAAAATCATTTATAGATCGTTGAGTAACTTACGATTTTATAATCTAGTGTAACGGGAATGTGGTAAGACAGGAATCTGATATATGGAAAATGTGGTATTTTGAGAATGTGGCATTTTGAGCATGAGGGAGTTATTTTGTCTAATGACAACTAAAACTCAGTCAGTACCGTTGCATGAATAATTGAGATAAAAGGTTTTTGAGGCTAGTGGAGTTGATTGATGAGTAAATAAATCCTCATTTCCTTTCAGAAACTGAACACAGTTGTATGTGAAGGTTCTGGGACCATGACGTCAGTTCCACCACCCCAAGTTGTGGTGGATACCAATGAGGAAGATGCCTGGGAGGGCGGGGCAGACAAGAAAAAACTGAAGAGACCGGGTCTCAGCCAGGGTTTAGTGCCAGGAAAGAAAGTCATGAAAATGTACAAAGAACAGAAATCACGAGAGGGAATTAAAAAGTCTTGAATCAAACATTAGATCTTTTTATTTAAATCCTGGTGTTGTGATGTAATAGGCAATTAGGGCATGCAATACCCTTCACCTTTGATCATCTGGGTGTACGATGGAAAAAAAATCATTTCCACCGTACACCTTGTTATCAATACGGCGGCGTACCTACCTATTATCAGAACTCTTCAGATTTCAAGTTTGTTTATAGATATAATTTCAATATGGCATTGACAACTACTATTCCGGTTTCTTGTGGTTCTTATTTAAATGTGTATACATAAACATGGAAAAATTAATTAAATAAATTTCAGAGGTGGACGGTCACCAATATAAATTATACGATATACATAATTGAGGGTGAACGGTAGTAAAAAAAAATTTCGACGGTTCACATAGGTGGCCTCGGGAGGTGGACGGTGGGAAAGAAGGGAAAAGATGCTACATAGCCGATAGTCGGGTTCAACGTCTATGCATGATTGTCATTTACACTATACATAAAGGAATCAGCGTGCTACGGACTACGGCGTAGCTCACGTAGCGACCACGTAGTGCTACCCTCGTAACCGATATACATGGCATGGCAAAACCCGTATGTAGGATGTAGCTGCTACGAGCCTAGCGCCCTATATTGTGGCATAATTTGAGTACGGTCGGTCGCGGGGCCTAGTTTCAGTAGTTCGTTGAAATTAATCCCGTTAGAACAGATGTAATCAACCACCAATGAACTACTGAAAGGCCAGTCGCAGCGCAGTGCTATGCCTTAGGTACCGTCAAATGGGGGAACTAAGGACCTGCGGTGTAACATTATTTAGAAAGAGCAGAAATGCTGTTGTCCACGCACATTAATCTTTGCACGTTAGACGGTCATTCCTTGTCTACCTTCATTAGCTCTGTCTTTGCTCTTTGTAAAAAATAGTTGTCTATATAGTTACACCCTGCCTATCTCAAGCTATCCAATTTGAGTGTTGACGGTATGTTCACCAGTGGTGGGACGTCGATAATCTCATCTATTATAAAGATATTAAGCATTATTATTCTGCTGTTAAAAAAATTGCCACCGCCCACCAGTTCACCGAAGGATTTGTTAAACGCTCCGCCACTGATGTCCACCCATTAAATAAAATAAAACGTTTCAAGGTCGCATTTTTCTTTAATCAAGAAGACAAAATGCACATAGACATGCAATTTAGAGATTTTATGTCCAAAAAGCTTACATGATACATACACTTGGCGTCCGATCTTACAGCCAACATTGGTGATATATTTATCGTTAAATTACATAGCACAGCCATTGACGATGCCTTGGACTACGGCCAATGGCATCGGGCTGAGCAGAATCCTTTGCAGTAATACTCGCATCTTAATTAAGTATTTAATTACACTACTGACGGCTTGAATACTTTTTAAGTTACTATAAAATGTTCTTCATTTGATTCTGACACAACAAAAATATCTTTAGACGACATCAATCTACATCGATTATTTACTATGCCACACAATAGTAACTCTGTCACAAAAATAAATTATCTAGCACATGAGTTTCATCGCTAAAAGGCCACTATAATTATTAGGGGTGGTTTGTACATGATCTGTTTGAAATAATTCACATTGGACCCCTAAAACGACTTCAAGTAAAACAATCTACTGTCACGTCACAACACCAAGACATGTAAATTTCCTAGTCGATCTACAAATTAAATTAATAGTGATGTTCCGATTTCATATAAAATTTCATTCTATTCGAGTCTGCCATTTAATAAGTCTTAAAAATAACAAAACAAATGCTATCTTGTATCAGGTAAAGTAAAATCTAAAATACTTCACAATAATCTAAACGTACCGCAATAATACTAAGCCTGAAATATTATTGCAATGATTAAGTACTAAAACTTCATTTGCATGTTAAGATGATATACACGAAATATATTCAAATATACAACTTGTTGTAAAGGCACAAACAATATGAAACAGTTAAGCTGTCTTAAGTATCCTGATTCACTTTAAGTGCATTCTGTTTTTCATTTGATACATCCGTTCTATAAAAAATAGTTTCATTTGGCAATTTATATAATTATAAATTCATAACAAATAAGTACAAGTTCTATACATTTAATGGATTTCAATTTCGATATTACTGTCCGTTATATCTGTTTAAGTATATTCCGTCTGTGAAGAATTACAATTTAGCGTTATAAGAAGTCAAAATATAGTTCTAACATTACCTAGTACATGAAAGGTACGTAACGTCGATTTAAATCTTAAGAGCGACCTTTTTAGGAATCTTTGGTGATGGGAGATCCATGGAGTGGCCGTTGATCGTAGCGCCATGGCCCAGGCTGTCGGCAAGAGGCTTGGCCAGTCCGGGTAGATGATGCCCGTTCACTTTCTCGCCATACCCGTTGACTTTAGCATCGTGTCCGTTTAACTTTTCACCACCGTGCCCATTGACCTTACACGCATGACCATTGAGTTTGTCACCGCCGTGAGCGTTCAACGACCACTTAGCCTGTCCTGATAAACCAAAAGAAAACCACGTTTAACCCCTGGCACTCATCTGAACACTGGCGGAATTATGTTAGTCACGCGTCGAACACTACAGTTCCTATGTTACTATTTCTTGGTGTTAGTTGGAGTGACCGTGGAGTCCGTATTAGAGGAATCGCTCGAATTGATATCACACAACTTATGTCCCAGAATAACAGCATTCGAATCTGTAAAATTACGCCTCTTTAATATTTAAAGGGTGCCATCGCGGGGCGACTGCACTAGCACGACACTCACTACAGTGCGGGACATCGAAAAAGTGCTACTACACACAGGGTAAGGTAAAAACTCGCCTATGGTCTAATGGTCTACACTAATGTGACTAGCTAGTCTATCACGATTACGCCAGTGTTAAGATTCTAAAATATGATCATGCAAAAATAATATAAGTATAAATTTAAGACGAAATTAGTGACTTCTATTGTTAATTAATGTATTTTGGCAATTATTTACTATATCATTGACATAAATGTTAGCTACTGATAAATGTTAAAGTTAGATAAATTAGATTGCTGAGACAATTAAGTCAATAACAAATCTGCTGTTACGCAATGTTTGAGTATGAAAATATGGATAATTAATATACGTAATGGTTCTAGGATTGGACAGAAAATTAAATAGGATGCGTAATAACCAAAAATTAGTTTCCATTCAGGATACATACATACATAAAATATAGACATAAAAGCACATCGAAAACTCACCGTGGCACTCAGTGCCCGCGTCTTTTCGGCCTGCATAGTACCTTTTTGAGGTCTTCCAGTCTTCCTTCAGCGAGAGATTGTACATGGAAAAGGTCGGGTCGCCGGTCACCTCTCGCTCTATAGTTAGGAACTTTGGCAGCGTAGCCAGTAGCGAGTCTTGGTCGTACGTAGCGCTGTATGTTTCCAGGAGGACCAAGCCTCGGCACCTGCAATTTTACAACTATTTTAAACAACCATAGCAGCTTTAGCGACATCAGAAAATTATGAAAAAATATATAATAACCCTAAATACTACTGTTCTACCTCTACACATCAAGCCCATGCCAAAATTTACCTGAATAAAGCTGAGCTGCTATTTCGAGGTCGTAAATAATAAGACTCTAAATAACAACAGTTTTATTGACATTAATGCATAGATAGACTAGTTTGAATACGTAAACATATCGATAGAAGGTTCCCCTTATTTTGGCGTAATTTTATTTGCCCAAAACTATTGTTCGTCCGAAAACTCTTTCCGCATAATATAGCTACTTTACAGATATTTCTACAGACTTTTCAGACAAATTATAAAAACCAAACCTAACCTACCTGTCCTAAGTGGCTTACAAGAAAGATTTTTTTACTATAAGAAAATTATGCGAAATAAAAATTCTAACAAACAATACATTCAGACAAATAAAGTTATGCCAAATAGATGGAACAACGATAGGGAGAGTAAAAATCACCTTGGGTGCGTGGGCTGCCTATAGATATCCAGCTGGTAGTATTGGTTGTTGAAAATGAAGCAGCGACGTTTTTTGAATATGGTGAAGTGGGCGTCGTCGCGTTGAGGGAGCATGTTCAGGTAATCCCTATGCGAGAGTTGGGTTCGCACTTCCACGGACTGACCGTTGGGATGGAACTTGCGAAGCGTGTGAATGTATGACCAGTGGCCTTTCTGACCACGCTTGCGCAGCCTGACTTGCGCTTTACGGAGATCGCTTTGTAAGTAATTATGCACAACATCGAAGTCTTGGAAGGCCGGGAACTCCGTGTCGGGCGGGAGGGGCCCTTTGACGAGGAACTTGCGTTTCTTAGAGTTGACGTTGAGCCGGTCGCCGGTTTCGATGCCGATCTTTTGGCACACGCAGGCGATCAGTCTGTTCATCTTCTTGTCGAAGTCTGTAGAGTTGTCGATGACATCGAAGTACGGGTGTCCGATCCACGCGGCGGCTGCGTTGTAGTCGAGTTCCCGCGCCAGCTCCACTCCTTCCGACCGGCACGCGTGGTCCTGTCGATACAAAATTCCTTATTACCTGACTGCGGCGAAGCCCAAAAGAGGGTTATGAGTTTGACCTGTATTTATGTATGTATGTCCGTTCCTATGTACACTCGTAACTACCCAACGGCAAAACCGATTTTGATAAATGATACATCATTAGATTTGTATTGATGGCGCGAGTATCACTGGGTATGAAGTTCGGTAAAATAAACAAAATGGCGGATTTTATGCACTTTTAAAGTGTACCGCGGTCGGGTTTTTAGTAAAAATATTTTTACTTAGAAAACCACCGTGAGACTCAAACGTATTGAAATAAAAACGGATCACACACGTTATACAAAAGACGAGACATCCACTCGACATGTTTCGGGAGCATTCGGTATTCCCTTAATCATGAGTAGTGTTCGCGAACGCTGCCCGGCGACATGTCCCTCCCGAAACATGTCGAGTGGATGTATTTTGTATAACGTGAGTGATCCGTTGTTATTTCAACATTCCTTATTCAAATTTACATTTATTAACGAATTAACGAGTGAAAGACGTTGGGACGCAGCATTGTTTTTATAATCTCCGACCTTGAATCGCATGATCATGATAGTTTTATCATCAAGTGTGACAGTCGATACGAATTTATCCAACTTACGAAAATGGCCATAAGCCAACTATATATCAATGTCACATTGAGTGGAAACATTGCTTGAATTTTCCGCAAGCCAATGCAGCGTGGATTTAATCACGTGATTCTACAAGTAGTCTCACCTGATGTTTAATCATAAGGTATTGTTTACGTATCAGAGTTAGTAATCAGTTAGCCATTTTATAAACGTCGGTCTTTTAGAAGTTTATAGCGGTCTCATTCCGCCTTCCACAGATTTTAACCAGACTTACGAATGAACCCACCCTATCGAATAATCGATTTATAAGAGCTTCTAGCATAACTGACCGCGACTTCGTTTCTCGCGCGACAGAGCATCACCTGTCAGTGTCACACTATATTGAGTGGAAAGAGATAGGTAGCTTTTGTCGCGTGAGAAAGAGTCGCGTGTCACAGTTGTGCTAGAGGTACTGGCGCGGATTTAGTATGACATAAGCTCTCGTTGCGTACAAATCCACGCCAGCTCTTATGAATTTCAAATTCGGTTCAGTGATTTCACCGGAGTATAGTGAACAACGCTCATTTCGAGGCATAAAGACTTGAACCCTAAAGACTCCCGAGGCTTAAAGACTCAAATGACGAAAAGACAATTTCTTGCATTCATATGCGTAAAATAAACCAACACGATTCTTAAATATAATCGAGTCTTTAGGGTTAGAGTCTATAAGCTTGGAAATAAGCGTCATTCACATCACTACCGGAAGACCAGCGCTGGCTCTAAGGTCGGCATTTTGTGGCAGTGTTCTACTTTTACTTTATATTAAAAAAAATGCTGTTTTTCATTTTGCGCTGTCATTAATAAATGTATTTTCTTCTTTCTTTCTAATTTTGGAGCTTACCCTAGAGTCCCTAGACAGACGTACGAACAAGTGTCATTTTATTTATAATTTGTAGGGAGAATAATTCAACTTATCACATTATCTTACATTGATAATGTTTGTTGTTTTGTTTGAAAAAATAAACTACTTTTCCTCGCAACAGGGTTTACCACGATTGTCTCCTTGTCCTTCGCTTGGGATAAGATAGTTTTAAATCTAGTCTGATATCTAATCTGGGAATGACAAGCGAGGATAATGTATTATGCTGATATTATCTAGAAAGTTCTACGCGCCATTGATAAGTCCTTACGCGCCGTGACGTATTTTAGCAATTATATGAAAATTGATGTTTCAATTGAATCGTGCCGTAATTATTGACTGAGCAAGCGATAGAAGCGAAGGTTATGAATTAAGTATGAATACAAAACGACGTTCCGCGAAAAGTTTTTGTCCAGCGATAACTCTAGTACTGTTAATAGGATCTTCATGAAGTGTGCTAGACAAGTGAGCCGGAAGCTATGTCGAAGACCTTAGTTCTTTTTAAACAATCTATTAAATCGTTTTATATTTGGCTCAATTCTTGTTTTGATAGTAGGGGTCCTCAGGGTCCGTAGGATAAGGTGGTAGTAGGGGAGAAGATACAGCGTGGGTCAACCCCCTAGACGGTGTGACGATCTGGTTAAGGTCGCCGGAAGTCGATGGAGAAAACAAGCGTGCGGTGCGACCGCTCGGTGTGGAAGTCAGTCTTTAGGGAATTTATGTTCAACATAGACATGCGCAGAACGTGTCACTAACTAAAGTGAAAAGAGTGATCTGTATCTTTAACTCTCCAAGATATGTAGCTCTGTGGTGTGTCAACGGCTCACTAGCTCTTATAACTCAGTAGCTCCAAATCCGAATATTTCCGAACGAAAGAGAGAGCAGTAATGGGTATTACTATGAAAAGACGGGGAAAAGTTCGTGTTGATCGCGTCCTATCTCGCGGCTCACGGCTCAATAGAGCTTCTTGAGAGCGAATGAGCTAAAAGAGTTATTTCAATCGGAACAGAGCTAGAGAGCCGATGAGCTAGACTAGACCAACTGATATAGGTAGCTCTTTGATCACTCATTCGCAAGCTAAACATGTCTAGTCCAGCCACAGAAATATATCGAGGTAGAATAGAAGGAAAAAGTGTATGTACCTCGCGTGCTAAAAAGAAGTGGCGGCCACCTACTTTGAATACCGTTAACTTTAGTTTCCGTCAATATTATTAGCAGATTTCAAGATCTGATAATAATGGTATAATTAAGAGGAAACAGTAAGGTGGAGAGAATTGAAAATTAGGTATTTGTAAAATGTGTCGCTGTCCCGCACTGCCCGCCTCTCCGGCGCAGAGCGCGATAGAGACAACTGCAGCTTGGACCGAAAATACCTTTTAAAATTTCATGAAAACAACGTTTCGTAGTCCCCTGATTTCTTCCCCAAAACTTAACCTATTTAACTAATTTTTTCATTAAACATTAAAAAAAGGCTTTGGCCGTGTTCCTATTTTTTCCTTTTGTTTAATAATCTAGTCAAATTTGTTTTCTGGATGTGTAAACACAGCGGAAAATCTGGCAGCGGAAACCTTTTTTTTAGGTTTTTGAAGGTTAATATCTCTTTTGAGAATCAATTTATCGTAAAAAGGAAAACATAGGAACATGTCAATAGTAGCCATAGATTTTTGGACAAAAATATATTGCTCTACTGGCATTATCCAGAATATCCAGGGAGGAAACAGGGGACTACGTTTGTATGGAAAATCTGCCCTCCTGTTTCCTCTTAATTGTTCAAATACCACCAAATGAAATGGAAAATTCATGTTTTCCATCACTAAATTGCGCTTTTGGCGTCAAACGCCAAGCGAAAAACGTTACACGCTTCTTTGCCTTACAAATCGACGAACTATTTCCTTTTATCTCGATATATTTCTGTGAGTCCAGCAGTGTAGGTCTCAAGCACAGATTATATAATAGTTCTTCGAACAGATACGACACTCTCCCACAATACAATAGAAAAGAACATTCTGGAATCATAACGTCCGAAGTGCGGTCGTCGACCCCGCGCGGCGTAAAATCAGTGCTAGGGCTGTCAACCGATACACAAATAAATTATTTCACAAATAGATTGAATTAAAAAACAGTGTTTTCTTATAATTTGTTTTGGGTAGTGCAAAAAACGATAAATGCTTGTTTAACTGGATATTGTTGCAGCCGTCTACACTACACTGCAACCCATTATCAACAAAATAATAATATTAAATTATAAATACGCGATGGAAGTGCGGTGCGACGCGGTCCATGCGAGCGCTTTTGTTTTTTTTGTTCGTGAACAGGCTCAAGGAGCTGTCAAAACTATCGGACTTACTTCGTAGCGGTAGGCTGCACGCATGCTAACGCGTGACAACCAACTGAGTTTTGTACCGCCGGCGGTAAGTGACGTCACTCAAGGTCGCGCTCGGCGAAAAACGAGTGTCGGCCCCCTGTCTCAAGGTTGAAATGATAAGTTACCTCAGTGGAGTAGAAGTCCTCGGCGCCGTTGGCCGCGGAGACCATGTGCACGATGTGGTTGTACCGGTTGTCGCGCAGCTCCACGCTGTTCCAGCTGTTCGCGTTAAGCATCGCCTCCCACTTTTCCTTTGATATAACTGGAAATTTCAATGGGTGCTTTTGGATTATGTCAATCAAGTATTGCAAGGGGTGCCTGTTGCTTTGTCTACAAAGGTTTCATCGATTTTTTGAGTAACATTTCCTTGTCGTATCGTTGTTTTATGAATCTCAAGAAAAAACTGTTTCAGAGATTGCTATGAAATAACATGTCAATAAAGTATTCGATGAAACGTTTGTCGGCGATAAAAGGGTAAATAAACCATTGCAATAGTTATTTGCATAGTACCTAAACTTGAACAGTCGTTGTCATATTTATCAAAGCTACACACAGTGGCAGCGGCCTATACAAACGGCGTGACATGCGTTTTGGCGCTTAGTATTTTTGCTATAATTTCAAAACTACAAGTCGTATAGCTTTGATATTTTTAACAAATATTTAAAAACCATTGTCCTTGTGATTTATTGCTTAAAATATAAATGGTAACACATTTTCTGCATACAAAAAAATAATAAAAATAATAAATTCGGTAAATCAATGATATCGAAATTACGCAATGTTTATGAGGAGTTGGACAAAATAAACTAATTATTGTTAAAAAATATATGGATACATCGTGATTTTTATCTACACCAAATGTAATGCCTGAAGCAATGTTACTTTTAAGTTGTACATTTTATTTGCTATTTTATTTGTGCTGGCGCACTCACACATCACGGCGGCCATTGAACAAACAAATAAAATAAATAAACAATGCGTTGTCAATTTTCATATGCTGTAAAATTAATAAAAAATATTGCACTTGTCTTTTAATATTTAATCAGTATAAAAAACTTCAACATTTTCCATCTCATCAATCAATATTTTCGCATCAACGTTTAAAGATTTTTTTGTTTTTCTTACAATATTGGTTGATATTACGGGATCCGATAACAAAATCATCGTCTTTGATTTACGGCATTGCATTTACGGGTATGGTGTAGTCTAACGTAACGAAAAAATTTGTGGCTCGCTTCCTGTGCATCTTCTGACAGGTGACCAATTCGTAATATAAAATTATGACTAATTATGCCCATTAAAATTGTATGCACTGTAACGTGCATGTAGTACCACCTATATAATGTTACATACAAGTAACCTGTTTCTTGGGTTTATTTTCTACGTATGTACGTACGATTTTAGTACCTATTAATAACCGTAAAAGAAACATTTTTTAAATGGATGATACATACGAGTAGCGTCCTTTCCTATTCCTATTACATTATTTAAATAGGACACAAGGCATTTGCTGAAATCTTCTATGGCTTTCCGAGGTGGATAGATGTCAGTATTCGACAAAGTTATTGCTCGATGCATTTTCACCAAAACAGTCATTACAATCCATTGACATTGTTTCTTATAACATGTCCAAAAAATATAGTTTAAGTTATATATGTGTTACCATATTTACTTACAGTTTTTTCTCAGAATTGTATCTACAAATTACTCGTGGTGCGATTTATTGCTTTGAAATTATTTCCAGGCGTATCGGTTTTATGTCAAAAAAATCATTTTATTCGAAATAGCTCGGTTAGGCTAAGCCAATATTTTGCAAAACATTTTGTTTTATCTGCGAACTTAATAATTATTCCGGTGCCGACTTAAAGCCAGCTCTAGAACTTAATCAAAACTCAAAGTATAGTCATTTCAATACATGTGTTTAAAAAGAGTTGAGTATAAGACTTAGGAATTGATTAATTACATTCAAAACTATGAAAACTAATTCTGTAGTATAACTTCTTTAAGAAAAAATAAATATAATGGCTTGATACTGAGCCATTCATCTGAGATAATGACTATAACAGACACACGATTTTTACCCAGTTGTGAATCGAGCAAGTTTAAAGGTCTCTTACATCGCAGTGAGTCCATAATTTTAAAAAATATCGCTTGATTCCAGTGAACCAATTATTGAACTTTCATATTATGTAACTTTTAACCCCTAAATCATACTTTGATTATGACTCAAATGTCCGGACTCTTGTATAGGCCGCTGCCACAGTGCTACAGTATAGATACATTCATTTATATATCAGGGCAGTTTTACACACCGGAATTTAAATAATTCAGTTTCAGAGGTTCTTTTTTACATTCAAGGGCGTTTCTCTAGAAATATGTCAGCGGTCACCTCATTCATCTTGGCCCTTTTTCATACTAAATGTATGGAGACAGATGAATAAGTCGCAGACATATTTCTGGAGAAATGTCCTCAATGGGTTTACTCTATACTCCGATCATGACAGATGAAGCCTACGACGGACCCAGATAGAATACCCAGAAGATCCCTATTCACTCTGGTCTTAAGTGTCCGAGTGGTCGTCATTGAATAAGTGTTGATCCGAAACAATTTATTGTTTCAATAAAAAATGTAGAAACAACATAGAAATTCCCTACTGCACACACTATATACATGGAAAGAATTCTCTTTTTTACTAACACGAAAGTCAGTGACAGATTCAGTGCCTTTCTACTACTTTCTTAAAATGCACTTTTAACTCACTTTTTCTTGTTGTCGCATTGTTAGTTGGTGTGATGGTTTATCTAGTCAAAATTATTATTTTTCGCAAGCGAAGCGAGTGGGGTCTATGAGCCAAAAGGAGTGCGCGTTAGCGTTTTATTGTTTGTATACTTATTTGTCTGACGATAACTCGAATTATATTATTGTAACAAAATGGGACTTAATCCAGTAAAACATGAAAGGACAATGGCCAGAATCAGGACCAGTACATCTAGCATAACTGGCCGCGACTTCGTTTCTCGCGCGACAGAGCATCATCTGTCACTGTCACACTATATTGATTGGAAAGAGATCGGTAGCAGTTGCAGCGCGAGAAAGAGTCCTGTTTTGATATAATGAGTGAAAATTTATCAATAACTCGAATATAATTGAACCCTCCAACGAAATTTCGAAAGGATGAAAGACGGTACTCGAGAGATCAGTAGCGAGGTCACTGTTCTACGAACTACTAGTTAATCATTTAATTTATCATATCAAAGTGTTGAGTGGTATATTATAAACAGCAGACAGCAAGGCTAGAGCAATGAATCACTCTGGGAGTACCCATTTCACAGTCGCTGCGTCGCCATGTGCAGGTAAATCCCAGTTTCCTGGCGACTTGACAATCCGATAGGTCAGTAAGCTACGCGTATATCGCTTAGTTGCAACCGACGATCTAATTATAAATATTATAATACTTATATTATACACAATTTGTATTGTATCAAAAATATACCTTGCATATCTTTACAAGGCACAAAGCATCTCTCATGTTTCTAAAATATTTAAAATATGTACTACATTCATAATACAGGGTGATATGGGACACGTGAGCAGGATCAACCCTACGCATTCAGTATACGTTAATGGACGGTTCACCATCGTATTTAAGTGAAACATTGTCTTTTTACTTTTTGTTAAGTACAAAACTTAATTATTTACAATAAAGACAATGTTTCACTTAAATACGATGGTGAACCGTCCATTAACGTATACTGAATGCGTAGGGTTGATCCTGCTCACGTCTCCCGAATCACCCGTATAGAGTCGGACTACGCTAAGTTTGCAGAGGTCGAAAAAAGGTTTTATTTAAAAATATATATATGGCAACATGGGGAAACTACAGCAAGAGGATTTTTTAATCTTAATACTTGGCAATAATTCTTCCTTTTATTACAAAATGTGTCTACATACCTACTGACTTAAATATCTAGGTCAGTATTGGACACATCGATCTAGTTCCAACCAAATAAGTGATTTGTTCCAGGTTCTTGGATAATTTCTATGTATTTGAATATTATATTTAATTATGTACATGTATACAAACATTGCTTAGTTTGGTCGACCTCTGCAAACTAAGCGTAGTCAGACTATAGTAGTAGAAATTTACAAGCCCGGTTTTCATGCATTTTCATGAGTCATTACGGTATCTATCTTGATATTCTTGATTTATTGTTTGTGCAACTGCTGCCAAGACACAAGAACGATAACCAAACCACTAACTAGCTTCAAGCATTTTTTTTTGTATTTTAGATGACAGTGTTCATAAGTCAGTGTGGTCAGTTGATTGAATAGACTGGGGCCAGCCGATCGATCACCGGTCACTGGTCAACGACCTTGAGTTGTCTGTCGTCACCTCTCACCTCGTCACAAATATCCCAAGTATCTGTGCCTTTTCGTTTAATATAGTGCGATAGTAACAGAACATACATTTTTACGCGAAATTGTGGAAAGTTCTACTAGCCCGACAGAATAGACATCGCTCAAATAGGGTTGCCAGATGGTCGGGAATTGGCGGGATTCTCCCAAATTTTTGTATATCCTCCCGACTCCCGACAAAGAAAAAAAAATCTCCCGACAAATTTCATTTTAAAACTTGGTCCGATCCACTGAAGGTGGTCCTGCCAGCTAAATTTCTGATATTTCAGGCTAAAAAAAAAGCTCGCGTGTAGACCGCGCGGGGCATCAGTCTCAAAATCCCTACATATTGTTTCCTGCTCCCGATAATAGGGTAATTCAATCTGGCAACCCTACGCTCAAATCAGGCAGACAGAATGTCGGGCCAACCGTTTCGCACCCGCAGTATTAAGATTATCAAATAATCTTAATACCGGTCACACTTTACCGGTTTTATATGAATATTATTGTGACGTTATGGTTCCTTGATAGAAAAATCACTTTATAACCACATAAGATTGCATTGTTTTAATACCATGACAGTAAAATATATACGATCACAATGGAAACTAGTGACTTAGAGTACATAAAACTTTATAGGTATTCCTTTTGTGACATTAACGGTTATAGTAATTATAATGGAAATTTGTTTTAGTGTACGAACTGAGTGGACGCTCTCGTCGGGGCGTGCAGCGGGGCGTTCATGTTAAACATAAACAAATGTATGTGAGCGTCCTGAGTGCACGCTGCACAAAACCCATACACGCTGCCCGCCACGCCGGACGCGACGCTCGCCGCTCAGGCCGTACACTTATCATAGTTGATGCAGCGGTCGTACCCATCTTTCATTTTGTTGAAGCATACAATACGTGCATAATCTAGTAGTAATTAGGGCACCAAAGTAAATCAAGGTGTTTGCTTGGGATTTAACGATAATCTGCTCGGCCTCGCCGCTAATATATTCATAAAGTTATAGACTAAACATAAAACTCCTGCCGATGTACTTAGTTGGTAGATCTAATCGTTGCTTACCGTAAACTGATTTGACGTATGTGACGGTAAATCTTTGTCAATATCATTCATTTTGGTATCGCATTGTTAGCTTTTGTTCTGTGATTCTGCAAAACTAATGTAAG
Organism: Eudemis profundana; assembly: GCA_947034925.1. NCBI lineage: Eukaryota > Metazoa > Arthropoda > Insecta > Lepidoptera > Tortricidae > Eudemis > Eudemis profundana. Next base: position 4,078,653 of record OX344802.1, on the reverse strand, counting down.
CACAACAATAACCAGCGTGCAAAGCCATCGCTTGGATTTCCTTTTTTTCCAGTTTTAAAGAGCAAAACAGGTAGTGCATATACCACTGGTGACAAGGCACCTCCAAGCTATTTGCAAGAGTATGCGTGTATTATATATACACAGTTTGTGTCTTCCACTTGTTGGTATAAATAAATGCATGCTTGTCATTGGTTGGTACAGAAAAAGAGTATTTTGGACTTACATGCACTTGCGTCCATGGCTCCCCGATCGCAGATGATCAGGCAATTCCGCTGACACGACCTTCCCAGCTCAAAGAACGTGTTCTCGATCTGAATCATTGTCTTCAGAAGGTTCTCTTGGAATTTTGTCGCTGTAACAAAGAACAATATATTTAATAACTAACAAAATGTGTTAGGTTTGTTTTCAATAGCGTTTTTACGCAGTTCGATCAGTCAAGACAGTCGGGACTTTATTCTTGTCTTGCCAAACAAGGGTTCTAAACTCCTGACCTATGGGCGACCTTGTTTGATAGCTCCAGACAGCGGCTGCTACTTTAAGAGCAAAACCGTACCGCGTGACAAATATTACTTATCTCTTTCTATTCAGCAGAGTGCGAGAGAGAAGGGGCATGATGTGATATGTCATCAGAGTAGTCGCGCGTGTGGATTAATTGCCAAATAGGTCGCAGATAACCAGTGATCGGAATAGGTAGAGTATGTTTACCTAAACTTCGAAGAACATAGTCGAAAAGTCGAGACTCCCTTACGACCAAATTTTTTTCCGGGACTTAAGTCCGTAAGTCCGGGACTATGTTCTTCGAAGTTTAGGTAAATATACTCTACCTATTCCGATCACTGCAGATAACGCATGCACGCATTATTGCATTTGGAGTAACGATGACTAATTGACCAAACATAGCTTAAGTTATTCAAATGTCTAATGCCGTTTAGGTCACACTCAAAATTTTATCTGCTCAAATAGTTTAGAACGCTAATAGCGTTTGAATTAAAGCCAAAACACAATGTGTTTCTAATGCGGCAATTACAATAGAAATAAGACGGGAAATCCTTGCCAAGACACCATACACTCATAGCTGATTTCCAATGTGTTTTAGCAAACTAGTATGAAATATTTCAACGGAAGATAATGGAACGGACAAATAAGAGCAAAAGATGATAGATGAGAACATTGCTTGGCCCCCAGCTACAATGCGCATCGGAATTTTATTGTAATTTTAAACAACAGTCCTTCGAGTTTATGTCGTTATCTATTCTTTAGCGTGGAAAAAGAAAAGATAATAGTACCTATAGGGCAAATTTATAATAGTATAAAATATACTAAGAAGGATGGGCATATATCATTGTGTCTCATAACTGCCTAACACTTACAGAATCAGCATCAAACGCATGTGTTGTCATATTATGATGATATGTGACGTTCCGCGGGTAAAGGTACCTTATAGGGATATTGTCGCTTGCGTCGTATCTGACTCCGTTACTATAGGATATCAAGATAGAAGGACGCAAGCGACAATATCCATAAGGTACCTTTACCCGCGGAACGTCACATATGACGTATGACACGCGTAACCAATTTTATGGTACTGTATGTAAACACGCTGCGGAAGTCTATCTCATAAATTCAACGTAAAAAAGTAATTCAACTCGTATTTCCACACCGACAACTGTTTTTCCTGTCATCGAATCGCGTGTTCATCATTTCATTAATTCGTCAAATGACTTGTGTAATCGTGCAATTACCAGTAATAATACACGAAGCATATGTAACATTTGAATAGGGTGCTCAATAGGTGTAATATTATCCACTTGTGGGGAATTTACCGATCACGTTTTGTAGTAACGTGGCAGACCGACACATTTGCAGAATCATCCGCAAAACGACTAACGACCTACATGTCACTATACACACTTTCAGATAAGTGACAGATAAAATTAAATCGTGTAACTGTTGTTGTTAAAGTATAAGATAACCTGCATAATCGACTATTCCACACGCGCCTAAAGAGCATTTCTAAAAATGTTTGTACACCAATTAACGAATTCTTAATGGATTCTTATTTTGTTACCAATATTTTCGTTAATTATTTATCATTGGTTGATGTTTTGTTGGTTCATTTGGATAATTAGGGAAAAATATCATCAACACGCTTTCTCATAAAGTGGCTCTTATTTCATGGGCCTTACGCGCGGAACACATCTTATTACACACAAGTGCTTTTTACGTTACCGCACTAGTGTTGTAATTATCGCAAATTGACCAATGAGAGCACGCCATTATTCCTTCGCCGCCGCTCAGCGCCATTTACGCGTACATGTATTATTCCGATAGAATCTTAATTATGAAAATGAACAATAACAGTATAGATTATAATTAAAAAAAAATTGGTAACGAAATAGGAAAAACAACTTACTATTAAATTCTTGCCTCCGTTTACGCTTATTGGTTTGACATTTCTATATTAGGCCGTTTTTACACCTCACCAATATGTCGTTGATACACTGGAATGGGACATGAGGAGTCATTGACGACATATCGGTGTCGTTATAGGTAGGTGTGAAAACGCTCATAGTACGAGTAAATACAATTCTGTGGGTGTAGTAAAAAGGGTTACAAGTCACATATATGTATACTAGGTACTGTGAAGGTTACATATAGCTGTAGCCTTCACGTTGATTGCGAGACGGACTAGGACAGTAAAAAGAAGTAAAAGAGATGTTTTTGAATAATTACAAAAACAGTCAGTCTCCCTTTAACAAATACTAAAAACGTTTAGTCTTAACCTAGAGATTACACGAAATAAAGCTTCAGTTAAAGTAGCCAAAAACGAAAATTTACGCCCGCCTTCACAATACAAAAGGTTACAACTCTATTATAAGACTTTGCACTGATGTTATATATGACGTGTACCCTTTTTCTCTAGACCCACAGAATTAAGTAGGTACATAGATAACATATAACACAATTCAGTACAGATGCGGTTTTGTTTAATATATGACGGCAACTATACTGACGTTAGGTTAGAGTTGACCACAGGTCACTCATCTTCTCACTTAAATTGTTATGATGCCTGAATAACAAAATAATCAACACGAGATCCGTCAATTCGCCAGCTAATTCCAACTTTAATCGAGTGTGCAAAAGCGAAACGTACGTTAGAGACACGTAATACAAACATGCAGTAGGTAAGGTGCATTTGGTATCGCCTCACTGTTTAGACTTTAGATAATGTGTATCTACACATTAATGTTTGTGTATGTCTTCGTCTATAGATAGGGGGTTGGTTTGTGTGAGAGTAACCATTGAGGTGAATGAGGATAATTCAAGACAGAACTTTTAAGTGCTGTGACCCCGGTTATAGTTGGTGATTCACCCTGAATGGGGTAAAGGATCGCAGGCATTTTGCCAGTCTAGCACCTTATAAATTTGTACTGCTGTTCCCATAATGATTCACAAATGGAAGCGCTATTTAGCAGATTTACATTTCCACGACTACTAAACTTTACTGGAAACTCTTCTGACGTACCTACACGGCCATGCCAAATGCGAGTCAATTGCTTCGTTAAACACAGGATATAAGCATGGGATTATGCGATATATTCATATTGTGAACATAGGCTTCGAGATAAACTCCCTAACAAGGGCTTAGTACGGTTATACGGATTTTGTTTTTCAAGTTAGATTTTTGTCACATGTTGGCGTTTAACAAGGCAGTTTGATATGCGTTCTAACATTATGATATCGCAACAAATAACCTAAGTTAATATAATACCCGCGGTATCAAGTAATAACGTTACGTATTCGCATATTTATACAGAGCCACGTGCGACGTGACGCAAGCGACGCACATCGGGGAACACATTATCACCAACAAATCACTGTTAACGACCGACACATTATGCTTAGCATTGTTACTAATGCCAAAATTCACAGGCCATCGACAAGATATCACAATAGTTCGTAGACGACATGCGATCGTTTAGGAACTATGCTCATGGTTACATCAGAATAGCTTTAAACGTGACAAACTTGTGAGGATCCCAGATTTTCCGTAAGAATATTTTAATTAGTCGGCCCATAATTTTCACGCAAGGTTACAGTAGCGATCAAAAGTATTTTACAACAACATAAGTTTGGATATTGTACAAGGTAGATTAGTTTTTCCAACTTTGTTTTAGCTATGGTTATTAATGGCGTATGACCCTCCTTGAAACACACAAAAAAGTTAGTTTCCTTGAATTATATTATGAACCTGGCCACAAAAACGTACAATTTACTGGTTCAAAAATATTTTGACACCGTTTTCTTTTTCAGTTTTATTGAGAATAGGCTTAAAGAATAAAAATATTTTATGTATATCTAAATTTAGGCCTAGACTAACAACATGCCAAAATATAAAGAATATTCAAATGATTTAAAACAAGCCCTTGCAGCTGCACTCAAGAAGGGCAAGTCGCCGGCTGAAGTTTCGCGAACTTTTCATATATCACGGCAACTAGTTAGTGTCTCGAATAAACAATTCAAGGCTGGAAACGGCGTCAACAATAAGCCTAGAAGCGGTCTTCCTCGAAAAACCACGTTAAAAACTGATCGCGTAATCAAAAAACTGTCTGTAGAAGATCCACGGAAAACTGCAGTGACAATTAAGGACGAACTGAAAGAAAACTACAACAACGTAAATAAATATCCATGTTTCTACTGTCAAACGACGCCTAAAGGTGGAAAGGATTTGGTAGAGTGGGGTTAGAATGTGTTAGAATTCGTTTGGTCTAAACCCGCCTTAACAGAGCAAGGACTTCATGGTCAACGCCCATCTAAAAAGCCGCTTATATCGGCAAAAAAGAAGGCAAGTCGTGGACAAGCGCTGAGTGGTCCAAAATTCGCAATTATTCGCTTCTTATTTTTTGCTGATATAAGCGGCTTTTTAGATGGGCGTTGACCATAAAGTCCTTGCTCTGTTAGGCGTCGTTTGACCGTAGAACCATGGATATTTACGTTATAGTTTTCTTTCAGTTCGTCCTTAATTGTCACTGCAGTTTTCCGCGGATCTTCTACAGAAAGTTTTTTAATTACGCGATCAGTTTTTAACGTGTTTTTTCGACGACGACCGCTTCTAGGCTTATTGTTGACGCCGTTTCGAGCCTTAAATTGTTTATTCCAGATACTAACCAGTTGCCGTGATATATGAATAGTTCGCGAAACTTCAGCAGGCGACTTGCCCTTTTCGAGTGCAGCTGCAAAGGCTTGTTTTAAATCATTTGAATATTCTTTATAATTTGGCATGTTGTATAAAGTCTAGGCCTAAATTTATATATAAAATATTTTTATTCTTTAATCCTATTCTCAATAAAACTGAAAAAGAAAACGGTGACTAAATATTTTTGAACCAGTAAATTGTACGTTTTTGTGGCCAGGTTCATAATATAATTCAAGGAAACTAACTTTTTTGTATGTTTCAAGGAGGTCATAAGCCATTAAAAACCATAGCAAAAACAAAGTTGGAAAAACTATTCTACCTTGTACAATATCCAAACTTTTGTTGTTGTCAAAATACTTTTGATCGCTACTGTATGTACCTACGGTTAACTTTTTTGAATACTCTTATTTTCCGCAGCATCTAAAATAAATGCTCTATACGCAGATATGTGTAATTTTTATAATTAAACAAAGGAGGACCGGCAAAAATGTATGGAGGCTGGTCCAAGAACCAATAGCAATGTGACATATATCATTAGAAAGATGTTTCAATATACTACAATATTTACTATGGGAGCTCATTTCAAATCACTGTGTGAAAAAAGTTATGGCAATTTAAAAAACTTATTTTCATAGACGATTTTAACCAATAAAAATGAATTGTTTCGTATTCCATGACGTTACAGTCCACCTGTCAGGCCCTCCCGGCCCCTCAGGCTCCCCCGGCCACTCCGGCCCCCCAGGCTGCCGCTAGCAGGGCACCGAAGGCACCCCCCGCACCGTTGACGGGACTTGAGCTGGAGGCCACTAAGGCGAAAGCCCGAAAGGACCGAAGCAAACGGCCTCTACTGAGGCCCGCTCTCGCTCCCGTTCGGGTCCCCGTAAGTCTCGCCCACGCTCTACACGAAATGTTGCACGCGATAGCAAGAGCTCCGTTAAGAGCAGCAAGGCGTTCACTATACGAACGAACGCACTTGCCTCTCAAAACTTTGCCTGTCTACCGGGACAGCGAGAAGCGGGAGGGGGCGGCTCGGGCCGGGCAGGCGATAGCGGCGTAAGATGCCGCTGCCTGGAGACTGGGCGTTGAGGACGCCGGGCGCGCAGATTGCGCGGGGGGCGTGGAAGACGCGGGAGCAGGGGAAGCGCCCGCCGCAGACGACGGCGGGTATTTCCACTTTTGCGGGGCTGATGCAATGGCCGGGAAGTTGCGCAAATTGCGCTTGGTGGCCACTCGGCCTTTGTTGCGGTTATCAAGAGCTCCAGGCTGTGCCTCCTTAGTCTTAGCAATCTGCTTTGGGGCCTTAAGGCAATCCTGCCAGTTGGCAGTGTGGCCAGTAAGACCGCAAACCACGCACGCACGATGGCGGCACATCTTTCGGATTTTTGCAATCGCGGGTCAAGTGGTCGCCCGTGTACGCAACGAGGGCGCAGAAAACAGCCCGTTTGGCTGTGACCATAATACTGGCAGTTGTGTTTTCGACCCGGAAACCCGTCAATAAGCAGATCTCCTTCAACTTCCAAATCATGCTGGCTGACGGGTGATTCGGGTCGATTTTGACGAGGACAATATCGAACTTTTTGCCACCGTTTTCGCGATAGCAGCGGTGAACTTCGCGAACTGCTATCCACTGTCTAACCAGGTCCCCCTTGACCTCTGATTCGGCGAACTCCTTCGGAATTCCCCGGATCATAAGGTGCAGAGACTCCTCATCGTCGAACTGGTTCCGCTTATAGCGCAGATCCAGGTCGTCGAGGAGCCGTCGAGGGCGTGGTAATTATTCGAACCCCGGACTACGATCTTAATGCTTAAGCTATTATCTGACGCTTCGAGATAAGGAATGCCGCGCTGTCGCATGATTTTTTCGACAGTGGGCCACTCCTGTTTTGGCTGCAAAAATAGGTGGTCCTTGTGGTTTTGATATCGATCGGTAAATGACGACGATTGCTGATCCCCGGGGGTCTGAGAGGAGGGAGCCCCGTCAACTTGTGCCCCAGGGGCATCGAACGCCGGAAAGGTGGGAGAGACGGGGTTGTCGGGGCTTCGCGGAGCCGGCTTTTTGGCCGCCGGCGCTTCGGACGATGTAGGGGGAGGCGCGCGATGAAGGCCCCGGGACTTCAGGAGGCGTCATCGAACGCGTACGCTTCCCTTGCTTAGATGGGCCGACTACGGTTCATGGATCGGTATTCATGGCGTCCGATGCCTTGCCTTAGTGGCGTGTTTGCTTCGGTCCTTTCGGGCTTTCGCCTTGCTGGCCTCCAGCTCAAGTCCCGTCAACGGTGCGGGGGGTGCCTTCGGTGCCCTGCTAGCGGCAGCCTGGGGGGCCGGAGGGGCCGGGGGAGCCTGAGAGGCCGGGGAGGCCTTACAGGTGGACTGTAACATCATGGAATACAAAATAATTCATTTTTATTGCTTAAAATCGTCTATGAAAATAAGTTTTTTTATATTGCCATAACTTTTTTCACACAGTGATTTGAAATAAGCTCCCATAGTAACTATTGTAGTATATTGAAACACCTTTCTAATGATATATGTCACATCGCTATTGGTTCTTGGGACCGTTTTGTCCGGTTCTCCTTTGGCTCGACATAGCGGTATTATATTTAACGTCTTCCTTGAAAGGGAATGCTGAATGATTCGACCTCTGTAGATAGATACCGTTTTGTTTGATGTAGATCCACACTTAGTCACCATCGAGTTGACTTCGAAATCTCTTGACGTTTTATCTATTTTTGGGACAATTCGATGATAAGGAAAACATTTAGTAGTAGAAGTAGTAAAACAGTAACCAAAAAGCTAAAACCCACAGTCAGTTTACAGGGTTGCTGCAGCGTGGAGTCGATTATTTCCAACTGGAAAATGTCCGGCTAATAATTCTGTTCGCAACTAATTTAAATGTTCATAAGGAGTCCTATTTCGAGAGCATTAGGAACGATATCTAATGATTACTCGTGTATACTGGTTACAAGTGAAGTAGGTACATAATTGAAATCTCGAGCGATCTCGTTTCTGTAAGACGATTCTCATTTCAGCTCGGTTCCGAGGGCATCGTCACCGATTGTGCATCTCGCTGGTTTGTCACCACGCCAACGAACTCGCATACATATAAATGTACATACATGTTTAAGTACATTTGTTCATCATTGTACTGGATATTAAATGAACTTGTCGGTAAGGTTCAGACTTCAGACATGACAGTGGTAGCTTGAAATGTCTATTAATGAAAGGAAGCGCGTCGCCTCATTAACATCACAGCCAAAATTGTAAAATGTTGGAACACAATTAGCCAAAGCTTTTGGCACTTCCGACAGCCCATTAACGGTCATTAATAAATCAAAAAGAAAGTCATGCTTTATCTTAAGATACATTTATAAAATACATTAGCATGTTATGCGCCGTTCGTCCGTAGATAATGTTATCGTCGAAAGATTATCTTCTATAGATATGTTGTATATCTAGATGTAACTGTCTCTATTATTGGCACCATGTTTTCGAGATAATCCTAAAAACATACTGCAGACATGTGTCGAAATATTCTGATTGTCATGTGACACCTAGTGAAGGTTGGCGCATTATTTTGAGCATTATTCGATATTTTTTCAAACGGGCCCGCGAGCCTGGGAGAGCCGCGGCCGTGATGTCTGGTCGAGTTTTATTTTGAGCCACCTTGCCAATGAACTCCCGAACAACGGTTCTTGATAATTATTGTGATCGGGTTACATAATCTGTAAGAAATTATATCCGGACACTATCCGAGTTACACGTATGTTTAGAATAAACCCATCCCTTATCAAATGTAGATTATTAATTTAGTAGTTGAGTTGAGACCCAATTGTTTTTGATAAAAATATCTATAAGTAAACTCAAAATCTAGTTCACAACTTAGCACGTAGGTACTAATCCCTCAAAATGAGACAAATTGCAGCTAAACATAGTACGTTTAATTCATCGAAAGTCTAAAGTACACGGAAACGCAGATGAGACACAGGGATTATAGAGAACGACGTTTTTATGTTGGCAAAAAAATCTTAGTATTACGAGAATAAAATTAAAAAAAAAAGTATTAGTGCTCCGAGCCGCGACGAGAGACGTCAGCTGCGTAGATTCAACAGGAGATTTACAAGGCATTGAAAACAATCGTAACATTTTATTTACATGCCACGACCATTACTCGAGAATCGTTGTAAAATCTTTTTGCTATAAAAATTAAAATTTTGATTCATCAATAAATTGCGCTAGGATAATTCAGACTTATTCTTATCTCACGTTAAAAGTAACCTTTGTATTTAAAGGGATTTGCTTGGATTTATAGTTATTGCAGCTAGCGCTAAAACACCTGTTTCATTTATGAGCCCGTAATAACAACGTCAGACGTGAATTATATCTAAAGCACTATGTCCACGTTGACAATATCGTTGATAATAGTAACAAACATGACCGTGAACTTTTTCAGGCTTCAGTCTGTTATGTGCGTAAGCCATACGTTATATAATTCAGTTCATGGATTTATAAAAAGCAAAATAAATGGCGGAAGGAATTAAGAAACTTTTTCATTTGACTTTACACTTCAAAGGATTGTTCAAGAATTGTTAGAAAGAAAATACAATTTCCTTATTTCTACAAAAAGTTTTCCTGTTAAGAAACGATTTGGCGCTTTTAAATTAACGAAACGACGGAAAGATTGATACCTATCAAAGAGCAGGCAAATTTTGTTTGAGAGCAAGATTTTAATCAAAAGGAGACATGAATTGCTTCAAATATTAATAAAGACTGAAAGCCATCAGGAGTACGTGTTTGAGTCAGACCTAGACAAGGTCAGGGCTAGCTACCAGTAATACGAAAAATAAGGTTGTTTTGTGCGGGACAGCCAGAGCTAGATTATTGATGTGATAGTGTTCTTAAAGGTCGAACGTTACTTTCGTACCAAGGACGGAACTATATGAAACTTTTACGAGTAGACATCGTAATCAAACACAATCCATTACGGCTCTAACGTGGTGGCATCGCAATAATCCTAAAATATTATGACGGGACCAACGCCAGGCAATAACTTGTGTTTTATCATTTTAATGGTCGGTTCAAACTGGTTCGAAGTATAGTCACGGGTCATCTTTATCTACTGTTTGAGTTAAACATTATGTGAGTTTATGTTAAGAGCATTAGTAGTGATTATAAGTCAGAATGTCAATGGCATTATTTAAACGAAAAAGTAACTGCGCACGAAGACAACTGAATCGTAAATCAGGACTCTGAAAGGATAGCTGCAATAAAATGGAATCATGAAATATTTAAAAGCAGATGGAATGGAAGTGAAGGGTAATTTATACAGGCTTTGCGTGTTTTGATTCGGTTCAGGTCGTATTGTCAATATTCGTGCAATGTTCAATTTCCATTACAGAGGGCAAATTACAATGGCAGAGCTCGTTTTACTTGTACAAATACAAACGTTGGGATAATTTAGCATCGATCGTTTATTAGTTACGTCATTAGATACTGTATATTAAGGTTTGACAAGTCAATTCACTGACGCAAATTAAAAAGCACGATAAATGTTAGGACGTTAGTTGCTGCGCCCTAAAGTTATCTGTTATCTGCTTGCTCTAAAGTAGAGAATGTCTTGCAACTTGTGACATTAAGATCGCCTTTTGTGCGACAAGTTTTCTTTTATGCAATAAAGTTTCCCCTCGTCATTCGGGCGTAAAATACGTCAAATGTTTTGAAATTAAATACCATCGAATTACCGACAGTTGAGTTTCTTTTCTACTCTTGGGCAACGTTAGTAGACTTAGAATGTAACACAAACGTAAAAGTATCCTTGCGGCCTACGTACGGAATAAACTTCATTTATTTTTGTTCGCTGACGCAGGTACAACAAAACGTTGGGACGAATGAAGTTTCCCATTCTTACTCGGGTTTAAATGACGTCAAAGGTTTTGAATGGAGTAAAAGTTACCAGACGGGAGGGTCGGCGGATATTCGTGAAATATGAATTAACCATTTGGCAATGTTCCTATGGACATGGGCCGGAGCTACACGCCTCCAATGACGTAAAACTTTAGGACGCTTTTGTACCGCTTAAGAAGTATATCGTTATTTTAGTGAACAAATAAATGTACCTAATTGCCAAGTCAAGCGTTACTAGAGCAAATTACATTAATACACGCCTACGTAATATTTTAGGTTATCTCCATATTGACGCAAAACATATTATATGGTAAGCTAATTATAAGGATCACGTTGTTTTTTCATAAGTAGGTACGTCGGATTACGCAAACATAAAATTTTCTGAGTGATTTGCGACAACGACCCGTCCAGTTAATTGGGTGTCCGGTTAAATGCAATTATCTCGTAACCAACTTTTACCGCTTTTAACTAGTCACAAGTGATATTGTGATGACTACGGCTAATGATAATGATCTACCATTAGGTGCCCGATGGCTAACTACTAAAACACGTGCCATAGGTGAGAACAAAAGCGACGGCTAATGATGGAGACAAAAATTATGAGCGATTGGACACCGATCTTAGCCGACAGCCAAGACGGACAATCGTTGGGGTTCAATTACAGAGTATTAAAGGTAACATGATTGTATTACTCGAATATAGCTCTTAATGGACTGGCTTAAGAACTCACAAACCCCCCCGTGTCTAGGGTTGAAGAGTATGAGTTGATTGTTTAGCTCGTTACAGGTTCCAACTCACCACTGTTACCTTGGGTGGCCTGAGCGACCGCCGCGGCGGTGCAACGTTTGCAATCCGTTTGGCATACGTCGCCTGTAACACTTTCAGCTACAACATCGTTAATAAGCATACACTCTGAAGGCAAACACCGCCATGACATGAATTTCACTAAGAAACTAGCGGTAAAAAGCTTCCAGAATCGAGTGCAAGGTCCCTTATTATATCAGATTTCGTAAGAGTGATAAGGTTTGAAAAAGTAAATGTTTTGTCAGATAACAATACGAATTGGGTCTTTTGTTATGTTGATTGACCACGTTTCATTTCGTCTAATAGTTTTATGCAGAGCTCGCAACCTTCATTTCATTACTTAGCCCATTTTTGTGTCACTGACCCCTACAAGGTACATAGATGATGATATTTCTCAATATCTGTTGTTGTATATCTATCCCTTTTGTTCGTTAACTACTACATAGAATACTTGAAGGCACGCATTTTTAGAGCAATGCTTATAAATTTAAATATCCTTCTGAAAATCAATAATATTCAGATATGACCGTCTAATACACGTGAAAACACTTCTGTTATGCTAGTACGTAGGTAGGTATGCGCGTCACAATAGATCTGTACCTACACAAAACCTAAATATAGCGTGAATGATAACATACAAATACAGCTCTTGACTGACAGATGGTGGAATCATTGATAATAGGAATGCAGACCGTGAATTTTCCGACGAGTTATTATTTTCTACGGCATTAATTATGACTAGACCAAATTATATGCAGTTGTCGAATTATGCACGCATGTTAAGCGCGACAATCACTATAATAGCAAGAGCGACATACATATTTCAATTCTATAGCTATTATGTCTAATTAATTTAACAGTTTTCGAGGTAAATTATCCTACAGATATTTTGGCCAATTTTAAAGTCATGGGTGGATCAAGTCTATGGACACTGATTTGTGTACGTGTGGATTGAGTGAGCACCCTTCTGAAATAAAAAAAAACATCCTGTTCATTTAGTAAAAGTTCTAAAACAATTGTAAAACTAAATCTCTGTATTTGTAAAAAGATAAATCAAAAGATATAACCTTTAACGTGTGCTCACTCAGTTCTCACAAACTACCAACGAAATCAGGGAATGTATTCATTTAACATATAATATTTATATACGAATCTTTAGTAAAACCTATGCTAACTTACCTTTATAATTTGTAGATCACCTAGTAACGTATTTAAGGTTTTACAAATAATTTCTTATGCTCACTCAATCCGCACACTTTCGAAAACCCGATTTCTGATGAAAAAAGTGAAGATTTAAACTGCTATATATGTGTATAGTTTAGTAAAATTAATGTGGGTATTTGTAAAATACAAAACGAACCACTAACGTGGCAGGTTTTTGGATAATAAATGTTTGTGAATGCTCACTCAGTCCACACGTTTCAAGTAAGTTAAAAATGTAAATATCTCAATATTTGTAGTATTACATAAACTATAAATGACTTCAACTTTTAGTAAAAATTTTTACTAAATATACACCATCTAATATTTTATATTCGTCGTCTGTTTTTAAAGATATTCAATTGCAATTTTTCTAATGTAAGTAGATCGATTAGATTGACCACACTTCATTATATTATGGTCATATCCAAAATACAGTTCATTTAAAAAATATATGAGATCAAAAAGGTTACTACCCCTGGTACGTCACTTTGACATTGAAAGATGTTTTATTTTTATTTTTTGATCTCGGATTAAATCTTTTACAGTAAATGAAAGGTAATAATTACGGATCAGGTAACTCTTAATTGTAATAAGTATGTACTAACCTAATCAAAACAATTGTTTACTTTAAAATTTAATTCATGGATATGACCATAATATAATAAAGTGTGGTCAACCTAATCGATCTACTTACATTAGAAAAATTGCAATTGAATATCTTTAAAAACAGACAACGAATATAAAATATTAGATGGTGGATATTTAGTAAAAAATTTTACTAAAAGCTGAAGTAATTTATAGTTTATGTAATACTACAAATATTGAAATATTTACATTTTTAACTTACTTGTAACGTGTGGACTGAGTGAGCATTAACAAACATTTGTTATCCAAAAACCTGCCACGTTAGTGGTTCGTTTTGTATTTTACAAATTCCCAGATTAGTTTTACTAAACTATACACATATATAGCAGTTTAAATCTTCAGTTTTTTCATCAGAAATCGGGTTTTCGAAAGTGTGCGGATTGAGTGAGCATAAGAAATTATTTGTAAAATCTTAAATACGTTACTAGGTGATCTACAAATTATAAAGGTAAGTTAGCACAGGTTTTACTAAAAATTCGTATATAAATATTATATGTTAAATGAATACATTTCCTGATTTCGTTGGTAGTTTGTGAGAACTGAGTGAGCACACGTTAAAGGTTATATCTTTTGATATATCTTTTTACAAATACAGAGATTTAGTTTTACAATTGTTTTAGAACTTTTACTAAATGAACAGGATGTTTTTTTTTATTTCAGAAGGGTGCTCACTCAATCCACACGCACACCACTGATTTAGCCGGTGAATCTTATCTCTACTAGACGCGTCCATTGCGACGGCCGGAAGCTTTCCAAAACCATATTGCCAATAAGTACTTTCAAGAAAGTATTAGCCGGAAAAATGCGATTTTGATAAAGAGCAAGCGTTTAACATGAGACCGATCTTGAATACAATCATGTCCAATCACATAAAAGCAGAGCGAATAGAACCAATTCAATTCCGATATCAGATTGGCCTTAAGATCGTATTCACGAGTCAACTGGGACGGGTGGCAGTCATAAAAGGTGCATACGTATTCATCGATATGAAAGATGAAGCTACGACGCAAAGTCGGTCTCAATCCTACTAAACCCAGTAAAATTACTGTCATCAAGATAGGATTTAATTGATTCGTTCACTTTGAACTTGTGAACTTTAAGACACATCGAAAATTCTTACATAATCGAAGTTCATTCATGAAACATTTACCTACGTATACAATGGGTTATAAGACTCGTAAATCTCGTATGAAAATTAAGTTTAAGCGCTGAGTTTCGATTCGATGCACAAAATCGATTTAATAAAACACTGAATGATAGAGAACTTACATTACTAATCAGTCTTTAAGCATGGATTTGTAATACAAGAGTTTTCTATAAGTACATGAGATCCCTCCGACATTGCCGGGCTCAGCTAAGTTTCTTGCCGGAGTCTTGTTAGCAGGGCTAGGTTTCAGCGAACCGGCAACTAAAACTCCCATTAGTTCGATTTACACACTATACATAAGGAGAGGTTGATCCGATTCAACCTCTCCCACTGGTCCGTTGCTCACTTTGAGCAATCAGCGAAACTTCCGAGGTGGTCCGCGCCTAAGTGACCTGGTTCGACCCCAGGGAACGCCACAAGCCCTCACCCTGTTCGATTTTACCAACAGCCACTAAGGCAAAAAAAAAGTACATAAGCACTAAATTTCCATCAAATTAACGTTCGTATAAAACCCCCATTAGGCACAGATCTAGTCTATTCATAAAATAAAATTTATACGACGTCCCGTAAGATTCACAAGCCCAGTTAATTCAAGCGGAATGGATCACGTTCACCAGGGTAATGTAACGTAAAAATTACGCCTGACTGGGGCCTGAACCTATTACTCTATGCTCCAATATGCTCGAGCGAAGGGGAACGGAATACAACGGCGGAAAGCGGAGGAAGTTTATGATTATTAATCACTATTGACGTGTTTACGTCTGTAAAATGAAGTTCGATGCGGTAGATTAAAATTAAAAAATGATTTTGGAACAACAACCGAAGGAGTCCACCTTCTTGGAACATTAGGTATAAAGCAGTATACTGAGTTCCCGACCTATTTCCTTAAGTTTAATATGGACGACTCAAGCGGAAGTGAGTCTAGGTATTTAAAATCTCGTACCTATTGGAATATTGACGCAACTGACCATTGTTAATCTACGTTCCGCTGCGATTTTCCAAGTTCAAGTGCAATGTTCGATCGATAAAGCTAAGGGTATTTAATTTGTGTTGGTTGTAACAATGGTTTCCGTGCATTAAACTTATATCAACGGCGTTTTGTTGTAATTTAAAGGGTATGAAAGGCATTAAACGTGACTGCATACATACCAACATAAATCACATATAAAAATAATGAATCAATAGATTTCTATCAGACATGCCATTGAATCATTGAGGACATCACGTAGTGGTCGAATTGTTGGGCTCTAAATACTATCCACTGACATTTCAGATAAGAATTGGTACACAAATAATGTATTTATACGTGTCCTGCTTCTTAATTGTCACAACAAAGTTACATAACTTTGATTACGGTTACACAACAACTGAATTAAAGCCACCAATAATAATGGACTTCAAAGCTATATGAGAATTTATATGAGACGAATACTTATTGATTATATTGAACTTAAAAACAAGAAAATCAAAAACGACGCGGACTAAGCAGCCATAACAATGCAAGGATTAGAATTTTAGCAGTACTAATACGAAAGAATCAGATACAGGACCCATAACATAACCTACCTACCTCTATAAAGTATCGACGGAATGCGCAGGAGATCCAATCTCCATATCGCTTAACGAATTCATCATTCTCCATCATAATAGAATGCTCGCAACATTTTATTTCCAGCCGCGCCGTGAACGTGACCGTGCCGCGTCACACCTCTCGACCGCTCACGTGAAACATAAGGAAGCCCCATAACTCGCGCAAACCATCACAGCTAATTCTATTTTTATAAGAAGATTACTATGGAAAATGTATTATTCAAAAGGGGTGCGGCCGTCCGTCCTTGTGGGGGTATTAAGGAGATTTCCATGAGTCGAGCCACGCTCAAGCGCTCCGATGCATTTATTAATACAAAGAGACGGTGAATCGTTCTAACTGATATATATATGTTTACCTACGTAACCACCGTGCCAATATTTATCTACAAGCAAAATGGCTCTTGTATAACCCAAACACAAAAAGTTCAATGTATCGTTATATTTACTATCCTATTCAATTGACCTGTTGGGCTATCATGGTTGATGGTTTTGTAATTAAGAATAAAAACTAAATATTGGTTTTGGTAGGATTGTAACGACATTATAATGATGTCGTTCGCAGTATCGTGCGAAATTTAATAAACGGCGATGGCAAACTTTGTCCGACACATTATAAATATAAAAAGACATTAAGCGTGCCAGTGAATACACACAGTTTTGCACGAAAAAAATATTAAAATTACGTAGCTTTGATAAGCCTATATTCGTAATTTAAGGCTGTCCGTTCGCTCAAAGGAAGATAAAGTCTGGGGGATTTCAAAGTAATTGGGATTCTGAAGCCTAATTGGGTCAGAAGCCATTGATCCTCGCGACCAATCTTCATTACTGGCAATCGCTCTTCGGAACAGCTGAGAATAGTCGAGACGGCACAAGCCAGGAACCGAAATAACGAGTTGCCGGTAACAGTTTTCGCTTGAAACATAGATAGCGGTAGGCATAAGTACGCAGAATCAAAGCACAATCGCACCTCATTGTCTTTTCTTGACGGAAATAAAGCGATAGAACACGATGACTAAAAGTTTAACATAGTATGAAACAAGTGTGTTGTTTCTCTAAACCGCACTTGGGTTATCAGAATTTTTTAATAACAATAATTCAGTATGCGTGCGACCTTTAGGTACACGCTATACGATAACCATGATTATTAAAATGAAGTCATCTAGACTTCGGCCCTTATGACTTGGCAATGCAAATGAAATCGAAACAGCGAGGTTAGCACCGCGAATAGGTATGAATTATTATCTCATTCTTATCTATAAGGTTATAAACTTTATTAACATTTGAAGCGAGTTCCACGTTTATACTGACATATTGAGTTATGGTCGGGGTTATCTAAACACCAAATTGTCGAGTAAAGTCTACGAATAAAATGAATAGATAGGTTAGGTACTCATAAGGCAAAATAGAGCAGCCATTTTGAATGCGCACGAAAAGATGATAAGTCTGAACGGAATTATTTTCCCAGAAATAATTTTACGTAGGTAAATTAAACATAAACAGGTCAGTATTTCGCAATATAAATGCAATTACTGACTTGGCACAGAATGGGCGCTGTCGACGTCCTCACGTGTCATAACGTCATAATTACACGGCATGGACTGTACCAACCACTTAACAGTTATACTTGTGACCTATTAACACTTTATGTGGTTAGTAATGTGCTAAAATATAACGTGATTAAGATTACTTCGCCGACGTCATCAGGTGAGCTGACCAGTATTGACACATCCACAGGACACATCGTAATATTGGCTTCATGGAATGGCCGCACACAGCCATCAAAATTGGATTATTTATAACTGTATAACACCACAATAAACAGAGATTGCTCTCAGATATCCTGGGTTTTTTATTTTCTCTGACATCTATCTATTGTAAATATTCCGAGAGACTTCATACAAATCGCTAGAGGGATGACACAGGGACTCGTTGACCTTTCGACCGGCGGAAAATACGGGTAAACGAATAGCTATAGCTAAAGAGAAGCAAGTAGATTTTGTACAAACGAAGACACAGTTAAGTGACCATCAGTAGACCTTAATACATTGTAATAAGGGTGACAACTGGTCAGTTAGCAGTGTCTTCGATTGTAGCTGTACTAGTCGTAGTATTTATGAATAAAACAGAGCCTTTAGAACTAAAAAAGCTTTCGAAACTGCTCTCATTACGAAGTACCTACATTGGACAGTCTTATCCGAGACTCGTCGAAAGGGTCAACGACATCGATTTGAATTTCAAATATCGCAAATTGTTATGCAGATTTATGCAAATGGTGCAATATCGTAGCCATGTTCAAGGTCATTGTATATGGGAACGTATAATTTTGGAGGGAAACTATTTCGGACGAGGGCGTGACAATGGCGCGAAAAATCTTGTGATTTATCTTGGCAAGCCTTTAGTAAACAGTGAACCGTAATGGTTTTTCGGTGGGCACTTCACATGAATGACTAGGTAGGTATTTAGTATTTATACGAGTGGAGGAGTTTCAAAGCCAACAGAATTCGCTAAACATCGAACCTTTTATTACCCATCTATTTTAGTACGATTTGTGTGTACAAGTAACCGTTAGGCAAGGGTATCAATCTGTGGGTCTAGTCTAGTGAAAGGGTACAAGTCACATTTATACCAGGAACAAAAGGTCACAACTCTATTGTATGACTTAAGCTCTTTTGCTCCTAGGTTATTATGTCACTTGTACTGTACTCCTTTTCACTAGACCCACAGAAATTTACGATTTCTATTTTTACCATTATTTCATTGGTTTGCAGTTAACAATCTTTATTCTTACACCTTAGTAAGTAACCTGTATCACAAGGAAATGCTTTCTACAAATGTTTTATCATTTTAAAATCGTTGATGGCACAAAAATGAATGGAGCTGATGCATTTTTTCCGTAAAGTTTGGTAAACATTATTTGATGGTTAGCGTAATTCATTTTAGTTACTGGAAAATATCCTATTGTCCAATATTACGGGTAAGAACACGAACAAGAACAATTGAACATATGACAAACACACACAAACGAAGCACGATTGACAAATACAAACACAGATTGTTAGCAGACTTGTTACTGTTCCACAAATACACATGGACAGGAGGGTCGTATAGAAAATCAAGTAGAGTTGGTATGATTTTCCAAAGTCCACTCAGCATATTGCAACTTTATTTGGGAAAGTTAGATTGATAGCTTAGTTTCTAAACTTTAATGCATAATGTAACTATAAATCGCAGATTCTAGAAATCACTTTGTTTACATATAAAGCTTTTCTATATGATAAAACCCAACATATGCCGACTGAACTTCTAGAAATACTTATACAGTACCCATTGTCTGTGCGGAAAGAGAATAGGATTTAAATTGGGGGGCGCTGTAATGCTTTTCTACCGTATGTGCCGTATTTTCCGTTCTGTGGCCATACTGGTTAGGTTAGTTCCGTTTTTCGCCACGCCTATTATCTTTCCGCACAGACTCTACTATACATAATAATCTTTCATAGAACGGTTTCTTTCTTGTACAATCGAACACACTGTTAACTGTACATTTGTAAACAAATGTCAACTTTATTGCAACGCGTTAAAGTCTAAAGTCAACGCCATAATTAGATGAACTAGTTTGACAGTTCCACAAGCACAAATGTTGCCAGAGTTAGGCCAGTGATGTTTTGTCGATAATAAAAATTAAGAAATGCGTTAGATTTCGCTGACCTACGACTGTGACTAAACTGCAACATTTTTATCTGTCAAACTAAGTTCGTCTAATTATGGCGTTTACATTATGGGCGGTCAGTTAACAGTGACTTCGTTTGTACCTATGAATGGAATTGCAATAATAATGAAATCTCATTATGCTAAATGAAATATGTAATAAACTCACCTTCATCTGGCGTGAGATCTGCAAACTTTACTCCTCCACTGGAAATAAAAGAAACGAATAAAATGGCGACATATTCATAGTCATAACAAAAACTGTATTTAAAATATTCATTGTATAGAATTCCCAATGTAATGAACAAGCATACAATATTATAACAGGTGTTGATTCGAAAATCACCATCTGATGGTAATATTGTATAAATGCTTTAATAAACTCAAAATACAGTAAAGTGAACCATTTTTTTGCAGTCCAAATATGCATTTAACCAGTGCATGCCCACAAGGTTTGGGTTTCAAACTTGACTGACAAACAAATTTGCAGAAAGTTAGAGAAAGAATTGAATTCTAGATTCTAGTTATAGTTAACAAATATACTATCAAAATATACATTTATATAAACCATCTTCAAAGAGCTCCCAATTCTAATTACATTAGATATTTCTCCACTCTTGGTGCATGAAGGATACATATAAACATCATAAAAAAGTTCACAGTATAAGTATAGCAGAGCTGTAGCAAACATACCTAATTGTGAAAATTATAGGTACATAATTGCAACCATCTCTTTTTGAAATTAGTCGATAGATCATGTTATTGCTTCTACTATTATTTATGACAGTCACAACAATAACATGTCCTTGACACTTGATATAATTGAAATGAGTCAACAATTACCCAGCTACCATTTATAATTATGATAAAAAAGCCCTATCTAAATAATTATCTACCAATGTTGGTATTGTGATACTAACAAAACAACAATAAACAAACAAATATAAGAGAATATAAAGAAAAAATTATCAATTTTGAAACCCAAAGCATACTTTTTGCATAACATGCACTGTATCAATTTGTGTAGGTTACACTTCGTACCTGAGGAGGACGGTAGCCGTTTCCGGCACCCGGAACACCTGCAAATAAACACAATGTGGAACGACGATCTTTGCGGATCCCCAAACGGAGAAGCCAATGCCACATGACCTATGTAGCCTCATTTTAAAGATGAATCTTTGACACACTAAGATCCTATATCTATTTAAGTAACAAGTTTAGATCAAAAAGTATTAAGATTATATTTTTTTAAAACAATGAAGAGATGTGCCAAATATTTGAGTTTTTTGCAATTATTATATGGGCACATAGATAAACATAAGTAACAGCACTATTTTTTTGTAAAAAAAAATGTTACTTTAAATTGAATGGTTTTATTCAAATTGGAGATTATGACAATTTCTTTATAAAGATTTTTTGTCAATTTAATCAATTGCAATAAAGCAGTATATTTAATATAAAAAACGGGAATAGATATAAAATAATTTCATCTTATTCGAAAATCGATTTTATTTGGCGCATCTCTAACGGAAATTTGCTAGGGATTTATGAAACTAACAATATATTACTAATGTTATTTACATTCTATCAAATCTAATAAGTATATATTAAAATTAAAACCTATAAAAGATCATTGTGTACTTAGTACGTACGTAATTTATTGATTCAATTAACCTTAATTTTATTTGCTAAATGACTGGTAAAAGAGCAAGCTAGCGATTTATTAAATAAAATAACTGAATGAACTGCTCACCTTCCATCCCAAGTTCTCGAAGAACGTACATATACGAGACTGTCCGGTAGTTTTGCCGCCGCAGGGTCCTAAAATATTTCATGAAACGGATTCAATAAAAAGAACAGTAGCTCCACGTGTTGCTTTCATGAAATTAACTTCACCGAGGGTAGCTACCCCTGACCTGATATATCCCTAAAAGTAATCTAGCTCTATCCAAGGAAACCTAAGGATCACATTAATTAAATAATACAAATTAAATGATATAATACGACGCACAATTTAATTAATTAAAACACTTACCTCCAGTAAGAACTAGCTTATAAACGATTTTCTGCGACTGGCTCGCCATTTTGTGTAAGCACATAAATACGGATTTAAATTAAATTAAAGGATTATTGTTACTAAACACATAAATATCATAAAAATATTGAATTTATAAAAGTATTAAAAGCCATCACAGTACGATACGCACCGCCTGTCAGGCGTGCGAAAATAAAATGAATGAGTGAGATGAGATAGATTTTATCATGTATTGAGCATAGTGAAGCTAGGAGTGAATGAAACGAATGAATAAGTCTATAGTCTGTGGAATGAATAACCACCGACAACAATCGATTTTCTAAAGCCGTACACACACACACGAGACCTGAATAGTCCTAGATATAGCAGCACGGCAGTGCCCCCGCCAAGTCGAGCAAAACAAAGGCATGGCCGTACCATCCTTTTCACGAAGCCATTCAGGCCATTTTCAACCTCCTGTAGTTTTGTGCTGGCTAAAGCTGAATGAACCCTGAATTTTCAGGGATATATAGGGCATAATAAGACTTAGGTAAATATATTCTCCATAACATTCAATTTGAACGTGTAGTTTAAGAATGATTGCACGTCAAAGTTTCTTAGTTTTGTCACTAACTCGACTGACTGACTGATGATCATCATATAATTCTAAGGTACTTCTAGCAGACCCACATGCTCCAAATTTTAAACACAATCAAATTTTAGCCTATTAAGTCACACAAAACCTAAAAATATTGCAATTTCAATACAAACTGCATAAGTAAGTTTGTAGACCTTTACAAATACATGCGATTACAAAGTTACTTTTGTAGTTCAAATGGGAAATATAATGGATTGGAATCTAATACATAACATAAAGGACGACCACTTACAAAAAGAAATGAGATCCCATCAAAACCATTACATGTAAAAAGATGCAAGTCTCGCAACGCAGTTCTTTGTTGTAGAAGATATTTATTAGTTAAATAGAAGACGGAAATATATTGTACCCGCACTAACGCATAATTACGTCTTGCATAGCAAACATGTTGACACAGTATCAGCAAGCAAGTAAAAAACGCAAATATACATAGAAATAAAACCTCATTTTATTCAAATTCAACTACTTATTAATTATGAATGCAACTATACTTACTTCATTAAGTAACACCTAAGTTATTTATTGTAACACTACAAACATTACTATTTCTATCCAACATTTGACCATTATTTATTGCAGTTATATTCAAATTGGTATAAGAACATTCTTCGTTATAATGATTGTCTTGTTGTTTTTCTATGAACAAAACCATCATTGGAATTAGTTGCCAGTATTTACCAAGGCACCGGTTTCTTCTCTCAGTATAATAAGATTCTTTCACATAAGATGTAGTTTGTTCTCCATCATCTACAACATAATAATCATCAACATGTATCAGATATGCAAATTACGATACAATAAAATACAATATTCTATTAGAAGAGAAAAATTATTATACCTCGGGCAGGATTCGAACCTGCGTCTCCTATGGCTCTCCGGGCCAACACAGACGCGGCAGGCCCGGAGAGCTAGAGGAGACGCAAGTTCGAACAGAGTCATATAATTTTTTTTTAATTTTTCTCTTCTAATAAAATATTTAGAATTCGTTGGCAGTTGGTAATGCTATAATAAAAAATACAATATTCTATATTTCATACTAAAGGTACTGACACATTTGCTTAAAAATTAGCATGCTTTGTTGTCCAGATTTGCCAGAAATGGGCATGCTACTTTTGAGCATGCTTCCAAATAAGCAAACCTGTGCTTATAAGCAAATGTGTCCAATCGTTTGCTTTGAGCATGCTTATTTCTGGCAAATCTGGACAGCTGCAGAGCATGGTGATTTTAAGCATGCTTATTTTTAAGTAAACGTACTGACCTTTAATCAAAAGAATCATCCAGTTTTCGGAAAATTAAAAAAACAAAGTGGAACAATAACAATTGATATCTACCTTCAATATCAGCATTCTCTTGGTCCACCCACCGTGTTTGGATGTTGACACAAACTATAGCAATTTCTAAATGTTTGCCCAAAAATCTTGCATAGTTCACAAATGTATTCAGAAATGATAAACCTGAAACCACAAATTTAATGAGTTTACGATTCTAACTACCAATTTTTTAAATAAGTTACTAGGTCAGGGGTCGGAACGGCAAACCGCGGCTAGTGAACGGCTTTTCGAATTCTCCTCAAAAATTTTGGTATACAGTGAAAAACCGGAAACAAAAAGCTGTAGCTCTTTGCTATTCCGAAAAATCGATATTATTCCGGCGTCCGGCTCTTTTTCTAAAAAGTTTGCCGACCCCTGCACTAGGTACATATTTAGACTACTTTAATTTCTTTCAAATGCAGATATCCTTTTAATTCTGTCTTACCCACCAACAAAGGTACACTACGGTTCCTGTACCAAGTCCAGAATAAATATAGGGGAACCAAGTATAGTAATGGATGTTAAAAGTTCTAGCCCTGTAGCCCTGAATTTTGCCTTCCCTCGGAATTTGCCGCCTTGGGCACCAGCTGCTGCTATACAAGTGTTGTCAAAAACACAGACGAGTGAAGTGTAAATTCAGTGTTGCCAAGCCAAATAATACAAACTTCCTTATGACCACAATATTCCTATCATTGGGACTGTTACAGGGCCGGATTAACCATGTTGGGGCCCCTAGGCAATGTAAGTCTTGGGGCCCCTTTTCAGCCGTTTGAAGATCATCACTTCTCTTTGAAAAATTGAATTTTATTTGTACACGCACAGGGCCCCTAGGCAGTTGCCTAATCTGTTTACAGGTTAATCCGGCCCTGGTCTGTAAGTAAAAATTAAAAGAATAAATATCTTACCAACTTTATTATCATCACCTAGGAACTGAAACATCAGACAAGGCAATGAATCAATTATAATAAGTGCTAAGTTATCAATTTGTATTGTCTGATTTTTAAGTTTCTTAAGAAAGTCTATTAGCTCATCCATGGTCCACAAATTAACTATTTTTATTTTGATCATTATCAATGCCATTTCCTGAAACAATTAGAAAATATCTAAGTTATGATTGGCAAAATCTCGGAAAAACTTAAGCAAGTACAGAATCGGCTCCTTAAAATTTAGATTTTAATAATGTAGATTCCAGGATTCCGCGATTGTACAGAACGTCACGATAATATAGCACCTCGCACATATGTTTCGGTTTTGGCTATTTTAACCAACCTTAAAAAAATGAGTACATGAAAAAAAACTTCTAATAAGTCGTTCATTTAAATACTCAAATAGGTAGTATGCATTTATTACGGTTTCATAATAATAAATTTAGAAATTTCGGGAAATTTTATAATAAAATTAAATTGAGTCTGCCTCCACAGTAATCATCACCGACATGACGGCAAAGATTAGATATATAAGCATCGGAATTTCCGATGCCTGGTTATGATATGTACATTTGACACACAAATATTTTTACACCTTTTGACCTTATTAGAATGACACAAGGTCAAAAAGTGTAAACTTATTTCTGCCGTCAACTATACACACCCATCAAGACGGGGCCTGCCCTGTCGAGTAGCTTCCAGCAGCCCACAGTTAGTACATAGAGGACTAATAGGCTACTTGATGACAGATATGGATGGGGTTAAATAGCCTTACACTGCTTTTGAATCAATCTGTCTCTTTTCCTAACTATAGCATATGATAGTATTGATAGTCATACAGCAGTACCTTATGAGTATAACCACATGCATCCAATATCTTTTGTAGCCTCACAGCAGAGAAGTCGCCTTTTGTATCTATGTAAAGTACATTGCTCTCCGAATTTTTTACACAGTTTATAGCCAGTTGAAGGCAGAGTTGTGTTTTTCCTGAATCAGCAAGACCGCACAGTTCTGTAATATAGCCTATTGGTATTCCACCACCTGTCGCAGCGTCTAAACTGAATAAATAAAAAAAATACTTTAATAGAGTGACAGAATATGCATCTAGCATTAAAAAGAAACCATTTCTTTACCTACCTTAAAATACCTGTGTTTAAACATTTCTTTTTTTCTAAAGTATTAAGCTTTAAGGACCCAACTTTTATTAAAGGGGCCGCATATTTATTTAAAATGGCATTTCTTACAGCCAGAATTTGTGGAAGACTTAATTTTGTAAGAGTTGATAACTTTCCTGCATCCTCCTGTAGAAATTCCAAGATTGTGTTAATGCGGTTTTGTGCTAAAACTTTGAGCACACCTCCAGATAGGTAAGAATGTTCTTCGGCTTTCAATCTTTGCATTGTTTATCCGGTACTGTAAATAAATATTAATTCGCACTTTACAACAAACAAGAATTCTATTACGATCCGAATTCTGAATTCAAATTGAATGACGTTTACTTGACAGTCCTGAGTGACAGCTTAATTCAACCATCGACAATGTAAATATAGTTCATTTTACAAATAAGTTGCGTCTACCCGAGCCGATATCATCAACCAACCGATAGGGCTTTACATCAAAGTGCGGTTGCGTAATTGTTTCTCTTTTCAACGTTGGTGTGTCCCTATCGCTCGACTGACAAAATCAACTTCGTTGACTGCGACATAAATTTCGTATTAAATTCAACATAACCAATATGGCAGACACTAAGAACAACTTTTGTTGCTACGGTTGGTGGTATTGTCAGTGAGCTCCTCTCTAGCTAACTAGCGCCGACGCCCGCCATTTGTGTTTGCTGTCAAAAACACAAGACGAATGTCGTGAATATTTTTTAAAAGGATCGAAGAACATTTACTTAAGATAGCCTTATTAGTTAAGTTTATATTTTAGTTTTTTCCACCATGTCTTTAACACTAGATAAAGACGCATTTTTCCGGCGTATGAAAAAGCTGTATTCTGCGTGGAAGGTGGGTTACATTTCGTGTGTTCCAAAATATACCGTTTCCTGTTCGATTTGCTCATATTATTCATTTTTCAGAGTGCTGCGGCCGATGAAAAAAGCGATGATGCATTGGCAAAAGTTGATTGTATCGTGTCATGCGTTGGAGTTGATGAGGAAACGCTTTACAGCAAGTCTACAGCATTACAGGTTTGCTTTAACGCCTTCAACTGAGTTAGCATTTTACGTTGGTGTTCAGTTTCTTTTCATTGTTTAGAAATTACGTCGTGGGTTACGGTGACCCAGCTATATGCACACTTAATATATCTATTCAGTAATTTAGATTCTGTTTCCTTTTGCAATGGTGATGGCATGGTTGTGCGCGAAAGCCTGCCGCGCACGTGCTGTCTCTGTTTAGCAGCTGCCATTCATAGGTTGTGACAGAGACAGCACATGTGCTTGAAAATTCAGTAAACACAAACATGAATAAAAACAAGATGAAGTTGTATTTCAGTGATTCTTATCAGGGTTACTTTTTTATTTCAATATGTATTTAATATTTTACAATATTACACAGTGATAAATATTTGGCCTAGAGAAAAAAATTCAGTCTGATCACAGGCAACTCGCTTGTGCAAGTTCATATTCAATCGGAGAAAATATTGGTCTAATGAAATTTGGAGGTTGAGAAAAGCCTATCTATGATTCATAAAATAACCTTGACATAAATAAATTTAATATAAAAACTTAAAAGTATTCAATTTGTTTTTATTTGTATCCTTGGTACCTATGGGCTTCAAATAAAAAAACTGGTCAATTGCAAATCCGAGTGTGAGTTGGATTCGCACATCAAGATTTCCGTACCATAGTCAAGCAAAAAAAAAAACATGTTTCTTGTATGTATTAAGTCTACATATTATGGTTCAAAAGATACAGCCCTGTAACAGACTCACAGTGAAGTCTTAGTAATAGGGTTTCGTTGGCACCCTTTGGGTACGGAAGCCTAAAATGCAACCCATCCTAGCCTGAATGATGAGTGACAATTTTTCTATTTCATGCATATGTTTGTTTCCCCCTTTCGACTAAACCAAACATTTATTAGGTAAATAAACTTCAGTTTTAGGTAAAAATCTCAACTAAAGCCCTTGTTGTATGTAGTAGTGTATGGAAATATGGAGCTTATGTCCTTTTTCTAAAACGTCGTGTCAAACTGTCTATATGGACAAGTTACTATACTACTACATATAAGAAGAGCATTACTTAGAGATGGTCAAAATATCCTCTAGTTACTCAGTTGATATGGTATGGTGATTGCACAATAACAAGTTCATTTGCGAGATATTATGCAATAGTAAGTCTATATGACTTGATACACAAACTGCCAAATATTATGTTAAATATGTATGTTTTTTTCACGAGTTAGTACAGTAGTTGATTTTTACACAACCATTACAATTTAAACTGCAATTTAAACTGAACTGAAAAATGAGATCCTTTTGGCTTGTTCACAATAACTTCTTGTATGGATCAAGGTATTGTCAACTTCGGCACCTTACTTGGTCGAATAGTAGCAAGGTGTTATTAAGTTGACTGTTGTGCCTTCTTTCTTATTACCATATTGGTGACAACACATTCAACCTACTGTAGTGACCCTACTAGAGTTTGGTTCAAATCTTGGTAAGGGCAAATATTTGTGTGATGACCATGAGTCATGCATGTTTTCTATATATATTTGTCTATACTGCCGTCCTATGTCTAAAACTGGACTAACCTCTATGGAGTTGTATAGGGGTTAGTCCAGTTTTAGACATCGAACGGCAGTATAGAAGTATGTATATCGGCGTTTAATACACATAGTACGGTCATCTTTCTATAAGGTGTCAGATTATATAACAGATAAAGATGTTTGGAAAAATTGTAATAGTATTGTAACGTAATATAACTAATAATAAGTGTATATTGTATTGACGGCCATAAGTGTATCTTAGTATACCTACATAAGAATAAATGAATTGAATTGAATGGACTTTAGTTGTTAAGTCATTTAAGGTTCAGTCTAATTTTGTCATGTAATACACACTCTGTGACACAACTATTGTAAGAAGAACCCTAAATGGCTCAACAATTAGAGTCCGTGAGTGTACAAGCATTGCTTAGTTTGGGGAAGGTTGATTAGTGTAAGATTCCAAAATATTTATTTATTTATAACTCTTACAGACTTGGCTGTTTGGCTATGAACTACCAGACACTATCACAGTCCTCACAGAAGACGCTATGTGTTTTCTGGCGAGCAAAAAGAAAATAGACTTCCTCAAACCTATAGAGAGTGCGAAAGAAGATTCAGATCTACCTCCAGCAAAGTTACTTGTGAGAGACAGGGTAAGTTAAGTTTTCAGAATGTTTTGACAGACATTATTACTTCCCTACTAGGTACAAACGGAGCCACTGTCAACTGACCACCCTGTAGACTTTAATACGTTACAATTAGGTTGATATTTGTTTACAAATGTACAGTTAACAGCGTGTTAGATTGCATTAATGCAAAAAACTACTTACATTATTCTGTGTTACCTAGCTATAAAATGTGAATATGGATTTATTTCATTTCAAAATGACTACTTGTGATTATATTGTTGCTCCGACTCTTGTTTCCACCTATTTTTTTAGTTTTCATGTTCGTAGTGTAATGTTAAATAGGTCAATAATGATAGTGTATTTATCTTTACAGACAGATAAAGACAAGGAAAACTTCAATAAACTTATACAAGAAATGAAAAAATCTAAAAACGGCAAATCCGTAGGTCTATTTGTCAAAGATAATTATCCAGGAGAATTTTGTGAGAGCTGGAAAGCCGCATTGAAAGCTGAGAAGTTTGAGAATGTTGATGTCAGCTCTTCTTTCGCTAATCTCATGGCTACAAAAGAAGATTCTGAGATTATTACAGTGAAAAAGGCATGTTTGGTCACTGTAGATGTGTTTACGAAATATTTGAAAGATCAGATTATGGAAATTATTGATTCCGATAAGGTAAGTTTAAAAGACACAATTTTTTAACAAAAATGTCTTAAGTGTAGAAAAGGAACAAACGCTATCTTTGGGATTGGTCAGAAACTTTCTAATATTTATTTCGATTTCCTTGCAGAAAGTAAAACATTCAAAACTAGCAGAAGGCGTAGAGGCCGCGATATCAGACAAAAAGTACGTCACAGGTGTCGACACCAGCCAAGTGGACATGTGCTATCCAGCTATTATACAGTCCGGGGGCCACTACAGTCTCAAATTCAGTGCGGTCTCTGACAAAAACCACCTGCACTTTGGAGCTGTTGTATGCTCTCTTGGTGCTAGATATAAGTCGTACTGCTCTAACATCGTCCGCACGTTGCTGGTCAACCCCTCGGACGAGATTCAGAGCAATTACAATTTTTTACTAAATTTGGAAGAGGAGGTTATGAAGAAATTAGTTGCTGGAGCCAAGTTATCAGCGGTTTATGAAGCCGGGCTGGAACTGGCGAAGAAAGAAAAACCCAATTTGGTTGATAATCTCACAAAGACTTTTGGGTATGTAAAAGTCGATTCATAACAGCTGGCGCGGATTTTGTACGAAACAAGTGTTTATTTTATACTAAATCCGTACCAGAGATGGGCAAAATTTATTCGAATAACGGATAAGAATAACTAAATTATTCGCGAATGACGAATAAAATTGGCGGATGATTGATTATTCGTATTCGAATAAATTATTCGTGGAATAATTTATTTATTTGCGGATAATTAATTATTCGCGGATGATTTATTCGCGAATAAAAATATCGTGAATTATTTATTATTCGACTGATCATTCAAATAAAACATTATTCGAATAATGCCCATCTCTGATCCGTACCAGCTCTTTAGAATTACCCTATAACAGAGTTAAACTTTTTAAAATTTTTATGATTTTGTTTTCACGCAATGATTCTCAGTTCTTTATGGTTTTGTGTTATTTTAGGTTTTCAATGGGTATAGAGTTTCGGGAAAGCTCTATCGTAATTGGTCCCAAGACTAACGTAATAGCGAAAAAAGGCATGGTATTCAACATCAATATTGGCCTTTCTAACCTTACAAACAGTGCCGCCACAGATAAAGAAGGAAAGGTAAGAAACTGACGGATAACTATGACGAATCTGTACTGTATGGATTCTATATCCTGGTAACCTGCTTATCTATAGCTTGGCAAATGCGTTGGTGACACGGGGCGGTCTGAAGCCATAGGATCGTCTAAATACACAAGATATATCCACTGTTTCTGGGATTATTTGATTAGTTTTAACGTGCAGTTTGCGATTGTACAAAAAAGTGTTGCCGGTAATAAAAGCTTGTCTCAAAAATTTTTTTGACACAAACTTTTATACAAATTGTTTAGTTGATCAGTATTTTATTTCTCGTATACCACTGACTCGCAATCCCTACTAAACCATTATAACAACTTTACAGACCTATGCTCTGTTCATTGGAGACACAGTCCTAGTGAACGAGGAGCAACCAGCATCCTTGCTGACACAGTCCAAGAAGAAGATCAAAAACATCGGCATCTTCCTCAAAGATGACGACGAGGACGAAGAGGATGAGAAGGAAAACAAGACTGAGATACTCGGTGAGTTATGGTGTTGAATGTTGGTGTGGCTTTTCTGGTGACTTTCAACCAGCTAAGTTGGAATTTATTTATTAACATTTGTGAAAGTTATTGGGCTCCATAATAGAATCGTATAATTTAAGTCATAATGTTATGTTCGTCATAAAGTCGGTATAATTCATGTTTCAGGATTGTATCAATCTTTCAATTGTATCAACCTTTAATGTAATACATAAATAAATAACTATTTATTTTTCAAACCTAACTTAATGGGTTGAACAGGATGACCTGAAAATGAATAATTTCAGAAAAAAATGTGACAAACATTATATTATGTCGTTAAGTTATTAAAATTATACTTTTTAGCTTAAATTAACAGACTATGGCTGGGTTCTCAATGTTCTTAAAATAACAATTTCATGGTATAACAAAGGTTCCGTTAAAGTGGCGGTAACATGTTTAGTTTCCATGATTTAACAAAATAAAAAAAAAAGTTTTTTGTTTATGATTTATTTTGGGGTTTATAAAGCTGAATATAACAAAGATTTCGCAATAACTGTGTAACATAGCCGTGTGATTTATACTCTTTTATTTACTTACATGCAATCGTGGATGGATAGAGAATGGAGGTGAGTTTTTCAATTTATTGACAAAACCCATTATTGGCATGCGTCAGCTGCACAGAATATACCCCATACACACCGAACATGCAGAAACATCATCAGCCTATACCAGGTGTTGCCTGTACTAGGAGCTAATAATTAAAACGTAGATTAGACTCCTCAAATTGAACATTTGTTCAGCGACATTTAAAAACAAACTATGTTTTCATTTTTAGTACACGTTAAAAGTTCATGTGAAACTGCAATGTATTGCGATGTTTTTTTTTTATGTTTGTAGCGTGTACTTGTAGCGTGACAAACGAGGTCAATTAGACTGATGTTAACGTACATTGAAAATGCTGTTTAATTTCTATGAAAAAGATAAAATCTACAATTAACATAATTTATAAAAGTTGTTGAACGAAAGTTTTATCGTTTGGTGAGTAGAATCTACGTTTTAATTATTTGCTCGCGTTATAGGCAACACCCGGTATATGTCCCATTGTCCAGTGTATAAACAATAGTATACATTTCGGAATTTATGTGTGTGACACATCGAAATATAATGTATGAAACGATAACGCCGAATAAAAATGACCTTGAAATTTGCCCAAAACCGCCCATTTTTAAAAATTTTCGTCTTATGTATCAGTGGGGTTGATAACCAACTTAGTGTTTTCTATGTTCGAGTCTAAAGTCATTTATGACAAATATTAAGTTTGAGATGACGCAATTTCAAAAAGGTTGCATATCGTTTAAAAGGCAAAAAACGGTGATTGGTTACAAACCTACTGATGTGAGAAATTCATTTGATGCTATAGTTTTTTACTACTAGTACTATCTCCGCCCCTTTGGTACGTATTTCGTAGGGCTGATTTTGAGCGTCTGTTACGCTTCCATACTTGGTATATTTCGATGGTGTGACGGGCCGTGTGGTGGGCCTAGAGTGCGACTACGATAACTTTGCAGAGCGGAACATGGCAACACTTTCATTTAAATGTCACATTTTCATAGAAATTTGACTTTTAACTCCGGTGTTGCCACACTCAAAAAATCTGAGCCGACTAAGAGAGAATTAAACATATCAACGAAAGCTGATTAATTAAAACAGCAAGTTCATTAGTGATTAAAACAACAATCTAGAATCTTGATCATTTTAACAAATATATTCCTTGTTTCTATCATTATTTGCTTCTTTGTATGATTCGATCATGTTTAAATAGGTACCTTATACATCAATGTTTGTTGAATCAAATCAGAACATGGTTAATTGAACTATGATAAACAATCAATATCATCTTAGTTGGTGCATCTAACGTCTTGTTAGGCTCGTATGGAATCAAGATGCTTGATTATAACTATCACAATCTTGTTAGGAGCAACCAATTTATTTTAGAGTGCATGTTCCTCTCTGCAAAGTTATCGTAGTCGCAATCTACTCTCAATGATGAGAGAATGACCTGTAATCCCTGCGACACAGTGCGAGTTAGGGACTTCACGTACACCTTTGAATTTATTCGCAAATATATGCAGATTCCCTCACGACGTATTCCTTCACCGACCAGCTAATGGTTTATCATCAACTCCATCATATCATTCATCATCATTTCGTATATAAGTTCTGAAAACACATTGGTACGAGTGACGTTTCGAACCTCCGATCCGATCTCCGTTTAAAAGTCTCGTGGATTATGATTTCTGAAAACCCCTATTTCTGGGTCGAACTAGTCATTTACTTAGTTAGGTGGTGTTTGCCGGCTGGGCCATACCCTACCTACCTGCTACCCTATACCATTGTCTCAGACTTTCGCATCTTAATTATCTACGTATAGCAAATTACCTTAGACTGCAGCCCCACTGAGGCGGAGACGAGCGAAGCGGAGAGCAGACGTAAAGGGTCGGCCAATCACATTAGTTGAAATCCACATCTCGTCTCCACTTCTCTTCAATGGAAACGGGGAACACTATTGTGATTGGTCGATCCCTACACGTTTCCTCTCAGACTATACAAAAACAGTATCCATCCCTTTAAGTCTTATTTATCAAACAACTTTTGAAACTGAAAAAACAACTTCTTGCTTGAATCCAATATATACTTAATAAACAAAGTCTTGAAATGGCTGTTTCGGCAAGAAGGTGCATATTCAGATTGAGCGTAGTAAGTCGTTTACCAAAAAAACAAAGGATGCATCTACTTTAGTTCTACTTAAGCATTAGATATGACATTCTAACAGTTTACAACAACTTCCCTAAGTCGTTTAATTACAATAAAAAAATTACAGGAAGAGGCAAACGAACAGCCGTTATCGAGTCGAAGCTTCGTACAGAACACTCCTCAGAAGAAAAACGCAAGGAGCATCAGAGGGAGTTGGCTATAGCTCTTAACGAGAAGGCGAAGGAACGGTTAGCGAAACAGTCGAGTGGGAAGGACAGTGAGAAGATAAGGAAGAGTACGGTCTCATACAAGAGCGTCAGTCAGATGCCACGGGAGAATGAGGTCAAGGAACTCAAACTATATGTCGGTAAGTATGTCTGTATTAGAAAGGTTTCAGCAACATTGAACCCTTTCGCAACCAAACATAAAAAAAAATAATCTAAAAATCTAAATAATTTATTTGCGCAAGTAGGCTCTCAAGGGCTCCTTTACATGTTTGATTCTTTATTTTCTTTTGGCGCTTCGGGTAATGACCTTCTGGTGAGATGAAGCGCCGGAAGAAAATCCTTATGTAGCTCGTAGTTGCTACGAGCCTAGCGCCCGCGGGGCGGGTTCTCGGTGTTCAAAGTGTTAAGCGAAGGGTGATCGGCGGCTAGGAATTGAACTCACGCTCAATTCAATTCGCTCAACTCGATTCATATTAAAATGGCAGCATTATATGATTAACTATATGTGTTTATTTTATTTCATTCATTATTATTATATATATTTCACCTCGGGGTGGGATTGGCATATACGGTCTCTTTGCGGTCTCTGTGCGCTATGGATGAGAGTACGGAAAAACAGAAGAGATGTCACTTCGGATTTGTCATCGGAAAAGTTCGCGTGCGGGCGAATAATATATTCAATATAAAAGGAAAACGAAAAAAAGACCACGACCAAAGGCCTAAGGGGGTAAGTTTAGGGCGATCGTTTATTTATTATATTTCCACAAGACCATCAACGAGACGGATCACAGTCCGTGAAGTTGAAAACTCAAAAGAAAACCAGTGCGCTTTGTTCGAGGAACATTTGGTCCTTCGAACCGGATTTAATTTCGGACTCATACGTTTTCAACTCCACGGTACTCTGATCCTATCTTTCCAACACTTTTCGAGCGGTCGAAATTTAGTGTTTGTTCAAAATTTTACCTTGGGGAAAAAATCGATTTTTTTTAGTTTCAAAATTACGCTAATATAATTTTATTAATCGCGGTTGCTATTTGTTGGCATAATATCCGGGTCATTCAAGTCAATTGATTCATCGGTAAATGTTATTTCAATTCGGCAATTTGCATATTTTATTGGCATTTTGAATGAAACTGTTTGTTGCTAGGTAACCAGATTGCGGGTTAGTACATAGCGGTATTTCGTCATGCTTGTTACCTGTATACGTGGCGTAGTCGTACAGTACCTAGACTACTAAGTTTGAGGTCGTGGGTTCGTGACCGGTCACGAGTGGTCTTTTTGTATTTTTATAGGGGGTTTTATTCCTTGTGTAAGCGGTGCGGAATATTAATTACTGGAAATTTATGGTTTGATTTAGAGATTTAACATTTTTTTTTGTTTTTTTAAATAAATTTTGCGGAAAATTTACAAATATACAATAGTATAGCGGGAAATACTTTCTTTATTTGAAAGAATAGTGCGGTTTATTGTTATTTATGCGGCGCACTGAACTACGAGCAATGCGTATTAGCAATCTATAATTTTCATGTTGTGGTGTTTATTGCTAGGGTTTTGTTTGATATTTTTTATTTGGATTCTGCAATTTTTGCAGTCAAACAAAACAATGACGGCAGCTAGGCGGTTACAGTTGTCTCAAATGAAATATTTTACGGCTATCCAAAATATTGATTTTTTGGAAGGTTTAGCTCGTAATGCGGATCTGTCTTCAGAACAGGAATGCGATTTTACGGTGCGGTTCCAAGATTTGGAAAAGGTGTTTGAGGCATTTACGGAAATGCATTACGAACTTCAACTTTCGGCCAAGGAGATCGAGAACTTCGATCTAGACGATCACAAACGGATGTACGAGACGTACAATAAAAAATATTATTTTATAAAGCAACGTCATGTGGGACTGGCGAGTTCAAATTCGGAAACTGTTAGTGTTTGCGGTAATAACAATGCCAGGAGCGCGGGCAATCGAGCGGTCTTGCCACGCTTGCAAATTCCTACCTTTTCAGGAAGGATGGAAGAGTTTGCTTCCTTCATGGAATTGTTTCGGTCTCTGGTGCTAAATGACACATCTTTATCGGATACTGAAAAGATGTATTACTTAGCGGGGTCTTTGTTAGGTGAACCGAAAACCTTAATCCAGCATCTGTCAGTCACTGGAGATAATTATTCGGTAGCAATGGACTTGCTAAATGCGCGGTATAACAATAAAAGATTATTGGCGGACCGGTTGTTATACAACCTGTTAAATACACCTCATGTGCACAGTAGAGGGTTAAATAGTTTGAAAACGTTTTTAAATACCCTACTGGAAAACACAAAGGCACTGGAAAAGATGAATTTCCCTGTAGAATCGTGGTGTTATTTGTTGTTTTATATTAACTTCCAAAAGTTAGACAGTAACTTAAAGAAGCACTTTGAAGACAAGCATGCTGACAAGGAGTTGCCTACATTCTCAGATCTATTAAAGTTTTTGGAAACTGAAATACGGATTTTGGAATCTAGCGCGGAGCCACAGCCCGGTGCGTCATCCGCGGCTAGACGTAGTGGAGGTGGACAGAGTCTAGCGGTAAAGACTCACGCGGTCTTCCAGAATGCGGGATCAACTTCATGCAGATTATGCGGGAAAAGCGGACACTTCATTGCCAAGTGTGAGAAGTTCTTGGCAATGAAACCTACAGCTAGGAAACGTCAGGTGGTATCGCTGAGATTGTGTTTCCGATGTTTAAATGGTCACAATATTGACCAATGTAACTACAATGTGAATTGCTATAAATGCAATTCGCCTAAGCATCATTACTTATTGCATTTTGATCTTCCAACTGCAGTGCCGGAACAACGTTTGATGTCAAACAATGTATCAACGAATGGGCGGTTGTACAGCCCCACAACGCCCTCGGCAAATGCTCCAATCGTGAGCGCGCCTTTAGGTAGCGAACTCCCGGGAAGTGCGGCCCCTGGAATCACTGGACTGTTGGCGTCACACGTCAACGAGCCGAGTATGTACCAGCGGACGGTGCTACTTGCAACGGCGGTCGTACGGGTACTCGACAGTAGCGGCTGTTACCAGGAGGCAAGGGCATTGCTTGACGGAGGTAGTCAGAGCACCTTTGTGTCAGAAGCATGCGTGCAGAGGTTGGGTTTGAAACGGTTTAAATCCAACATGGTCTCAGTCACGGGTCTGAGTGGTGCCCCTGTGAGCGGTTGCAGAGGGGCTGTTAATTTGACTCTTACACCAAGGCTATCGGAGAGGCCTACGCTTGTGACAACAGCTACTGTTTTGAGCAAAATCACAAACAACCTACCTGGATTTTCACTTCCGGTTCAGTTAGCGGATAATTATCGAGGACTGTATCTCGCGGACGAACAGTTCTACATTAGTCGGGAGATCGACATTTTAATCGGTGCGGATTTACTTTGTGACATTGTGCTCGGCGGCGGATGCCTGAAGATCAATGATCACTTACCTCGGGCTATGAATACTGTGTTCGGTCACGTGTTGACAGGTCCGGTCACCTTTGCGGCATACAACCCATATCCTCAGGCGACTTATTTCTCTCAAACCTTCTTCTGTGACACGACTACAGACCAGATTTTGGAGCGATTCTGGGAAGTGGAGGATGTTCCAGAAAAAATTGAGAGCCCGAAGGATTTAGAATGCGAAATGATTTTTAAAAATAATCATCGAAGAGTTGAAGGCGGCAGATACCAGGCGCGGTTACCTTTTTTATCGGACGCCCCTGATCTCGGAAACTCGGTGCCAATTGCCATGAAGCGGTTCTTGGCAATGGAAAGGAAGCTTTCCACGAACGAATCATTTCGTGCGAAATATGTAGGGTTTATGCGGGAATATTTAGAGACAGGGCACATGTCTCTCTGTGATGGAGACCCACAAGATTATACAAGCGGAAGTTATCTGATACCACATCACGGTATATTTAAATCGGGTTCCGACAAAATTCGTGTGGTTTTTGATGCTAGCTGTGCTTCAAGCAATGGAGTGGCTCTGAATGACTGTCTGCACGCCGGCCCGAAGTTACAGCGGGACATTGCGGAAATAATATGCAGATTTCGGTTAAACCCTTATGTTTTTACAACAGACATCAGAATGATGTTCAGGCAGATTTTGATTGCGGAAGAAGACCGGCGGTTCCAGCTCATCTTCTGGAGGGAATCTCCAGACTTACCCTTGCAGATCTTCCAGCTCAATACGGTAACGTATGGCATGAAGTCTAGCCCATACCTCGCGATTCGGGCGCTGAGGCAGTTGGCAGATGACGAAGAAGAAAAATTTCCTGCGGCGGCGCGGCTTCTTCGCTCGTCTGTATACATGGACGACATTTTGGGTGGAGCAGACACCATAGAAAATGTGTCTAGATTGAAGCAGGAGTTGACGGACCTACTACGCTCTGGCGGTTTCGAGCTAAGTAAGTGGACTTCTAACAGCAAGGAGGTTTTACGGGACGTAGCGGAAGAGCACTTGGAAAAGCCTAAGAAAATATTTGATAATGCGGACGGGCCTAGCTTCTTTAAAATCCTAGGCATTCAATGGGACTCCAACAGTGATTGCTTCTCATATCGAGCAAAGCTAGATGATACTAGTGGATGTACTAAGCGGTTAATATTGTCGATATTGGCTAGGACTTTTGATCCTTTAGGGTGGATCTGTCCAATAGTCTTTCAAGGCAAGGTGCTTATGCAGCAGCTCTGGTTAAGGAATTTATCTTGGGATGCGGAAGCTCCTGCAGACGTGATTTCAGAGTGGCAAGGCATCCTAAAGGATCTGCCTTTAATATCCCGTCTTCGATTGGAGCGCTTTGTGTTGTCGGGCGTTAAGTCTTGTTCTCTACACGGGTTCTCAGATGCGTCAGAGCTCGGGTACGGCGCAGTGGTTTATCTGAGGACAGTAGGACAAGACGGGAAGGTCAAGGTTAGTTTGATGATGGCCAAGTCTCGGGTGGCGCCAATAAAGTCGAAACTAACCATACCTAAATTGGAGCTCAGCGGTGCTACATTGTTAGTTCGCCTTCTCAAGTACGTCGTCGCTGCTATCAGTGATGATACGACGATAGAGAGTATCGTTGGATGGTCCGACAGCACCATAATTCTTTCATGGTTGCGGGTTTCGCCCCATTTGTTGCAGACATTTGAGGGTAATCGGGTTTCCCAGATTATCAATTGCGGTCTAGATATAACTTGGAGACATTTACCTTCTGAAATGAATCCTGCCGATGTTGCAAGTCGCGGTTGTCGCGCATCGGTATTACTTGAACACCCTCTATGGTGGGGACCTGATTGGTTGACAGGTGATGCGGATACCTGGCCCAAGAATATAATGGATAAAGCGGAAGATCCATTGCCTGGATTGCGGAAAGGGAAAGTAAATGCTCTGGTGGGGATTGTTGACAAGGATAATATATTTACTCGGTTTAGTAGTTTGAATATGTTACTGGCGGTCGTAGCATATTCTTTTCGGTTTGTCAACAATGCAAAATCTTCTTCTCAGAAACTTGTAGGGGCGTTAACAGTAGCAGAGCGACAGGTTGCTTTGCAGCGGTTGATTAAATTGGTGCAGGAAGCGGAGTTCGCTGATGACATTCATTGTCTTATGCAAAATAAGCAGTGTTCCACACGGTTCCGTCGGCTTACGCCTTTTATTGGAGATGATGGCCTACTGCGCGTTGGAGGCCGTTTGGAACATTCCAGCTTCGCTTTTGAGCGGAAACATCCAGTGATATTGCCGAAGTCACACCCGCTCACGGTTTTGATCGTGGATCACTTTCATGTAATGCATTGCCATGCGGGCGCTACAGTTTTGATGGCAGTATTACAGCGGCAATTTTGGGTTTTTTCTGCTGCGCAAGTGATTCGTACCCGTATCTTTAAGTGTATGAAATGTTTTAGGACGAAGGCTAGGCCTACGGCGCCATTGATGGCAGCGTTGCCCTGGGATCGGGTTAACGCGACTGGTGTGTTCCACACCGTGCAAACTGATTTTGCGGGTCCTTTTATGATAAAACATTCTCGTTTACGGAATGCAAAGATATTGAAGGCATACCTTTGTGTTTTCATTTGCTCTGCCTCTAAAGGGGTTCATTTAGAGTGCGTCACAGACCTTTCGACTGAAGGTTTTCTTGCGGCACTGACGCGCTTCACATCTCGATGCGGCATTCCGAGTGTGGTACGTTCAGATTGCGGAACTAATTATGTGGGCGCAAATAGATATTTGGATGAGGTATATAAATACTTAGCTTCTCAGGAAGCCCAGCAGAGACTTAGTGATGGCGCAGCCAAACAGTCTATTACATGGCGGTTTAATTCCCCGGCAGCTCCGCATTTTGGTGGGCTGTTTGAGGCAACAGTAAAATCTGCTAAGACCTTATTGCGGCGGGTAATAGGTGATCAGGTTTTGACATTCGATGAATTGGTAACGGTTTTTACCAAAGTAGAAGCGGTGCTTAACTGTCGTCCATTATGTCCCTTGACGCAGGACCCTCAAGAAATAGAGGTACTTACACCTGCTCATCTGCTCATAGGTAGACCTTTACTTTCCGTTCCGGAATATAATTATGAGGACGTTCCAAGCTCACGGTTAAAGCGGTTTAACTTAGTTCAGGCTATATCTCAACATTTTTGGAGAAAATGGAGTGACCAGTATCTCCACTTTCTCCAAATGCGTAGGAAATGGACATCTCCAACGGACCCACCAAAGTTGGGTGATCTAGTCCTAATAAAAGAGGAAAATTTACCTCCCCTGAAGTGGAGATTAGGCAGAATAGAGGGATTGTTACCTGGCAAAGACGGTATTGTTCGGGTTGTGCAACTTACAACCACGTCGGGTACACTCATGCGGCCTGTTGTTAAAATATGTAGACTCCCCCTGGATGATTAAGTTGGTAACAAACAGTTTCTTACTTTAGTTGTAAATTTGCGGAATCAGTGTTTTAATATTGCGGTTCATTTATTGATAAAGGCTACGGCCTTTCTCGGGCGGGGGAATGTTTATTTTATTTCATTCATTATTATTATATATATTTCACCTCGGGGTGGGATTGGCATATACGGTCTCTTTGCGGTCTCTGTGCGCTATGGATGAGAGTACGGAAAAACAGAAGAGATGTCACTTCGGATTTGTCATCGGAAAAGTTCGCGTGCGGGCGAATAATATATTCAATATAAAAGGAAAACGAAAAAAAGACCACGACCAAAGGCCTAAGGGGGTAAGTTTAGGGCGATCGTTTATTTATTATATTTCCACAAGACCATCAACGAGACGGATCACAGTCCGTGAAGTTGAAAACTCAAAAGAAAACCAGTGCGCTTTGTTCGAGGAACAATATGTTACAACAAAAAAAGAACTGACGATAATGGACCCATGGTTAAATTTGAATAATTTTCATTCACGGTTTATTTATTCACTCTGTTCTACCCGTCATTTTCAGGCTTCATCCGTAATTTTATCCCAAGTAAACGCATTGCTGGAATAAAATCCTGTACTTAAGCTACTGGTATGCCAAATTATAACCGTATACACTAGACACGTTATTGAGTAACAAACTTCTTTATTATGATATAAGCGCCGTGCATGTGACATGATATGGAGTTTTCATAAAAGTCACTTGTACATTTCAGATCGCAAATACGAAACGGTCATCCTGCCAGTATTCGGCGTACCCGTGCCATTCCACATCTCCACCATTAAGAACATCTCCCAATCTGTGGAGGGCGACTACACGTACCTCCGCATCAACTTCTTCCACCCGGGCGCCACTATGGGGAGAAACGAGGGCGGCAACTACGCGCAACCAGACGCTACATTTGTTAAAGAAGTGTAAGTTAAATATACCATTAAGAATATCTCTCAGTCTGTGGAGAGTGACTAGTCGCGTACCTCCTCATCAATTTCTTCCACCCGGGCGCCACTATGGGCAGGAACGAGGGCGGTAACTACGCGCAACCAGACGCTACATTTGTTAAAGAAGTGTAAGTTAAATATACCATTAAGAATATCTCTCAGTCTGTGGAGAGTGACTAGTCGCGTACCTCCTCATCAACTTCTTCCACCCGGGCGCCACTATGGGCAGGAACGAGGGCGGTAACTACGCGCAACCAGACGCTACATTTGTTAAAGAAGTGTAAGTTAAATATACCATTAAGAATATCTCTCAGTCTGTGGAGAGTGACTAGTCGCGTACCTCCTCATCAATTTCTTCCACCCTGGCGCCACTATGGGCAGGAACGAGGGCGGTAACTACGCGCAACCTGACGCTACATTTGTTAAAGAAGTGTAAGTTAAATATACCATTAAGAATGTCTCTCAGTCTGTGGAGAGTGACTAGTCGCGTACCTCCTCATCAATTTCTTCCACCCTGGCGCCACTATGGGGAGAAACGAGGGCGGCAACTACGCGCAACCTGACGCTACATTTGTTAAAGAAGTGTAAGTTAAATATACCATTAAGAATATCTCTGTCTTGTGCCTTCGACCGACATACATACTGTATGACAAAAAGAGAAGTATGCATCCTGCCAGACACAAGTTTATAGCAGAGTGGCATGTTTTGTCTGGTACAGAGATACTGCTTCATCAACTTCCTCATGGACGCCATCTCTATTGAGATGATTTCTTTTTTGAGATTCCATTTAAGTGTACTAATAAGTCATATTACATTCCAGCACATACCGAAGCACAAACACGAAAGAGCCCGGCGAAATCTCCCCACCGTCAGCCAACCTCAACACCGGCTTCAGACTCATCAAAGAAGTTCAGAAGAAATTCAAAACCAGAGAAGCAGAGGAACGCGAGAAAGAAGATTTAGTTAAGCAGGACACCCTAGTCCTTTCCCAGAGCAAAGGAAATCCCAAGCTAAAGGATTTGTACATCAGACCCAATATAGTTACTAAGCGAATGAGCGGCTCGCTTGAGG
Organism: Eudemis profundana; assembly: GCA_947034925.1. NCBI lineage: Eukaryota > Metazoa > Arthropoda > Insecta > Lepidoptera > Tortricidae > Eudemis > Eudemis profundana. The sequence goes on along the minus strand of OX344802.1, from coordinate 4,035,061 downwards.
CACACACAAATGGGTTCAGATTCACATCAGTGAGAGGAGACAAAGTTGACATCCTGTATAATAACATAAAGAACGCCTTCTTCCAGCCGTGTGATGGAGAGATGATTATATTGTTACATTTCCATTTGAAGCACGCTATAATGTTTGGTAAGTAACATTATTTATACAATATTGTATTTTAAATTGAACTGGGGCTTGGAAGATTGAATTAGGACACAAGTGTAGACAGAAATTAAGGATAGCGTGCAAGGCCAGCCTTAACCGGCCAGGCGCCCTTTTGGTATTATTTTTATTGACCTTGCTGCGTTGGTGCCCGCCAAGTCTAGGCGCCCCGGGCGACCGTCCATTCCGCCCCACCCTAAAGCCGCAATGGTATTATGTCTTACATATAAAACATTGATTGGCGGAAAGACCCGAGTCACGTCGTTTTTTGTTTACTTTCTTTTAAATACCTAAAAGGACACTATAGTGGCCACCACTAGTGACCCAATATCCGGCCACTTTTATCAATATGAGACAAATTTGGATATGAATGTATACACCGTGGGTACGAGTAACCCGACAAAATTTAACTATAGATTCTAACAACTATTAGGAGTAAACAAAGTTATGTGATGTATTGTCGAAAAACGCTTACTTTCAGAGATATTCATTATTTTTTAAATGAAAACTCCCAAGTGTGTAACAAGCCCTAATAAATGTGACTAAGAAAGTCTAATTTTTTTAAATCCTTTAACTAAACAGCAATTAACCTTCGCAGTATTTGATGGTAAGCGACTACGAGGCCAAAAAATTGACCTCTCGTTTCCATTTTACCTTTTTTTTTTCTTTTTGATAACTTTTCCTCCAGTTAGGATGTTTATAACGAGGGGCTGAATTTACTGATTTATTTTGTTCCATAACACTATTAATGTAAAATGACAATATTCGACCCATGTTGATATAACATTATTTACTCGTCACACCACCAGGAATTCATGGCTAAAGTATGTCAGTATAGTCCCTCCCACCCTGTGTGACAATGAGTAGTCCTATACCCTCATCTTCCCTCGCCTCTCTGTAAACTTCCTACCTACCCCCAATTTCTTGATAACGGTGGGCGCAAAACACCCCACCTGAGTTCGGAGCGCTCCAACGTACGAGACACTCGCGACCGCCAAACATTCGCGTGTGCCCGTGGTGAAATACACATATTTCGAAGATCAAGGACTGTTTGTAAGCTGAAGTGTCAACCGTGAGTACCTTTCCTTTTTTTCCACCGGGTTCCAGCTCATTGTCACATATTTGGTGGAGGCGCGAACCTTATTTCGTGGGCAAAATGTCGCATACTAGTGACGCTAATGTTGAAGGGCGATCAATGAATCGCGAAGTAAATAGTGCCTTTATTTCCTTACAAGATATGCTGACACCGTTATTAGAATCTTTAAATAAGAAAATAGATTATCAATGTCAGCAGATTTCCGAATTAACGGCCAGATTGAACACTTTGGAAGGAAAACCGTTAGATATTAATCGTGAGGAGGTAGAAATAAAAACGCAACAAGTGCCGGTTCTAGAATCTTCGGAGAACTCGAGTAGGGTTAAATTAGTACAAAATTTAGTAAAGGAAGTGAAGATATGCGATGGAAAAAGTGCCGACGATTTAATCTCGTTTATTATAGAGGTAGATAAAATACATAAATTGTCTTGCATATCTGAAAACGAATTTCTTATAATGATAATGACTAGAGTAACTGGTTTTCTGTCTTTTTGGTGGCAGCAAAAAATGTTGCTGATGCCAAACTGGGAAAGAGTTAAAATATCGATGCTAAATGAGATTCTTTCTCCCGTTCATGTAGAAGTATTAAAGAATGAATTGTGTTTGCGTTTTCAACGGCCTGATGAAACTTTATTGGAGTTCGCACATTCAGTGGATGCCGTCGCGAGAGCATTGAATTTAAAATGGTCCGAAGAACAACTGATTCAAACTGTAATGAGTAGAATTTCGAGTAAAGTTTATTATTATTTGCGAACGAGTCCATCTGACATTAGAAGTTTAGCACAACTAACTACGATTAGTAGCGAAATTGAAGGCGCAATTTTGCGCGATCAGCGCGAAAACCGTTCATTTGATACACCCGGTTATCATCGGGTACCCGGCGCATCACATGTTAGGTACATGCAGGCAGACGCGCAGCGAAATGTTTCTAGGAACTACTACGGGTTCGCGAACTCACCGACATCTCGAACGGATTATCGCAATAGTAGACTCAATAGTTACGAAAACGATCAGCGATCGGGAGTACGGAATAACACGGATTCAAATTCGTTGACAATGAACATGAATAGGGGACCTAGATGCTACGAATGTAATAATTATGGTATAATACAAATGCGACCACAAGTGGCTCAGAGCAGCTTGTGGCGACCACCAGTGGCCGAGCTGTGGCCGCCACTAGTGTCCCAATATGCGGAGGCTCTAATGCCCGGGCTACACGAGGCTAGTTTTTCAAGCTAGGATAGCAAGCTAGTTCTCTACTTAACTGTCCTGGCTTGCTGACCTGGCTTGGAGCATGCTAGTTCTGTTTACATGAGGCTCTATTATTTTAAGCTAGTATTTACTGGAGTGACCACGCGTCCAAAATGAACTGCATGCGAAAAAACCTGCTTACTGGCCAACTGCAAACTAGATTCGCCGGCCACATGAAGCTAGTAAACAAGCCAGGATAATAAAATCAGTGGTGGGGGGACGCTACAAGCCTAAAAATAGAACTCCATCCTATTAAAAATTGCCCTGGCTTGTAAACTAGCTTACTAGCTTAAAAATGAAGACAGTTTTGTCTACACGAAGCCAGAAGTACTAGCTTGCTAGCTTATTAACACTAGCTAGCTATCCTAGCTTGAAAAACTAGCCTCGTGTAGCCCGGGCATGAAGCAGCGGTCGGCAACCGCTTAGCAGCCAAGGGCCACATAGTAGTTAAGGAAATTGACGCGGGCCGCATTTTGTTAATAATTAGTGATACTGATTTTATACTATTCGGAATATAGCGACCGCAATACAGACCGGAATATAGTGCCGCAAGTGAGCGGTTCACGGGACGAATGCGGCCCGCGGGCCGCAGGTTACCGACCGCTGCTCTAAAGCAGCGGTCGGCAACCTTTTAGCAGCCAAGGGCCACAGTAGCTAACGAAATTGACGCGGGTCGCACTTTGTTAATAATTTGTGATTTTATACAATTCTGAATATAGCGACCTTTAAATACAAAATAGCCAGGGGGGCTCGCGGGCCGCAAGTGAGCGGTTCACGGGCCGCAGGTTGCCGACCGCTGCTCTAAAGGATCTTAATCCCCAGGTAAAAAGAAACACGTGGACGTGCAGTTCTACACGGAGGTGGGTGAGATCACGACGGACCTCGGCAAGCACCAGCACATGCACGACCGCGACGACCTGGCGGCCGAGCAGAGCGAGCGCGAGCTGCGGCACAAGCTCAAGGTCGCGTTCAAGAGCTTCTGCGAGCGCGTCGAGAACATGACCAAGCAGGAGATCGAGTTCGATACACCATTCAGGTGAGGACTCTTCTATAGCTACTGTTGTTAACACGTGGACGAGCACTACATGAAGCGTGTCGAGAACATGACCAAGCAGGAGATCGAGTTCGATACACCATTCAGGTGAGGAACTGTTCTATAGCTACTGTTGTTAACACGTGGACGAGCACTACATGAAGCGCGTCGAGAACATGACCAAGCAGGAGATCGAGTTCGATACGCCCTTCAGGTGAGGACTCTTCTATAGCTACTGTTGTTAACACGTGGACGTGCAGTTCTACACAGAAGTGGGTCTAAAGGAGACCGGGACTGGCGACCTGGTTCGACCTCAGGCGCCCCCAAGGTGGCCCGGCCAGCGACCTGGTTCGGCCCCAGTGAACGCCACGGCCCCCACCTGGTACGACTTTTGCCACGCCCAATAAGGTTTGCAAGGTCGAGTTCGATACGCCCTTCAGGTGAGGAACTCTACTATAGGTTCTGTTTTGACATGAGGCTCTGCAGCGGCCAGTTGTTGCACATCGTATGTGGCCGGAGCTCACGGACTGCACCTGCTGCTCCTCTGCCGAAACACTACACAGAGGATTAATATGGGAGAGTAGCCTAGACTGATTACGGCCCGGCTACTCGTATTTTAGTGGTACTGTAACGTCATATCCACAAGTATCTCAGATAGTCGGACTGACAGACATTTTGTAAAATTAACTGACTTGTTGAATTTGTCAGATTTACGAACATTTCCAGATGTTGACAGGTCGACTGTGTCTGTCACTTTGGCAACCGTCTGTGGTTGTGACAAACTGACATACTAGCGGACAGTGGTCAAATATATGATTATATAGATTCATCCATCAATTTTTTGAAACTCAAAGAGCTTTTTTACTGTACTTATAAAGAGCAGCTTGCCGAACCCTGCTATATATGAACAGATTACCAAACTGACTGGCAATTTGAAAAAACTGCTAGACATTTCGTCGGATGGACAGAGAAATGTTGCCTGACAAACATTATTACTTCATTTATACAACCATCTCAACTTCTCTTCACACACTCACTCACTCAAAACACTTCTTTTCCTAAAGCTCACTTTCCATTCCACAGAGAACTCGGCTTCCCCGGCGCCCCGTTCCGCAGCACAGTCCTCCTGCAGCCGACCTCCGGCGCCCTCGTCAACCTCACGGAATGGCCCCCGTTCGTCATAGCACTCGAAGACGTCGAGTTGGTCCACTTCGAGAGAGTACAGTTCCATCTGAAGAACTTCGACATGGTGTTCGTGTTTAAGGATTACGCGAAGAAAGTGGCCATGGTGAACGCTGTGCCTATGAACATGTTGGATCACGTGAAAGAGTGGCTCAAGTAAGTTTTTCTAAGAACAAGTTACGATGTTGGGGTTTTATGCTTTAAAATACAAGTATCTTAGAGGGCGTTTCCCCTGAGGCGAAGCGGAGATTTCGGGCACTGTGACTCAGACTCAGGTTATTCTTCGAGGATCGTATTCCTCTGTCTACAAATATTGGCGAATTCCCTGTAGTCCCCGTCTCAGCCGCAAGTTTTTGGGTTCCATATAAAGCCACCCTGATCAAGATGAGAAACAATTTGAGTTAACTATTATTCTGTTTCACTTACTACATATAGTAGAATTTATGATTAAGTCTTATCGTTTGCCTCCTCTGAGCAAAAATTACAGCAATTTCTTAAACTCATCGATGAATGCTATCTAAATGCGTAGCCATGATCTCCATAGAACAGGGGTTCCCAATCTTTTTCAGCCCGTGGTGCACTTACAAGTTGAGTACTTCGTCACGGCGCCCTACCCTAGTTCGCTCAAAATAGATATTGTTGCTTTATAGGTACCCGCGAATATTTGTGGTTTTAGATAATGAAGTGATCATACATACTTACATAGCTAATAGCTGTACAATAGTTTATAAAACCAATGCTCTGTTTCCAGTTCTTGCGACATCCGCTATTCAGAGGGTATCCAGTCTCTCAACTGGACCAAGGTGATGAAGACCATCACGGACGACATAGAAGGTTTCTTCGACAACGGCGGCTGGTCCTTCCTCGATCCCGAGTCCGACGAGGAGAACGCTGCTCAAGTCAGTATACTGTCAATCTTTACCTGTCTTCTCTTTAGTGATCAATTTTTTAACTTTAAAGTAACCTTTCTACCTAAAATACGACTTATTTTACTGGAAACAGCTAAAGTGCTGTAAGGCCCGCAACAACAGTTTTTTTGCTTATTAACGAGAAGCAGGATGTTTGCCGTAACTTGTCATTCGTCCCTATTCGGTACCTTTAAGTTTGTATCTGATGCCTATCACAAGAGCTCCAGCGCGAAATATAAGAGTTTGAGCACTAATCACAAGAGCTCGAGCCATAGGACCAATTTACTTGTGAACAATACCGTTTTCCTCTATTCTTTAACTCAACCGCTTATCCTCAAGTACAAAATGCAACGAAGCAAGTAACAAATATCGCATACAAATAGCTACTATCTTCTGTAAGTCAAAAGACCAGGTTCAAACTGTCATAGTAGAGTTCATTAGGAAATTGCTTTAGCAAAGCTGTACTGAGGTATCAGATATCACTTATTGTATGCAGGCAGCTGGCTTTCAATTCTTTTTGCGACAGATTCACAAAAAATGCCGTTTTTTCGCTCAAGAGATGTCAAAGTGAATATCTCAGAGATCTTACACACATGAAATGATACACTTTCGTATTTGTACAGAAAGCGGAAGATGACTCGGAAGAGGAAGACGATGCGTACGAACCAACAGACGTCGAGTCGGAGGAGGAATCGGACGACGACTCCGAGTACGATTCCGAGGCCTCTGACGTGTCAGATGGCTCCAGTGAGGGGGAGGGTAAGACTGCAAATAAAATGACCGTTAGATATGCAGAAACCGACTAATGCTGACAAAATTGTAGGCATAAAAGAAAACTTCCTGCCAGTTAGGCAAAGCGTAAGGTATATAATCCAAGTATACGAAACATGCCTCTGGTCTGTTTCTGCAAAACTATGGTCACTGCCCGCGCCACACATTGTATTTATGGAAATTCACCGGATTTTATACTCTGTACTTTTAGGTACCTACTTACATGGTACTTAAAAAAAGGTAAACAAAAACACGTGACTAGGGTCGTTCAGCCAGTGGTATTGTGCGACAGATACAAAACATTACTTTGATTGGCTAAACGACCCGAGTCACTTGGTTTTTTGTTTAACTTTTTTTAAGTATCTAAAAGTACAGATATAGTAGGGGTCGAGCCATCGTGACTGCGATGCGTGTGTATTACTATAGGTTAGCAATTAAGTCTCCTAAAAGGCCGTTACTTGTCCTATTTTACTATGGCATGGCGGCCAATGAGAACGCATCTGTAGCGCACGTTTCCTGTGTAGCAGTGCTGTACGTCAATAGGCGCTCATATTAGTAAATGCAGAGTAGTACCAATGTTCACTTGAAGATATTTGAGCACTTTTCTGCCCAGAAATTAAATAGGTATTACAAGTTCTGAAGAAATGTCACAAGTTCTTTTCGATTACTGAATAACCTGCACTACATAACAATCATGAGATTTCAGCTTAATAATATGTTGTTTATTTTGTTAATATTGCAGAAGAAGAGGAAGAATCCGGCAAGGACTGGTCAGATTTAGAGCGAGAAGCCGCCGAAGAGGACAAGAAGGAGCGTAACTACGAGCGAGGTGATGCCGAGTTCGATCGCAAGCGGAAAGGCGGCCGCGACGTGCCCCGCTACGACGAAAAGAAGAGCAAGCACGACAAGAGCAACCACAAGAGCTCCAGCTCGAATCACAAGAGCTCGAGCTCTAATCACAAGAGCTCGAGCTCCAATCACAAGAGCTCGAGCCATAAGAGCCCGTCGAAACATAGTAGCAGCAGGTAATACATTCGTACCCCTTTGAGACTTGAGCTGAGCGCTGGGCTGATGTTAGTATACAATACCTAATCTATTAACTAAGCCGTGTGCGCCATAAGACTTCAGCACATTCCCTAATATGAAACGTGCATCCCTTTGTTGGTACCCTCAGGAAATAGTACATTACACAACTAGGGTGGTAAAACAAAGAAAGGCCGAGATCGCAGATGTTTGCGGCCCGAGCTGCAAGCGAGGGACGTAAATATGCGATCGAGGGCTTTCTTTATTACTTTCCGTGTTGTGTACATCATTTTATGTCTACACTTGGCTAGAAAGCGGCTTTTTCCGTACGGAAATGGCGTAGCGTGCGGAAAAGCCACTTTATGGCCATGTGTGGCATAAAGACGTTGCGGCCGTTAAGTTTATTTATGCCACACCTGGCCATAAAGTGGCTTTTACCGCACGCTGTAGACATAAAATGATACACAACACGGGAGGTAATAAAGAAAGCCCTCGATCGCATATTTACGTCCCACGCTTCCAGCTCGGGCCCCAAACATTTGCGATCTCGGCTTTTCTTTGTATTACCATCCTAGTTGTGTAATGTACTATAGAGTCAGACTACGCTAAGTCTGCAGAAGTCGAAAAAAGGTTTTATTAAAAAAAACAAACATGGCAACATCACAAGCAAGATGATTAATTAGTTTTGATACTTGGGAAATATCTTTCCGTTTAATATAGTATTTTATGCAACAGTTGTATAAGTGGGTTCAAAAAATGCGAATTGCGTGAGTTGCGATACGAGCCGCGAACGCGGCGAGTATCGCAAATAGAGACGCAATGAGCGTTTTTTGACTTAATTATACAACGTTGCATACAATACTTTTTCTACGACCAAGTTTATTATTATAAAATACAATATTAAAAGCATAACCTGCAAATAAGGCAAATATGACGTATGACTGACAGTATGTGTCTATGGTAAACTTTTATTTTAATTACTGACTGATGTGACGTGACTATATTAAAAATACTTTTTTTATGTTGGCATCAATGAATTTAGTCCGGAAAGTTTTGTTTTTCTTAAAAACCGTAGGAATTTAATTGTTTGTTAAGTTGGTAGTTGTGCATTTTTACCGTAAAGTTAAAATTTACCGCTTAATCCTTGACCTAAGTTTAACCTAGATTTAGAAGTCTGTGGCTGCTAGCAATAACGTAAAGTGACTATAACGACACTAGTGCTGTTATGGGGAATAGAGTATAGACTTCTCTGAACTCATATTATGTATGTTCTTATATTAGTGTTCGTGACCAAGTAAAAGACAGATAACAGTACAGGAGTAGAAAAAGTATATAATGTATCTACTGAAATAAATATTCAAGACACACATCACTTTACAAAATCAATCTAGTTCCAACCAAACTAAGCAATGCTTGTATACATGTACATAATATGTATGACGGGGTGAATAAATAGCTAGCCGATCGGTCTCAATCATTGTTACTATTTGGGCGCGTATGTCAAGGAATACTCGGAACTGGACACACTTCGTTATTTCAACTAATCACTTGGGTTCATGTGAACACTCTTGCCACTAATTACTGTGATTTAAACAAGTTTAAGAGCCAAATGAATTAGTTCGCGAACACAACAGCTTCAATCCCAACAGATCGCGTCAAGTACGCGCGCGATTCTCTAAAATGTCAACCAACTGTCAAAACTCTCCAGTTGTCATTGTCACAGTGTTCGAAAACTACGCCATTCGGGTTACTGAATTACCCGCTCTCAAACGATTAAAACATGCTTTCATTACCGATTACCATCCCAAATTAGATTTAGACTACTAATTAATTTCACGCTTCGTCACGGCCACCCTGCATAGTCACACGTCCTCGTGTGTAAATCTATTTCCCGTGCACGTAGCATTTATGACTGAATAATAGACAATGGTTTATATCATACGCCACTCGGTCACCCTGACTAACTTTCGACTAAATTCATTTTACCCCTTAGATCAATTTGTACACCAATCACACAGTCATGTCAATGTCAAACAGGCTTGTCAATGTCAAACAGGCTTGTCAATGTCAAACAGGCTTGTCGGTGCCACGGAGGCTTGTCGGTGCCACGGAGGCTTGTCGGTGCCACGGAGGCTTGTCGGTGCCACGGAGGCTTGTCGGTGCCACGGAGGCTTGTCGGTGCCACGGAGGCTTGTCGGTGCCACGCAGGCTTGTCGGTGCCACGGAGGCTTGTCGGTGCCACGCAGGCTTGTCAGCGCCACACAGGCTAATGCGTGCCACACAGGCTAATGCGTGCCACATAGGCTAGAGTGCGCCACAAAGGCTAACATGCGTCACACAGGCCAACATGTGCCACACAGGCTTGTCAAAGTCATCTACGTAACGAACATGACGAATCCCCTATTATTAACTAACATGACCGTTATACCCTATGCACTCCGATTACTCTGACACATGTGTATCCTAACCCTGTGAATTTATTGACCCATAGTCATTGTTTTTTAGAATACCATTTCTTTATAGCATGTGTGAAATATCAAAGCTAGGAAATTTAGATATTAACTTGTAAAAGTTTACTTCACCTATTCTGTTATTGTAATAAGGTTTTGTTACAATCAACTCTGGCCGCTTAGAATCAAATGATTCATATTCAATTTGAATGTAAGAATGTTGATGTCGTTCTTTGAATGACATGTCAATTCACTCCAGTCCCAGCCTTCACGATAGCAAGATAAATGTCATTTGTATAGAGATTTGTTTATAATCAATATTGTGATTAAAATAGAGTGATAGTTGATTAAAAGAAGTGTCCCAAGTCCTCCGTGTATTAATCACATATTCCATTAAGTTATCTCAATTTTCAGAACATGAAATGCAACTTATACTGCCATTTTAATTTGAGTAATAAATAATCAAATTAGATTTAATCATGATCACAGACATACAAAAGAGGAGAGCACATTACATCTATCTAAACATGTAATTATTTCTTACCAGTTCCACATCGCTGAATTTAGAACTTCCGTTTTAATTTAATTTATAAGAACTCCTAAGCTGATGATGAACACATAATGTAGTTGACATCGAGTATGCAAATAATCATGTATCACTGCACAGTGCCAGTACGGGGACCACAGCCTGCTCACTACCATCCGAGAACTAACCCGCACCAAGCCCGGGGCTGATGGGCACACTCACAGGCAATGATTATGTACCTACTAACCATTTCTATTAAGATTTATCAGAGAGAGAGAGAGAAGTTAATTACTTACTATTATCCAAGTGGTCATTCAACAAATATGATAATTCAACAACCTTACCGACAGAAGGTTTCATAGTGACTCTATTTTCCAACCTCCACTATAGTTGACAGCCAGATGATTATCAAGATAACACTTGGGTCATGCTATTTCTGGATCAGCAGCGTGTGAATCTTGCAGTGTATTGTTTGAATCAAGTCAAGTTTCCTTGTTGCATACCAAAAGGATATTCCCAGTGTTTGCACTCATTCTTATGTGAAATATGTTCACTCTGATCTGTATGTGACTTCCGAGATTCCTTGGGTAATCCCATTTCTGATGACGGGGTGAATAAATAGCTAGCCGATCGGTCTCAATCATTGTTACTATTTGGGCGCGTATGTCAAGGAATACTCGGAACTGGACACACTTCGTTATTTCAACTAATCACTTGGGTTCATGTGAACACTCTTGCCACTAATTACTGTGATTTAAACAAGTTTAAGAGCCAAATGAATTAGTTCGCGAACACAACAGCTTCAATCCCAACAGATCGCGTCAAGTACGCGCGCGATTCTCTAAAATGTCAACCAACTGTCAAAACTCTCCAGTTGTCATTGTCACAGTGTTCGAAAACTACGCCATTCGGGTTACTGAATTACCCGCTCTCAAACGATTAAAACATGCTTTCATTACCGATTACCATCCCAAATTAGATTTAGACTACTAATTAATTTCACGCTTCGTCATGTATATAAATATAATACTGAAATACATAGAAATTATCCAAGACCCTGGAACAAAGCGCTTAGTTTGGTTAGAACTAGATGGATGTGTGCAAGGCTGACCGAGATATCTATTTCAGTAGCTATGTAGACACATTTTGTAATAAAGGAAAAAAAGATTACCAAGTACCAAGATGAAATAATCCTCTTACTGTAGTTTCTTCATGTTGCCATGTATATATTTTTTAATTAAACCTTTTTTCAACCTCTGCAAACTTAGCGTAGTCCGACTATTGACTGTTAAGACATAAGCGGCGTGACGTAAAAGATATCCGGCAAGCCGATGTAGATTTAGTGCTCATTTTCCTTGAGAGCTATAGAATAAGGTGCTCAAATGCCTGATATTAGGCAAGCCGATAGGAATCGAGTTCTTTGTATGCTACGCTTCTGTAAGACATTTATGTTATCTTTGATGACGGAGGAGACATTTGTAGGCTCAGATGATGATGTTTTCTCAATGTTCACTTGCAGCCCATCAAAGAACCGCGACAAGCACCAAAAGTCGCGCCACTCGGGCGAGCACAAGTCGAGCAAATCCAACGGCGATAGCAAGCGGCACTCGGGCGAGCGGCACAAGCGCTCGCGCGACGACTCGCGCGACCACGACCGCAGCTCCAAGAAGCATAAGTGAGTACCGGCGGCAGTGACTCACCAAAGTCAACGCCATAATTAGGCGAACTAGTTTGACAGATAAAAATGTTGCTTCACTCACAGAAAATTAAACTACACAGGTAAATATCGATAAGATGTTATAGACAATAATTTGCACGCATAAGGGTCTAGAGACAAAATTAATTCATGAAACGTGTAATCCTTAAATCATAAACAAAACTAAATGGCGGATGGTGCCAATCTTTAAGGATTAAGGGTAGATTGACATGTCATCGCGATACGCATTAAAAACGTTCTTTAATAATACTCTAATAATTTAAATTACACAAGACAAATGGGATTTATCACGGAAAAAAATATATTATAAAATATTACAAATTTAATATATGTATACCACTCGAATCCTAACGCATAACATTTGTGCTTGTGGAACTGTCAAACTAGTTCGCCTAATTATGGTGTTTACTTTAATGACTAATACCTCCTACGGGTGGCCTCAACCACCCGTAGGAGATAGCCAGCTACCAGAAAGAGCACGCGTTTTGCGATAGAGACGGTCGGATGCGGTGAGCTCCGTCCGGTCGTCGAACCCGAACGACAGCTTTGTTAGAGATGTTTATGTACGTAGTACTAATACTTATTCTGTGATACAGGGTGTTACTAAACGAGGGGTAGTGTCAGGGCTTGAACGCTCGCGAGCTATACGAAAAAATAAACCTAGTTATGTTTGTATGTGTTTTAGAGACTATTCGAGGATTGCGGATGATATTACGGTCAAAGCCCGGTAAACTGTTTTTCTGCTCATTTTCTTTCTTATGATGCTATTTATCAGTGCGCTATCAGTGTTTGACTATAGGTGTACAACTTAATTTAGAGCCGGGGTGTTCGTGAGGTGCAAGGAGAGAGCAACGGTGACTATTTGATGCTGACTGTACCTCCTACATCCACATCCACCGATGACCACGATCCTCAGTCATGAGGGAGCGACCAGAGAGAGAGAGAGAGTACCTCCCACATAAACAGTATCAGTCGAAATAATGCATTGACAATAGCATTTTGTTTGTTTCAGGAAATAAGCGAATCATTCTCAACATTAGCGGAGTTAAACGGGTCTTAATCGGCGCACACGGCTCGCGTTATACTTAATTTTAATTATGTTAGTTTACCATGTCCGTCTGTATGTTCAAAATCAGGTTGCCTGTTGTATGTATGTAGTTCAATTCGATTCCATTTGCATTAATTTATAAAAAAAAAAAAAAAAACAACGTCAAATAAATGTAAGATTTTATTATCTGCATGTTTCATTTCTCTGTCATTGGCGAAAATAAATAACAATAGTGTAACAAATCTCGTTAACTGATTCATTAACTTATCACAAGCGCTCTAATTCACATAATTACATTATTTACAGCGAAAATACTTTACTACAGCCTTGTAGATAACTTAAGTTTATAACTAAGACACGGCGTTTATAGTGTGGTCACAACACGAAACAGTGATCAAACCATATGGGCACTATGGGAAAGTTTGTAACTGGAGACTTACGGAAAGGCCGTAGCAGGATAAGGGAGGAAAAAATGCCCTTGAATGATTAAGAGCTGTTTATTTTTTCTATAGTTGCTTTCATTTAGTTGTATAATTGTGCAAAGTTTGGTTGAAAAATTCCCAGTGGTTCAGCCGGGAAAAAATAAAAACAAAATTTATGAAATTTGACGTATCTCTAAAACTATAAATCTTTATCATAATATCTTTAATTCATTTTGGTTAATTAAATAGTATGTATGCCTTAAAAGAAAATTGAGTCTCTATCTTTGCAATTTCTGTAAAAAACACGTAAGTCAAAATTTCAAAAAAAAGTTTTTTTGATACCTGAAGGAGTGACCACTCTAAGTGACATTTCTAAAAAAGCCTTATTTAACGATCTGTCAGTCATATAAGTTTGACGGTTAAAATCGAAAAGCAACAGTGTCAAAATTAAAAAACTATGTTGGTCGGATTCTGTTACATTTTATTCTTATACAATTCTAATACAGCCAAAGAACTTAAACATAAATATTCTTTGTTAAGAACTAAAAATAGAATAAATTTATGGCATTTACTCGTATATGTATCAACTTAAAAATGTATTTTACTTCTTATTTTAATCACTATCGCTATCTTCATTAACGGTAACACTAATACCGTTTCTCAAAAAAGGTCCACTAAGAATTTCGGCAGGCTGAATAATTTTTGATAAATATCTTGCGTGCGATAGGTAGTACACAATTGCGGCAATGTGTGAACAACACCCTACCTACGAATGAATATATCTGGTGAAACGATAAGTAAGGCTTAATTAGAAATAATGATGATTACCTATTTGAAAAAAAAAGGTTTTATAAGTTTAAAGGCGACAATTAATACAAATACAGGCTGGTTTTCGATAATCTGTACATATCAAAAGGGGTGAAATTCCATTTAATTTTATCAGTAAAAATGACTAATTTTTGTTTCTGGGCAAAAAAAAATTTTTTACTGATTTTTACAGTTTGCTATGAAATTTTGGGCAGTACATCTGTTTGACGCAGTATAACTTTTGATCTTATTGTTCAAAGCTGTAAGAAAAAAATGTTTGTAAGATCACAATTAAGTGCTAAACGAAGATAAGCATGAAAAAATGGTCACAATATTCGCAAACTTTCGAGAAAAACGGTGTTTTCCGTAAAAAAAACTGAAGTTTTGCAGCCGTTTTTCACAATTATAATTTTTTTTGACTTTATTGTTATTGCTACTAAATAACGTGTCTATTGCCATGACCTGACCCTGCAATTTTTTCTTACAATTTTAAGCAATTAGTTCAAAAGTTATACCGTGGCAAACAGATGTACTGCCGAAAATTTCACTGAAAGTTTAAAAATCTGTAAAAAAAAAACGAATGACCACAAACAAAAATTAAAATCAGTTTTACCGATAAAATTGGCCGAAATTTCACCCCTTTTCATATGTACAGATTATCGAAAACCACCCTGTATATTTTCAAGCCAATATTAATGGGAATGTCAATAATTGATTTATTTTTAATTTTTTACAAAGAAGATTTATTTTTAAGTTCTTTGGCTGTATTAGATTAGAATAGTATAAGAATAAAATGTAACAGAATCCCACCAACATAGTTTTTTAATTTTGACACTGTTGCTTTTCGATTTTAACCGTCAAACTTATATGACTGACAGATCGTTAAATAAGGCTTTTTTAGAAATGTCACTTAGAGTGGTCACTCCTTCAGGTATCAAAAAAACTTTTTTTTGAAATTTTTACTTACATGTTTTTTACAGAAATTGCAAAGATAGAGACTCAATTTTCTTTTAAGGCATACATACTATTTAATTAACCAAAATGAATTAAAGATATTATGATAAAGATTTATAGTTTTAGAGATACGTCAAATTTCATAAATTTTGTTTTTATTTTTTCCCGGCTGAACCACTGGGAATTTTTCAACCAAACTTTGCACAATTATACAACTAAATGAAAGCAACTATAGAAAAAATAAACAGCTCTTAATCATTCAAGGGCATTTTTTCTTCCCTTATCCTGCTACGGCCTTTGACGTATTTTTCGTAGATTTTAAAATAAAATAACGAGCGTTTTAAATACGTAATCGGGAATCATAATCTCTAAAACCCACCTCTAGTTATTTTATAGATGGTGTAAATAATTAATGTTGCTGTGTTTACGCTTAAATAATATTATACTGCATTTGATGTATAAAAAATGAGGCAGTATGAACATCAGTTATTAATTGAGTCAAATTTCTGAAACCTATGAATGTAGTCTTGGAATATGAGGTATTTCTAAAATTGAATATACTTTCCCATCTCTTAGTTTTAGATTTACTCTGAATAACCCATTTACATTTCGCACCCTGTATAGATATTGATTTCGTGGATATAAGTAAATATATTTAAGAAACATTTTTATAGTCAACATTTAGTCCTGTTCTTTGTTAGTTGACTTTGACGTTTAACAGTTAGCCTTCCCAGTAAAGGCATTAGAGTGTGCACAATCCCATTTCCTAGTCAAGGGAACAGCCTCAGACAGCATACAGTTGTAACAAAATTTTGTATATATTTGGCACCTTATTTCGTTGCAATAAGGTCGAAAAATGTATACATAATTTTTTCCTCGACTGTACTCGCCTCTGCCTTGTTCCATAAGTGCCTGTGATCTATCTAGCACGATACCGTTTATCAGCAACGTAAGTACCAATGCTTCGCGTGTTTTTTTACTGACGGTGCAAATTTAAGTGTCAATATATCAAGAGATTAACACTTCGGCAACCACGGAGACCGTAGCGCGTAGCGCTACACGCGCTACGGTCGTAGCTACTACGAGCTTAGCGCCCGCCGAACGGGTTCCCGGTGTTGAAAGTGTTAAAGTTAAACTTATCTACAGTAATTAACACTTATATTTGCATCATAAATAAATAAACACGCTATGAAATGGTAAGCCGTCTATTACCAACCGACCAACCAGACATTTCAACCAGTTGGACCTACATTTTCATGTAATCGTCTGACATACGATTCTACGCAGGCTGGATGATTATTCTACCGCCCTGTGCGAGTACCTAATGTGTGTATAAGTATACACGACACAAATAAAAATCGTCAACAGTATGGTAACCTCACTAACAACCGCGTTTAGCCTATTTGTCTAACTCTGACTCCTGCGCAGCGACGACGGGTCCCCGCGGCAGTACGGTTATCCTCTTCTCTGGCAGTTTGCTGACGTCAGCATTCTTCAGGGTCTCCTATAGAATCAAAATCAGATGGTCACAAAAATAAATAAGATCAGTACAGGACGATTAACAAGAGCTGGCACGAATGGATTGAACGTAGGTAATGTCACTTGTCACTGTTAAGTAACGTTCTTATCGGGAGGCTCCAAATATTTTGTAAACAAGTACGTAACACTTCATTATTCAAGAAAAAAATAAAAATACACAGACAATCTGCACATTATTAACACTAAGCAGGTAAAAAAAATATGGCACAAAGGTAAATTTGACGGTTTGCTACAAAATATTTTACTATCATGGAGTTTTTATTTAATTTATACTTCTAGCATAACCGGGCGCGACTTCGCTTGTCGCGCGATAGAACGTGACCTGTCACTGTCACACTGTGTTGAGTGGAAAAAAATTGGTATTTGTCGGGCGACAAAGAGTCGAGTGTCACAGTTGAGCTAGAGGTACCAACTCAGAAATTTATTCATACGAAGAATTTATGGTCCATAACATGTTAACACAACCCGGTAAAGTTTGCACCTGTGCCTCTAGCACAATGTGCCACGAGACTCTTTCTCGTGCGACAAAGGCAACCCTTTCCAATCTGTATAGTGAGAAATTAACATGTAACGCTCTGTCGCCCGACGGTCGCCCCCTGGGTCGTATGCGATGTCATAGAAGCCAGGTGCAAACTTAACGCAATCGGGTAGCGCCAAAACGAGATATCTAAACGTCTTCGTCTTAGCAGATCTTTCAACGAGTCAAAGTGATGTGAAAACTGTATTACCTTCTGTTCCTGGCCATCGCCCGCGCTCCAGTACTTCTTATTGACCAACATCAGCAGCATCAACGCTGGCAGATGTATCAGAGAGAATCTAAACAGCTTTCGCGAACTACCGCTGTCCGATTTCTTATAGAATTCCCACGCTGAAACAATTGGAAATAGCCTTGATTAAAGAACTTTTTAAGAGGTCTCTTGGGCGACGTTTGAAACGGTCATCGATTTAGGCCTTTCTTCATGGCGGGCCAGAAAATTTACGAAATTTCTGAGGGTCAGGATTATAGTAAAAAATAATCTTGTTTTATCGCGGGCTTTATACTCTACTTATTTCGAACGCCCGTCGGCGGGCCCGATTAAACCCTCCCGCGAGCCGGAGATGGCCCGCGGGCCGTACTTTGTCCACCACTGATTTAGAATCTCTCTATGACTATAAATAGACGAGTCTTGTTTTTTTTTTCATCGCTACATTGAGGTCAGATCTATTGTGGTTTAATATCATTAGTGTGTGTAATAGTGTATTTTATATTACGTCTCTGTTACTTATTTAGATAAATATCATCCAGTTGATAAGTATTACATTTATTACCCGTCAATCAATTGTTTGAGATTATCAATACTTCTGTCATACTCTCTATTGAAAACATTTGAAATTTACCAAAGCCTCTTAATCGTTGCTATTTGAATTTTATTTAATGGTAGGTAAAAATAGTATCAAAGACGCAATGACCATTTGTGACGTAAAAATGCTAAAATCCCATAAACGTGCTTGGCTGAAGACAACCAAGTGATGGATGACCCATGACTCAACAATCACCTTGGCATAGGCCAAACTTCACCAGCTTGCCAGACAAAGATGGTCGTTGGCAAAGCGCCGATAGGGAAACTTGGACCATTGTTGGGTCTCGCTATGTGAATCAAAAATACGTACGCGAGACGAAGACATCAATCAGCGGAACACCTTAATGTACAAATAGTACTATGTATGTAAGTAGCTATACATATATAAAATTCACGTGTTGGGCATGTTTATTTTATATGGGTATCTGCAGTCTTTTGTCAGGTATGAGGTGACCTGATTTCGTGGGGGCAGAATGCCAGCCAATAAACGAGGGGAGGTGCCAATTTCAAGCTCCGCCTCTATTCTCAATGCACGTACCGTACATCTGTCATTGTAGAAATATAAATCATATCAGCCAGCTTCAGACAGTTGAACACTCATCGAATTTGATAACCATCAAAATAAAGTCAGTATTTCGTACAAAACTGCATAATTTCTGGGCGTTTTGACAATAAGAAGCTGATTTGATCTGTTATCAAATAGTCTATTAGGTTTTTTTTCTATTTCAAGACAAGTCCTTGACGATTTTTCGACGTTACCATTGAGTTCAGGACTGTAGTGGTTTTTATTTATATTTCTTACGCAGCGCAATGTACGCGTGTTCTCATTGGCTGTTACATGCAGTGCAACAGCCGAGATATCGTCATTACTTTAAAAAATATATCTGACTGACACTGACTCCAGGTAAAAACGCAGTAAGTGTATATGACGTGTGTATGTAACTTTGACGTTTTTCTCTACGATAATAGTTATAATATAAGTTGGCTGCGACACATAGTGACGATGTGT
The DNA here is from genome assembly GCA_947034925.1 of Eudemis profundana. NCBI lineage: Eukaryota > Metazoa > Arthropoda > Insecta > Lepidoptera > Tortricidae > Eudemis > Eudemis profundana. The sequence continues at coordinate 4,015,823 of OX344802.1, read as the reverse complement.
CGCAGCCAACTTATGCTAGCTGTGCTGGTATTATCATGGCACAAGAAAACTAGGTTCTATGTTCTTTCCGAGACTGACAATGTTGACCCCAATTGACCTCAGACATTCTGACGTCACAAACTTGATAATATGCCATTTTGTGAAAATAAATTATACAAGAAAAGTTTCTACACTTATTTGCTTCTAAAGAAAAGGAATAATGAGCTAGTAACATTAGACAGTTTTCTTTTCGCCCGAGTAAGCAAATAACATGTAAAAACAAATTATTTCGCGGGCTAGTAATTTATTTCACAATTGATTTTGGGTGGTGCAGTTTCTTAAATTATGGAAGTTCTTAATCAATGGCAACACTAACTTTACAACAGCATATATGATTTCGGGAAGAACAGTGACGGTTTAGTACGCATACTTATGTTTCAAGTTATTTAACGTTCAATACCCGTTCGAGAGCTTCAACAGAAACAAAATAGTACGTTACAAAACTAGGGTGGTAATACAAAAAAAAGCCGAGATCGCAGATGTTTGCGGCCCGAGCTGCAAGCGAGGGTCGTAAATATGCGACCGAGGGTTTTCTTTATTACCTCCCGTGTTGTGTACATACAGAAAGCGGCAGTTTTTCCGTACGCGCAGTGGCGGAAAAGGCCACTTTATGGCCAGGTGTGGCATAATAGTATATTACATAACTAGGGTGGTAATAAAAAAAAAAGGCCGAGATCGCAGATGTTTGCGGCCCGAGCTGCAAGCGAGGGACGTAAATATGCGATCGAGGGCTTTCTTTATTATCTCCCGTGTTGTGTACATCATTTTATGTCTACACTTGGCCAGAAAGCGGCTCTTTCCGTGCCAAGGGCCAAGTGTAGTGTGGCATAAATAACTTACCTAAGTACATAAAGTATACGTTAAGAGGCAGCGACTCGAGCGCGAACCACGTGTTGGTGACGCCGAGGTACGAGGACGCGAGGCACGTCGCCGTTATGAAGCCCGTGTGCCGGAGCGCCACTCTCCTGCATAACGCTGCAACAATACAACTTTTAGTTGGGATGCCTAAATATTCAGGGTCGTACCCCAATTTTGCGAGATATTACTGTCACAATTTCACAAACTTGACCCCCCCCCCCCCCCCTAAGTGACGAAATATATAGTTCCTATGCACAGTAATGTTTAGTACCGTCTTTACCATTTTCTTCAGTGCCGGGTCTACCGCTGGCTCTCTAGGCTGGCCACGCCCCTAGGCTGGGGCCTTGAAGGCCTAGGCGGAAATCCGGCGCTGCTTCTTTGTACGTGTACAGGTTGATTCACAAGAGCTGGCACGAATGGATTGAATGAGTGAATGATAATACAGGTTGATTCAATAAGAGATAATCGTGTTTTTAGAAAATCTCGTCTCTTACCTTCATAACTCATTCAGCATTGAGCATTTTATAAACAAAAAAAATCCCTACCTACACAATCGCAACCTTGTTTGCACACTGACGCCTCCGTGAAGCGCGGAAATTGCAGTGAAATATCTAAATTCCGTATGAGTTTCGCATATATTCGCCATGATTTCGTAGATTGCGGCGTCAGTGTGAAAACTGGGTATATAAATTACATAAAAACTCCATGATAGTAAACTATTTGTAGCGATCGGTCCAATTTACCTTTCTGCCATATCTTTTACCTGCTTATATTCTTTTCCTGAATAATGAAGTAGTGTTATGTACTTGTTTGCAAAATATTTGGAGCCTCACTAATAATGTATAAGAACGTCACTCAATAATGACAAGTGACATTACTTTCGTTCATCCCATTCGTGCCAGCTCTTGTGAATCGACCTGTACTGAGCCCCCAGTTCTTAATTAGGCCCAAGGGTTACCGCGAGTAGAGCACTCACCGGGGTCAGTGACCGCCATCATCCTGTAGCCGGCGCGCGAGTAGTCCGGCCGCAGGTTCCACGAGAGCGCGTTGAAGTGCGGGAACTGCCACGAGTAGAGCACTCACCGGGGTCAGTGACCGCCATCATCCTGTAGCCGGCGCGCGAGTAGTCCGGCCGCAGGTTCCACGAGAGCGCGTTGAAGTGCGGGAACTGCCATGAGTAGAGCACTCACCGGGGTCAGTGACCGCCATCATTCTGTAGCCGGCGCGCGAGTAGTCCGGCCGCAGGTTCCACGAGAGCGCGTTGAAGTGCGGGAACTGCCATGAGTAGAGCACTCACCGGGGTCAGTGACCGCCATCATTCTGTAGCCGGCGCGCGAGTAGTCCGGCCGCAGGTTCCACGAGAGCGCGTTGAAGTGCGGGAACTGCCATGAGTAGAGCACTCACCGGGGTCAGTGACCGCCATCATTCTGTAGCCGGCGCGCGAGTAGTCCGGCCGCAGGTTCCACGAGAGCGCGTTGAAGTGCGGGAACTGCCATGAGTAGAGCACTCACCGGGGTCAGTGACCGCCATCATTCTGTAGCCGGCGCGCGAGTAGTCCGGCCGCAGGTTCCACGAGAGCGCGTTGAAGTGCGGGAACTGCCATGAGTAGAGCACTCACCGGGGTCAGTGACCGCCATCATCCTGTAGCCGGCGCGCGAGTAGTCCGGCCGCAGGTTCCACGAGAGCGCGTTGAAGTGCGGGAACTGCCATGAGTAGAGCACTCACCGGGGTCAGTGACCGCCATCATTCTGTAGCCGGCGCGCGAGTAGTCCGGCCGCAGGTTCCACGAGAGCGCGTTGAAGTGCGGGAACTGCCATGAGTAGAGCACTCACCGGGGTCAGTGACCGCCATCATTCTGTAGCCGGCGCGCGAGTAGTCCGGCCGCAGGTTCCACGAGAGCGCGTTGAAGTGCGGGAACTGCCACGAGTAGAGCACTCACCGGGGTCAGTGACCGCCATCATTCTGTAGCCGGCGCGCGAGTAGTCCGGCCGCAGGTTCCACGAGAGCGCGTTGAAGTGCGGGAACTGCCATGAGTAGAGCACTCACCGGGGTCAGTGACCGCCATCATTCTGTAGCCGGCGCGCGAGTAGTCCGGCCGCAGGTTCCACGAGAGCGCGTTGAAGTGCGGGAACTGCCACGAGTAGAGCACTCACCGGGGTCAGTGACCGCCATCATCCTGTAGCCGGCGCGCGAGTAGTCCGGCCGCAGGTTCCACGAGAGCGCGTTGAAGTGCGGGAACTGCCACGAGTAGAGCACTCACCGGGGTCAGTGACCGCCATCATTCTGTAGCCGGCGCGCGAGTAGTCCGGCCGCAGGTTCCACGAGAGCGCGTTGAAGTGCGGGAACTGCCACGAGTAGAGCACTCACCGGGGTCAATGACCGCCATCATTCTGTAGCCGGCGCGCGAGTAGTCCGGCCGCAGGTTCCACGAGAGCGCGTTGAAGTGCGGGAACTGCCATGAGTAGAGCACTCACCGGGGTCAGTGACCGCCATCATTCTGTAGCCGGCGCGCGAGTAGTCCGGCCGCAGGTTCCACGAGAGCGCGTTGAAGTGCGGGAACTGCCATGAGTAGAGCACTCACCGGGGTCAGTGACCGCCATCATTCTGTAGCCGGCGCGCGAGTAGTCCGGCCGCAGGTTCCACGAGAGCGCGTTGAAGTGCGGGAACTGCCATGAGTAGAGCACTCACCGGGGTCAGTGACCGCCATCATTCTGTAGCCGGCGCGCGAGTAGTCCGGCCGCAGGTTCCACGAGAGCGCGTTGAAGTGCGGGAACTGCCATGAGTAGAGCACTCACCGGGGTCAGTGACCGCCATCATTCTGTAGCCGGCGCGCGAGTAGTCCGGCCGCAGGTTCCACGAGAGCGCGTTGAAGTGCGGGAACTGCCATGAGTAGAGCACTCACCGGGGTCAGTGACCGCCATCATCCTGTAGCCGGCGCGCGAGTAGTCCGGCCGCAGGTTCCACGAGAGCGCGTTGAAGTGCGGGAACTGCCATGAGTAGAGCACTCACCGGGGTCAGTGACCGCCATCATTCTGTAGCCGGCGCGCGAGTAGTCCGGCCGCAGGTTCCACGAGAGCGCGTTGAAGTGCGGGAACTGCCATGAGTAGAGCACTCACCGGGGTCAGTGACCGCCATCATTCTGTAGCCGGCGCGCGAGTAGTCCGGCCGCAGGTTCCACGAGAGCGCGTTGAAGTGCGGGAACTGCCACGAGTAGAGCACTCACCGGGGTCAGTGACCGCCATCATTCTGTAGCCGGCGCGCGAGTAGTCCGGCCGCAGGTTCCACGAGAGCGCGTTGAAGTGCGGGAACTGCCATGAGTAGAGCACTCACCGGGGTCAGTGACCGCCATCATTCTGTAGCCGGCGCGCGAGTAGTCCGGCCGCAGGTTCCACGAGAGCGCGTTGAAGTGCGGGAACTGCCATGAGTAGAGCACTCACCGGGGTCAGTGACCGCCATCATTCTGTAGCCGGCGCGCGAGTAGTCCGGCCGCAGGTTCCACGAGAGCGCGTTGAAGTGCGGGAACTGCCATGAGTAGAGCACTCACCGGGGTCAGTGACCGCCATCATTCTGTAGCCGGCGCGCGAGTAGTCCGGCCGCAGGTTCCACGAGAGCGCGTTGAAGTGCGGGAACTGCCACGAGTAGAGCACTCACCGGGGTCAGTGACCGCCATCATTCTGTAGCCGGCGCGCGAGTAGTCCGGCCGCAGGTTCCACGAGAGCGCGTTGAAGTGCGGGAACTGCCACGAGTAGAGCACTCACCGGGGTCAGTGACCGCCATCATTCTGTAGCCGGCGCGCGAGTAGTCCGGCCGCAGGTTCCACGAGAGCGCGTTGAAGTGCGGGAACTGCCACGAGTAGAGCACTCACCGGGGTCAGTGACCGCCATCATTCTGTAGCCGGCGCGCGAGTAGTCCGGCCGCAGGTTCCACGAGAGCGCGTTGAAGTGCGGGAACTGCCATGAGTAGAGCACTCACCGGGGTCAGTGACCGCCATCATTCTGTAGCCGGCGCGCGAGTAGTCCGGCCGCAGGTTCCACGAGAGCGCGTTGAAGTGCGGGAACTGCCATGAGTAGAGCACTCACCGGGGTCAGTGACCGCCATCATTCTGTAGCCGGCGCGCGAGTAGTCCGGCCGCAGGTTCCACGAGAGCGCGTTGAAGTGCGGGAACTGCCATGAGTAGAGCACTCACCGGGGTCAGTGACCGCCATCATTCTGTAGCCGGCGCGCGAGTAGTCCGGCCGCAGGTTCCACGAGAGCGCGTTGAAGTGCGGGAACTGCCACGAGTAGAGCACTCACCGGGGTCAGTGACCGCCATCATTCTGTAGCCGGCGCGCGAGTAGTCCGGCCGCAGGTTCCACGAGAGCGCGTTGAAGTGCGGGAACTGCCACGAGTAGAGCACTCACCGGGGTCAGTGACCGCCATCATTCTGTAGCCGGCGCGCGAGTAGTCCGGCCGCAGGTTCCACGAGAGCGCGTTGAAGTGCGGGAACTGCCATGAGTAGAGCACTCACCGGGGTCAGTGACCGCCATCATTCTGTAGCCGGCGCGCGAGTAGTCCGGCCGCAGGTTCCACGAGAGCGCGTTGAAGTGCGGGAACTGCCATGAGTAGAGCACTCACCGGGGTCAGTGACCGCCATCATTCTGTAGCCGGCGCGCGAGTAGTCCGGCCGCAGGTTCCACGAGAGCGCGTTGAAGTGCGGGAACTGCCACGAGTAGAGCACTCACCGGGGTCAGTGACCGCCATCATTCTGTAGCCGGCGCGCGAGTAGTCCGGCCGCAGGTTCCACGAGAGCGCGTTGAAGTGCGGGAACTGCCATGAGTAGAGCACTCACCGGGGTCAGTGACCGCCATCATTCTGTAGCCGGCGCGCGAGTAGTCCGGCCGCAGGTTCCACGAGAGCGCGTTGAAGTGCGGGAACTGCCATGAGTAGAGCACTCACCGGGGTCAGTGACCGCCATCATTCTGTAGCCGGCGCGCGAGTAGTCCGGCCGCAGGTTCCACGAGAGCGCGTTGAAGTGCGGGAACTGCCATGAGTAGAGCACTCACCGGGGTCAGTGACCGCCATCATTCTGTAGCCGGCGCGCGAGTAGTCCGGCCGCAGGTTCCACGAGAGCGCGTTGAAGTGCGGGAACTGCCACGAGTAGAGCACTCACCGGGGTCAGTGACCGCCATCATTCTGTAGCCGGCGCGCGAGTAGTCCGGCCGCAGGTTCCACGAGAGCGCGTTGAAGTGCGGGAACTGCCACGAGTAGAGCACTCACCGGGGTCAGTGACCGCCATCATTCTGTAGCCGGCACGCGAGTAGTCCGGCCGCAGGTTCCACGAGAGCGCGTTGAAGTGCGGGAACTGCCACGAGTAGAGCACTCACCGGGGTCAGTGACCGCCATCATTCTGTAGCCGGCGCGCGAGTAGTCCGGCCGCAGGTTCCACGAGAGCGCGTTGAAGTGCGGGAACTGCCATGAGTAGAGCACTCACCGGGGTCAGTGACCGCCATCATTCTGTAGCCGGCGCGCGAGTAGTCCGGCCGCAGGTTCCACGAGAGCGCGTTGAAGTGCGGGAACTGCCATGAGTAGAGCACTCACCGGGGTCAGTGACCGCCATCATTCTGTAGCCGGCGCGCGAGTAGTCCGGCCGCAGGTTCCACGAGAGCGCGTTGAAGTGCGGGAACTGCCATGAGTAGAGCACTCACCGGGGTCAGTGACCGCCATCATTCTGTAGCCGGCGCGCGAGTAGTCCGGCCGCAGGTTCCACGAGAGCGCGTTGAAGTGCGGGAACTGCCACGAGTAGAGCACTCACCGGGGTCAGTGACCGCCATCATTCTGTAGCCGGCGCGCGAGTAGTCCGGCCGCAGGTTCCACGAGAGCGCGTTGAAGTGCGGGAACTGCCACGAGTAGAGCACTCACCGGGGTCAGTGACCGCCATCATCCTGTAGCCGGCGCGCGAGTAGTCCGGCCGCAGGTTCCACGAGAGCGCGTTGAAGTGCGGGAACTGCCACGAGTAGAGCACTCACCGGGGTCAGTGACCGCCATCATTCTGTAGCCGACGCGCGAGTAGTCCGGCCGCAGGTTCCACGAGAGCGCGTTGAAGTGCGGGAACTGCCACGAGTAGAGCACTCACCGGGGTCAGTGACCGCCATCATCTTGTAGCCGGCGCGCGAGTAGTCCGGCCGCAGGTTCCACGAGAGCGCGTTGAAGTGCGGGAACTGCCACGAGTAGAGCACTCACCGGGGTCAGTGACCGCCATCATCCTGTAGCCGGCGCGCGAGTAGTCCGGCCGCAGGTTCCACGAGAGCGCGTTGAAGTGCGGGAACTGCCACGAGTAGAGCACTCACCGGGGTCAGTGACCGCCATCATTCTGTAGCCGGCGCGCGAGTAGTCCGGCCGCAGGTTCCACGAGAGCGCGTTGAAGTGCGGGAACTGCCACGATTAGAGCACTCACCGGGGTCAGTGACCGCCATCATCCTGTAGCCGGCGCGCGAGTAGTCCGGCCGCAGGTTCCACGAGAGCGCGTTGAAGTGCGGGAACTGCCACGAGTAGAGAGCACTCACCGGGGTCAGTGACCGCCATCATCCTGTAGCCGGCGCGCGAGTAGTCCGGCCGCAGGTTCCACGAGAGCGCGTTGAAGTGCGGGAACTGCCACGAGTAGAGCACTCACCGGGGTCAGTGACCGCCATCATCCTGTAGCCGGCGCGCGAGTAGTCCGGCCGCAGGTTCCACGAGAGCGCGTTGAAGTGCGGGAACTGCCACGAGTAGAGCACTCACCGGGGTCAGTGACCGCCATCATTCTGTAGCCGGCGCGCGAGTAGTCCGGCCGCAGGTTCCACGAGAGCGCGTTGAAGTGCGGGAACTGCCACGAGTAGAGCACTCACCGGGGTCAGTGACCGCCATCATCCTGTAGCCGGCGCGCGAGTAGTCCGGCCGCAGGTTCCACGAGAGCGCGTTGAAGTGCGGGAACTGCCATGAGTAGAGCACTCACCGGGGTCAGTGACCGCCATCATTCTGTAGCCGGCGCGCGAGTAGTCCGGCCGCAGGTTCCACGAGAGCGCGTTGAAGTGCGGGAACTGCCACGAGTAGAGCACTCACCGGGTCAGTGACCGCCATCATCCTGTAGCCGGCGCGCGAGTAGTCCGGCCGCAGGTTCCACGAGAGCGCGTTGAAGTGCGGGAACTGCCACGAGTAGAGCACTCACCGGGGTCAGTGACCGCCATCATTCTGTAGCCGGCGCGCGAGTAGTCCGGCCGCAGGTTCCACGAGAGCGCGTTGAAGTGCGGGAAACTGCCACGAGTAGAGCACTCACCGGGGTCAGTGACCGCCATCATCCTGTAGCCGGCGCGCGAGTAGTCCGGCCGCAGGTTCCACGAGAGCGCGTTGAAGTGCGGGAACTGCCACGAGTAGAGCACTCACCGGGGTCAGTGACCGCCATCATCCTGTAGCCGGCGCGCGAGTAGTCCGGCCGCAGGTTCCACGAGAGCGCGTTGAAGTGCGGGAACTGCCACGAGTAGAGCACTCACCGGGGTCAGTGACCGCCATCATTCTGTAGCCGGCGCGCGAGTAGTCCGGCCGCAGGTTCCACGAGAGCGCGTTGAAGTGCGGGAACTGCCACGAGTAGAGCACTCACCGGGGTCAGTGACCGCCATCATCCTGTAGCCGGCGCGCGAGTAGTCCGGCCGCAGGTTCCACGAGAGCGCGTTGAAGTGCGGGAACTGCCACGAGTAGAGCACTCACCGGGGTCAGTGACCGCCATCATTCTGTAGCCGGCGCGCGAGTAGTCCGGCCGCAGGTTCCACGAGAGCGCGTTGAAGTGCGGGAACTGCCACGAGTAGAGCACTCACCGGGGTCAGTGGCCGCCATCATCCTGTAGCCGGCGCGCGAGTAGTCCGGCCGCAGGTTCCACGAGAGCGCGTTGAAGTGCGGGAAACTGCCACGAGTAGAGCACTCACCGGGGTCAGTGACCGCCATCATTCTGTAGCCGGCGCGCGAGTAGTCCGGCCGCAGGTTCCACGAGAGCGCGTTGAAGTGCGGGAACTGCCACGAGTAGAGCACTCACCGGGGTCAGTGACCGCCATCATTCTGTAGCCGGCGCGCGAGTAGTCCGGGCGCAGGTTCCACGAGAGCGCGTTGAAGTGCGGGAAACTGCCACGAGTAGAGCACTCACCGGGGTCAGTGGCCGCCATCATCCTGTAGCCGGCGCGCGAGTAGTCCGGCCGCAGGTTCCACGAGAGCGCGTTGAAGTGCGGGAACTGCCACGAGTAGAGCACTCACCGGGGTCAGTGACCGCCATCATTCTGTAGCCGGCGCGCGAGTAGTCCGGCCGCAGGTTCCACGAGAGCGCGTTGAAGTGCGGGAACTGCCACGAGTAGAGCACTCACCGGGGTCAGTGACCGCCATCATTCTGTAGCCGGCGCGCGAGTAGTCCGGCCCGCAGGTTCCACGAGAGCGCGTTGAAGTGCGGGAACTGCCACGAGTAGAGCACTCACCGGGGTCAGTGACCGCCATCATTCTGTAGCCGGCGCGCGAGTAGTCCGGCCGCAGGTTCCACGAGAGCGCGTTGAAGTGCGGGAACTGCCACGAGTAGAGCACTCACCGGGGTCAGTGACCGCCATCATTCTGTAGCCGGCGCGCGAGTAGTCCGGCCGCAGGTTCCACGAGAGCGCGTTGAAGTGCGGGAACTGCCACGAGTAGAGCACTCACCGGGGTCAGTGACCGCCATCATTCTGTAGCCGGCGCGCGAGTAGTCCGGCCGCAGGTTCCACGAGAGCGCGTTGAAGTGCGGGAACTGCCACGAGTAGAGCACGATGCCGAGCACCAGCGCGCCCCGCGTCCAGCGAGCCCGTGCAGCCCGCCCAGCCCATCAGGGGCGGGATCGCGCCCACTGGGGAGTTACATTAGATTAGATCCGTAATAATAATAATAAAATTGTGAGATATTGACTCTACAATCAATGTTCTGATAGTCGTTTCGGCGAAGGGGCTTATAGCGAGGAGTCTCGATCACCATCTCAAGAAACTCTCGCTTGATGGCTGGATCAAGGGTCAGATCATGGACTAATAAAATAGAAGGATACCGCGCGGTCTAAGATGCGAGTGAAGCCGAGTAATGGCCGCCGAGTGAGCATGTGTGCGTTGACGCAGTGTTGCCATGTAAATCAAATTTTCCCCAATCTAAAAGATATTCGTAATATATTTATTTATGACTATCAAATATCAATGCCACATCGTCATTAGGAAAAAAAATGTGATTGACAGGAAATAATAAAAACAGAATGAATATCCAGTATCTATGTTTTATAACATTTTGGGACACTTGTTTGTCATTCGCGGTGATGAAATAATTTAAATGTCATTTTTTTACTTCGGTTTATAGGCAGGTAAAAATAATTAATATTAAATGCGTATATTTAATCAACTTCAACAGGAAAACTTATCGTGAGTTTAACAGGGTAATAGAGTAAGTTGAAATAAACAAAAGGACAAAATGAAAAAGTAATTTAAAGAAATTTAACTGACTTCAAAATACATATTTACACGAGAAGCACCGATCTAAAAAAAATTGCATATTTACTTAAGATTAAAAACAAATTTTACTTATCTTTCTTTTTTCAGTTTTTGAAGTCTGTTTATTTTTTTTTATAACCTTTTTAATTCTGTAACAAGAAAATTAATCTCCCGAAATTTCAGGTAATTACCCCATTTATTAATTGGTCACACTGGCTCCGGCTTTGACTTTTGGCTATCCATTTGATGTTATAATTTAAAATAGTAAATCGATGTAAAATTGTGATTTAAATATTATTTTACCGGTGAAAAGTGATTCCTTGATTTTTTTTTTGCTGTTACAAGTGTTGTTTCGACAGACTTTTACTACGCAAGAAGGCATTTTTATTATACAAATTTCAAACGTCAACGTTTGCATTCGACGGAGTACGGCGCATTATGGCAGCCGACCGGCCCGTTATGCTGGTTGATGTGTGCGTGCTGCTCGTAAGTACAAAGCGCCGGCTCATCATGAGTGCTTCACTTATCTGTTCGCGACGCTACGTCCGGCTATTTATTTTAAGGTCCTTGGGTCAGATACAGAGGGCGGTACTTCTGGACACGACGCGCATAGTCAGGAAGTTCCTCTCTCTGATTGTGGCACCCTAGGTTAGGTTTTATATAATGTGTTAGTATTTGTATTTTACTTTATCTATTCTTAAGATTTAATTTATTCTGTTCCTTTAGGCATAAAATGAAGGTTTCTCAAGGGAAATATCCACAAATATTAAGTCATGTTCTTTGAGTAGTTTCATATACTGTCCTTTATTACCTATTTTTTAAAGGGAAATCTCGACAGCGTAATTGTAATAAAGATTAGGAACCACTGGATTAGATCATCTTCGCCCTAGTGCGCGAATGATGTTGAATGTTCATATGTTGATATGATGATAACACAAACACAAGTACTGCTATTCGAACTTCATGAAAGTAAAAAATAAAAAAAAATAAAAAAAAAATTATTTCTGTAAGTAGGCCCTCAAGGGCTCTTTTACATGTCTTACATTCTTTGTCTTCTTTTCTTTTTGGCGCTTCGGGTAATGACCTTCTGGTGAGAAGAAGCGCCGGAAGAAACTCACCAGTTTCTCTTTTAATAATTTAATATACATTACATTACCTTAAAAACTACATTTATAGAGATGTAAAGGGTCTCTCTATGCGTCCAAACAAGACAAATAAAAAATAGAAAATAAATTGATACTAGAATTAATGGCGATGTAAAGAGTCTCCGTTGTCAAAATATTATGTTTTGGAGGTGTAAAGGATCTCCAAACGTCAAAATACAAATTGAAAATACTTATTTACTAAATTAAGTCCATTTTTTCTTAGATATGTAAATGGTCTCTAAAGGTTCAATACAGTACAAGTATAGGTAGTTTCACGAGAGTTGAGGCCACGCACACAACAACACTGTCATGTAATGACAGCGAGGTTTTGAAATTACTGTTCTTTTTTCGTACCGATAGCAAGTTCAACAGTGAATTGCAAGATAGACCAAAAAGTTTCGTTAAATTATAGCCTTGTGTTTATTTACTCACTCATTCATTTCATTCATTCACTTTTTTTGCAATGAGTACTTCATGCAGTGTAATCATTCACCTCAACTCTCGTGAAACTACCTATACTCTTTATTGCCCACCTCAGAATATAGAACATAAAATTACAACAAGATTATTGATAGATAAAGGTTTTATCGCTAAAGAGCGGATATTACTGATAACCTACTACACTAAGGCGCAGAATAAGTAATAGTAACTACGTACAGAAGCCTCTCTAACAAAACTGACGTTCGGGCCCGACCACCGGACGGAACGCACCGCATCCGATCGTCTCTCTCTATCGTACTTATACCGCGCGCTCTCTTTCTGGTCGCTGGCTAAGCCCCTCGGAGGGACAAAATTTGGTACTAGCACCCGCACGGCCACAGAGATATATCGAGGTTCGTCGATTTGTATTGGAATCAAGCGTGTAACGTTTTTCGCTTGACGTTTGACGCCAAAAGTGTAATTTAGTCATAGAAAAAAAATCCATTTAATTTCATGGTATTTGTACACGTAATTATACTGTTATTATCAGATTTTCAAATCTGATACTAATATTGAGGGCAACTCACGTTAACGGCGTGCAAAGTAGGTCGTTGCCACTTCATTTTAGCACGCGAGGTATAAACACTTTCTCGTTCTACCTCGATATATTCCTGTGCGCACGGCGAAATCGCGGAGTGAGCCACTCCTGCCTAAGATAGTAAGACAGTTGAAGTTGAAGCGGGTTAAGATAGTAAGACAGTTGAAGTTGAAGCGAGTTAAGATAGTAAGACAGTTGAAGTTGAAGCGGGTTAAGATAGTAAGACAGTTGAAGTTGAAGCGGGTTAAGATAGTAAGACAGTTGAAGTTGGAAGCGGCAGTGATCCGGTTGACGCCGAAGTACAGCATGCTGAGGATCGTCCTAGACCTAACAATAATCTTAATATGCAAGGTACTAACCGACAGATCCGAGCCACGTGTTAAGTATGGACATCCTCTTCAACGGCGTGTAGACCGACGTGTAGAGCACCAGGTTGCCGGCACCCAAAGCGGCAGTGAGCGGGTTGACGCCGAAGTATAGCATGCTGAGCCCGGTCGCACTTGTCATGGCGGCAAATCCCGCTGCGTGTAGTGGCCTGTGGAGTGATTCAACTATAAAACTTGATCCTAACCATGTTTAGTATTATCAAATTGTAAACGTGCGAAATAAAGTCTGTTCTTGGGCTAATGAACGACGCCATGTCTCAAATAATTTGAAAATCAAGCTGTGGATGGGCATTTTTCCAGAAATATGTCTGCGACTCATTCATTTGTCTCCATACATTTAGTATGAAAAAGGGCCAGACGAATGAGGTGACCGCAGACATATTTCTGGAGAAATGCCCGGATACTCTTCTCTAGTACTCTCCCGTAGTAGTCTCCATCTCTCGGCTCCAATTTTCTAAGCATAATTCTTAAGATCAGTTTATGACTTAAGACAAGACAGAAGTCTTGACCAACACCCTGTTCTTACTCCTCCTGCACCTCTCTAGGAAATAGTTGAAGTCAAATAATATTCACTAAAAATGGCTTATTGCTAAAGAGGTTAGTTTGCCCCGTCCCTGCCATAGTATCATTGATTATTTCACTTAGTCTAACAGTCCCTTAACAAGGACCGTGTTCTTGGTACAGGACATATGCGCGTCGAACGTCTCTCGTGGAACTGATTGACGGAGTTGGCCGCTGCTAAGACCAGCTCGGTGCCGGCGGAGCACAGCGCGAACGCGACCGGCTTGAACGGCGAGCGACAGTGTCACTTAATCACTACACTAGTGTCAACACTTACTCTAGCAACCCCTTAACGAGCACCCTGTTCTTGGTCCGGGACATCTGCGCGTCGAACGGCACCTCGTGGAACTGGTTGACGGAGTTGGCCGCTGCTGAGACCAGCCCGGTGCCAGCGGCGCACAGAGCGAACGTGATCGGTTCGAACGGTGCCGGCGCCAGCGCGTAGCCGGCCATTGACGTCATTACTACTAGAGCTGAAAATAAAATGCGTTTTATTAATCATAGAGTCAAAAGGAGGGAGGGGGGGTTTTGGTGGACAGAGTTTAAGGCCATTTCCGAATAATACAACTTGAGCGTTAAGGCTAGGTCGCGATTAAGCACTTTTTTTTATTATACCACTTTGGTGGCACACAAGCACATTTAGCACTTTGGACACTTGCAATGCAGAACTGAACTCTTGAAGAACCTCCTGAAGAAAACTGTAGCAGCTTCCACACCCAGATGTTTGCAGTAGGAAATTCCTTCCTAGGGTTGTCAGACAGTAAAACGATATGCATAGAAGAGGGAGCAATAGAAGAATTGTTAGGCGGGTTTTGTGCAATTTGGTCTGCTAAAAGGAAACAACTGTATCTTTTAAATACTCATAATGAAAACAATATACTTACAAGTTAATCTAAACTTGGACAGCATCATGCAATATTGCCCTACATTGTTTATTCTATCATGGGCTGGAGTTTCCTTCCACACTCGGGTGTCTTCATTCTTGGGCTTTTTGGCAGGGGTAGCCGTCTGAGTCTGTGTTGTGAGTGGGAGTTTGCTCTGCCAGCCGTGTGATGTTGATATTCTGACCAATTGCTGCGATAGGGTGCCATTCTAAAATGATGAAAGAAGTTATTAATTCCACTGTACCGAAATAAGTTATAGCTTCAACAAAGCATATCAGTAAAGAAGAACATAAAACTATTCATTTGAGCCTTGTAGAATATGGTCACATCTTAAAAATATTGTATTATTTTGAATCATTCCCTTGACAAGTAATCCAAAATTTATATATTGTCAGCTAAAGTCGCAAACCTCATAACATTATATGAGAAACGATAAAGTTAAGAGGTTTTCAATGTTAGCTGCCGTAATATTTTTTCATGTGTCTTTTGACATGCGATTTATAATGCCAGCAGGTATATTGTGTTACATAAATAAACTAACAGGAAAATTAAAAACATAAGTAGCAATTTATGGATAAGTATGTTTACTTAATTGAATTTTTGTAAAGTTTCCTTATTTGTTATTCCAAGTAGGTACCATGATTGAAATCAGAGATACTTGCAAACTAAACAACTACGATACATAGATTCTAATTAGCACATGTATTATGAGCAATAGATAAAGTCTATTAGCATTAATCAAATAACTTACACCTATTTTCATGAGCACGGACTTGGTAGAAATACCGGCGATCCCATGTTTAAGGCAGAAGGTGCAATGCAGCACCTTTATATAAGACATGTTGCCCTATTCAACGGCTCTTCACGTCCACATCCTGAAAAATAATAACATTAAGTGCTATGAACACCATAGCCAAATAACACAGAAATACTCCTGTTTTCCATAATAGAACACTGAGATGTTGATGACTGATGCTTATATAGATGTTATTTATGTTTGGACACTAATTGCTTCACTGTGTAAGACAATAATAATAAATCCAATCGATAAACATAGCAATGCACCGTAAAAACGACACTAGGGAAATGTACATATTTAAACTACAATCAAAAGTCTTACTTTAGAAGTATGATTCCTAATTAAAATGTTATATAAAATTGTGTTTATAATCACTTTTTAAAAAAGTTACAGGATTATTTGAAATTATAAACATTTGAGGTTATTTAGGTAATCATGAAGGACGAGGGCAACACGATAAGAAAAACGTCACATATTATCCGATACACTACTCTATTCAATGTTATGATTAAAACCATATGAAAGACATTGCTGCCAACATATCAAAAAATATTAAATCGAATGCTAATCAAATGCAAACGCTGGCATCAATAACCTTCTTTACTTTAAAAGACTAATACTGAATTAATTGAAAATATGGATAGGATGAAAAAAGTCCCATTACAATTTAATGAAAAAACAAGTTTCATCATGAATTTATTTATTTATTCGTTATGTTGGTAAATAAGATTCATAGTTAAATTGTATCAAATCCTTTCATATCATATGTATGATTATGTATCTGTGACTGTGAAATTAATATTATACGTGTCCTATGTATTGTAACTATGAATAATAAGTAAATAATATTTAATTGATCAAAAAAAAAACCAATCGCATTTCATATTTATATTGTTATTGATTACATTTTCACTCTGTTCTGTCCATTTGACATATGAAAATTGTGAAATAATGGCAACATTTAGGATCTCTTTTAGTGATACCATTCAAATTTTCCCTAAAATCCACGAAATTTATTTATTTTAGGAGTCTCGCGTCACACTGCGTTTTCATTGTCACGATAAAGTAATATATCGATGGCAAAAAGCGGAAACGTAGTAACCGCCATTGTTTCCTTTGGTGGTTACTATGTTTTCGCTTTTTGCCATCGATATATATATAAAATTTGTAAAAACACTCAATTGCTTGACTTGTGCGTTCACGCTCACATCCAGCCTGTGACCGATGGCAAATGCGTCGGGCGTCCACCAACAAGATGGACAGATGATCTGATTAAGGCTGCTGGCTCACGGTGGATGCAGGTTGCTTCCAAACGAACTAATTCGAAATCTATGAGGGAGGCCTATGTCCAGCAGTGGATGTCCTATGGCTGAAATGATGATGATGATATGTTGAGAAGCTCTTAATTTAGCTTGCTCGGTAGCTGTATTTCCATGAAATTCGCCTGTTGACTCGATTTTTTTTCTGTCGTAAATCGATTCTACTATTTGTGAGGAACAAATGACACCTAATACATTTGTATAAGTATAACAGCAACAAATTGTAATCAAAAGTAGCAGATCGCACTGAGCATTGAAAACGCTCTATACAAAACGGGAGGAACCTATGACGTCATCGCTTCCATCGCTGTACTAAGTCTGTATGAAAAAAATAGCATTTTGCCATTTTGAGCACGAAAAAGTGCATTTTGAGCACATAGTTGTCATACATTTATTTTTTCAGTGTTATTTAGGTATTTCGAAATTGACTTTAATTTTTCTTTAAGACGATAAAAAAGATATCGTTTTTTTTTAACTTTGTGGTTTCAGAACTTTATATTTATTATACATTTTTGGTTTATTTCTTTTGTGTTATGATAATTTAGTATTTTCCAATCCATGTGACTATATTATGTTGTAAAATTCAACATTAGTCAACATCCGAATTCTTGCGGTCGACTTAAAAAAGAAAAATGTATTTTGCTATCCGATTTCCTCTCACTTTTCTAAAGTAGTAAATTAATTCAATCCTTCAAGAGATGCACGTTATTTTTCCAAAAACGGACATTATTCCATGAATCTTTGGTAAAAAAGTGATTAAGTGAAGTTTTCAGGAAAATAGTGCCGAGAAAAATTTAAGCTAAAAACTTGTTGAGAATTTTGGGGGCAAAAGAAAATTAGCGTGCACTCTACACGACACGTCAATGTTTTTTTGTTATGAATAGTGAACGGGAGGGAGGACAGGATACTGACTTCAAATAATGAGCGTCGGAGTATCTAGGTCTATACTCCGACGCTCATTATTTGAAGTCAGTATCCTGTGTGTATTACGAAGTATAAAATTGCATCCTTTCCTCTTCTTGAACATTCATCTGTAGACAGAATTGAAAAAACAGAAATCGAAAATAATTTCGTTTTGCAAAATATGTAGTTGCTCGGGAAGTTGTAATCTGAGTAGGGCAACACCACCTTTTTGTTTTTATTTTGATTCGATTGGGATTCGAACACGGAAGTGGTTGGTTTGTTTCTCGGTTCCCTTCGGTACTGTATCGTATGAACTCGTTGACGAACGTATTGCGAAATGTCTAATTGGTTTTTTCAAACACGAGTATGATAATAAGAATGTCTAAATTATGGTGATAAACCGTTCGGATCCGTGATAAGGAAAGCAAATCCCCAAATATGGCCTCGAGGGGAGACAAAGGGAATGGAAATGGCGAGGAGCAGATCGTGGAGGTAATTGTTGGCCTACATTTTGATGAACAGTTAGGGGATCTGTTTTGCGAGTTTGGGTATGATTTTAGACGTTGGCGGAGGTGTTCCGCTGCTTCATTTGTATGGAGAAGCTGGTGGACGCGCATCTATGCCCGCACTGCTCCAAGTTGTGTTGCTATGCGTGCGTGCGGCGGTGGCTGACGGAGCAGCGGTCGCAGTGCCCGCATTGCCGCGCCTCCCTGCATCTCCATGAGCTGGTCAACTGCCGCTGGGTGGAAGAGGTCACGCAGCAGATTGAGACCATGCAACAGACTAACTCTGCCACCCAGCGAGAAAGCTTCAGAGACAGGTAATCAACAACTTGGTTGCTATGGAACAAGTTGAGCTAGTTAGCGTGAAAGGAATCGTATTTATTTGTCCTTGACCTTTATTTACGATCTACAAAGATGTTATCTGCTGTAAAATCCAAATGTTACAGTTAATCCACATATTGTTTCATGCTATTGTCTGTTTTATAACTAACAGAGTTCAAAAACATAAAATATTGTGTACAACATATATAAGTTATAGCTGTAATGGCCGCAAAGGATCAGCACTTAGCATTTTGCCATGGCGACATTTTCTTTTCTCACTTTTTATATTATTTATGTTTTTTATTGTATAATTTAAATGCATAAGCCACTCAAGCAACATGTTCAAACACATTATTTGTCTTGCTCAGATGCCCGTCACATCAAGAGAAGCTGACCGTGTACTGCTGGACTTGCCGCCGGTGCATCTGCCACCAGTGTGCCCTGTGGGGAGGCACCCATTCCGGACACACCTTCAAGCCATTAGAGGAGGTGTATGAACAACATGTGACGCAGATCCGGGATGAGGTATCCCAGCTGAGGCGGAGGCTTATGGAGCTGATTAGTTTGGTTCAGGATGTGGTAAGTGATTTTATTATTATTTTTCGTGTAAACAATGACCAAAAAAATATTCTAAATCATAATTATGTTAAAATCCTAAATTGAGATTACTTACTATTAGACTATTTGTGAAAAACTAGCTAGCAAACCTATCATAGATTGAGAAAAGCCTCGATTTCTCTAAATTACTAATATTCGGGACCACAGCAAAGCAAGGGGTTTATTTTGCTGGTACCTGATAGCTAAATGTGTAATGATGAACCACTAAATTGAAAATTTACTGCGGAGCCAGAGACAAACAGAGGTTTGAAAGTTATGACACCCTCCTCTTTTTTATTATATTGGGGGTTACAAACCGCTTAAAGATAATTTGTTTTCATTGTTTCCTGAGTAAAATTTTTCATGGTTTTGATTTTAAAGGGCATTTTTGCTAACAGATTAGCATTATTGCCTTATTATAAACTTACTACTATTAGCTGAAATGTATTTGTAGCACATAAGCAGACTTGAAAGTTTACAAAGGAATCATAAAGATGTTCTAGATTTTTGCAAATTCTTTGTGTGAAAGAAACAGCTCTCTCTGACCTGACCCCCTTTGGATAGTGAATGCAATTTGCAATGTGTTGTGCATGCTAAAATGGCACTCTCATATTTGGCAAGGATTTCACTTTGTTATTCTCATTTCAAAAAATGATTGTAACATACACTTTTTGTAATTTCGTATAGAAGTTGACAGATATACCTACAGGTTAAAACGTTTAAATAGGTCATAAGGTATGTAATAATTGGAACCCTTGTCTTAGCTGTCATTCTAGATTTTTGAAAAAAAAAAATTAGTCTATCTTAGTTTTATCAAGGACTAGCTGTGCCCCGCGGTGCTACCCGCGGTTTTAACGCAGCCTATGTGTTAATCCAGGGTGTCAGCTAACTCCATACCTAATTTTATTAAAATCGCTTCAGCCGTTTAGACGTGAAGAAGTAACAAACATACACACTTACAAACTTTCCACTTTATAATACTAGTGTGATAGTGTGATTATAAAGGTCTTCAGCGGGCTTATACTGCTTGGCTTTGTCAAATAATTAATAAATCATAAAGCATCCGTCACTCTCACAGTTGCATACTTGTCAGAATGTGATGGGTGTTTTATTATTTATTTATCGCGCGACAAAGCTTACCATCATACACACAAGCACCCAAGGTTAGGGCACTAGAAAAGCCGCAAATTGATGAAATCTTATTCCATACGATTGTTCCAGGAGCGAAATGTTGAATCAGTCCGCGCGGCGAAGGACGAGCGCGTCCGAGAAATCCGCAACGCTGTCGAGCTGATGATATCCCGTCTGGACTCCGCGCTCAAAGCCAAGCTGCTCACGCTCATGGGGCAGAAGAACAGCTTAACACAGGAGACGGAGCAGCTGGAACACTTGCTTCAGGAGATTGAGCACCAACTACATGCCAGTACTAGGTATTGTGTCCAAGCATTTATTTGTCGCCATGATATTCCTACTGGACTCTGCCTGTAGTCAGAGCTAAGCTGCTCATGGGGCAGACATGCAGCTTAATGCAAGAGATGGAGCAGCCGGAACACGTCTGTAGGAGAATCTGAATCTGAATCTGAATCTGGAGATCGCACTCCACTTACATGCTATGCTAGCGGTATATAGGTATTTTATCTCATCATACTAATTTTGTTTGTATAGAGATAATAAAATAACCCATGACTTAATGAGTGAATTAATGAAACTGACACATCTATTTGTAATTTACTGACTAAAATGCTATGTAAAACGTGCATTTATAATCGTCAACTTCCCTTTCTTATTAGTTATAAGCGATGCTCGAGACTCTATTCACGTGTATTAACGATTGACAACACAAAACCCTTTCTTTTAAAATGTTGATTGGGTAACATAATAAGGATGTGAACTGCATTCATAATTTACATAAACATTCTTATGCCACCTAGTTAAGTCGGATATTAGCATAATTAACGCAAACTAGATTTCATACTAATACTTTTTTTTTCTTGCGACAGATCTGAACTAATAAACAAGAGTAGCGACCTATCCAAGATGATTCACCAAGTACGCAAGAAACCTATGGCGAGTTTTGTTACTGCTCCTGTGCCTGCAGATTTCCATAGGTAAGTTGCATTATAAAATACAAATATACGCAATTGTTTTTCTTATAGGGTGATGAGATTTTTTTAGGTGTGATAAGTTTCCTATAGTTCCTGCACGATCCTTGATCCCTATTGCCCTCTTCATAATTCAGAACATGAAAACAATCGAATAGAGACTAATTAAATTGCTATTCAGTCTTGTTTTCGGAATATAGTTGCAATATTTTCAGACGTGTTAGAGAAGAAAGATAAAATAAAAAAAAAGATGCGCCCAACGTGGGGCTCGAACCCACGACCCTGAGATTAAGAGTCTCATGCTCTACCGACTGAGCTAGCCGGGCTGTTGCACGCGGAGACAAAATTACTCATCTGTTATTGAAGTTAAAAATAGCACTTTTGATATGTAAATAAAACTCGCATATAGTCGGGTCAGCGTCAAAAATGTGTATACATTTTTACCTTATTGCAAGGATATAAGGCGTAAAATTGTGTACACATCTTTGACGTTCAATACCGGGTTGCCCTGTACATTAAACCACCTTACCTCACGTGCGCAATAAGTAGAGGTACAGTTTGTTTGTGTTGACCAGCGAGATCGTCCCGAGCTACGACAGCAGCACGTTCCCGCTCACTAACTTCACTCAACTGCAACACGCGGCGGCGCCCGTGTACTCCGCCCCTCTGCACGTCAACGGGCTCTGCTGGCGTCTCAAGGTGTATCCGGACGGCAATGGAGTCGTGCGAGGGAACTATCTGTCTGTGTTTTTGGAGCTGAGCGCTGGGTTGCCGGAGACTTCCAAGTGAGTTATGCGAGCCTGGTACATTGGTTTGCTTTGCTTGTGTATTCTGCCCGCTCTACGTTATTGTGATGGCTCATGCTTCATGTCAGCCGTGCGTAAAAAGTCCAGTTCTTCTAGCCGAGCGCTAGATGGTCGGAGAAGTCCTAAATGAGCACCTTGATCTTCTGATCTATATCACCTTACTAAACGAAGTCCCTTTGTAAACTGACTTCTTGGAGTTCCGCGTTAGATTCGAACATTCGAGACTTATGCTAACCTGGTACTTTTACTGTTATACATCTAGCATGCACTCCGTTCGCACTGTTGTAGCACTTATGTATTAGATAATAAAGTCTAAAACCGTTTGATAGGTACGAGTACCGAGTGGAGATGCTACACCAGGTGTCCCGCGACATAATAAAGTCTAAAACCGTTTGATAGGTACGAGTACCGAGTGGAGATGCTACACCAGGTGTCCCGCGACCCGTCCAAAAACATCGTGCGCGAGTTCGCATCGGACTTCGAGGTCGGCGAGTGCTGGGGCTACAACCGCTTCTTCCGGCTCGACCTGCTGGCCAGCGAGGGCTACCTCAACCCTGACACTGACACGCTCATACTGAGGTGTGTACTAATAGTACATTACACAACTAGGGCGGTAAAACAAAGAATGGCCGAGATCGTAGATGTTTGCGGCCCGAGCTGCAAGCGAGGGACGTAAATATGCGATCGAGGGCTTTCTTTATTGCCTCCCGTGTTGTGTACATCATTTTATGTTTACACTTGGCCAGAAAGCGGCTTTTTTCGAGTATAGCTATGCTTTGTGTTCGTGTGCTAGTAGACACATCTACAGAGCACCATTTCGACTCTGTACATACTTAAATTTGTGTGTGTTGGCAGGTTCCAGGTGCGGCCGCCGACGTTCTACCAGCGCTGCCGCGACCAGCAGTGGTACATCAACCAGCTCATCAACATGCGCAACCAGCACATCCTGCAGATTAATGATCTCAAAGAGGTAACATTTTTAGTTTCTAGTGTTGAGGATTTAGTGTCTGCGCCCAATATCATTGGCGAGACGAAAGCTCACCGTTCGTTGGCTTGGTCACGTCGAAAGAATGGGTGAAGATCGCGGCGCTAAAATGGTTTATTTGGGACGATCTACAGGACGACGGTCTGTCGGACTCGCTTTGGGTCGCTGTGGCATTAAGTAAAGTAAGGCCACAGTATAATACAGTCATTTTTCTTCTTACAAAAGGTACATCGTGCGCTTAAATGTGTGCGCGCCGTGTACGAATGCACTACAAGCAAAGATTTACCAATGCGCACCACTGCTCCAGTATGGAGTAGACTCACACAGACGCCCGATCATGCGTCTGTGTGACATGTGTCGCGCGCTGCTAAACGGCCGAAGTTGTTTGTCTTTATACTTTGCACACCTTTTGTATTCGGTCCGGGGGTCTTATCGGGCGTTACTGCGGTTACTATTCCTATGACTTGTCTGACTAAAAGCCTATACACGTCCCACGTGCCCAGCACAGGTCTACTCTCATAGGTGAATAGGCTAGGCTGTAGTCCCCACGCTGGCGCATAGCGGATTGTGGACTTAATATTAACAAATTAATATTTCCTCAGCGGCTGTCGCTTGAGATGTCGCGCAACTCCATAGCGGCAACCCGCGCGCCGGCGACCCTGGCGCCGCCCGGCAACCCGGCCGGCGACGACAACCCGGCGCAGAACAACCCGGTGGACGGCAACATCAGCGACCCGCTCATGTTCGGCAACCAGTGGAAGTACACGCCGCCGCACGGCGTCTTGAGCGGCCAGCGGCTGATGAGCCCGGGTAAGTCGTCGAGGGACCAAAAAATACAAAAGAAAGTACATACTATAAGTATAGTCTACATAAGGGGCAAGAAGTGTAGCGGTAACCATGGCGCCGCCCCCCGGCAACCGGTGCCCCAGCGGCCTCTCACTACAATAAGCTTATCAGTGCTGACGAAACAACTGCATTCCAAATGTAACGAGAGCAACCAATTTGTAGTCCACCATATGCCACTTTCTGATATTTGAATGGACGGCGTATTTATTTATTTATCTACATATTTAGCAAAATGATTTATACGAACTCAAAGCGACTTACCTTTTTTTTTCAACAAGTAATATCCTCCTGGTGGCATTTTAAATTCTGATTGTCGCCATTCGGCTGCGTTAAAAACAAGTCGATTATTTTCCAAAATTTCGTTCTGTGCCTTATTTTAATTATTCTTTTTATCGAGACGCACGATACCTCATTTTTACATTTTCTTTAACTTTCATAGTTTTTCAGTTATCCATAAAAATAAAATAGCTGAGCCTTTGAAGTTAAAACCCGTTTTTTGCTCTGTATTGCCAAAACATTGTAACTTGTTTTTAAGTTTAAGCAGCATTGTACTTGTATTGGGGCAGTACCAACAGCATCTTGAGTACGCTCGCTGAACGGGTGGACTGCCCGATAATGCGGTACTGGGATGAGGCACACGCTCCGGTGCGTGTCCCTACCGTTGCTAGGTATTAAGTATTCATTTGTTTCTAACCCTAGCTTTCGAGTCTAGTATTCTTACTAACAACTTATGGATAGAAAGTCCGAAATAAATGATTTTTAATTTTAGTTTAATTGTGATCTCGTGTTTCAGGGTCGCTGACGCCGGTGCTGTTCGAGGAGTCGCGCAACAACGACGTGTCGTCGCAGCCCGCGTGCGGCTATGGTGACTACGCGATCGACCGCCGCCTCGCGCCCATCAACCTGCCTTCCACCTCCAGGTAATTATCCTCGTCTCGTGGTGATTGGGTGGTCCGGCTAGCGACCTGGGGGTACACTACATAAATACGAAAAACTTAATTCCGATATTCACAATCACGAATATCAAAATAACGATTTTTAAAATTCCGAATGGATTAAAATTCCTATTATTAAAATCCCGATTTTTCATAACTCCGACTTTTAAAATTCCGAAATTACAAAACGTCTAACTGTAAGAATTACGATTTTCAAAAGTCCGAGATTCCATACACCGAACAATGAAAAGTCCGAATCTATAATAATCCGATACATCAAAAGTACGAATTCCGATTATCAAAACTCCGAATTCCAAAATATCGAAAAATAAAAATTTCGACTAAATAATGATAAACGTAGATACAGGACTTAAAAACAGTCGGTCGGACTCCGCAACTGCTCCGCCGCTGCGGGAAGAGCAGCCCCTTCGCCCTTGCGTATCAAAGCACAGGCACAAAGTGAGCCGTAGCGGCTGAGGCTGGTCGCCGAAGGCGACCAACAAGCCGAAGCTGCGAAGGCTACAGCGGGCGAGGGCTGCTCCCCCTCCGCGCCTCCGGCTTTCTATATACACTCTAAGGGTAGAGCAGACAAGACCACGTGGATAGTGGGGTGCTCCGATTCGGGTTTTGTTACATATTCTCCAATGCATATAAAATACAATATTATCTCAGCCATTATTATTATTTGAACGTAGTGTATTTTTTAAGGCAAAACTATAAAAATAATTATCATATTTTGTCAAAAAAGTCCTGAGTTTCTTCAGACTTTAAAACCTACGCCTCATATTTCAATAATATTAAGAGTTTACAACATTTCAAAACTCCGAATGACAAAATACCGAATTAGTAACGAAATTTCGGACAAATGAAAATCGGAATTCCGTTTTACGGACTAAGGGTACATCGAGCTTTTAATTTTTCGGAGAAATAAATGTCGGAATATAGAAAAATCTGATTTTTGAAATTCGGTATAATAAATATCGTGTTTTTCATTAATCGGAATTTAATTTTTTAGGATTTATGAAATTCGGAGTTTTGAAATTCGGAATAAGTAAATTCGGAATAAAATAATTCGGAGTATTTGGGTGTTCCCGCGACCTGGTTCGACCCCAGGGAACGCCACGGGCGGCCACCCGGTCATATAATCGCTATGCCCAATAGGGTCATACACGTTCAGGAAAACGGGCGTCTTTTCTGTGGACAATACAAAAGTTAACGACTTGGGTACATTTTACTTATCCTTTTTATCATACAGGTTTTAAGGAAAAGACGTTCTATGAGGATCCAGTAAGGAAATTAGGCTTTAAAGCCTAACAATTTTATAATATCCACAGGAAAGACGTATAACCTTAACTCATACTAAAAATATTTTTGACCCAATAAGGGTCGCGAGTTTGTCATGTGGTGATTGTATCTTATAGGCAACTTAATTGAGTATCTGTGAGGTGCGTGGAGAGGACATCAATGACTTTTTTTTTTATAGTCGGGGTCTCGTCACCCTTACAAGCGTATCGCACTTTCCAATTTAATTGAACACCGCTAATAGTAAATTACTTACCTAGGGCGGTAAAACAAAGAATGTCTCAGGTCGCAGGTATTTGACGCCCGAGCTAAAGGCAAAGGCGATAAATATGCGTCGCGCGACAAGCGAAAACGCTGCCAATTGTGCTGTCAGTTGTTATCTTCAATTTTTGATTCCTACTTCTGTTTAGTGGAATCTCACAGCGAGCCTGGCCCTCCTATTAACCCGTTTTGTCCTTTGGCAGCTGACTTGCCAATATTGAAGCGCGTTACTTTTCAGTGCCATGGTACTCTGTTTTTAATTGTATTGGATCTTTGGAGAGCTGTTTCTTTGTCTTCTGGGCTGCAAACGGTAGAATTGGATCTTTGAAAGAAGTCTCAGGTGGAGGGGTTTTTTTTTCATTAATTTATTTAATAGATATAACTAGAGGAATGGGAGTAGATTGAAGAATAATTAAAAAAAAGTATGGAATTTGTTGAGTTGTATAGCAACGTAGTACATGGATTCATACTGGCAGCTAACAAAAAATGTAGCTGTCCCTTATGTCTTCCTCAAATGTCGTTCTAGATAACATCGTCTGAAGTATTAAAGTATTTAAATAAACATTAAATATGTGTGTATTGTGAGGGTCTAGCCAGTGGTTTATTGAAGTAAACAGGCACTTGATGATTTAGAATTGGTTTTATTCCGAAATATTACATGATGCTTCTATGGCGGCGCTCAGATGAGAACTGAATCAATATTTAATACATAAACATTACGATAGACTGACAGATAGGTATTTGAATCTTTAAAGTTTCTTTATAATTCATCAGTAGAGACGGCCAGTCTCTACATATCTTCCCCTCCTGGGTGAGATAGGAGCCTACCAAAGGATCCTAGCTAAAACCGCCCTAGCAAATACCTGCCTAACCATGATCGATAAAACGCCACCAAATTTTACATTGAAACCTACCTATCTATCGATCGAAAACCCTAGCAAAGTTGAAAGCTTAATCACCCTACCTGCGGAGGCAAGGAATTGACAAACGGGGACAAGTCTCTTACTATGAGATGGCACGCTTCAGATCAGCAATGGAAAGGAGCAACTATTTACATTAAAACAACAAAACAATCCAATTGCTTTTCAGAAGGTTGCCTCAACTAGGCAAAGCCTCAGCAAAAGCCTAGTAGCTTGTCCTATCCTACCTGCCTAACTCTAACTCTAATCACACGAGCCCCTGTCAACTTTTAAAAGCAAGTGTATGCCTTCTAACGATCACGAATGACCATCGGAATGCCAAGCACTGACTTCGAAAAACTGAATTGATTCGATATAACTTTACCCATCAAAAACTTGAATGCCTGAATGAAAAACGCGAAACTTAAACGAAAAATCGAACGAAGGAGCCGCGGTGCGTTCGGGAAGACGTCAAGTCTTCATGTTGTCGCGCACCGTCGAAGCTCTCCATCCTTCTGCGCTGCTTGGCATTCGCTCGGTCCACTTTAGCTTGCTTTTACAAGCGAGTTGGTAGGTAGCTCGTCCATTGCATCGTGACACGAATACATGCAAAAAATAAACAGTATTAGAACACATTCTAGTTATAAGCTTAAATATTCCTAAAATCCTAACTAATCGAACATCATTCTGTCGTTTTCCCTATTAGTACGCTATTCGCAAAAATTGCTCACCTAACCCTAAGTAATGTATACGTATGTATATATTTATACATTATTATGAGCAAAACTAATCTAACTCTGCGAAATATTCACAAAAAACTGAAATAAACATCTATTTATACACATTTTATGTTGAAATTCATTTACATGACAACATAATGACATCGCGTTGTCATGACGGGAAAAATGTGAAAATATAATTAAATTTTCACCGAATTCTAGCAAAATCGCATCGAACCATCAATTACCTCTACGCATATTCATCATCGTCTCCATAACTTCAATTCGCTCGTCGACAGCTTCATATAGCATCTAAACGCTTCGCAACTCACATATTATATCGCTCCTCATCGACGCGCTACGCCCAACATATTAGTAATCGCATTCCATAATGCTCCTAAGCATTGTAACGCACCTTAAATAACGCATCCTCATCGCTGCGGCGCTGAAGATGGGGGTACATATGCCCGCATCCTCGAGACGCCTGCACGCGTTCGCTCCCTTTGCGCCATGCATCGCCCATAGCATAGCGCGCCACGAACTCTCCTCTGGCCGCCTCTCGACGTGCTCCACACGCACGCTGATAATCCTTCGCTCTTCAGAGCCACTCGCTCGCGGTACGGGCTCTTCTTTCCGAAGAATACCCCGCGCCTCCACCATGTGAGGGTCTAGCCAGTGGTTTATTGAAGTAAACAGGCACTTGATGATTTAGAATTGGTTTTATTCCGAAATCTTACATGATGCTTCTATGGCGGCGCTCAGATGAGAACTGAATCAATATTTAATACATAAACATTACGATAGACTGACAGATAGGTATTTGAATCTTTAAAGTTTCTTTATAATTCATCAGTAGAGACGGCCAGTCTCTACAGTATTATTTATAACATTAACAGAATTAAATTAATCTAGACTAAAACTAGTTGATGTCCCCCAGATCGGGAGCCAGCTCTGTGGTCCTGACTAGTTGGTGGACATCTGTATTTCACTGCCCGAGTCTCGACTGTAAACATGCTGGTCTGTGAGGGTTTCTGAATATTGTTTGTGTGTAGGTCAGCGAACTCGCTGCACGGAGTGGGGGGCGGCGCAGACAACATGGCGCTAGTGAGCTTGCACACGTTGCTGAGTGCAGCCGCCCCGCCCCGCGCGCCCTCGCGCGTGCCCAGCAAGCTGCCGCGGGACAAGCATCAGCCCAGCAAGGACGATCTCGCCGGTACGTGATGTGCCATCTGTGAATCCTCAATGCCCCCCCCCCGTCTTTGCGGTCTCGGTGTGAGGCACGAAAGATAACAAGCGTTTCGCACGTAACAGGGCTTTAACAGTTTCTACTTTTCAGCTAGCTTTTGTACACTGAAGAATACATTTATTTGCATATATATTAACCATAAGGTAATAAAAACTAAATCTATTGCGTTTTCATATTTTAATTTTATTAAATTATCATATAACCATCGGTATGTCTCTTCCTAAAATAGTTTTTTTTGATTTGGCTGAATGGCAACAACCGATGCCATGTTTTTGTTTCATTGTAATTTTTTCGCAAATGTATCAATTGATACACGTGCGAAAGTGTCATTTCCACTCGTGCCAAGGCTCTTCCCTCGCCTAGCGGCACGAGCCAAACCACCTCGGGACTCGTGTGAAATGACATAATTTCCGCGTTTATACTCGTATTAAAAAAATACAATTTTTTTCGGTGGCAGTAATTGCATAAGTTTACAGTTCCATTTTACTAATGGCAACGATTAGGTGCTTCGAACCCTGTCGCCATCTGCAATCAGCTATTAACCTCACGCGTTATTAACCTCATTGCGATTTACAGCGGCAGCATCAGTCCCGGTATCGGAGCCCGCACCTCACACCGACACTGTGCTGTGCGCTTCCTTGTCTTCACCCGAGCTCAACGCGACCCCGGGCCCGTCTGAACCGGCCTCGGCCTCGCGGGAACCTGCGGCCTCCCGCGACCCGCCGGACCTGCCGCGGGCCGCATCCGAGTCTAGCAGCGATGCTGGGGTGAGTAAATATCGGTTTTTGAACATTCGCGAAAGCGAATGTGAATACGAATAATCGACGTTAATATTCGCGAATGTGAATACGAATATTCGTTATACAAATTTATAATACTAGAAATAAACAAAATTAACAACTATTAAAATTCAATACTTAGTTTTCAATTACGATTAACTTCAATTTAATTCAGTTTTGCAATAAAATAAGTAACGAAGTTTTTAGAAAAAATCGTTAGCTAAAGATAATGATTATTCATGCGGTAGAAAAATTGGAACCGGTGGTAAAATAAATATCTTATTTTCTTATTATTTCGGTACTCATCTAACAGAGTTTTTAATTACTCATTGATAGTTTCGAAATCTGATTGGAACTTGGCTGTATTTTTTTCTTTTCCATTAATTTTAGGATCTAAAATCCACCAAAAATATTCGCATTTCATATAAATATTTGCATTCGATTTTTGCGAATACGAATGCGAATATTGAAAATCTTGCGAATATTCGCGAATACGAATGCCATCGTTTCATTCTTGTGGAACGAATGTGTTCAGTTGCAGGGATTGTGCTGTTACAACGACGACAACGACAACGACAACAATTTCGGTCACGTAATAAGTTTCAATAACAGAGTGCAATGTAACAACATGTTCAATCATGAGATTGCTATTCTGGTGATGTTACAGCCAATTGTGGCTGTCCATCAGAGAAGGGTCCTACCGTCAACGCCCTTTTCTGATGGAATGCCGCCACAATTTAACGTTACATATGCGTTTTATAAATATTATGCCACACCTGGCCATAAAGTGGCTTTTTCCGCACGTTACGCGTACGGAAAAAGCCGCTTTCTGGCCAAGTGTAGACATAAAATTATGTACACAACACGGGAGGTAATAAAGACAGCCCTCGATCGCATATTTACGTCTCTCGCTTGCAGCTCGGGCCGCAGACATCTGCGATCTCGGCCTTTCTTTGTATTACCACCCTAGTTGTGTAATGTACTATTGTTGAGAATATTTTAGCTGATCTCTATAAAGAAAGGAAGCTTTGAATAACACAACTATGTTTTTACGATTTAAAGTATTCGTGTTTAATTCTTTTTGTAATTTTCACGCATAATTTTCTTAGCCTGTTGATGTGAAAACTTTGCTGGTGAGTCCAAAGGGTTAGGATTACACATTCCAATCTTTCTTTCTTTTTACCGTTTTGTTCTTCATCTTCTGTAACTATTTATATCATAATTGAGAATATGTGAGGGATGCTACGATTTGAACATCTAACTAGGGCAGAGCCTATAAGAGCATTCGGTGGTGCCTCTGCAAGACGAGAATTTTGATTGCATGTTTTAGTCCTCTTGTTTTAATGGTCCTTGATGGGTGCCTAGTAAAGTGTTCCAAAGGCCTTGGAATAGGCAACCTGTTACGAAACGGATTCTATTGAGACCTCATTACAGCTGGACGGCTAGCACAATATGGCCGCGATATAGCAAGTAACAACCAAGGGGAAACCACTTGTAACCCAGTGCAATGTACGCGCGTTCTCATTGGTTGTTACGCGCGCGGGATATGTCGTTTTAGTGCTTTATTTTATACAAAAATTTAAAAATAGGCAATCAATAGGCTAAACGACTAAAAAAAACTGTTTAGTTAGTCAGTTAGAATATTACACACGTATTATTTCTTTTGTTTGACAAACAAAAAATGACGAGGATACAGTACTTAGAAGTTTCGAGTGACGTCACTCCTAGGTAAAATTTTCATCTAGGAGTGACGTCACAAGCCCCCACTCTGGAAGTTTGATGATCTACACCAGTGTTTTTCAAAGTGTGGGTCGCGACCCCTTGGGGGGTCACAGAACCTGTAGGAGGCGGTCGCGCGGGTCGAGAAACCTCAGGAAAAAAGGAAAAAATAATACAAAAGAGCATAAAATCGTAACTTAATAGAATTGGTTCAAAATCGTGGAGGATAGGGGGTCGCGAAATATTTTCTCATACAAAGGGGGTCGTGCCACGAAATAGTTTGAAAAACACTGATCTATACCTTTGTCGATTTTTAATCATTTGATAAACCAAAAAATACGTGTCCCATATTTTTCCATAATGTAACCGACGGACTAAATAGAATGATATATTTTTAACCCAATCGTCATCCCTATTATACAGGATCTGATGTTCAGCGAACTGGAAGTGTTCACTGACGAGAACACTCCGTGTCTCGACGACGAGAACTCCAACGAGGAGAATGACGTCGACGTTGAAACCATGTCGGGTAAGAACAGCTTAACACTCATTTCAGGTTATTTTACTATACTCTTTTATCACGTGCTAAGGTATATGTGATAGATGTGTCGAATTTCCTTCTATATCCTGTCCTAAAGCGTATCTGAAGCTATACACATACATACAGGACATAGTAACGAACAGTATATATTGTAACTCTTATTACTGGAATGCCGAAAGCATAATCGAGGTAATTAAAACTACTTAACTCTTTTTTTTTTAATTATGTGTATAGCTTTTTTTTCCTGTCTTTCTTGTCCGACCAAACAACTCTAATGAGTCTTCCGGTTCCTTACTTCGCGTTCCATTCTCCTCAACTATTTATTACTCAGACAGTGTAATAGGATAGCGATCTGATCGTGGGAACCTATTGGATCGCATAAATTTAAAAGGCATAATGCATCATTTGGCATAATTCATCATTCGGCATAATGCTTTTTTTTCTTAAACTGTGGAATTTTCAGGACTCTTTAAGGCCTCATCTTGTTAAATAAGTCAGGTTAGGTTAGCGTTATAATAATCCTGAAAAAATTACGTTTTCAGAAAAAAAGCATTATGCCAAATTATGAATTATGCGAAATGATGCATTATGCCTTTTAAATCTATGCGATCCAATAGTAAACCTCTGATCGTGCGTATTTCGTTTTGTAAACGAGGGTTAACAAATAACCCTCCCCAGATGTCGCTTTAGTTGATGGGACTTAACGTCTGTAAAATTATATCACGATATAATTTTATATTATTTTTTTTACTAAAGAAGTATTAATAGTGACAATCTTCTTCGTCATAATCATAATTATAGCTATAGAAACACAAGTTTCGCGTATCCCTCGCGGTCATTCGTATAAAGACCATATTTGTATGTAAATGCTTTAATATAGTGCGTGGAGCGCGGAGGGGAGTCACCGGTGGAACCATTAGAGTTGTCAACCGTTTTTACCATTCTATCCCAAAGTTCATCCATCCTTTTCTATCTTAAGGTTGCCTCATAACAGCAACGTTGCGATTTACCTGCAGCTCGATTAGCGCAAATTAATTGGGCGTGTTCTATCATAAATCTGTCGTCTAATGTGTGTTGATAAATCGTAACGATTTATCATTGTATGCACTGCGACCTATTTGGTAAACAACATTCTATTTAGTTTAAAAAAATAAGTTGCCCTTTATTTAGAAGAAAGTATAGAGCGCATCTCGTAATTGACCCGCTCAGAAGCCGGATAAGATAACTTTATTTCATAGAAACTACAATTTTAGCGCGCGACTAACGCGAGATACAGGGAATCCTAGTTCAGGCATATTCAACTCTCTAATTTTATATCTTTGTCTTTAGTTGTCATTGCTGTATAATAAATACGTTGTTTGATAAATTTATTCTTATTTAAACATCTTTTTTTTCTATTCATTGTATTCATAGCGCAAAAATGTCAGGTTATGGTCTGTCGCGCGACAAGGGATTCGGGTGTGCTAACTCGGCAGGTCGCACCGTATATCGATACCTTTAGACTCAAAGGGCGTAAACGCCATTAGAACCTACGGTGCTTACGCCCTTTGAGTCTAAAGGTATCGATACATCGTAACACGTCTTTGTGCCAATAGTAATAAAGCCGTATTTCGATATATAGGGCGCTTTGGATTCTACAGACTATGTGACGCTGGCTGTACAGGCAGCACTTGGTGTTGCAGAAATCCATGGACAACAATGACCACTTTCTATCGGGTTAAAAAACCTCCTAGGCGTTAAAAGGGGTTTAATAACTATTTTCGAGCAAATAAGTTAGCATGTTGCTTACCAAATCAGAGAAGGATGGATCGACTGTAACCTTAACCCCCAATCCCTCATCCCCTCCCCTCCACGCAGACGCGTCGACGGGCACGTCGGGCAGTTGGCGCGCGCACCCGCGCCGCTACTGCGCGTACCGGCGCCGCGCCGCGCCCTACTCTGCGCGTGCGCAGCGCCCCGACAACGAACAGTGACCATACATGCATTTATATACGAGCGGTCTACTGATCGCACAACAACGAACGACCGTACTTGCATAAAGATAGACGAGCGGTCTACTGATCGCACAACAACGAACAATGACCGTACTTGCATAAAGATATACGAGCGCTTTACTGATCGCACAACAACGAACGACCGTACTTGCATAAAGATATACGAGCGGTCTACTGATCGCACAACAACGAACAATTACCGTACTTGCATAAAGATATACGAGCGATCTACTGATCGCACAACAACGCACATTATTATATTCGTAAACACACGACCGGACTATAGGTCGCTTAAAGACGAACTTGTGCGAAAAACGATGCCGTCAAGTTTTTTTTCGCGCAGATTATTCACGAATGATATTGGAATTTATGGATTGGAACAGAAGAAATAATTTTAATTTGAAAAGAAATTGATTAACAATTTGCAACACCGAATTAGTGGTGTTAAAAATACAGGCATTCGTTTCTTATAATTGTATTTTTTCATTTCTAAGGATCTCTATA
Source organism: Eudemis profundana (assembly GCA_947034925.1). NCBI lineage: Eukaryota > Metazoa > Arthropoda > Insecta > Lepidoptera > Tortricidae > Eudemis > Eudemis profundana. The sequence goes on along the minus strand of OX344802.1, from coordinate 3,981,364 downwards.
ATTTGCAGATTATTTTTTAAACATTATTACAATTTAATAACTAAGCTTTGTTTATTTCGCTACAGGCGATCTGACGAAAGGCGTTTAATTAATTATTTGATTATATTATAATTGGACATGTGTCGAATTGTTTACTATTTATTTCTCGAAGTGGAGAAAGCCCTTAACTGATATAAATACTACGATGACATACTAGTTTCATTTTGACCACTGTACACAAGTTGCCAGTAAGTATACCTCATGGTACAATAAAATCATGGTACCGTAAATCCCGGTAAGAACATACCTGGTTTTAGTGTCCGTCAAGATAGCGTACACCGTAAAGATATTCAGAATCTGATGCAGCCAATAAATAGTACCGACGAAATACCTAGGTAAAAAATAGTACACTTCTGTTCAAGGACAACAGGGAATTTTTAGTTTGAACGCACTTAGAATATGCCATACCATAGACAGCTTTATTAGTATATTACACACAGAGGGCGGTATAATAAGGAATGGCCCAGATTACAGGTGTTTGCGGTCCGAGCCGCAGGCGAGGGCCGTAAATATAATATGGAAGTAGTATTTTCGTCCAGTCGGTACAAAAATTAATAAACGTTTTATAAAATAATAATAGGCTATAAATTTAACATTTTATTTTAATAATAATGTGTGATGCTTTTTGATTAACTTATATTTCGTTATTTTGGTAGGTAGCGTTTGTATTTGAATTTTCCTCATAGTCGGTGTGAAAAGCAGTATGTGTCACAAGGTAGCAAAATTATTTTCACCACGGGCGTTAACACTTGAATCCCTCATTACACTCTGGATTATACTTTAGAATCCCTCACTACGCTCGGGATTCTATTGTACAATCTTTCGCTTCGTTCAGGATTTAATATAAGCCCTCGCCGTAAATACATCAATTTGCTCCCTTGTGACACAATCTACTATGATACTGATCCGAGTTCTATCCGCAGGGGAAAACGACATCGAAGGCGCGTGCGCCTTATCTAACAACTCTGAAACCTCCGACCTCATCAGCCGCTTGCTGTGCGTCGTGCACGGCCGCGGCGCGCCCGCCGACTGCGGCGCCGCCGCGCGGCACGACGACGCGCTGTCCACGGCCGCGCACACCGACATGCTGCTGCTCAACCTGATGAGGATGAACGGCCTCACGCCCAAGCATTCTAAACACAGTGAGTCACGTTACGTACAGCCAGACTGTGACGTCATCAGCCGCCTGCTGCGGCGCCGCCGCGCGGCACGACGACGCGCTGTCCACGGCCGCGCACACCGACATGCTGCTGCTCAACCTGATGAGGATGAACGGCCTCACGCCCAAGCATTCTAAACACAGTGAGTCACGTTACGTACAGCCAGACTGTGACGTCATCAGCCGCCTGCTGCGGCGCCGCCGCGCGGCACGACGACGCGCTGTCCACGGCCGCGCACACCGACATGCTGCTGCTCAACCTGATGAGGATGAACGGCCTCACGCCCAAGCATTCTAAACACAGTGAGTCACGTTACGTACAGCCAGACTGTGACGTCATCAGCCGCCTGCTGCGGCGCCGCCGCGCGGCACGACGACGCGCTGTCCACGGCCGCGCACACCGACATGCTGCTGCTCAACCTGATGAGGATGAACGGCCTCACGCCCAAGCATTCTAAACACAGTGAGTCACGTTACGTACAGCCAGACTGTGACGTCATCAGCCGCCTGCTGCGGCGCCGCCGCGCGGCACGACGACGCGCTGTCCACGGCCGCGCACACCGACATGCTGCTGCTCAACCTGATGAGGATGAACGGCCTCACGCCCAAGCATTCTAAACACAGTGAGTCACGTTACGTACAGCCAGACTGTGACGTCATCAGCCGCCTGCTGCGGCGCCGCCGCGCGGCACGACGACGCGCTGTCCACGGCCGCGCACACCGACATGCTGCTGCTCAACCTGATGAGGATGAACGGCCTCACGCCCAAGCATTCTAAACACAGTGAGTCACGTTACGTACAGCCAGACTGTGACGTCATCAGCCGCCTGCTGCGGCGCCGCCGCGCGGCACGACGACGCGCTGTCCACGGCCGCGCACACCGACATGCTGCTGCTCAACCTGATGAGGATGAACGGCCTCACGCCCAAGCATTCTAAACACAGTGAGTCACGTTACGTACAGCCAGACTGTGACGTCATCAGCCGCCTGCTGCGGCGCCGCCGCGCGGCACGACGACGCGCTGTCCACGGCCGCGCACACCGACATGCTGCTGCTCAACCTGATGAGGATGAACGGCCTCACGCCCAAGCATTCTAAACACAGTGAGTCACGTTACGTACAGCCAGACTGTGACGTCATCAGCCGCCTGCTGCGGCGCCGCCGCGCGGCACGACGACGCGCTGTCCACGGCCGCACACACCGACATGCTGCTGCTCAACCTGATGAGGATGAACGGCCTCACGCCCAAGCATTCTAAACACAGTGAGTCACGTTACGTACAGCCAGACTGTGACGTCATCAGCCGCCTGCTGTCCACGGCCGCGCACACCGACATGCTGCTGCTCAACCTGATGAGGATGAACGGCCTCACGCCCAAGCATTCTAAACACAGTGAGTCACGTTACGTACAGCCAGACTGTGACGTCATCAGCCGCCTGCTGTCCACGGCCGCGCACACCGACATGCTGCTGCTCAACCTGATGAGGATGAACGGCCTCGCGCGATATGGGCATCTTGAAGTCTGTTTTGTTTTATTACCATGTGATTATGTCTAGTTGTAAACCCCGTAAAGATAAAGGTCTAAGTTGAAGTAACCGTATCCCTCTTTCAGATACAAAGCCCGAATTCACTGACCCCGTTCCTACCTCAGATACGAAGGGGCCGAAGCGCAACTGGGCTACCAGCGCGGGCTCGGGCCCCTCGCGCAGCCCGAGCGCCCCCGCGGTGGGCGCGCGGCCGCGGCGCCCGGCCGCCGTGCCGCGCCGGCTGCCGCGCCCGCCGCTGTCACCCGGGCAGATGCGGCGGGACTCCAGACCTAGCACCTGCGGTAACTATACACCACTGTCGATAGCCTTCGCTGCGTGCAAATGTAAAGACATTTACGAATGGGCCGAAGCGCAACTGGGCCACCAAGCAGATTTAGTACTTGGCGATAAGGCTCTCGTCAGTTTTCGTCAAATATGTGAGAGTAATGGATGCTTTCGTTGCTCATTTATCGCGCTATGAAGTATGCTGCACCAACCAAACCTCGTTCTATGAACGCTACATTGCAATGACAGGTCTCTACGATTTACCTAATATTGTATATCGTATTGCTACAACTTATTTTTTCATCATTGAGATTGAGACATATACTTACCATATTCCACTGTTTTTTCATTACCCACTTGGTTAACGATTCTTAATGTGTATCTTGGTTGTATAGGAGCGGTGGGGTGTTTCCTGAGCCCGCCGGGCACGCCGGAGCGCGCGCAGGCCTCGCCCGCGCTCAACGACTACAACTGGCCGTGCGTGGCCTCGCCCACAGAGATCGCTAACGTGGACTCCATGCTCGACTATAATGTGAGTGGCTATGTATGGGTCTTATAGGAGCGGTGGGATGTTTCCTGAGCTCGCCGGGCACGCCGGAGCGCGCGCAGGCCTCGCCCGCGCTCAACGACTACAACTGGCCGTGCGTGGCCTCGCCCACAGAGATCGCTAACGTGGACTCCATGCTCGACTATAATGTGAGTGGCTATGTATGGGTCTTATAGGAGCGGTGGGATGTTTCCTGAGCTCGCCGGGCACGCCGGAGCGCGCGCAGGCCTCGCCCGCGCTCAACGACTACAACTGGCCGTGCGTGGCCTCGCCCACAGAGATCGCTAACGTGGACTCCATGCTCGACTATAATGTGAGTGGCTATGTATGGGTCTTATAGGAGCGGTGGGATGTTTCCTGAGCTCGCCGGGCACGCCGGAGCGCGCGCAGGCCTCGCCCGCGCTCAACGACTACAACTGGCCGTGCGTGGCCTCGCCCACAGAGATCGCTAACGTGGACTCCATGCTCGACTATAATGTGAGTGGCTATGTATGGGTCTTATAGGAGCGGTGGGATGTTTCCTGAGCTCGCCGGGCACGCCGGAGCGCGCGCAGGCCTCGCCCGCGCTCAACGACTACAACTGGCCGTGCGTGGCCTCGCCCACAGAGATCGCTAACGTGGACTCCATGCTCGACTATAATGTGAGTGGCTATGTATGGGTCTTATAGGAGCGGTGGGATGTTTCCTGAGCTCGCCGGGCACGCCGGAGCGCGCGCAAGCCTCGCCCGCGCTCAACGACTACAACTGGCCGTGCGTGGCCTCGCCCACAGAGATCGCTAACGTGGACTCCATGCTCGACTATAATGTGAGTGGCTATGTATGGGTCTTATAGGAGCGGTGGGATGTTTCCTGAGCTCGCCGGGCACGCCGGAGCGCGCGCAGCATCGTGGTACCCGTTGTCTATGGCTAGTAATTTTCTAAGTAATTGGCAACGGGACACCCAAGGTACACACATATATTGCTTCTTACAAACTTCATAATAAGCTATGAATTAAGTAAATGAGTTAATATACTGATAAGTTGATATGTAAAAAAAATTAAAGTCGTATACATAAAAACCACTGCCTCCATTAAGAAATCTGGCAAAAAACATTAATAACTTACCTGAGATGACAACAAGTGCTACCGTTTTGAACTCATTTTGACACTGACATTAATTTAATAATGTGGCCAGGCCAATTTATTTTTTCTATTATACAAAATACATAAATTCACTCGTTCTTGTCAAAAAAATTACAAAATTTCTGCAAAATTTTTTGGTATAATTTTTTTTCATGAACGTATCACGGGTGACCCGACGCCAACTTAAGGGTTAAAGGACTCTGAATAACTCTACTTTTCAATTTGGAATGGACTTTACTGTCGGCAAGCAAGTTTTACAGTAACTACTAGATGTGATGTGATACAGTCGAGTTCATTTATATCTACACATATATATATAAGAGAACAGAAATATCTGGACACGCTTTTGTGCTCCTGACAATAGGGTAGGGATTGCAGCCAGACTCGAAAACCGAAAAACGAGTACTTTTCGATTAAACTCGAAAACCGAGTTCGGTTTCGATTTTTACTCGAAACTGTCTGAAGTAGTTTTAATTTTTTTTTGTGTAATAATAATGATTAAATTAGTTTGTAAACTCGGGATTAAGTAGGGTAGTAGGGTAGTTTTTAGGGTTCCGTACCAAAATGGTAAAAAAGAAACCCTTATGGTGCGACTCCATCTGTCTGTCACAGCAAGATATCTCAGGATCTACTAATGCTATCGACTTGAAATTTGGAATAGTGTTAAAAATCGCTAACCCGAAGCTATTGGACAGTAAAAAAATCTTATACCTTTTTCCTTTTTTTTTTAAAGGGGACCGAAATGGGACTTTGAAAATTGAAAGTAGGGCTATTATATTGAACGGGGTATCAAATGAAAGGGCTTGATTTGTAGATTAAAACACCGTGTTTATTTTTTTTTCTTAAATAAGTAGTATTTGATTTATAATGCCAAACGTTAAAAAAATACCATTCCCCCCTATTATCTTCGAAGTTACTGAACAGAAAAATCTGTAATAATTACCAATTGTTAATGTCGTCCTAAATATTACAGGAAAAATCATAACGGTTTTCCTAAGTTGCACCGTTTTTTAGAAATTCGCAAAAATCGTAACACATACTTATTTGCTCCTACTAAACTAATCGCCATACAGTTTTTCTTGAACTATCTATGTAGCTACTTGAGTTTGTACGGAACCCTCGGTACGCGAGTCCAACTCGCACTTGACCGGTTTTTAATCTATCCATCAGAAACCGTCAAATTGTGAACGACCTTGCACTTACCGACAAAGAGTTTACAATCTGTCGGATTTCCTAGAGGATATGGCACCATAGACCACATAGACAGTGAGGCAGATAATACAGAAGACTGAGGAGTAAAATCAGCCCCTGTGCTTAGCATTTGTGGACTATGAGAAAGCTTTTGATTCTGTCTGGTTCTGGAATCCTTGCAACGTTGCCAAATAGACTGGCGATACATCCAAGTGCTGAGATGTCTCTACGCCGTCCAAGTACAGAACCAGCAGACTAAGCCCATTCTCCTGCAGCGGAGTGTGAGACAAGGGGATGTCATTTCCCCCAAATTGTTCACGAATGCACTGGAGGATGTGTTCATGACGCTAGCTTGGGAGGGTCGTGGCATTAATATAAACGACGAGTACATTGCACACTTGCGATTTGCAGACGATCCCGTCATTTTGGCTTGAACTTTGCAGGATTTAGAATACATGCTGAACGGTCTAGCTGCTTTTTCTCAACACGCCGGTCTTAGGATGAACTTGGGCGAAACCAAGGTTATGTTCAACGATATTGTTTTACCGAAACTGACTGCAGTGCAGGACGCCCTTCTCGAAGTTGTTCAGGAGTACGTTTACCTCGGGCAAGTTCTGCAGTTAGGTAAAAATAACTTTGTAAAAGAGGTTAATAGAAGAATACAGCTGGGTTGGGCTGCGTATGGGAAATTACGTCGAGTCTTCTCGTCGTCCATTCCACAATGTCTGAAGACAAGGGTTTTCGATCAGTGCATCCTACCTACCAGTCTTGACATACTGTGACGTTAGGGGTTTTGGGGTAGGAAAACCACTAAGTCCACAAAAATAATACATTTATTGGGGACAACATGTCCCCCCCAAATTTTAAAAACGGGTCGAGGTTAAAAGGCCGGTCTAGTTTCACCACCGGGTGTACCGGTACTCCCCTGCGTTGGCGATGGTGTTGAGCGCCGGCGGAGCCTTACAAGGCTGGTGGTCGCGAGGGGCAGGTCGGCGCTGAGCGGGTGGCGTAACGGCTTCGGCTCGGCGCTTGGATGGTGGTGTGGTGTGCTCTTTACAAACGCTGCAGATACGCAGCGACGACGCAACGCGAGAAAGTCGCAGCGTTTTTAAAAATCGAAACTTTGCACCCTGGAACGTGACAAATTGATGTGTCACTAAATGTCCGTTAAACCACGCTCCGCTTGTGAACACCCTGGAGATGGAATCATGGGGAGAAAGCCGGTGCAGTATTTAGCGTGTTTGTGTTCACAAGCAGAGCGGAGTTACAAAAACACATGATAATAAAAGGCCTAAGAAGTGGCAAAGCAATTTAGTGAAAGACTAATTATTATTATTCTACAAGTGGGTAAATTTAAATTCAAATCTAGAACAAAGGAAACAAAGAGATCGTAACGGAAAAACTAATGCATGGTTAGCAACAATGGTGATGATAAAAGGATTTAAAATGATGACTACACTAACTAGGATTAGCTAAAAGCTAAGCTAAGCCAACTAATTAATTACTAATTAAAATGTTCAACACTTTGCACTTACCAATATTGGGTGCGTAATAGCTACGTATATGGTGCTCCGAAGTACGTCCTGGGCACGATTAAGTATTTAATAAATTTGTCCGCGGCACAATAATTTAAATACGATAGAATTATTAGTTGTATCAGTACGCGCGAAGACACCGCTATGATTCGGTGAGCGCACTGATACAGGTCCGTAGCGAGTGACGGTGTGATGCGGACTGGCGGGGCGCAGCGCGCTCTGGAAACTTCCGCGCATACGATATGCGCCTGCGCAGAGACCAAGTTATCGCAGCCGGTTTGCGCGCGGACAGTCGCGAGGTTAAGTGCAAGCGTTAACAATTATTATATTTGACTTGTTATTTATTCTATAATTATATTAAATGAATTATTAAATAAAATACGTACGTGCAACGTTACATTACCCCCGGCGTCACTAAAAGGATTTTTGTTCCTAAGAATAAAAATCCGCGCACTATACGCTAACGTATTTTTATCAATCTTTTTATTCTATCACTCATACATCTCGCATACATAAAAAAATAGCAGTATCTGGATAAACCTTTAAGAAACTGTTACACCCTATCGTTTGCAAGTGACCAGCCTTCAATCAACTGGTAACCAATAAAAATACTTTTTCCTGCACTAGGTGGTAGCAAAATAAGGACTTGACGCGGGTAATGAACATAACTTATAACTAACTATTTAAACCTACTAATTTCAAGTCTTTGATGTGCCAAGTTCCTAGACTCTTGCCAGACATGTCCTCTAATACGTAAACTAAAGGCGATTTCTTTTCAGCAACACGACACCTTATAAATTTTGGAGCTAGCTTCTTACTGAAATATTTGTCCTTGTCGCTCAACACGTAGGCACGCTTCATTACTATGTCGCCTACGTTAAATTCTACATGTTTACGACGCAGATTATAATGAGAGGTATTCTTAACATGAGCGTGCCACAACTTGGCTTGTACCTGGTCAAATATTTCAGACATACAACCCAGATTTCCTGCGTAAATATCACGTGGTAAAAACACAACTTCGTCACCGAGATCTGTATCAACATAATGAGTACCGCAAGTTACGAGTTCCCTGCCGTACACCAGGAAAGAAGGGGTAAAACCGGTTGCCTCGTTGACGGAGTTATTTATGGCGAACTGAACTTTCGGAATATAAATGTCCCAAGTTCGATGGTCCTCTTCTACAAAGGTCGATATACACGTGATAATTGTGCGGTTAAAACGTTCAACTGTATTGACTTGTGGCGTATATTTAGGCGTATAAAAGATGTTTGGTATGTTATACTTTTTGAACAAGTCAACTGTAACATTACTAATGAACTGGCTACCATTATCAAGGAAAACAGTCTGCGGAACTCCATGAACTAAGAAGAGTTCATCTTCGAGGAGTTTTGTGATGATAGGTGAAGTTGCATTGCGAATTGGAAAGATCAGGCAAAATTTAGAAAAACAACAAGTGATGACGAATATATATTGATTTTGTCTTCGACTGACTGGCAGAGGGCCCATGAGATCAATCGAGACCATTTGAAAGGGTCGACAACATTGTTTGGGGCGACCCATTTCACCCAACACTTGATGGTTTTGATGCTTGTATGCCAAACACGTGGCACAAGTACTAACAAATTTAACAACGTCCTGATGCATACCCGGCCAGAAATATCTTAACGCTAACCTACGATACGTTTTAAAGATACCCAGATGTCCAGCCATGGGTTCAGAATGGTTTTCTAGGATAACATCGTGACGAAATTCGCTAGGGACGACTTCCTTCCACGAGAACTCAGACGTTAACTCGTGTTTGTTTTTACATAATCTATAAAGTGAACCGTTCTTGATGAAGAAATTCGGAAAATTCTGTGGCTTCGTAAGACAAGAGTTATAGATATTTTTATACCAAGTGTCTGTCGTATTAACGTAAGAGTTGGTCAAGTTAACAGCACTAACAGGAACTGCTCTAGAAAGGGCATCTGGAATGACATTGTCAACGCCTCGGCGATGTTTGAGCTCAAAGTGGAAAGCAGATAAACGAACTCCCCAGCGAGCCAAACGACCAGTGGGATTATTTATAGATAGAAACCATTTCAGAGCGCTGTGGTCAGTGTAAACTGTAAATGGCTTTCCATTATCCAAATAACACCTCCAGTGTTCGAGAGCAATAACGACTGCCAAAGTCTCGCGCTCGGTAATACTGTAATTGCGCTCCGCTGGTGACAACGACTTACTCATATAGGCTATCGGGTGCTCCTTACCGTCTATGGTCTGGGTTAACATACCACCCACACCATAGTTACTGGCATCGGTATGCACCTCGAACGGTTTGTCGTAATCAGGGCAAGCTAACACAGGTGCTGAGACTAAACATTCCTTAAGTTTGTTAAAAGCTACATCGGCCTCTGGAGTCCACTTAAAAGGCGGGCCACCCTTCTTATTGGAAGTTAATTTGTTCAAAGGCCCTGCTATAGTACTAAATTGCGGCACGAAACGACGGTACCAAGTGGCGGTTCCTAGAAAACGTTTAATATCTTTACGACAAGTAGGTGTCGGATAGTTTAATATAGCCTCTACCTTTTGTGCATCTGTTCGAAGACCGTAACTGTCAACAACGTACCCTAAATATCTGAGTTGACTTCTGAAAAATTGACACTTTTCCAAGTTAACAGTAAGGTTAGCTTGGCGAAGTTTGTCTAATACCCGCAGAAGAAGTGACACGTGAGAATTGAAGTCCTCAGATACGACGATAATGTCATCTAAGTAGGCAAAGACTTTAAGGTCAAATTCTCTGAAGAGAAGATCAACTAACCGTTGTTGTGTTGCCGGTGCATTGGTCAAGCCGAAAGCCGTGCGTTTAAATCTTAAGGTACCGCGGCCAGGGACATAGAAAGCAGTCTTATCTCTATCCTCGACAGCGATCGGAATCTGCCAAAAGGCCTTGGAGAGGTCGATACTCGAAAGGTAGCGAGCGTCGCGGAGATTGTCAAGAATTTCGGACACATATGGCAGATTGTACGCATCCTTTCGAGTAACCGAGTTCAGTTTACGGCTGTCGAGGCAAAAACGAGGCTGGCCATTCTTCTTGGTGACTATCAGAACCGGAGAAGACCAGGCACTTTCGCAGGGCTCAACGACGTCGAGACCCAGCATTTCATCAACCTGCTCGACGAGAATACGCTGTTTTTCAGGAGACATGCGATAATAACGTTGCCGGATGGGCTGTGCGTCTCCAGTATCCAAGTGATGCGTTATTAAACTGGTTTTACCCAAACCCTTGCGTTCGGCAGAGATGTCCTCGAACTGTGCAATGATGTTGTCAGCTATGGACTTCTCGGAAACACTTAAATGTTCATAATCGTGAATAAAAGTGGCCTGTTCAGGTTTAGACTTATCTTCAACAATGGCGGCATTAGAGAAGCTAATACAATTTAAATAATTTGGAAGAATGTTAAATTTACGCCAGAAATCTACGCCTAAAATGAGATCAGTGTTTACGTCTGGGACAATATAAGATCTGATAATGTGAAATTGATCCTGGAAATGCACAGGCAAGTTCATGTAACCAGCACTTTGCATGGACTGACCGCCTGCTGCCGTCACTGAGATGCAGTGATCCTTGTTAACAATCAAGCCTTGACGCTCTAGTGCTTGATGAGCACCATTGCCTAAAATTGTAACAGCAGACCCAGAATCCAGGAGACCCGACACATTAAATCCATTAATTTGAACCGAAGCATAAGGCCTATTGTCATTTGGTGGTCTAGAATGCAGAATTGAGTCGATGTTATACGAATTAAAAAATACGTTGATAGTTTTTAACCATTTGTTCCAATCCACAGAATCAAAGTTATTAGCTGGATGGTTGGCACAATTCTGCTCTTCTAGTTTTTTGAAAAGGACGGTTTATCTTTGTTGCAGGTAGGACACTGAGGTGTCTTAACTCCCTTGTGACCACACACAAAACAATACACTTTATCCTTATTAGCCTTACATTGACGCAAGTTGTGGGTGTTGGTACGACACCTGGGGCAATATAACGCTTTCACAGAGGGCGCTTCGATCGCATGCATATGTTTCATGTTAAAATTATCCGACTTAGTATGACTAAAATTATTATTATTCGTGTGAGGCTTAGTATTATAACAAGAATTGTATTTATTATTGTAATTACTTTTATTACTATAGTGTTTATAAGTAGTATTTACGTTTTTATTTGAGCTAGTACCAGCGTAGGCAAACTCAGGTGCCAAGGTGTCAGCTGTCCGTCTGGGTGGTTCACGAAAGTCGGCAAGACGTGCCTGAATATTTTCATAATTACGGCAAAGAGAGCTTAAAGTTTTAATATCAGTGATCGCGGGTACTGATGCTAAGGTACTTGCATAGCACGGCCTAATATTATGCAGAATTATCTCCAATTTATCAGTCTCTGGCAAACTTTTCGAAAGACGCGAAAATAATCCGGCCATGATTGATAGGTAAATGGTAATGTTTTCTGATTCACCTTGTGACCTTGAACGTATCTCAGACATCAACCTATAGTCGTAATCGCTTTGACCGAAATCCTGCTTGAGCAAAGTCGCGAGTTCATTCCAGCTGGTAACCTGACCCTTGACACTTCGGTACCAGTGTAACGCGTCTCCTACAAAAATCTCCGTAGCATAGGACAAAATTTTCGAATCCGCAATACACCTAGCCTCACAGAATTCGGAAACGCGCTGAACGAATGCGCGGACGCAGCTCTTGCCATCGAATTTAATTTTACAAAGCTCGTTCGAATTGCCGCGATCACAAGTGACATTAACATTTACCGGAGGAACATTAACCACTGGTTCTGCGCTAGTAGAGGGCAGCACTGTCTCCACAGCAGTATCCTTAAGGGAATTGAAACGGGTTGTGAGAGACTGATAATCCTTAACGCACGCATCAAGCAACGGCTCAGTGGTCTCATCACAAGTAATGCGATTAAATCGATGATAAAGATGACTCAGCAAGTTTTGAGTGCGAAGTAAGGTACTCCTATCAGGTCGCGAATCTAAATTTGACTGAATTTTTGCGAGCACGTCACTAACTCCCTTTAAGTCAGCCGAAACCGAAAGGTAACTTTCCAAAATATCCTCTGAGGGAAAGAGAGGGCCTAATTTCGAAATTTGCTTGCGCAGCTCCTGTACTGTAGAACCGGGAGTACCACCACGAATACCAACTTCATACTCTAATTCGGGCTTCTGAAGCGACAAAAATTTTACAGGGAATGCCATTCCTACAATAACACAATGTAAATAATAATAATAATGTCCAAGATAAAATTACGCAAATACCCAGGTCAGTGGAAAGTGTTGAACGCTGAACTAGCTACTACTTAAAACTACTCCGTTCTGTTACAAATAATAAACTACGTAACGTTGTGGTTGACAGAACAAAATAAATTAAAATAACTCAAAATAAAAATCAAAACAAGCACAGAAATAAAATAAAAAAACATGAAATTATTGCAACTAGTGTGTACGCCAAATATACAACGAAAATTAAAATTAGCACAACAAAGAATATTAAACTAAATTTAACACTTTTGCGCCTTGACTGTACAGAGATAAGCTGTACACCAACAAAGGGTGATGACAAAATTTACAAATAATAAATGACAACAAAATAAATAATTAATTAAAAATTAAATTAAAATGTCAATAAACAAATAAATTATTATTATTATTGGCGAACACCCTAGCTACTAGCAACCAAAAAACAAAAAAAACGTTTCACAAAAATAAAAAAAACACATAACACACAAATCAATACCACGGGGCAAAACTAGACTCAACCACGTAGAGGGCGCCAGTGGACGTTAGGGGTTTTGGGGTAGGAAAACCACTAAGTCCACAAAAATAATACATTTATTGGGGACAACATGTCCCCCCCAAATTTTAAAAACGGGTCGAGGTTAAAAGGCCGGTCTAGTTTCACCACCGGGTGTACCGGTACTCCCCTGCGTTGGCGATGGTGTTGAGCGCCGGCGGAGCCTTACAAGGCTGGTGGTCGCGAGGGGCAGGTCGGCGCTGAGCGGGTGGCGTAACGGCTTCGGCTCGGCGCTTGGATGGTGGTGTGGTGTGCTCTTTACAAACGCTGCAGATACGCAGCGACGACGCAACGCGAGAAAGTCGCAGCGTTTTTAAAAATCGAAACTTTGCACCCTGGAACGTGACAAATTGATGTGTCACTAAATGTCCGTTAAACCACGCTCCGCTTGTGAACACCCTGGAGATGGAATCATGGGGAGAAAGCCGGTGCAGTATTTAGCGTGTTTGTGTTCACAAGCAGAGCGGAGTTACAAAAACACATGATAATAAAAGGCCTAAGAAGTGGCAAAGCAATTTAGTGAAAGACTAATTATTATTATTCTACAAGTGGGTAAATTTAAATTCAAATCTAGAACAAAGGAAACAAAGAGATCGTAACGGAAAAACTAATGCATGGTTAGCAACAATGGTGATGATAAAAGGATTTAAAATGATGACTACACTAACTAGGATTAGCTAAAAGCTAAGCTAAGCCAACTAATTAATTACTAATTAAAATGTTCAACACTTTGCACTTACCAATATTGGGTGCGTAATAGCTACGTATATGGTGCTCCGAAGTACGTCCTGGGCACGATTAAGTATTTAATAAATTTGTCCGCGGCACAATAATTTAAATACGATAGAATTATTAGTTGTATCAGTACGCGCGAAGACACCGCTATGATTCGGTGAGCGCACTGATACAGGTCCGTAGCGAGTGACGGTGTGATGCGGACTGGCGGGGCGCAGCGCGCTCTGGAAACTTCCGCGCATACGATATGCGCCTGCGCAGAGACCAAGTTATCGCAGCCGGTTTGCGCGCGGACAGTCGCGAGGTTAAGTGCAAGCGTTAACAATTATTATATTTGACTTGTTATTTATTCTATAATTATATTAAATGAATTATTAAATAAAATACGTACGTGCAACGTTACATACGGAGCCGAAACGTTGTCGCTCACGGGAAGGCTGAGTACCTACGTAAATTTAAGGTCACTCAGCAAGCTATGGAAAGGGCCATGTTGGGAGTATTTCAGAAGGATCGTATCCGTAATGATGTGATCCGACAGAGAACTAAAATCGTCGACATAGCCCAAAGGATTAGCAAGCTGAAGTGGCAGTGGGCTGGCCATATCTGCCGCAGAACCAACAAGCGCTGAAGCAAGCGTGTTCTCGAGTGGAGACTACGGATCGGCAAACGTAGTGTGGGGCGCCCTCAGACAAGATGGAGTGATGATCTTCGCAAGATGGCTGGCAGAGGTTGGATGCCAGTGGCCGCGGATCGTGCTCGATGGCATGACATGGGAGAGGCCTATGTCGAGCAGTCGACTAATACGGGTTGATGATGATGATGGTGGTGCGTATACACAACGTATTTCTGTCATTTTGCTTTTCTGTCGTTTCGCGTGTGTGTCATTTTGCGAAGTCAGAATATGTCTTTATCGAATTAAAGGCATTTTTTTATGCAGTAGTCAGTTATTACGTCGATTACTTACGTGTTACGAAACTTAAAAACCTATTTTTTAGGTTTACTTAAGTAAAAATATAAAAATCCGTTATATTATAAGGACGCAAAAAAACTCGAAAAACCGCGGTTATTAACCGAGTTCTATTTCGATTAAAACTCGATCGAGTTACTCGGTTAACCGAGTTTCGAGTAACTCGTTTGCAATCCCTACAATAGGGTCTTGTTCAGATATTTTCCGTAAGTGTGTAGATGTAAATGAACATCAGCGGCTATGTTTAGAAAACTTTTTCTCCCCAGGACACGATCTTCGACATCCTCCTGAACAGCCTGTCGATCGAGCCGAGCCTGTCCGAGTGCGAGGCGCGGCCGGCCACGCCCCCCGTGGCCCCGTGGTGCCCCCCCGCGCCCGCGCCGCCCGGCAAGGACCCGGACACGGACTGACGCCGGCGCCGCGCCGGCCCGCGCCGCGAGTACCAACATTGACGGTCGACAGCAACGGTGAGCCGGGATGTTATGAAAATTATTAAAACTAGCGGGGTTGCGAGTTCGTTCGCGGAGGTGAAATAAGCTAAATGTCGCTGCTGCATTATCTACCTGTACGCCAAATTTAGAGCGCCCGCACATTGGGCTACTATAGCTTATCAACTTCGTTGGTGACACTCACATGTGTGCTTTTTGTTATGTGCAGCCGTAACTACTTACACAAGTTACCGCCAACACGAACGGCTGCCTGCGGAGGCTGCCTCCGTCGGTCACCGTTCGTGTTGGCGGTAACTTATGTAAGTAGCAGTGGCGTGGCGTCCATAGAACTCGATTCCCATCGGCTTGCCTAATATTAGGCAGCGCAGCATTTAATTCTAGTGCTCTTAAAGAAAATTGAAGCCAAAGTTGCTCCGGCTTGCCCAAGGATTTCTTCAACGCCACGACACTGGAAAGTAGTTACGGCTCACATAACAAAAAGCACACATGTGAGTGTCACGAACGAAGTTGCCAAGCTATAGTGGCGGCCACTAAACGCGACCACAAGTAGCCCAGAGCGCCTGCACATTGGGCCGTTAGACGCCGCCATAAATAGCTAGCGCGCGCCACTCTCGCAGCTTGTGACCGCCACTAGTGGTCCAATGTCCGGAGGCTCTTAACCTTTTCCACGCCAACGACGCATATATTGGCACCGCAGGCTGGACGCCAACGACGCATATATTCGTAACAGACCACAGAGCGATATAAACCTTCATGCACCAGCATAAAGTTCAATTTCGGTTTTGACACTGTTATGTTATGGCGTCTGATTTGAGATTTTTATGTTTTACGTAGCGGCGAAAAGGTTAATGGACATCGGTCCGGTACTTTTTGCGTGATGCGAAGTGATGTGAAACAAATTGCGGTAGTTCTAATAGCGTTTCAACCGCTCTCACTTTCCTGGTAGAATTATGAAGCATTTCCCCGTAGACTCGGATTACTATCTTAGGCTATTTTGTACAATACCAGTACCTGTAGAAAATAATAGAAAATGGTAATCCGAGCCTACAGGAAAACAGTCAAAAATTCTACCCATTGCCCATTGATGCCCGCCACCATATAGGGGCTTTTGTCTTTTCTCAATTAAAATAGGTATTCACGTAGGTAGTCTAATCTTGAACAAGGTACATAAATGACCATAGCGTTAAAGTCTCTGCTATGCTATGAGATCTATAACTATTGAATATCTCAAACGTCCACATATACACTTAATCTTACGGATCGGTAACACGTAGGTTCGTAGTTTACAGGGTTCTGTAGTATTCATTGTTTCTGTAGTGAAGCTTCTTTCGTTGGAAGCTTTCATATACAGACGTCGGTGTTGTGATTGTTTTGATGTAATTGCTCAAATTATTCGTATACTTTCCAATGAGGGCTATCAGAATAGTTTGCCGCCTAGGGTGGCAAAGAAATTAATGGTACATTTTTAGTAAAAAAACAACTTTTATCCCAACAGATAATATTGAAAGGTAAATTTCATAAATATTATAGAAATCCCTCCAAATAAGGATAGCTGGTGAATTTAAAATCGCTAGACCTCATTGAGTTTTTAAATTAAAATTAGCGGATTCTTTCAGAGTTTAAAATTATTCCTGCATTTCTACAAGCATTTTCTAAGTAAAGTTGATTTCCTCCAACGGTTTTGAAGTTTAAAGTGACTAATGTCTATGGTAACGTTCGTCGCCTCGTGTGACGTGCTGCATACCATTTCTTACTTTGCTTTTGGCTCGTAATGCAAAAAATGTAGGCGAGTCCAAAACCGGTCTCGGTACATACTCAGTAGGATACTGAATGAGGGGATGCCTCGTATTCATCGTCATTAAACAATGACAAGTGATTCACGGTATTATAGCGTATTTTTTATGAGTTTACTCGGCGGATGGAAGATTGCGCGATGTATGAGAAAAATATATATTTTGTTATGGGCATTTGTTGGAAGACTCAAAATTGTGAACGATCTCTCGATATTCTAATGAAATGGTATTTAAGTATGATTCTGATAGTAAAGTTGTCTGTATATTTTTTATTATTGCGTTAACTTTTAGTTATATTCGTTTGATATACATTCAATGGGTAGTTAGACAAATGATATTATAATTGTAACTTTAATGCTTAAATCCCAAATATTTGTTTGGGACCTTCGCAAGTTTTTAAGTGAATAGGTATAATCTCAAGATCGTGTGGAGCAGAGTTGACATAGCACATCTACTTAATGTTATTAGCTTATGCGATATCTCCTAACAAATTTTAACCTTACTGTATGGGTATAAACACGGTATAAAATTGACGACATTGATAAGGGCTTTTCGAAAGTCCCAGTAATAAGAATATGTAATTAAAACATCAAACTGTTTTGGTTGATGATATATGAAATTTTCTGAAGGACTTTTACTAGCCTAAGTCTATATTATGAAGCTCAATTTGTCCATTAGCCCAAGACTTCAACAATTGCTCATTTATATTGAGCAAGTTGTTATACAAGAAAGATCATTTTCTCCAAAACGTTGCTCGTTAGTTGGGTCACGCAGACTTTGTAGTATGAGTTAAGCGTTTGCGTTTTTTCTGTGCACATTACCAAGTAAACGGCTTCAAAAGACTAATTTTCTTGTTGGACCTTTATAGGCGCGTAATATTATTCTACTACTACTAAACCTTTATGATAAAAATATTGTGATATGTACTCGGGCCGTATATTATTGTATTGTCCGCAGGAAATACGGTTTATTTGAAATCTGTACACCTACTTAACAGTAATTAAGGGATGTCTTGGAGGTGTGATCTGGATTACGTGTCCGTCAAGATAGCGTACACCGTAAAGATATTCAGAATCTGATGCAGCCAATAAATAGTACCCAAATAGTACCGACGAAATACCTAGGTGAAAAAAATAGTACCCTTAAACTTTTCGAAATATAAGGCCTGTTCACGGTGTACGCTACCGGCGTCAAGCTGGCGTACACCGTTTGTATCTCTGGAACGGCTTTGTTTTTGGAAACGCTTTATATCTCAAAAAATAGTACCCAAATAGTACCCTAGGGCCCTAAAATTTTATTTCTCTAGCTATCGTAGAAGCCGAGATATTCCATAACTTAACGGTGTACAAAATTTCACACCGTCAAGCTGGCGTACCCGGGAATTACTTATAGAAAGAGCTCACTATATCTCGGCTTCTACGATAGCTAGAGAAATAAAATTTTAGGGCCCTAGGGTACTATTTGGGTACTATTTTTTGAGATATAAAGCGTTTCCAAAAACAAAGCCGTTCCAGAGATACAAACGGTGTACGCCAGCTTGACGCCGGTAGCGTACACCGTGAACAGGCCTTATATTTCGAAAAGTTTAAGGGTAATATTTTTTTCACCTAGGTATTTCGTCGGTACTATTTGGGTACTATTTATTGGCTGCATCAGATTCTGAATATCTTTACGGTGTACGCTATCTTGACGGACACTGGATTACTGCCAGTTTGTAATTCAGGGTTTTTGAGCTGTAGAGTTAATAGGAGATAAATGTATTGCTGCTTCGTGTCCGTTTAAAGACCTATTTTCTAAAAGGTCCTTGGTTTTGTCAAGTTACCTGGGAATAGATGAACCAAGATATTTTCAAAACTTGTTCTTGCATTTAGCAAAATCTAGTGCTCCAAAGAAATCTATAGTACGCAAAATGATTTAAAGGAATAAAAAACTTGACAAAATTGACGGCCATTGCAGTTAGATTCGGATTAGTAGTCAATATTCAATAGATAGTTAATGTTAGTTTAGTTAAACGATTCGACTGAAGTTCAAACGCGTGTGATCCTTAAGGTTATGTAGGGTTGAGTATGGCTTCGTGTAAACGTGTTTTTACAATGTCGCGAAGTAAAGACTGCAATGTCATTTATAAAATTACAATTTTGTTGAAATATCGATTCTAATGTATTTCTTTAGAATGTTTTGCATCTAAAAGTTGAGCCTTATTTAAACACTAGGTATTTAATAATTTAAGAAATTTCAGAGGAGGGTCAGAATTATAACAAAAACTATATTTGTTTTATAATTTCTATACTTTGACAGTACGGACATTGACATTGAAATACTTTATTTTTGGGCCCCCTTGTGTGGAGCCCTTCAAAATAACCTATTTTCGCATGAATGACCCACAGCAGGACTGTATAAATATATGCTATTTATTTCGCTAGGTTATGGAAAACTATTGTATGGACCTGAAGAGATACTTGTCTTATCCGAATTAGGTTCAACTTTTTGATACAAATCGGTCTCTTTACTTTCATGCGTATTAGCTCAGTTTTTCATGGAAATCTATTTTAGAATAGTATTAACCAAATTATTTTCGTGACTCAACACGTCTGTTGTTTCATATTTATGATGAATTACGGAAGTATTTAGTGCAGAGGAATCGACTATCGAATTTCTTTTCATGGAAATAGATATCTGTACAAATACAGCCATCGCTCACGGTAGCTCACCGAACCGGGAGGGGAATGGTGATAGTCATCATATTTATAAGAGAATCGTCATCTATCGTATCCATCCCCGAGTCGCCCAGGTACCATGTGCGATGTAGAAGTGAAGTGGTGAGGTGTGATTTCAGGCAAAACGTACCACTTTCCCGCTTTAGGATTTTTAGGACCTCATTGACAGCTACCTACCTGTGGTACCTTTTGCCCGAAAACGCCTCAATGAAGCTGCCGTCTGGACTTGGTTAGCTTCGGCAACTAATCAAATTCCCTAACTTTTGTACTTTTTAATTGACTGTACCCAGTGGGTATTTCAAAGCTTAACGAATGAAAAATTTAGCTAATGCACTTTTAATATTATATGAAATTAGATTGTACAATTTGTTTTGTATGGTCTATAAATGTTAACAAATGTGGTATTATTTGTTGCGGCCAGGACTGGTGTAAACATTTGTGAGTGTACGCAGTGGATTGCTTAATAAAATAATAATAACTCATGTATGGCTTTGATTTCATTTAGGATAATATTCCTTACCACTAATTACGTGTTGAATGAGTTAACTTTGTTGTATTATTTCTTATCTGCCGTGGATTTAACGGTCCGGCAACTATGTGTACGAGTATCTTACTTTAGCATCCGAATTATGAGAAAGATAGCAAGCCTTGCCGGCTACAAAATATGAATTGCAGAAAAATATTGCCCGTTTAGACCCGCCGTGAGCAGGGGATTTAACTCGCAACTACGTGCGTGCGTTTCCATAGAAGCTTACGCTAATAATTATATTAGTATAAATTGCACTTTAAATTCATTTTTGCTTGCAAGGGCTGGCCAAAAATATACGAGGTTCGGCTCTAGTCCGGCGGCGGGTAATCTATTGCGGAATCTATTGGAACCAATTTCTTCCGCTGGCAACAATTTCATGAGTCAATGTCACGACAATGTTCATACAGAATTATGACCCTAAATGGAATCTAGAGTTTGTAACATTTGTGTTGCCATATAAATCTCGAAAAGGTCACCCTCATGACAAGCATAATGGTCAAGCTTTAGTACCTATCCTTATTTGAGGATACCTTGGAGTTTCTGGTTACGTTGTCATTCCTGTTTTTGTATGAGACCACTATGACTCATTTGGTTATAGTTAGAGATATACAGGTAGATTCTGAGGGTATTAGAAAGGAAA
The DNA here is from genome assembly GCA_947034925.1 of Eudemis profundana. NCBI lineage: Eukaryota > Metazoa > Arthropoda > Insecta > Lepidoptera > Tortricidae > Eudemis > Eudemis profundana. The sequence continues at coordinate 3,960,286 of OX344802.1, read as the reverse complement.
CATAGTTTTATATTGATTCAGTATTTTATTCCATTGCTCCAAAATATACACAATGACAATGAACATTGTAACATGGGTTGAACCACGATTGCAAAATGTCTTACGGTATTTATTTGAATTTTATAGCTGATTACACGAAGGACATGAATTAGATTACTTGAATACAATTTTCTTGCAAGCAGACACTCGAGCGAGACATGTCTTTTATATGTACCTAACGAGCAGGCGGGACTGTCGGGCGGATCCGGTCCGGCCCGATCCGGTCTGGTCCGATCCGGTCCGGTCCGCGCCGGCACGCCCCTGCCGCCATCTACCGTCTACTTACAATATGATGCAGTTACAATTAGTAAATTCACTGTTCCTACATTAAAAGATATATTTACAAATAAAACTTTAAAGGAACGCTTTGCAAACATTCAACAAACTTGAGATCGCCTTAACGTAAAGATGGTATAAAATTTTCAAAATAGTCAATGAACGAAAGTCTAAAACATCATTTTGCCGACGTAGTATTTACAAATATAGTTACAATTTAAAAAAGAAATTGTGCCAAATCACGTTTTACAGCTTTCGCAAATAAATAACAATTGAATTTAGCCTAAAATACTTCTCTTTGATAAACAAAACAATAAAAAATAATTGCATTCAACAAAGCTACGATAACAAATTTAATATAAATTAATCATAAAAAGAAATGTACAATTTATACAAAGCTAGAGAATCACTTTTATTATTATCACTGTAGGAGTGTTACGTCGGTTAGTCGATGCGGGCCGGCGCGCGCGCCGGGATCTAACGCAGGGTAAGTATGTATGCGTCCACTATTTACAATACAAGTCGCACTTTGTATATTTAAAATTAAGTCAAAGTTTATACAATTTCTAACTTCCAATATTCATCTAAAATATTCGTTTAGGTACATCATTTTGTTACAAAGGAGACGAGTCTACAAGGTAACTATCCATAAAAGATCTATTATTATAATTGAGAGTTGTGCATAAAAGTCGAATCCGCTAAAACTATTGCAAAGGCAAATAGGTGATGTATGCTTTTATTTATTTTTATAATTCCTTTCAATAATCGCTATCAATAAAACTCAACGAGTACCTATTACTTATTTAGTTCTTACCGATAATCCTTAAAGTTACATGGTGTTATAGTAGTCTGGTCACATGATCTCCCGATAGGGACATAATCTTACATCTAACGTGCGCCAAAGCGCACTATCTACTTAACATTCATTGTATGTATGTACTATCTACTACTAGCACTAATATTAGTTGTATTATGCTCGTTTGCACTATCAAGACGTCCGCAAAGTAATGCCCCACACGACTCCGTAGTCTTGCACTTAGGGAGTCGGACTACCAAGTGTTCTGTGGAACGTAGCGACCGTACAGGACACAGTGCGTTTATTGCCTCGATGTGGTGAGTAACTCAGTAGTTCGTTGATACATAATCCTTCCATTCCTTTCAGAGTCGCAACTTCACTCTAATATGCTCCTCGCATTCTCAATATTGACGATTTCATTATCATTCTTTGGCATTATTTAGTGAGCTTAATTTTTCTATTGGGGCAGTGGCACGGTTGGGGTCGCACCATAATTTTATAATCTAGAATTGATCGGGGTAGCGGATATAGCTTCACCCCAGTAGGCCAAGAGTGGCACTGCCCCAACGCCCGCCGTTCGCAGCCGCCCTCGCCGACGCGGGACCGTGGTCCTCGCTCGAGGGCCGGCTGCGTTGCGGCATTCGCCTTCGCTTGTTAACAATTTGATTTCGATCTTCTTAAACATTTTTCCTATTCAAGTACCTAAATTGTATTGCACTGTGCGATTATAATTTTTCAATATGTTGTCCTATGTTTCATATACAATTAACTTATGTCTTTGTTAAAACTTTCATTTAAGTTCCAATATTTTTATTATTTATTTCATGTATGATTTTCAGATATATACCGTGTAAATGACTTTTGAGTATTAACTTTTTTCATACTATATAATATATTTAGATATTTTGTGACCTAATCTATTCAGTCAATTGAGTCGAATCAAAATAATAGCCTCTCTCGATGCGAAAGTTCCTGTTAGTGGAATATATAAATACGAAGGTAGGTACTGCACGTAATCAGATTTTAAAACATATATTTTCATGATTTCCGGTACCCAAATTTTGATTCACCCACTTCATTAGAAAAAAAAACTACTTATGTATAAAAAAAAACAGCACCACCCAAACAATAGGCACCCACAGTAGAGTCCAGTTAGGGAAGAAGAGTATGTACTTCGAGTCTATTCATCATGCGATATTTAGGTTCGTAGACGCCTAAATATCTAGAAATAGCTTAACATTCTCACGGGGGCTCGTCCCCCATCGCTCACTCCGCGAAAGCGACGAACGGGGTCGCGCTCCGGTCCGTCTCTACCGAACAACGTCACGTGCACTTTAATCCGAAAAAATCGACCGGCGAAAATCCGCACCTTCGCGCTTCGGATCGACGAGATACGTCACGCTCACCTCGATGAAGCGGACGGTCGTCCTCTACAAGGAGTGCGCCTCGTGTCAGACGTGGCTCTCGAGCGGCGGGCGCGGCGGCGGCACGAGCGGCGCGGGCCACGCGCGGCTGAGGTCGGGCGAGGACGTGCGCGTGTGGCGCGCGCTCCAGCCGTCCTTGTCGAAGTCCTTGGTGCCGCCGACCGTATGGCGGCGCTTGATGCCGCGCTCCGGCATGCCGTTCTTGCGCTTGAGCTTGGTGGAGCGCCACGCGCCCTCGCGGCGCCGCACCACGTTCCACTCGCCCTTCTCGAGCTTGCTGAGCCGCTCGCCCTTGTTGAGCGACTCGGAGCGCTGCAGCCGCGCCTCGACGCGGCAGTTGAGGCTCTCCGAGCGCAGCACGCGCGCCTCGCTCCGCTCCGGGTCCCTGTTGAGCGACTCGGAGCGCTTCAGCTTGGAGCAGTCGACGTCCTTCTCGCCGTTCTCGAGCGCGGCGCTGTTGCGCTTGACGCACTCCGGGTTGGAGAGGCGCAGGCCGCCCTTGTAGTTGGCGGGGTAGAGGACGCGGTCGATCGTCTTGTCGTTGTCGGGCATCGTCTCGGAGACCTGCGAGCGGGTGTCGACGTCCTTCTCGTCCTCGGTGCTGCGGGCCTCGTCGCTGTTCTTGGGCGCGCCGCAGTTCTCCTTCTCGGAGTCGTCGTCGTCGCGCGGGTCGCAGGGGCGGGGGCGGGGCCAGCGCGCGTCCGGCTCGTCGTTGCTGCTGGAGCTGGAGTGGCGATGGTCGCGCGCGAGCCAGGCGGCCTTGAGCTCGTGGGCGCGCGCGGCGGGCGAGACGCGGTCGTCGCGCTCGCTGGCGGCGCTGCCCTCGGACGGGGAGCCGGCGGAGCTCTTGCCCTCGGTCTCGAGCTCGTCGGGCTCGGGCTCGTCGGCGTACGGGATGCTGCCGTCGTCGAGCGGCGACGAGTTGTTCAGCGTGCGCAGTTTCTGGTCGAACGTGCTCGTCAGGGAGGACACCAGATCTCCGGTTCCTACGACAAATCGTGAACGGACGTTAGTCGCCTCGAATAGGTTAGTTATGTAGATTTAGTACGGTGAAGGTATATTTAGACGGGTCCGTCTAGAGCTACCTTCGGACACGAATACTGAAGCGTGTTAAGGTTGCGCGTTAGAGCGTGACAATGGAGTGAGATGATCGTCGAGGCATGGACATGAATGACGGCCGAACGCGGCGGATGCGCGAGCATGAAGCCGTGCTGTCAGCAGCCGTCGGTTCGAAGCGTTAGTTTTGATCGGAGCCGCTATTCGTCCGCACGTTCCGCCAATTAACTTGGCAAAACAACCTCACTCATCTTCTTCTAGAAGTTACTCAAAATCTCAACTAACAGTCGATGTTTTCCCAAGTTAATTGGCGGAGATGCGAACAAATCGTCCATGTTAACGGAGCCGAATGCGTACACGCAGCACGCACACACTTGCAACACGCACGCTCACATTCCTATACCTTTTAGTGTGGACAAAAGAAAGGGATTGCTGTGTCTACTCTCTGACGTCAGTACTGCACACCTAGTGGGGCAAATAGTAGATAGCTTTTATTAGCTAGGCGGTACACAGGAAACATGGGGTATATTTAAGACAGGTGGCACAAGTTTAATGTGAAGGAGCTACGAGATAGATAAAAATGTTTTTATTTTTTATTTTATGCCACACCTGGCCATAAAGTGGCTTTTTTTGGCGCCGCTGCGCGTACAGAAAAAGCCGCTTTCTGGCCAAGTGTAGACATAAAATTATCTACAAAACACGGGAGGTAATAAAGAAACCCCTCGATCGCATATTTACTTTCCTCGCTTGCATCTCGGGGCGCAAACATCTGCGATCTCGGCCTTTCTTTATTTTACCACCCTAGTTGTGTAATGTACTATTATTCTCACAGTATATTTACGAAAAAAGGACCGGAAGCTTTTGGCCAGTATCGTGCTACTGTGCGTGCACCTCAAAGGCTACTTTCAAAAATGTTTATGACTTTTGCTTTTGCCTCATCAAAAGTGTTTTCGGCAGATATATCACAAGTTTTCTTCAAAATGAAAGACCTAATGAAAAGTAAACTTGTTTCCTATATAGATATCAATATATTTCGAACTCACCATCAATGGAGAAGCTTTGTAGCGTGTGTGTATGCCGCGAGAGCTCTTGGCGACCGCGGCCCAACACTGATATGGACTCCATCTCAACTCTGAAATAACATAGCATTTTAATATATTATTTATAGCAGGAACATATTTAAGCATAGGCAGACGAGCTATGTAAGCAGGAATAAGTAATATGGGGTGGGTTTGCTTATTTCTGCCAACCCACGTGGCGATTACTATAAAACCCCTTACTTATAATAACTTTTTCTGGATATGCTCGCGTTTAGTAGGTATATGATAGTATGCATTGCATTAGTGCAGGGGTCTCCAAACTTTTGTAACTAAAGGGCCACACTGCCCCTTTGAAAATGTTGCGCGGGCCACACGACATAGTCGAACGTGGACAACATAGTCACATAAGTATAGTCTTTGCTCGGCCGCTGGCGTCCTTTCATTGGAGAGCGAGCTCTCGCGGGCCAGACCATGGATTCTCCCACTTTCTTTCAGCGGGCCGAATTTGGTCCGCGGGCCGTAGTTTGGAGACCCCTGCATTAGTGGATAATTAGATACTTTTAGGCCAAAAAACGCATCTGCAACCTTTTTGGCTTAGATTACTTCTTTCCTCTTTCCTAGTGCTTTCCCCCCGTTTCTTTCATTGTATCTACGCTTTGACTCCCAAATTTGGCAGGTCAGGTTATTCTTTTAAAACTACTGGTACTCAGAAGCGTCGGTACTAACTTGTTGGCTCCCTGGTTGAATCTATGCGGCAGGCCGTCGTAATCTGCCAGTGTGGTGGTGAGGTGCGCGGGCGGCGACGTGAGCGGCGAGTGCGGAGGCGACGCGCCGGGAGACGCCTCCAGCCTCTTATCAGGCTCCGCCCACTTTTTACTGTCTGTTGGCTTCGAGCGTGGCTTGCGCTGGATCTTGCGGTTCGCCGCCGATATGATCGAGGATACGATGTCGCGGGTCGACACGTCTTTGCCTAAAAAAGAGTAGGTTGTTGTAGAGGCTAGGGAGAGGGAGAGGGACTTTAGTCCGTCTTTTACTGTTAAAACTTCTTATAATATGATAGTAACATACCTATGTTTTTCCTGATACAGGTATTGCATACTTAATAGGAAGTCCCTACCCTAACCTCTAAATGTGAAACTGTATTATGTAAATAAAACATTTTTCATTTTCATTTTTTTTTCATTTTTTCATTTATGTACATGGATTATTTAGTTAATCGCAAAACAATTCGCAGACTCGAGCTTCCTATTTCGAACATCAATCGTGTATGTATGTATGTAATAATTTGTGTCTTCATCACTAGTTCGTCGTAAGATGTTAATTAATGGCCAGGATTTTTTGCCAACAAGAAGACGATACACGAAGGACTGAGGTGACACTTAAAAGCAAAGAATCTGCGGATCTTTTTGATTCATAAGATTTTAACTAAGAACTTTACGGCAAAGTTTCTGATGCTGAAAAGTTTAAAATGGCAATGCTGACAGAAGTAAAAATGACAGATAATGTCATCGCAAACTAAACGCGACATCTGGCTGATATTTTTACATTAAAATTAATTGAGAATAATTAACCAGTGAAAGATTTGTGCGGATGTTTGGTGAGAAGTGGTTCATTGGCTGAAAGCCATGTTGTAGGTACCTTCGATCTTCTTGACGTTGTGAATGAGGAGGTCGCGGGAGGGCGCGGGCGCCGGAGACATCTCGTCTGCCGTCGCCGGGGGCTCCACTGGGGGCTCGCCTTCCTCTTCTTCGAAATACCAGTCATACTGCAAAAAATAGAACAGATTTAGTAAACCGAACTGTAATAATATCCTTCAGACCAGTTGTCATCTTAAGAAGTTAGAATCAATTATTCATTTTTTGTGGCTCCTTGAGTAGTCAGCGGGTTTCAACAGACCAGGTTTACCCGAAGTATCAGAGAGAGAAATTTGTATTTTGTGCCATTCATAGTAATAAATAAATAATGTCAATGGAATAATGGAGATTGTTCTCTGAATAAATCAGCAGGCTTAATGACCTGATGCAATATGCTATTTCAAATGATTGATAAAATTATTGTCTTCAGAATATTTATAAAGATAGGCAAGCTGTCGTGCCATATAAGGTGTCTTGCCGTTTCTACTTATAATAGGCGAGTAATTCTGTACAAATATTAGTATAAATGTAAAAATACACGGGACTCACGTGAGATAGGAAAGACTCGATGATGCGGCATTGACTGGACATGTCGTTGACCATCGCGAGCATGTCGTCGCTGGCCCCCCGCACCAACGTTGGCCCAAACACGATCGCCAAGTTCCGCGCCTCCATCTTGTTGTGTGATGAGTGCGCGACCACTTTGCGCAAATGTTGGATCAGGTACTTTAGTGTCTCGTAGTGTGGTTCTGGCAGTGCTAGGACCAAGCGACGGAGCTCGCGGGCTCTCTCCGGCGAACGGTCGGCCGCTGGAAATGGAATAAAAAACTTAAACTTCTAAAAAATTCGAAATTACTGTAATGTTAGTGTAGGTAAACTAAACACTCGTCAAGTGATGTCTCGGTTCGGGATGCGCCATTCATCACCGCTTGCGGTACTAACAATAACTCGCTACGGCCGAGATGAAAAGCCGAGGCTCATTGCCAACAATTTGCTAAAATTAATGAGCGTTTGGATTTGAACTGTTTCATTAGGTTTTCGACGAACTTGAGTGGTTTGCACATATAGTATAATTTGTTATCTACCACACCAGCATCAAATAAGTCGGGTACGATATATGACAGGAAATTCTTTAGAAGTCGTTTGCATTTTTTATTGAAAGAAGGTATCTTAATTAAGCTAACATTGTAATTATGCTTGGCAAACAGTGAATTTTCTTTCAGAAACATTAATTTAGGTACTTGGAGCACAGGTGATGCAAGGTTCTTTAGATAAATTCCTTACAAACGAATGTGTATCGTTTCTTATAAATGTATCATCTGAATAGTCTTACCGATAAAAGCGGGATACATGTCGGAGGTGAGCAGCGGGTCGGGCAGCCGGCGCAGGTACGCCTTGAGCAGGCTGGAGGCCACGTGCACGTCCGCCCAGCGCGCGTCGCCTTCCGGTGGCGGCTCGCCGCGGTCCAGCGCGGCCGCCAGGGCTGCTACCCCGGCCGCGTTGCCCGGAACGCGGTATACGCCGACTGTGCGGAGCCCGAATGCCTGAGGACAGAATATGTTTTAAGTCAACACGAAAATTAATGAAGTAAAAGGTACTAATTGCCGCTTGTTTGGTAACGAAGTGTTGACATTTGGATTATCATAATCTTGTATTTTGGACCGGAATTTAATTAATGTACTATTATACAATTATAAGATTCGTTTTAGTAAAAGTTCATGATTGAAAAAGGGATCGCAAGATTGGGAACAAAGTATTACGGCGATAAGCTGAATAAAACCGTTTAAAAAAGGATTTGTAGAAATGTGCGATATCAAACAGCGTTAAGTAAGTTGCGTGCTACATGCGGACACCAGCGTTAATTTAACGCTTGTGTAAACGATTCTGTTGACAGGCTATCAAAGTGAAACGTAGAGTTGGTGTTAACACAACTTAAGTTTAGCCAATCGTATCGAACTTCATACTAATCGCGATAATTTTTAGACAATGAGATTGCCAGAAAATTACACCTATGTAATCTGGAGGACAGAAATGGTGAAGACCGTAAGATTCCCGTGTCTGTCAGGCTTATTGCTGTCCAGAAGGGCTAGCAAAATTAGTCGTCACTTCGCTTATCGAGTGTGCACTCACGGGGATAAATAGCACTGGTCGCACGATGGGTGCATTTGTGTAAAGGATCCGGTAAAACACAAGTAGTCTCTGCGTCGGAAGCTGAGCATTATCTAGTTACCTCAACAGCGTGCGCGGGCAGCGTGACCGCCCGCGGCACCATGGGGTGGTCGGGGTCGGCGGGGCAGCGCTCGAGCGGCGCGCCGAGCCAGCCCGACGCGGGCGCCGGCACCGCCGCCGCGCCGCCGCCGTGCATGCGCCGCAGCTGCTTCGCCATGCGTCCCTTCCACGTCTTGTTCTTTGGCGACGAGGGGAGGGTGGGGGTTGGTGGGCCTGTCGAATTACGTTAGTTGTTACTGGTGCAAAGATGAAATGAAGAAACTTTTTGACCTAAGTTCTAAAAAAAAGGTCAAAAAGTTTAAGCCCTATGGCTTGAAGCGATATTCCGCTGCAATGGCGGGTTGATCGACCCTAGCCAGTAGATTCGATACTTGAAAATAAGTGCCTATATGAATAATCCAACAATCAGGAGACTTATTTTGGGTTTCGATCCAAATTGTCATTAGTAGATACGTAGAAGTGAAATAATACGTCATACAAATAAAAGAGATACATTTCGATCGAATCAAGAAATTTAATCATTTGGTCAATCTACAGATGAGTGGTAGTTTAGATGAGTCTTAGATGTTGGCATATAGACATTTAGGGCTGGCAATGAGTTTACACACTATTAGAGGACCCGAGCCCACTCAGTAATTCCTGTGGGTTTCAGTGAACTGGGCTCGATCTTTTGGGTTGGGTTATACTTTCGCCTATGTATATTGAAATCCAGTTGTGGACAGACAGAGCATGGGTGTAAGTACCCAGCATTTTTTATGGGATGGGGGCAGAAGTAAATAAATGAAGTACATGGTAGGAAATTAAAAATGCTTTTCTCAAAAAAATGTTAGCTTCCGATTAGAGAGCAGGGTGGGGCAAATGCCTCACCGTTGGTACACCCATGGTACAGAGGGCATTGTGTAGACTCACCAGTGGGCGACCTGTTGCGGCCGATCTTCTTGCTGCGCTGCGGGGGCAGCGGCGAGGGGCAGTCGGCCTGCGCGGGCGCGGGCTCCGCGGGCGGGGGCTCCGCCGAGTGCCGTCGGAGCGCCGCCAGCCAGCGTTGTGCGTCTTCTGGCCCTTCCGCCTGTCACAAATTTAAGTTACGTGAGTTTACAGGAATACTCTTGACATTCATAGGTGCATTTTAATATGCCAAAATTGAAGAACTTTGACTTTGAATAGGACTTTTATGCCATAAGTGGCAAAGGCGTGAGCCGTCTGATATGAAGGTTATAGTCGTTCGAACAAAATACGCAATAGCAGCGCATGTCTGGGAAGCCTTTGAAACGATGCGAAATAACTATTGAGAGTTCATCGTTTTATCAGTCGTAGTACTGATACGACATTTATTTTCATTAATTTTTCTTTGAATAAACTTCTTTAAGGAACAATCTGAGATACGTCAACTTAAGAATGGAATCAATATTCAAGATTTTACGTCATATGCCGATGCTAGGACAACTAGGTATCAATGGCATTGGTGCCTATAGAACCTGATTTACAACTGGTTTGCCTGTTTGGAAGTATTCAAGCGTCTTATTCTCAGTAATCCTGCATGGGCAACAAGGACAAATATTTCAAGTTTTACTCCGGCTTGACCTCGTAAAAGAATGACTAGATAAACAATTAGAGACCAGCGCCAAAAGAAAAGAATCAGACATGTAAAAGAGCCCTTGAGGCCTACTTACAGAAATAAATGAGTTTGAGTTTGGTTTACATGTTACATTTAAGCATCGTAGAGGAAGATTACCTGTAACAGCAGTTCAGCGCCGGCGGCAGTAGTGACCCTAACGACATGTTTCCGCTTGGTGTAGTCGTCGGCCAGCGCGGCCAGTGAGTAGCGCATGTCGAGTGTGTCCCTCGAGCTCTCTGCGCCTGTCGTCGAGCCGCTCACTGCACCGGGACTCTGCAACAATACGAAATGACCGTTATTATCTGAGTTCTTGCCAGGGGTAAGGACAAAGCAGCTCTGCGCCCAAGTCATAAGTATATATCATGGACTTTCTTTCATCGGATGCTAGTTAGTAGTCGCACCACCCTAAAATGCCTGCTGAAAATTGGCCTAGAACCGGTCAAACCATCAGCCCTTCTAATTTATTAGTTTCTGAATTGAGATTTCACGGTTGATTTTGTCGCGTCTCACGATGTTATTGACAGTAAACGGAGATAACCTAATAAAATAAAGTAATTTGAAGTTATCTTTTGACAGTATTGGTATTTGTTCCACACCACATCACATTTCAAATGCATAGATCATTTTCCGGTTAGGGTAGTTCTTGCGCTGATCCGGGTCGATACCTAAACCATATTAGAAAATGGGATACATTAATTTCTAAACTACACAATAATTAACTTGCACCTTGTAAATCACAAAACCACTGCGCAAACGCTTGATAGCCGAGCTATTACTTTATGATTATGACCGATCGATTAAAAATAATGCTTTTAGAAATTACACCTGTAAACAAGTCAGCGGCGAATCTAGTCACGTACTCACGGATCTAATATGAAAACACTCCACTTTCACCCCTAATTACGGGTATTGCGCGATGAATAGACGTGAATCAGACAAGTGCCCGAGATGCGGCGTGTTTTCGGCTCCATTATCTTTGTGAAGGCGGCATTAATCAAGCGAGCGAAACGCAGACCCGGTCACCGGCTTCTATTTTACTGTGAATTAACCGAAAATAAAGGCCAAGCGCGAGTGCTCTGCGTCCGTGGTTCCGCACGCCGATAAATCGATTTGAATATCGTTATCCGAGATGGAAAGTGAACAAATGCGACTAATGCACGTTGCAGATAAGATTGTCACAAAATTAATGTGCATTAGAGAGTTAAGAAATTTAATAATTGGTTTTAGATCCGACCGGTGCACTGAGATAAGGTGTAATTGAGGTCTCAATAAACGAATAAAAATGAGTAACAATGTTATCAAGGAATAGACGTGTGCATACTAGTGCATAGGTAATGGGGGTTTCATACCAATTATTTTTAACTTTTTTGACACGATTAATATTTGAATTTTGTAACTTATTATTATATTCGTAGTGCTTATGAATATTACAAGAGTTCAAACTTCTAGTCCACCAGGTTAGGTTAGTCACCGTCAAGAATTGTATTAACAAGAGGCTCTCAGGAACCCTAATAAAGTATGACACGATCAGTGGCGCCTACGCTGAATAACGGATGAATTGATGCTTTGTATAGCTCAGCAAGTAGCTTATTTGTCTATTTGTGCCCGAGGCCGAGGCAGAGTAAGCGCAGGAAATCGAAAGTGCAAATGTCCGAATGCGGTCGCTTCTTCCGCGGCCCGTGGCTCAGCGACGTCGGCCCTGCCCGCTGATACTTATCGGCATAATTACCAGTATATTTCATGTGTCGGATACAAATAGCCCTTTCGTTTTTAGACGGCCTTTAACTCAATAACAATGCTTGAAAACACACGCACTAAATCATTACCGCGAATGAAAACTCAATTATCGGGTTTGTATTTTTTCGAACAGTGAAAGCCTATAAAGATTGACGTCGTCAAAACTAAATCATATGCTCCGTAATGGCTGTTAACCTTTCGTGAGTTGATATGATCATCGAGCATGTCGATCTCATTGTTAACGTGAGAAAAAGTCGCCTTCATCCGACAGCTCCATTAGCTCGGTTGACATTGTCTACCTGTCAAAAGACTTACGATTCGGTAACGACTGGCGATGACGAGCTATGGAACTACTTGTAACAAAAGAGATTTCTATTTTGCAGATTTTTCTAGAAAGTTATACCAACGATCACACTTTGTAAGTTGTAATTAAATTTTGTGTAGCCGCACGACACACTTTTACCGCGCTTGAGACACGAAAACATAAACAAAAAACACGTTTGTTTTTGGTGACAACATTACACGATCGTAACCTATTGAGATGAGTGCAATTAGCAGGTCAGCGGCGCGTCGTCAGAAGTGGGACGGTGACGTAACGGCCAGGCGCGGGCGCGACCGCCGACGCAAGCGCACCTCCGCAGGAAACGCACTAACTGAGAGTAAATTAGCAGGGACTCTTAACGAGCATACATCACTTCACTAGCCCGAATTAGACCTGATGCAAGACCGCTCTCTGACCGCGGTGATTATGTAGAAAGTAAACGAAAGAAATTCGTAACTAGCCAAAGCAATTGACCCGATAGATGGATATCTAGGCAGGAGTGGCGCCTGAAGCGCCGATATGTAATAACATGTTACTTCTAGGTCAATTGCCTATACCTTCCAATGATAGTAATTGTGAGTCGCGCTATAACGCCCTCGTATTACCTACATGGGAGAATTGCACGACTCTTTAATGGTTTAACGATGTCTTTATGTTGCTTTTTAATTGATTTAGCGTCTCGCCGTCGACGCCGGAATCGGATTGAGGTCTGTGTCAAAAACACACTTTATTCGAAGTTTTATTACTTTCTCAGCAGTTAAGCTTTAAGCTTCACTTTCAGAGACTGGAAATAACTGACCTAAGACAATACATTAGTGATAACAGAGACGATATTTGGGATGGCCTAGCATACGATGCAACAGAAAAACAATTTACATGCCAGAAATAAACTTAAATTCAACGCACCTATTATTGAATATAGGGAGGAACATAAACATGTGCCTAAAATTTGTTTAAAGTACTGAGTATTATTTATTCAGTGTTTTTATATTGAAACAAATTCAACTTGTCAGCACACTTGCGACATGTCGGTTGTATTAATTTGTGTTTTAATTACTTTTAAGAAAACCGAGCACATGTCGAATAAAGTGATCACAAGCTCACCAGTAAATCGGTGTACCAGAGCGTCATGACTTGGCTACAGTCCACACGCGTCAGCACGGGAGCGGTCAATACGTCGGGATCTTTATGTCCCCGCCCTGCACACAGTTGCACTCACTGCCACGGCCCATGAGCCGGCACTGCACTGCACATCCAGGAGGTTCACACGAAAATACAACCAATAAACGCGGCCGACGACCGAAACTTCCGAAATATCCGTGATGATTGACACGGATCGATTCGAAAGTGTTCCGTTATGTCTCACTGTAAATCATTCGGCGGCATCGGCAGTTATCACGATTAAAATATCGATGGTAATGGTAATGAAATTGAATTTCCGGAAGCATGAGTGCAGCGTGCGGGCGGGCGGCGCGCGCGCTCGTCGGCAGGACTGTGGCGCGGCCGCGGCGCGCAGAGAAAGTGATCCGGCGCAGACTCCGCGCCGTCTGCCAAATCGCCGTTTTCACAGTTCGGAAATTGATGACTTTTTCCGGACGGTTCGCTCGCCACAATGGTTGCATGTTGCAATTTATGTTCTGTTTACCTACATGCGTTTAAATATTACATTTACACGAACAATTAGCGATTCAACACAATGAAAATGTATTGGATGAAACAGTAGGTTTATAAAGGATACATTGTTAAGAGTAAAATGTTTTGTTCCTTTACATATTTATTTTCGGAACCTTTTAAAAAACCGGTCAAGTGCGAGTTGGACTCGCGCACCGAGGGTTCCGTACAAACTCGTCAGTAGATACGTGGATAATTCAAGATAAACTGTATGGTGGGACAAACTTAACTTTGCTCTTGATAAACTGTTGTCCCCATACATCGATATATGTCACGGTTAGTTTTGTAGGAGCAAATAAGTTTGTCTTACAATTTTTGCAAATTTCTAAAAAACGCTGCAAGTTAAGAAAACAGTTTTATTTTTCCTGTAATATTTAGGATGATATTAATAATCAGTAATTATTACAGATTTTTCTGTTCAGTAACTTTGGAGATAATAGGGGGGAATTGTATTTTTTTTAACGTTTTTTGTCTTAAATCAAAAACTACATGTCTAAGAAAAAAATAGATTTTGGAATCTACACATTAAGCCCTTTCATTTGATATCCCATTTGATATAATAGCTCTACTTTTGATTTTCGACATACCATTTCGGTCCCCTTTAAAAAAAAGTATAAGATTTTTTTCGGTCTAATATTTTTAACACTATTCTAAATTTCAAGTCGATAGCATCAGTAGATCCTGAGATATCTTGCTGTGACAGACGGACAGACAGACAGACAGAGTCGCACCATAAGGGTTCCTTTTTTACCATTTTGGTACGAAACCCTAAAAACAACATTGTCAAGTCGTGCGTATTCTGCCCGAGAATATAAATTTAACAAGTCAGTTTGTTGAAAACCAAAATAACCTTCATCTGTATGTAACTCGTAGTTTTCATTGAGTTCGCTGCTTTGTTGTAATTTACGGGCAGCCGGGAACGACCGTCGCGGTCATAAATTCATCCGCGGCGAACGATACCGATTTGTCATACTTTTCCTCTGCCACCAGTAATTGAGAGTTCAACTTTTTATACTACACGCTTCACTGCAATATAACTTTAAGACAGAGAAATTAGCGGTCAATCGAAACAGCTGAAGGCAAATCGTGCAATTATCAAGCGATCGTTCTGAAGGAATTCGGGAAGAATTTTCCTCTAGCAATTTTAAAATAGTTTTGATGACATTTAGACAAATTGCAGTATATCCCAAGAAAATGTTCGTAAAATTCTGACGATTGTCCAATTTCCTGGCCGTACCTAAAGTTACTATGCGTGACCGTACCATTCCTGTATTTGTTGACGTCACGAAATTCTTCTTGCCAGAGATTCTAAGAAACAATTTATCTCGAATTTCAGAACTGTGAAAAGGTTTTTCATAAGTGAGGGTTCATTGAATTTGTTGATTTTCCTTAAGGTATTCCTGTATAAATAATCATTAGGCCGTTTTCTTTCGTAACACGGCAAGTTCACACTTGCTGAGTCACAGTTCATAGGCACTCTTACACAACAACGTATACAAACAATGTGCTTATGTGTTTGTGTTCAAATCGTACAGAGGTCAAGACGAATGTAACCAAAAGACGAATAACTGTTCAGCAAATGACCTCCTAGAATATCGTAGTTCCAAAAGGTTATAAATTAAGAATTAGTTTAACGAAAATCCTCCGCTGCAAATGTAACTGTTACAGTTTCTTGTAACTCCGTTGAGGACTGATTTACACAGTTGTAAATTGCCTACTAAAGTTGCGAAAATAGGCGGACATTTACAAATTCATAAAACGTCGGAAAACGCGAACCGTGTACCTACTTCCTAATATATTTCGGACGACAGACGAAGATGATTGACGTCGAAGTGAATAGTCCATTAGGTCACCATTACTTGGACATTTTCAACGACGCTTTCATTGAAATAAGTAATTTATTTCCGCAATTTTTGCATTTCTATTTTACGTAATCGTTGCGGCATTTCGGCCTCTGCTTTGGGCTGACATTTTATCTAATTGAAAGCGCTTAGTGCCGAATGAACAATAAAACTTGGCTACGATCGGATGACTCAACGCCGTTTTACGACTGCTGAAGTGGTCTGGAAGGCTTCGCTATAATAATTTTGGTAAATATGAGTCACTTCATTGTGTAATCCTCTAGAAAGCCTGCAGGCTGATAGTTTAAGAGTGCTATATTGCGCGAAAGATCGTCATAGATATCATCGGTAATCGATTTTGTATTACATAAAAAATAGCCTAGCTAGACTGCCGAACTAGACTGCGTTAAGCAATTGCACTGTTGTTTTTTTTTCAGGTACGCGTAAGTGGAACAACGTCCTGTCGACAGCCCAATGTTGCTATGATTCATAGAGCTTCACTGTCGCAATACCAAGTAGGTGGGTAATTAAAGGCGTTGGCATACTCTAACTGTTTAAGAAAACATCGATACTTGGAAAAGCAGGTAAGGCTTAAAAGGAACAGTTTGCGCAAACTGCGTCCGTGTTGTGTCTGCATACAATGTAAAAGTTGTGAGATCGCATCCGGCTCTCGTAGACGAGGATGGTTTGGTGAGTGTTGCAGAAGGCAGAAGCCAGACGTCCCGATATCGGCGTGTTGCGTCAGGTGCGCGCGTCACGATCACATTTGGGTCAGATTGTTAATACAATCATAGTTCATAACCTATTTTTATTTTATAAGAACCGTTATGAGATAACATAACAGCGTTTGCTAAATCAAACGTACTGTAGAGAATATTGATGTTTCCAGCGCTGTTTTAAACATAACATAAACGATTACCTATGCTACAAGAACGGTGATTGCGGGCGATTGCAAGTTCTTAAGTATTTAGAACGGAAATATTGAAAAACCTTTTCGTCAAGCAATTTTAATTAATGTTCACACTTCTGACGCATTAACACATTAGTCAGTCATACGTTTAAACGGTCTGCCCGACTGCCACGTTAGACTACGCCCTGTCGATTGCATAAAATGCATTACTCATAAAACTGAAGACTGTCTGCCAGTTGGCAGTAAAATTCGATTTTGTCAGCGAGCCGTCTAGAACGTAAATCTTTTACTATGCCATACACGCCAAAGCAGGTAATACAATCATACAGTGTTATTAAAACTGTTATCCAAGATGTGTTACGGGCACGCTTATCCATACTTATAGGACTTATCCTATTTGCACGTAATTCAAATATAATTAAGGTTGCCAGAAGCAGATAGAAATATAAAATGTAACTGACTTTTGAGTAGACTTGACTTCAGCCGTAGTATCACAAGGTTAACATGACGATACAGCTCAACGGTAGGTAGGTACTACGACTACACACGGCTATAGCTACGGCTGTACATCTTTCAATATTTTTTAACAATTAACGCGATAATGACCAAGCTTTAATTTCTGACGGTATAGATAACAATTCTTTGATGATATGGTGTTCTTCATCTTTCGATGTTCTTGATAGGTTACCAAGAGTTAGATTCGTTAGACAGAGCGTTTGTTTAGGCGCTCCAACGTCTTTGACGTAGGTATTAACAAAGGCTGAAGATAATCGATCACATTTTTGTTATTGCGCGATACTGAAGAAATTGAGGCCTTCAGTGATAGCCTCATTACGAGTAGGTATATTAGTATTATTTACCTAGTAAAGCGATATCGTTGTGCAACGCGCCGGCTATTAATTACCAGCATGCCCCACTTCGAGCTTTGTGATTTTAAATGCCGAAAATAATTTATTATTACGTTTTCAGAACAAACGTACTGTGTTATCAGGTCATGTCATGGATAAAAATAAACGAAGTGTGTGTAGTTTAGTGTCATTGCATTATGTGTAACAGAAGATACGCTAATACGTCTTAAGAAATGTATACGGCAACGCTACAAATGTCTTATTTTTAAAACTGATTAGCAAGTAACACTTAACCTAAACCTATTGGTACAGTTGCATGAATAAATAGGAGTTCCAGATTATTAGATCGAAAGCACTAATAAAGGGTATTCTTTTTACTAAATCTTATCGTGCATGCGGCACTGAAAAAAATTGACAACTCTAATCCAACCGCTAGAGAGCTCTTACATAGGCTTTATCCTGTCAAATATTGCAAGTGATTAACAATAGTACATTACTACACTACAGAGGCCGGGAAGTAAGGGGTCGCCGGCCAAGTACATATAGATGGCCGAGCGAAAGCGAGGTTACTAGTCTGGCAACCCCATTTCACGCCGAGGTATGTATAGTGCTTTTCTCAAATATGCAATGAAATAAATTAAGAACACTCCAAAAAATCTAACTTTATTTTCTCGAGACACTAAAAGTAAAGTAGACAAAAAATAGAATTACAGCATGAAAAAATTTACCGCGAATATTTAGATGAAATATTTTAAATGTGTATTCTTGCAGTTAAGATTGCAATTTAAAATTATTGGAAATTGTTTATATTGTTATTTGTTATGTTCATGTCAATTTTATATAATAAACTGCAAAATATAGTAAACTTCGTGTATTGTTTTTTAATGGCTGAACGCCGTGATGCTGTGTCACAAATAAATGTGGAAAGAAAATAAAAAAAAAAAAAAACACATTGCAGGCCTAGGCCGCCAATGTTGTATGAAATTACATTAAATGCCAAGTGTCAAGCCGCACCGGAAACGAGGTACTTTGCGGCCTATTATTAGGCACGTATATAATTTAATTGCATGTTTGAGAAAAGAAATGGTTTTGACCATTTATATCGTGTTGTCACTGTTGTATGCGCGCGCGCCGGGTGCGCCGAGGCGTGCGGCGTGCGCCGGCGACCCCGAAACGCATCATTCGCGCTTCACCGGAACCCGATCTCTCGGAAGCGTGCTGTAGCTTTGATGTCTCTATTGATTACATTTGTCCGTTTATATGTGCAGTGTCAGAACTAATCATACGACTGTTTCTTTGCTCGCTATGACAGTTGCTCTAATGCTACGGAAGTAAAAAGTTGAGATAAAATGTTTCAGTTTTTTGCATTAATTAAATATAATTAGTGCGTGAGCAGTAAGGGCCTTATGACACTAGCGTCATGGCTAGTGTCATAATACATAGTGCCGCACATGCGGGCGAGCCCCAAGCGATGTCGCTTCGCAAATGTTTGTATGGAAACTCGCCCGCGGCTCGCTCGCAAATCGCTAGTGTGATAGGCTCTAAGGTTTTATGGGATCACAGCTATGCAACAAATTTGGCAGTAATATTATTGATCGTAAAAAATCTCTGTACCTTGCCTTTTATCTACCTATTTACTTGTACTTACAGTCGCCATCAGATATATCTGAGCTGTCAGTGTACTCATAAATATCTGAACACGGCTCTAATGCTATGAAAATAGAGCCGTGTTCAGATATTTATGAGTACACTGACAGCTCAGATATAATTGATGGCGACTGTACAATAAAAATTTGAATGTGTTTACGTACTTACTAAGATTATGTACTTATATGTATATAAGGGATTACATATTTTTAATTATAAATTATTTCATCTTGGAAGACTCTTTGGGCTTCTTTCACTTACAAATATTTGGTAAGTTAAATAGTAAAAAACTATCTCCATGGAGATATCGCTATTGCTTGTTGAATACTAAGAAAGTACGTTATGCAAAGCTTAATGCAGCGGCATCTTTGAATAATAAAAAAATACTATCACCCATTATTCAACGTCCACATCCTTCTTGAGCTGTTTGTTTCCATCTATCTCCCATTGTAATCCGACACCTCGCATGAATCATGGATCGGCGGCCGAAATAAATATGCAATTAGGTAGAAAGTAAACAATAATTGGCAATGCATCCAGCCCACTCGGCATTCAGGGCTCCTTTCATGCGGAAACGGCTGGAAGCGGCGTGGGCGCGATTGTCTTGCGATTATGTATCTGTGTTGTGTGTGGTTAGGGTTATGGTGTAATATGTATTAGCATGAGGTAGGTTGTAGTCATAACTAAAATATGACACTTAATTGAACGATGGAATCAAAACATATATTTTATTTAATCGTTGGTGTTACGTTACTTGTTCTTCTTTTAAGAGGGATCCCGCAAGCATACATATGCTGAGCCCTGTTCCATATCAGTGTGTCATGTTGTATGATGTTTTTAATTTGTTATTTTTACTGTGGCGTTGAATAGATTTTCTTTTTTCAGCTCTCCAAGTTAAAATGTACGGAACACTTTTTGCTGCCTATCAACAGCGGATCAAAGCTTCGTAGTGTTTATATAAACAAGATTTTATCGGTCTTTAATAAAAACATTCTCGTTTAGGAATCAAATCGAACTTTCAAAGTGAGTTCACGACCTTTCAAGTTCAACTTCTGAATAATTTTGAATGTTTTCTTCCATCTATTGCTGTTTCCTTATTCGCTTCCAGCGACTGTATTTCCTAGGTAGTGCAGGTCATTCACCCCGGCAGCGCAGACGTGCTGCGCTGCGTCCACGCATAGACGTAGACAAGTGATGGTGGGATAAACGATAAAGCATAGACACACCGGTGAATACCGAGCATGGCGAATACCTGAGCGGTGCGCGTACGCTGGCGCGGACGAGATCCTATCAATTGCATTATAACAATTGGGAATTCAATACATAGGTATTCAATACACAATTGGGAATTCAATTCATAGGTATCAATACATATTTAGGTATTGAATTCCTTTAGCTATAGATAAATCAGTAGGTACTATACGTAGAAATTTATTGGAATTACCTTTAGTTAGCGTGTCAAAGTATATTGCATAGAAATCATAAGTTGTCAAGATAAGTTTTAGTTTACCAAAGGGGAAATAGTAAACATAAAAATGAAATTAATAAATAAATTTGGGCGTCAACTTCTAACTAAAAGTATCCGCTGTTTTTTTTAGCTTTTTGCATAGATAAATAACTATACATAGAAAGAATATTTCTTCTTAGACCACAGCTGTCAACTTATAGAAATATCCGCCGAGATTTTTTCCCGGCGTGTAATAAGAAAGAGGTAGCTGCCACTTCCCGGCCGACGCTAACTGTTAACGTCCTGTTACACGCACTTTACAATTACTATGTAATATCTGACAAGTTTTTCATTGAAAACTAACCGTAGATTGATTTGATTTCCAATCGGAGAAATCAAAGTTTCATGTCTAATTAAATTTCCTTAGGTGATACATTTTCACAATCTTTTTTTGCCTTTATATTTTAGGAATCCACCGGTATTAGGCTGCGCTTTGTTAGTCAGTCAGTGCTTAGGGTAAACTGTGTAAGTAGATGCATTTAAGCACTACCAAAGTTTTGAGACTTTAAGCTTTAGGTCTAATTTTGATAAAACAATCTGTATCCATAACTAATCTAACATGTTTACGAAATTAATTCTTCATGTATACTCGAAAATACTGCGGCTACGTTAAGTTGTCAACTGATACAGGATATTTAGATGCAGGTAATATGAGTCTCTACAGAAGTTAATATTATTCAAGCGCATAATTTAATGCGTAACGCTATTTAAGTTTATTACCATTATAAAATGTCCAAATGAGGAAAAACGCAGTTATAGAGAAAATAAATCGCAAGATTGGCCATCGATGAAGAAATCCCAAGAAAAACTGGAACTTACCGTTAACGCTGTTAAATATGTTTATGTTCAAAATTACCATAAATGTAACATTGTCATTGAATCTACACACGCGAGTCCAATATCGAATCAATCAACTAACGGAAGTTTGACCTAAACGACTGAGCTGACATCTATCTAACATTCTGAATTGAACTGAAATAAGCGCATGTCAAAATCCTGGAGATTCTACAAAGGTCGCTTGCTTATCCGACCGCAAATTTCTTTGTCCGATGTTTGTACTAATAATTCATACAACATTTCATACACGCGACGATAAACTAATGTGTGGAACACATACAAATCCGATGCAATTATTTACGCAAAGTTTTTCCACGCATCCGTAATTTAAAACAAATGAACACAAATAGTGCACATAGTAGTGTGCACGCCGCATCGCAGACACTCGGTCTGGCGCATCGGCCATATCGCACGTCCAAACGAAATAGCGATAAGTCATCAAGCGAGCAGCTATTTTAGACTTAATTAGCGAGGGTTTAAGATCTAAAATGCAACTTACCTGATCTGAGACTGAGTCCATTTCATTTCTCTAAGTGCGATATCGTTCGTTTAAACCAAACTCTTCAAACTAAATGAGCACCACTTTAATTAAGCCTTAATGTGACCTGTTTTACGGTTCAAGTTGGAACGGTCTCGTTAATCGACGTGCTCCATACTAGAATTAAAGGGGATCGCGCCATATGGCTGCTGATCATTTTATGGTTCGCCATATTTGCCTACTCTTCCAATTGCTCGAGTGTTTGCGTTTAATTTAATGTACTTCTGCAGATACTTGAAAATTTCTACGAAGCAAAGCAATATTTTGATAGAGTTCCCCAGTAGGATCAACTATTCGGTTATTGGATCTTTATTATGAAAATGAAATGAAGTTTATTTGCTTGAGATATGGTTAACAATTAGGTGGAACAATTTTGTTGGGGTCGTATGTCCACATATCGATTTCCACCGATGTCTTTCAGAAACCCTTATCCACATTACCCTGGAAGATTTACAACGGGTTTAACTCGCGAAAAATGTATACCACGCCATTAGATTTACCCATACTCAATACAATTTCATTCACAGAGTCGCTAATACACGCCTACGCGCTGCCTGCATGAAGTTGCATACTAGTCAACCGTGACTACCGCTATTCCGTTGTACACAATGCAATTAAAGAAAAAGTAACGGAAATTTCACAGCTGTCCGCCAGGATACAAAACATGGTCTAATAGCCTTTAATGGAGCGCATTTTCTTCGGCGCTCACGCCGGCGGCGGCATCCGTTCCAGGAACGCAGGGCCAGGTCTGACAGACGGACAGACGCACAATGTACAATAGACTGACTGACAGGTCGCGGAAGCGCGACATCGACAACCACGGGTGATGAGGCCTGATAAGACTAGCGGATTCATGATTTTGGTTTGGAAGAGCTTGAGCCCACTGAAGGTGATTGTGTTTAAAAACACTCAAAATCCGGAACGGTCTGACCCGGGAAACTGAGGAGCTTTGTTGCTTGGAAATTACTGCAGTTAATTTCCGTTCCGCCGGGCAGTTGTGAGTCTAAAGGGCTCAAGCACAAGCAGGGTTTTGAGTGTTTTTTAGTGTTTACCTTGACAATTTACAATGACAAAAATCTACCTTCAGTGGGCTCAAGCTCTTCCAAATCAAAATCATGAATCCGCTAGCATACATTTCCTTCGACTCCTTGATGTTTATCTATTTAAAATTTAAATACCTAGATAAGAAATAATACCTACGAGAAACGGATAAAGTCGTACGAAATTTCAGTCAATTATTATCTAACCTAGGGCATGTCTTTGCGATTGCCTACACTTGTCTGATGGAGCTCAGAAGCATATAAATGGATAGGGTTGGTTTTGTAATATCTTAAGCGGAGAGATATCTCTAAAAGCAATGAGACAGATTTATTCGGCACCTGAGAAAATCTTAAGAATTAATGTTATCTCATTTCAATTAAAATGAATAACGCTAACGGCTAACGACACCAAGTCCATTACAGTCCCACAATTTGTTGTTCAAATCTAATTTCTAATTCGAGGTATCTGAACCAGTATTAGGTCAATGGCATATACATAATTCTGATCGGGCGTTTTCGAAATAGCTGGATCTGAGTTAAGAAACACTTAGGAGGCGATGCCAAAGAAATCACTAATAAATGTAGTAACGTGAGTGACGTTTGTTTACGACAAGCGGCGCCTGAGTTGTGAAATAGAAAATCGACAAGCCAGTCAGCTGTCCCTAGGAAAACGGCGTAACTGTCAATTTAGCCTAATGACTCTTACTGCGTTATTCTTCCGGACAGGTCAAACTCGTACGCATGTAACGCCACCCGCCGAGGAAAGCTATTGAATTTCGTAACGAACGCAAATATCGTAATGGGAGCCCGATTGACAATCGGATTGGTTTCGGCCAAGCGAGCGAGCAAACAAATTGTGTAGGTGATAAACGCTTAGCAGTTGAAATCTACTTCCTCCATATAAGTCGGAGTTCGTTACGTTTATGTACACATTGTAATGATACTAATAGGAACACCCAATATTAGTTCAAAGAGAGTTAGTTAACATAGTAAAAATTGGATATGGCTTACAATTTTAGTTCCGTTTACTAAAATTAAAAAAAGAAACGAAACGTGAAATGAAAATTGGCCAATAAATACGCATTTAGCTAGTACCACATGTGACTAAGTGATTCTGTTGAATGCTGCATCTTCCTATAATTTCGCGAACCACTAAGAACTCAATAAAAGGTCCGTTGTTTCGCAAATGATGAATCCATGGGTTTGTACGTCGAATCACATTATACCTATCATTAATGCTAGGCGTAATCAAGAAGATCTTTAAGGACATCTGACTGCTGGCGAGCGCAAAAAACCCATTAGTTTCTCCTTATACCTCTCGAGATGCCACCATCTAGCGATTAGCGGATGACTATCGAAACTCGATTAAGTTTTGACTTTAGAAGTTAATAGATTTGGAAGGGAACTGGTCGATAACTATGCTAAAAGCTACGGTGTATCACTCACTCATCCGAGCGTTTTCCCGGTCGCGTCCTCAGCTACTATTTCGGAGCCCGAGCACTTTCCGGATTTTTCTCCTCCACTTCGCATGGTCTTTGGCATCCTTTATTGTGAGACCGTTGGCACACGTAGACCACGGGGCCAGGCGGAGGCGGCATTTGTTCCTTATGTAGTTTTCTGGTTTTCTCAAAACGTGCCCGTACCAACGTAGGCGACTTTCTTCCTTTTTGTCAGCTATGTCACGGACATGAAGGCTGCCGCGGGAAATCCTGATGCGGTCTTTCCGCGACACTCCACTCATCCAGCGCGGCATATTCATTTCCGTGACGCATAGGTGCATGTTAATCCAGATCATGAGCCCGAGTTCCATCCGAGCTTTGTCTATCAACGACCCCAAATTTGTCATGTCACGTTATTATAATAGACCGACTTTTCTCTGACATTTGTATCCCCTGTGATAGGTAAACCAGACGAACGGGGTCATAGTTATTGGTTACGAATTAAGTTACTTCAATGTCCAGGTTTCCTCACGATGTTTTGACTCACCAAACGTTTAGGACTTAGGTGATGCATTTAAGTTAAGAGAGCTTATTTGTACGTTGACTACGTCTGGGTCTTTCTGGGTGGGACCTCTCGATCTCGAGACCCCCAAGTCACTAGGCCACCAGAGCTCTTATTTCAAGATTTTTCTACTTATATCTATAGAATATTATCTTATATCGTTATGTAAAGATTATACCAATTAAGCAACGATCGAGAATAATGCGAGTTCGCATATTAGGAGCGCGTCCATATGCAGACGCGATGCGCATACTCGTCGGACACTAATTGATTTGCGATTCGATACTCGGAAGGCTGCGCCTGCGCAGCCCGATTGAATGTAAACTGTACGAGCATTATGAAACCAATCGCGAGTGTCATGTATCGTGACATAACCCAGGTCACCCGACAAAAAAAGAAAAACGCGTAGGCGAACGTTGGACAAAATAACGAATAAATGTTTGAACGTTATAAAGTACTGGTCGTGTTTCTCAATACGCCACTAAATAAGCAGTTACACCGCTTGGCATTTAGAGCACTCTTGATCAGATAAACAAAATCAATATGTACACGGGCTAAACGAGAGCAGTTTAACCGCTGTCATGGTAACTTGCAGTTTTCGATCTCAAATACAAATATTTCAAAATCGGTTACGCAAGTTTATGAACAATATCGTGCAAACTTTTCGTGTACCGCCGATGTTCCATTAATCGACTCTGATATCCTAAAAGCTATCAAACTATAAAGCGAATACATTACGGCATCGGCTTACTATCGTTGCGCGTTGATGAAAAATAGCCAACTGAGGTGAGGCAAGAGTTATTCGATCTTCATTTGCTCAGCGACAGTAATGGATTGCTACTGATAAGTATGCCATTAGGAGTCTGTGGGAAACATCGAATCTTGCCGCAATGGCGTAACTGGTCGCCGTTACGTTTTGAATAATACACTGTCACCTGGTGGCTGGTTACACTGGGTAGTGAATCACGACAAAGGGGTGCATATCAAATTGAGTCCACTAAGGCCCGTTGGCACGCGCGCTAACAATAAAATAACAATACAATTTCTACCTCAAACTATTCAAGGATGAATACCGATTGCGTGCCTCTGCTGGATCATTTGCAGGTGGATCACGCGCGTGCGCCGCCGCTATGGCGTCATATCCTCCACTGAATTGGTCTGACAATTAATAAAAGAATTGCGCGCGAAGGCAGCGCTATGTTCGGTAATGGACGGCAGTTTTTGACGCGTCGAGGATTCCGAAGACGGCTCGGCGGGCAAAAAACTGCGCAACGTCATGATGTACGATGGAACCGGCACCGCTCGAATCGCCGTATAATCACCGGTATTTTAATAAGCATAATCAACCACTGACATGTCTCAGGAATCTACAGATATCCTTCTTAGGAATTAATTTAAACAACGCACAAAAAATAACACGCACCATGGGGCACTGGTGGGAGCTAATAATATAATAATTATTTTTTTGGATGATAGTAATGCGATGCATGTTGCTGATAAGAACTCTGCAAAAACTATTTG
This sequence comes from Eudemis profundana, assembly GCA_947034925.1. NCBI lineage: Eukaryota > Metazoa > Arthropoda > Insecta > Lepidoptera > Tortricidae > Eudemis > Eudemis profundana. Next base: position 3,933,757 of record OX344802.1, on the reverse strand, counting down.
CTTCCTCATCTCGGATAAAATATTATTTCGATCTCTAATACGAGTAGGAGTACCCTTCCAAATTCCATCAATAATTCTGTAGCAAATCAAAATATTCTAAAGGGTAAAAGGTCGGATTTTGATAGAAAATCTGTCGCCCATCCTTCGGCATCAATTGGGACTTGAGCACAATGGGACAAAAATGAACCTTATATGGCGTCGAGTGCGTAGTTGGGACCTGTGTGACGTCACGCGGCCGCTCAGGCTCAGTCGGCGAGCTGACAGGCTTATCCCGCCTGTCATCTCGTGCCCATTATGTGCGCGAATAGACATGTGACCTCAGTTACAGGTACGTAGCATGCAAGGCCGCGAACTTTTCTCTTAAATGACGAATAATTATCGACATCGATAGCTTTGAGGCAGTTCTTCCGAACCTCAATTGTTTTTTCATCACACTTGCTCGAAAATGGTGTCATTACACGTAGGTTTTACGGGCCGTACATGGCCTATTACGCCCTAGGGCGTAATGGTTTTCTTTTTAAATTTGAAACGCTGGTTCTGTTTTACTCTTATTTGTCATGTTCAAAGGAAACACCAACTTACTTTTTTAACTTTTATCACTGAAATATTTATTTAATGATAACTGTAATTGCAAATACATATAAACACATATTTCGGTAACATTAATTAAATGTTTAAATAATGTATTTCTTTATTTTGCAAATATAAAATAAACTAAAAAAGCCGTTACCGCTATGGTTTCCGAACGTGACTTCGATTCGCATTGTCTATGGACATTATGTCACAAATGTCACTGTCTGTTTTAATATTTTCTTGTCATACTGGGTCGAAAAGTAAGGTTATTTTATTAAGATTTCCTCACAAGTGTGATGAAAAACATTGTGTGTGCCACGGGCGGTAAAGGAATTACAAACTCGTGTTATTAAAGCCCTCGGTTTCACCTCGGGCTTATAACAAACACTCGTTTGTAATTCCTTACTTACCGCCCTAGATACACAATGTACTATTGAGCGACCGGACCGTGACTCAGGCTTCATTCAGTTTTAAAGCTACGACGGTGTGACGTTGACTTGGCGGAGATAAGGGACGTCTATCTTCGTATTGTACGCGCAGCGTCTGCCGAGCGTCATGTTGTGGTTGAGATTTATACGCTTTGTTTGTCGACGTTGACGAATATATTTGTCGTAAATGATAAAACAAATACCGGCTTCTGATTAACAGCCTATTGTGATAGCGCGGGGCGTAAAATATCCCCGAGCATCGTCATTAAGATGCAAGGAACACTGTTGTCAATTACTTTCACTTGAAATAATTATGCCGCTTTCAATATTTTATAAGCGGGGTCGCCGGCCGAAGGGGTATTGTCTCTAAGACTAAGTCTTCCAAGTTATTAACAATTTTGGATTTGAATAGATGTAATAAACGCCTCACAATGGGCTGATCGAGAGTGGCTCGTGGAAAATTCTCTGAAATCCTAAAAGCTGTACGAAAAGCTCCGGGGCATTGACCCTTTTCATTTCCTCACTTTAAATTGCTTTCGGAGGAACTACAAGAAGCAGCCAAGCTTGAAGCAAGTTCTTTCAGAATTACATTAGCATTTTATATTAAGCATTCTAGGTATTACCTAAATGAGAAAATTTGAGAGCCCTAAAGTTATATCAAAGCTCAAGCCCAGGCTTTTAGTCCTTATTAAGTCACTGAAAACAATAACAGTGCTCAGTGCCCATCAAGAATTACGATAGTGCCGTAATTGTTTAATTAAATGCCATTTTTATTTACTACTGAAAACTGAAAATATGAAAGTACTCCTAGTTTTCAATGAATCTCTACACCAGTGGTGCCGAACCTGGGGGAAATTACCCCTTTAGGGGTAAAATTAAGTTTTCTCAGGGGTAATACTCATTAAGTCGTTTTTCTATGAGTATACTTTCATATACTTGTCTGTATAACCTATTTTTTGGAGGGGTAATGATACAAATCTAGATGGGCCTGTGGGTGATGTGGCAATAAAGGTTAGGAACCACTGCTCTACACCTAGAAAAACGAAAATGTTCACACCTATCATGTTTTTCATTATTACATGTACCTACTAACGCTGAATTGCTGCCATAATATAATGTATGTTCTAAAACAAATACGAATCGATTAACTCTTGTTACAAGTCTAGGTTCGTAGCAAGCTAGACAATAGCTTGCAAGTTACCGCACGTAACAGCGGCATCTAACGGTGCAAAAAGTAAACAACGTCTCGATCGTAGCACGGCGGCTTCGCTCCTTAAGTGCACCGTAGCCGTGTAAGCAAGTCGTAAGGACATGTGGCGAGGACGCGTGTGCTCAAGTGGCTGTCTGAGTGCACTCTTTGTGTTACCATCATCCTGCACCATCGGAACAATGCTTATGTTGCATACATACTTAATACCTTTTGACTTTCAGCAACGGTGTAGTGCAGGCACGTGACTGTGAAAAAAAATTGTGAAAAAGGAAAGAAGCCACGTTAGGAATTAGGTAGTGAGGGTGCTTCTGGCATTGAAGAAGGGCTCATTTTTGCCTGCCTTGTGCGTTTTATTGCAGGCAGGATACCTTATATACACAAGTACCTACGCGTATATAACAGTTATGTACCTAGTTTGTGCCTCCATAGCAATCACACATATACCGTAATCGTCCTCTGTATGTTTAAGTCTTACAATGTGTCGAGTACTTCAGTGCAAGTTTTATAATTCTAAGAAATTAGCGATAAACATGTAATTTATTAGGCACTGCCGTCGAAGCGGTGGTTCCACGCCACACAATCGCATGTCACCACCGCCGTTTCCTTAATAACTTTTTACCTGCAATTAACATATCATACCCTATTCAGTAAGATTTTCGCATCATTTATTTAAGTGAAACATTAGGGTTACACATGTAAGGCTTACGCCACTGTTAACTGGGCCGTAATAATTCCACCATGCCGCGGCAGAATGGCGTATAAGCTTTGAGACGCTCCATGCACATAGGCTTTTTAGGTCAAGATAGCAATGGGTCGCAGACCACGCTAACTACGTTGTGTAACGTACACATCTAGGCTCCAACCACAACTGTACACCTCAGAACCAGATGGTCCGCTGCACTGGTTAAATGCAACATACATCTGACCAATAGCTTCTGCGGGTGTGGAAATCTCCCGCATATTGAATGGACGAATTCTGGTCTGCGGTTGAATGTGAATTTCACAAGGAATGTATCCAATAATAATGTGTTATTAGCCGCTGATGCGAGCTCGTTGAGTCTTAATTGTAAGGCATGAACTTAGCGGCTTCATTAAGGCGGACATCAGTGGCTATAAGCTAGTTTCTTAGCTACACATTTCTGAGTTATATGTTGTATAAAAAGTTTGTAGAAGTAGAGCATGTGTAACCCGCTCAGTGACCTTAAATTCAAAGGCGGCTTCGATCTGCTTTCGCTACAATTAACTGAAAATAAAAACTAACCAAGCTGAGAGCTAACTTTTCCACCGCCCGACTTCTCTTACGCCGCAAGGCGACACCGACTGCGATCCTTACACTAATGAAAACCTCTATTTATATCTCCTATGAAAATATATTTCTAATCCTTCAGTATTTCGATACACGGTAGACATAAAGATTGATAATCACGTCCAATTTAGTACGAAGAAAGGTTAATTCGTTTTGAAAATCAGGGGTGCCGGGCGTTTCTCCAGAAATATGTCTGCGACACATTCATCTGTCTCCATACATTTAGTATGAAAAAGGGCCAGATGAATGAGGTGACCGCAGACATATTTCTGTAGAAATGCCCTGCCGGCGATATTGTTGTAACTTCGGGTTCAGAGATAGGTAGGAAGTTCCAATCGTTGACTTTTATGGGGTCAAGAGCGGAGATAAGATCGGTAATGCACACCTGGAGCCTTTTTAATATGCAAATAACGTGGTTACGGACCCTGCAAACAGGACCAAATCGAGTTTATTGTGTATCTACAGTTCAATATTGATTTTTATCTACATGCTAATGTAATTTTTATGATCCGTAAATGTTTTGTTGTAGTGATACTTCCCAGAAAACATATTCGGAAAATATAACTTACAAATAAGATAAAATAAAACGGGCCTTGTAATATTGACAAGAACCACGTGACAATATTTCGATCTTTGCCGATGCCAAATACGGAGCATTTGCTTATCGATATCCTAGAATTTCGATTGTTTGCATATCTGTGTTTGTTCTACCTTTACGTCTTAGTAACGAAGCATCGAGCGATGTCGGAATTTTGCTAAAAGAATATTTAGGAAGTAGAAGTCACTTAACTATTTTTAGGGTTCCGTACATCAAAAGGGAAAAACGGAACCCTTATAGGATCACTCGTGTGTCTGTCTGTCCGTCACAGCCAATTTGCTCCGAAAGTACTGAACCGATTGAGTTAAAGTTTGCTACATTTATTAAGGTTGATGACCCAAACATGGACGTGTCACGGAAATATATGAATTTTAATCATGGGAGCCACTTTTCAGGGGTCAACTAGAAAATAAAAAAAAAGTTAGCAAACTATATCGTGTCGTGGCTACATATTAAATGAAAGGGCTCACTGTGAGAAACGTTCGAAATGTTTTTAATTTTTATATTAATAGTTTTGAAGTTACATATATTTAAGAAAATAGGCAAAAATTGATTATCTCCTTATCTCCAAAACTATTGGACCTAGAATCTGGAAAAAAATATGGAAAATAGTCCTGCACCTATAGATTACAGGAAAACCTATAAGAAGTCTGTACAGTAAAGTATAATTGTGTTACTTATATTGTTTTGAACGGGCGGAACCCTCTCCGCAGCAATATAGGGGAGACCGGGTATGGTTGTCTCGCGGGTTGGTTGTCACACCGGCCATAAAATAATACTAAACGAAGGAATAAGTGCATCGATTGGCGAAGTACGGAAGGATGTACAGCTCTTGCGATCTTTTAGCACCGATTGATGTACTTAATGTTTCGTTTAGTATTATTTTATGGCCGCTGTGACAACCAACCCGCGAGACAACCATACCCGGTCTCCCCTACGTATTTCGCTACGCGGACAAAATCGAGCGGTGACGCTAGTTGAGAAAAAATCGGTTCCGAGGCCTTCTTGCGCAGCGGTGTTAAACACTTTTATCGCTAATTGCAGCTATTACCACCACTTTCGCTAATATCCACAGCGAATATTGCAAAAGTCTCGAAACAATGGGTGTGAGATGATACAAGACAATGCTTATCTGGATATGATACAGTGGGATCATTTGTTACTTTTTTGACATGGAAAGCAATGCGTTCTTATTGTGTTTTTGTTTCTTAAAAAACACAAACACGTCTAGGCGATAGTGGGTGTCGAGTGCTGTTTCATATGTTTGTAAGTTCGATGTTTAACTATACGTTTTATCGTCAAAGTATCATATGACAGTCATCAACGCAGGCATTGTTGGAAGATCAAAAAGAGAGGGAAATCGTAAGGCACGCGTTAATGACAGCACCATTGTTTTGATGTTAAGAACGACAGCTGAAACCGCTGCCACTTTCACTTGCACCTATGCCGAACGGGATGAATTGGCTGAGAATATTTTGATTCATTCCGCGTACAGTAGCAATACCTACTCATTTTTTTACACTGTATCCATTCTCGATGCGTGGCAAATTGTCTCATTTTCATCTTTGAGGGCGTACACTAAAACGGTTGTCATTTTTACCGTTTTCCAACCCCTTTGCATGGGTTGAATTTACGTTCCCAAAAAAACATCATCATTTCGTGGCCAAACGATGATTTAGTAACGTCATAAGCAGGAAAACCGCGCGGCCCGAGGGCGGAAAACTAATGTTTACAGCATCGTTAAGTTCAGTATAGAGACGTTAAAAACTCACGTCAGCCTGCACGGCCGGATCCGTTAATTACACGCGTATGAAAACATAAACAGTTCCTGAAGGAACCTTGACATATTAGTTTTACTGACGCGTGGGATCCGATTTTATTTATATGCACTCGGTTCAAAATTAACATCTCGTTAGGCTCAGATGGATGGACGTCGCCTGCATGTATTTTAGGTGCAATAACTTGTATTATAAAGTAAAATATTTATAAAAATAAAATAAAATAATAAAATAATTTATTTCTGCAACTAGTCAAGGGCTCTTTTACATGTCTCATTATGTGGTTTTCTCTTCTTTTCTTTTGGCGCTTCGGGTAATGACCTTCTGGTGAGAAGAAGCGCCGGAAGAAACTCACCAGTTTCTCTTTTCGCCCATGTTACAAGTATTACAACAATATGACATATGATAGGGTTTCATGAATACATTGCATTAAACTTAAAACTACATTTATAGAGATGTAAAGGGTTTCTCTATGCGTCTAAACAAGACAAATAAAATTATAGAAAATAAATTGATTGAAATTTTACAATTTATGTAGGTTTACATATTGACGTCGTGGGTAAGTTTGAAGCTGCATTGCTATGTAGGTATATTCTAATTTGACAGCTAACCAGATTCCCTGCTACTGTATTTATACAATCGTTAATTCACGTACCTACCCCCGAACACGTCGGACATGGATTTTCATAAGTCGTTTTAGGTTAGCACTTGCAACAAATTGATTTATGGAATTCATTGTATAAGGGGCTCCTAGATATTATCTGTCAGTCAGTAAAGTATCAAACAAGATTTCATTAACGACTGTATCTATTCGTAAACGTTTATAACCGCCACTTTGAGCGTCAACCGTTCCGTTAAAGTGGATGAAGCAACCCGTCCTTTTGTATGCATTTACAGTGTAATAGGCATGTTAAAATAGCCGTTTACTTAACTAGTGCGTTCATTGCAGTAATTTGATTGTAAAAGTTCGCTATGTTTGCGCTACACTGCCTCGAAGGTAATCTGCAATTAAATTCATTATTTCTGTATTTGTAACTGCTTAATTTTATTATTAATAGTTTTTTTTTGCGATCAAAAAGTTAATTTATTTGATTAATTTAAATCCGTGCCGTTCGTATATTTAACCATATACAGGGTGGGAGGGACTATACCGACATACTTTAGCCATGAATTCCTGGTGGTGTGACGAGTAAAAAATGTTATATCAACATGGGTCGAATATTGTCATTTTACATTAATAGTCTTATGGAACAAAATAAATCAGTAAATTAAGCCCCTCGTTATAAACATGTCCTTACTGGCTGAAAAGTTATCAAAAAGAAAAAAAAAAGCTAAAATGGAAACGAAAGGTCAATTTTTTGGCCTCGTAGTCGCTTACCATCAAATACTGCGAAGGTTAATTCCTGTTTAGTTAAAGGATTTAAAAAAAATAGTAAAGGTATCTTAGTCACATTTATTAGGGCTTGTTACACACTTGGGAGTTTTCATTTACAAAATAATGAATATCTCGGAAAGTAAGCGTTTTTCGACTATACATCACATAACATTTTTTACTCCTAATAGTTGTTAGAATCTATAGCCAAAGTTTGTCGGTATAGTCCCTCGCACGCTGTATACTCACTTGAGGGTATTATAAAAAAGTTGATAGCGGTTTTAGGTCACAAAGCTTGAAAAGGCTGGCTTCGGATTATGCTAACTATTCCCACGTACCCAGGATCTACAATTTAGCCTTTGGTAAGTGACTCTTTTAGATTGTTTTATTTTAAAATATGTAATAGCACACCAGTATCCATATTACAATGGCGAATGTTTATAATTTCGCAAATTACGTAAACGGTCGGCGGGCACTTGACGCTCGAGATGTTAGAACCTGTTCTGCGGACCAGTTTCGCCGCGAGCAAGGTCCCGACATAGACCCGACTCCGAGCCCACTCCTGCGCAGCGCCGGCGCCGACCGTTGCCACCAACCCGTCCGGCGTTCTTTTTTCAAAACGCATAAAACAAAATGGCCGACTTTACGTTAAATTAAACCAACACATGCGAGATATGTCTCGGAAGCTCCATGGAGTTTATAATGCGAATTTACTTTTTCGGATATAATAAAAATGCGTTGTGGTTTTTGTCTGACGCGATAAATCATTCGACGCTGCATAATTCGTATGGAGGCAATAATAACCCAGTATTCCCTTTTGCATGTGCAAAACGTAATGATCCAGCTTTGCGGTAATGATAATTGGGCGTGACAGCTGTTTTATAATGCATATAACAGATGCTTTAGAGCACAACGAAATTGTTAACTATATTGTTTTACGAAGATCTGCTCGCAAATAAACTTTATTGAAATTTGCTCATGTTTGAAGCCTCATCGTTATTTTCATTATGCAAGATTCATCTCTAATCCGAGTGATAAATGAACAAATTATTATAAACCGTCACAAAGTATATGTAACCGTCTACTATATCTACCTACAGTTTATTGTGCAAGGCAATAAAAAGCATCGCAATAAAAATCCTATCTATTATTATCCTTTATGTGATTAATTAAGCACTATTTCGACAATGGTTCAAACAGAGAAACTTTCCTTCAATCCGTACAATTTAATACAACGTTAACATGGCTGACGTAATGTTCAGCGTACGGTTGGCAGCCCAAGTATCTCATCTAGCGTTAATAGTAATAAAGCAAACTATATTCCCGACTTGAGTTAGTGGTGGTTGCACAGTTAATACATGGAAGCCTTGTAGGGGTCGAATGTGGCCGGGGGTGTATTCTCGTGACCGCCGCGTGCCCGACGCGTGAAACGATGGCATAACCAGCGTAATAGTATGACGAATGACCTGCGTAACGTAGGGGATGGTTGAACCGATCGACATTCGTTACAGCATATTCTAATGCGTCGGCTTTTGATAGTCATCTGTTTTTCATTAGTATTAAGTACCTACTAATGTTTTATGGCGGCATGTGGTCACATGCGGGATCTTTTACGCGTCTGAGCTTATTGCAAAATTATGTCTGCTGTAAACTATGCGTATTTAGTATTTGTGTCAACGTATTTAAACTTTTATAACGAATATATAAATGGTATATGTACTTGCTTTAGTAAAGGTAGGGGACCTGTATGTTCATATAACTATTGATGTACTATTGATGTAGGTTTACATGGTATTTAATAGACTTCATAAGATTAACGTGATTATAATTGTTTACGTTATTTACGGACGTTTAGGCACAGTTGCATGTACCATGATCACAATGGCCACGCTGTGCCGAAATGCCGGAAAATAAAGAAGGTAGATAAAGTTTACCTGGTAAACAATTATAATCGCATTATACTTATAGGTACAGACTATTTAAAGAAATATGTGTGCAAACCGCAATAGTTCAAACTGATATACATACAACTCAATACCGATTGCAAAGTTACACAAGTCTGCAGATTCTTATATTCACAGATACTTTCTATAAATAAACAAACTGCAATAAATTACTATTATTATAACGCCGTTATCTTTACAAGGAACAATATTGCTCATAATTTACGACGTCTAATAACGTTTCGGCCCAACTCGCGTAATAAAGGTTATATTAACACCAGACTTAACAGGGAAATTGTCGTTAACCTAGTAAAGCTATATGCCTATCTTAAATACATCTTTATATATATTTACAAACATTACACAGTTCTGAATTAATGTTAGATACCGGGCACCGCACACCCTAAAAAACCGTACTAGAAGCGTTCTACTGCTTACTACTAGGCCAGGGTAGGGTTAGGCACTGAAAACAATGGTTTTTTGTAACATATTCCGTACAATGGAAAAAGGTGTACTATTAAAAGATTTTTCAACAATCGGTTCATAAAGGGATGAAATAAGGGATGAAAGTGTATAAGATGAGAAACTTGAAAAAGCTATGCAGAAAACAGCGAGATACCAACTACTCTCAAATGCCTACATTAATTATGCTGTATGACATCAAGTGTAATAATGTAACATAACTTGTTAACAGGTCACCAAGTCACTAAGTAAGTTAATAAAGTAACTCAAGGTAGGTATTGATATTAATGTTAGTTTTGAAGTAACCATCAAATATTCTGGGTTGCTTTGAGTAAGTTGATGTGCCTTTTAGGTCACGTAATTAAATTAGAAACTCAATATTTGGGAGAGTATAAAAACAAGAAAACTCTATTAGAACGAAAATCCAAATTAGTCTTTATCGTTTTTATAATTTTGAGAATCAGATTGGCACAATATAAGATGAATCCGATTACTAAGGATTCCCCCTCAGTCTGAGATGAAATGAAGCTGAGTAAATTTGGAAAATTAAGCTTTTTAAATTAACCCAGATTTAGGGTTTTTTGGGCCCCCAGAAACGTCACGCTTAGTAGGTACTACAGTGGATTCCAGCCAAGGACCTGATGAAAGGGATTGTCTGTAAACTGAATACTTTAGTTTCAAAAAATGCCTTATTTATTGCAACTTAATTAATAACTTGAACCGTGAATTAAACTTACCGACTTATATCTTAAAACATAAAAATGTTTAAGTTCACAATAACAAAAATAAGGTTGCGATGTCCAAAATATCATGTTTGAGTTTATGAAAAACAAAATAAACGATTTTTTTACTTATAACCGGGACGGTTGGAAATCGAAGGGGGAGGCCTTTACCCAGCAGTAGAAACCACTAAAAACTAACAAAAAAGAAAAAACAAACTATGTTTGACAAAATAAAGCACGACCAACATAATCGTATCTACATTAAAGTTACGCTTACCCACGATCCCGTGGAGCCCCAGCGCTTAAGCCTCTTCCCGAAAATGGTTTGACACTGCGACAGGCACGAGACGGACGCGGCCGGCTGTATTTTACCACCGAAGTCCCTGTCCAATGTCATCTTACCACTGTCACTTGAACGTCACTCACACAAATCGTACATAAAATCGCCAAAAATTGCAATTTTATCAAGTCTTTTTTCACTAGAAGTCTTTTGTTTTTGTCAAAGAATTTACAGTTCCTTTTAACGTGTAACGTTATTTTTATTAAAGCGTTTTAAGTTTGTTTTTGTTTGCAGCGGTTTTCATCGCTCTTATGTCAGTTGTACTCGCGTCGCGTGCGTCCGCTGCGGCGGCCTCGCGTGGAGTGGCCGGGAAACTCGCCCGCCCGCCCAGCCAACTGGGGCGACTATTCGCACGCTTACTGGAATCATATTAGTGTCGTATAGGTGTCGGGAGTGACGTGCTTTTCAGGTTTTCGGAAAAGTTATTTACCTATTCGTAGGTGTTGCACTCTTAGCTGAATGAATTTTTACGCTTACACAAAGGCGAATATTTTTGGCCTGAAAAATCAGGCTTATTGTTTACTGGCATTTGCCCGCGGCTTCGCCCGTGTTCTACCCGTTACTGTCCCAAGGGAACTCTTTGCCGGGATATAAAGTATCCTATGTTTCAATTCAGGACTTAAATCAAGTATGTGAAAAATGTATACGTGAAGTAAAGTATGTAGGTACCACAGTACTCTACACGATTGGTTTGACATTTCACAAACAATATAACATATGTAATGAACTCCCTCCCATTCATAGGTTATTAACATTTAAAGGGACCTTTTAACATTTTAATATACTAGATGTACACGATTTCCCTCGGCCGGCCCCGCCCCTTCCGGAAATAGCCCGCGGATTGCCCACATCCGGCGGGAGGCACGTGCCAATATCCCGCGCAGCCTTCCTAATATCCACCATTTACCTTCAAAACCTCGTGTATGAAGGTATCTTTTGATACAAATATAGATTTTATTTCATTTGAAATACGGTGCTTTTCCGATCGAATGCGGGCGTAAGATAGGAGTTTAGGAAGGTAATCGTATATGCAAACGTCAATATTGTTAACGACTAATCGGATCGGGTGAGCTCAGAATTAATTGCATTGGTAATGTCAGAAGTGGGATTAGTTAGGGATTTTTAATTAAGTTAAAACTGAAGGATTTATTTTCAATTTTACTGATGAGTGACGTAATTTCTTTGAATACAAATTTAAAAAATGTTGAATAGACAAGTGTTTTTATTAATAATATGTATTACAATTTATACGTATTGCATTATTATCGAGAAACCACTTCCCCACCAGCTACATTGTTCAGTTCCTTTTTAACCGACGTAAAATGTACCTAAGTTCTGTGTGCTTTAGCTTTCGAATGCGTGGATCGACTGGAATACAGTTATTTATTCGATAGCTGGATTTCTCGTTGTTCTTTACCTATGTTTGATGAAGAACACATCCTGCAATTCGAATACGTCGCAGGTTAAATTTGTATTTTAGCTTACGGTTTGTAAAACTTGAGGCCTCCAGCAGTCCAGCTTTGCGAGCATTTAAAAGTAAAAAAAAGTTCAAGCGTCTTCAAGGTTAGTCTACAAACAAATTTCGAAAAATACAACTGGATCCGAAGTGTCCCTCATCAATGATACTTTATTAGTCAGTGTTAAATGTCAAAACGAACGAACGAACTTTTCCGATAGTAAAACATTATTTTCTATATCACTACTTACCTATTCCCTATATCGTTTGTCAATAATTTACATGTATTGTAAAAATTCCCCATCCTTTTTTCCCGCGACCTTTGGCACCAGCACGCGAAACGAAAATCCCGCTACCCGACAATGAATGACGTTGTTGTTGTTGTTTGCGAAATGGAATGGCGTTTATATTAATTAATAGCTTCAGCGGAGCGTTCGGACTAATTAATTCGATCAGATAAAACGGAAACTGACGAAATTTTTCCGTGGCCCGACCTTGGGAGTGGCACAGCAGTGCTATAAGTATCTATTAACGAGCTGGCGTAATTTGACAAAGTAACAAATGAAATACCTTACTGATTTCCAACCGGATCATAGGGTGCGGCGATTAATCGATCAACTGTACTCATCGTACCTGGGTAGCCCGCAATGTATTCAAACTCGCATGTACGAGTTCTCGCCCCGTCTAAACCTGTATAACTTAAATTAAGGCCGGAGTATGCAGGCAAATACGAAAAAGCTCTACTAGTTGCCCTCTCCCTTGGTGAATTTTCGAGCGTTATAGCCGTTCACCAAAATGTCATTATCGTAACATATATCAACAACAACGGCCCAATGCAAAATAATTCCGTGTTGAACTTTAAATTCCAACATCAAAGTAGTGAGACACAAAATAAATCTACTTGTCATCTTGCATTGCACTCTTGTCGATAAACAACGATATATTAGTGCAAGGAGGTAACGAGTGGCAAGAACTATTGAAATAACACAGTATTGAAATAACAGATGATGATTGAACCTATTTTGATAAGAAATTCATGAACAACAAATAAATCGCTATATGTGCATATCATATTATGAGATATCGATTTCTCCAAGGTCCCATCATCAATGGGAGGTATACCTCTTCAAATAATTCGTAATCGCGTAACAAACATACAAAAAAATACTGACGAATTGAGAACCGTCCTTCTTTTGAAAGTCGGTTCGATACCTACTTCGTTCTTTTGAAAGCTCTACAAGCTAAACGCCGCGGTAGAAAAACAGAGAATTTACCCCCACAACCTCGTGCATAACTTGAATCACATAAGTCGTACATTTATGGTAGTTACTTGAAGCCCTTACATTTTCAGACAAGTTCCAATTCATGTACAATCAAAATGCTGGTTCACAAGATTATCATTAAAAATATATGTGACTGTGACATAGCTAATTATAAATAAGAGTAATGTTAATTTAACTCTATTACGTTACAGTTACCTTAATTAACCTAATTAACGATATTTATAATGGGTTTTTTTACATAAATATGTGCGTTACATTCAGGGCTAAATGAGTTCTCAAAGTTATGACTGAAATAAAAATAAATGCGTATTCCGTTACGACTTATGAGGAAATGCCTTTGAAGAAATCGGGAGATCGAATCACTGAAACAAATAACAATCTGAAATAGGATTTGAATTCGGGACATGTCAGGGAACGATTGGAATTTTCGATTTCTGCGTACGACACCGATGGGTATCTAAACCCATATCTTGCTTTTGTTTTTCATTTGAACTTCATAAGTCCTATAAGCATTAAACAATGCTGCTGGTTTAATAACGATACTGAATATAAGATAAGATGATGATGATGTTTTTAAAGCAAGTACATCGGAAAGTATTTTCGAACTCGTAGGCAGGTCTAAATCTGGAAGTATTTTTATAATTAACAGCCCAAGCAATTTGTAATTATTGTTCAGTGTTCCAATATCTTTCTAAGGTTTAAGGCATGATTGCTTTTTAAGAAATTTCCGCGAAATTATTTCATCGATATTTTACTGAATGGTATTTTAATTAGGGGTATTTTTAGTTGAAGTAATTAACAAGAGTACGGTTTTCTTTTTTTATTTATTTAAAATATAATATAATAAGTATTAAGCATAATTAGCGTATTTGAGTTCACCTTCTTTAGCGAATAATTCGTTTACAACACAATATATCTGAAATTACATGCAATTATGCTGAGGTGGGACCTTTTTGTGGCAGCAAGATTTTTATTTTTTCTTTGTGTTTTCTTGTATATTTTTTCCATTTTTTGTAACTTTCTGCTGTCATAAATAAATGTATTTTCTTTCTTTCTTTCTTTCAATCCCTTTATTAATTAACTTGAATGTTTACTTGTATTCAGACGAACTTTTTCGGCCCGGGAATCACTCCGTGACCGTCAGCTTCTTAGACAGCGTAGCAAGCGACAAGTTTTCAACTTGGTAATAAGATTGTGTTGTTTACACATTAAAGTTTAATGTACATGTAACATTTAATAATCCAACAGTTTAATGATTAAACTGTTGGATTATTAAAGGTTTAGCTAATATAATGTAAATTCATAGTTGGTTACTGATGAGTTAAGCAAATACTCGTATGTTTCTGTCATAAATAGTTTGGATTTTAATAACACTGAAAAAAAAATTAAACGTTCTTCGCTTACAGAACTCAAGGAACGTTGTGTTATGTTGATAGAGGAAGCAAAGTAAATGTAGCATCTAACAATCACAAGGCGAATCCAAATTAATGGGCGACCTCGCGCCGCTTCGCAATCCACACCGCCCAGTAAAATGCCATAGCCATTGTTTATTAGTGTAATTGTATCTTGATGGATGTGATGGTAATCTTGATTAAGAGGAGAAAATGTTTTAGGTGTGAGCTAAATGTCTTTCTAGTCGAATAACTCCGCGAATGCCCTTGACACGAAAGATGAACAGTTAGTTTAGAAAGTATTTATTCGTTAGAAAAATGAAACAGCCAGTAATTTAAAATTTGTTGTTTTTTAATAGTACTTTTTGTTCAGAGGCAGAAACGACAACAAGGCGAGTTCAACTACTGCCTACGTTTCTTGTCAGGTCTGTGGTAAAATATGTGGATCCTATATCGATCTATTTAGCCGTCAGAAACGGTGTTTCGTAGGCTGAAGCCGCCGAAGAACCTTAAATCGTCTGAAATAGACTGAGGCTAGAGGTTTAGGTTTCACGGCGTCTATTTTGCGTGAAGAGCCATATGATTGATTTTTTTGTTCGATTATAAATTTGATCATCATCATCATCGTCAATTCAACCTTGATACGTCCCTCTGCTGAACATATTGTCTCTCCCAAAGACTTCCACAACAAACGGTCGCAAGCCTCCTGGATGATTGACTGAATGTGCATACATGTGTGTAGCCTTATCACACATTTTCCTCTTTGCCAATCCGATGTTGAATGTAAGGACGCACCATAATAGTCGAGTACATGGCAACAGTATGCAGTGACATAGGAATAAGGCCAAATCAGAGGAATACAGGGCCAATAATATGCATTATAGTATAAACAGATACACTAGCTAGAGTATGTCTTGGACGGGAGACCGTTTTACAAGTTTTTAATGTTTATATGCAGATACAAATGTAGTTTAATAGATAGAAATATGTTATAATTTACCCACATTAAAAACAAATACAGAAATATCATGTTTCATGTAGTTTGTAATATTTGTTTGATTGTTCAGGATTCAGCGTCCAGTTTTTTTTAAAACTGACACTTACAAGCCTTACTGGCTGTCGCAAAAATAGAGCAGGGTGGGGGTTTAAAGCATTCCCTGAGATCGAACCTGTATGCTTATGATGCTACGCTTTGTCACGTGATAAATAAACGATAAAGCATCCGTCACGTTCTGACAAATAGTGTGTGAGAGTGACGGATGCTTTATCATTAATCTATCGCACGACAAAGCGTAGCATCATAAGCCAGCTCATATAAGCATGCTCGCTAAGCTGCGGACCACCTCGGAAGATTGCTTTCTAAAAGTGAGCAACGGATCAGTGGGAGAGGTTGAAGCGAATCAACCTGTCCTCATGTAAAGTGTGTAATCGAACTAATGGGAGTTTTAATTGCTGGTTCGCTAAAACCTAGCCCAGCTAAGAAGACTCCAGCAATAAACTTAGCTGAGCCCGACAATGTCGGAGTCAAGTTAATTTGGCGTCCGGTATTCTGGACTGGGGTACTAGGAGATCAGCAATGTATTGTAAATATGTAATCACAAAGTTCGCGTTCGTATCCTAGAACCTATATAGTCCCCGTTTAGGCTGCAGGCTAGACAGCGCGGCGTGTGGGCGCTAGGTCACGGGCCCACGCCGCACCTGCCACAGCTGCCACAACCACAGAACACTATACAAACCCCCTTAAATGCACCTCAGTAGTCACTTGAAAATGCACTTTATTTCCAAATCTATAAGGTCGAATTTAAAAGCAGGGTTAGAGGAGAAATAAGGCAAGGCGAGTCCTTAACTTGAAAATCCATCGTGCTTCTAAGGTATAGTACAGTCAAGTTGTTTGAATGCTGCAAGGTCTGACGATTCCTGATGCTAGTCTAAAATATATAGCTTTACCTAGATCAAAGCAAACTTCATACCAGTTTAAACTATAGACAATATTTTTTTTAAGCAACCCTGGTCTTGACGTTTTAATAAAATGGTTTATTAAAACGTCAAGACCAGGCATTTGACATCAATATGTATTTGGTAAACTTTTAAAAATCGATTAAAATACCTACACGCAGAATAAAGAACGATGAAATAGGGATGATGACTGGGTTAAAAATATGTAATTCTATTTAGTCCGTCAGTTAGATTATGGAAAAATATGGGACACGTATTTTTTAGTTTATCAAAATATTAAAAATCGACAAAGTTATAGATCATCAAACTTCTGGAGTGGGGGCTTGTGACGTCACTCTTGAGTACAATTTGTACTCAAGAGTGACGTCACTCGAAACTTCTAAGCACTCTATCCTCGTCAGTTTTTGTTTGTCAAACAAAACAAAAAATACGTGTACAATATTTTTGCATAATGTAACAGAGGGACTAAACAGTTTTTTTTAGTCATCTAGCCTATTCTAGGCTTGTTTTTAATTAGCTTTAGACAAGACAACTTAATAAAAAAATCTATGCGCATCGTCTAAATATAGTCTCGCGAATTATCATATTATGGTAATATTTGCCAAAAACAGGAAAAAGTCATTCGTTTATGTGTATTATTAACGATAAATTATAGGCGCGTATTCGAGTAGCCGTAGACAATAAATATCACCTCGCGTCGCGTCTCCACGTGGAATATAAATAAGATAGACATATAAACGTACGATAAATATCACTAACGCGCCTATAACTGTGCTTTGTTTTATTTTAAACGCTGATTAATTATTATACGAGATATTTCACAAGATAATGGGCTAAGAGTGTGAGAGGGGGCGATTAAGTATACATTCAGATGTTTTGACTGAATGACGCGGAACGGTATGTTATGTTTTGTTTTTATTTTGGCATTTTCCTAAAATAAATAAGTGTTTTAATTAAAAATGCTAGTCGGCTATTTTTCTCTAAATGAAATCGATTAATCACGAGCGCTTTTGAGTAATCTCTTTCCTGACAATAAAATATTACAAATCGATATTGACCCACAAAGGTGTCGAATGGAACTGATTTGGTATACTAGTGCAGGTCGAATGATTATGCAAAAAGTCCCATTAAATTATGCATGCATGCAATTATGAATGCATTTCATTCAAATATTAAAGGTAAGGGTGTAAAAGCGACTTCGGTCGTTTTTAAAATCAATCGGTATACTTTTGAACTGAATCTCTATTGTGTCGTTGTTCTTGTGTTCTAATAGTGAGAAATAATAAGATTCCCACAGATAATACCTGTTGCTGTGTGTGCCGCCCTTTCATTTTTTCGAAGAGCGTTGTTGTATGATATGTAATATTCCATATTATCTACACCGCCACCGTGTGACAAACCTAACTCGTTTAAGACAGACCTACGCCTAGTTACTATCCGAAGTAACTCAAAACTCAACCCTTCCCAGCCAATGATATTTTATAAAACTTTAAGTTGAATAAAAATCATTTACACTATTGAAATTCCATAAGTAGGACCTAGATAGGCAGAAACTACTCTGAAATGTAATTTTCACCTTCTGCGTGCTTAATCTGTCTTAAATGAGCGCCGAGCAGTGGTTCACTGCAGCAGATTGGTTCACTCGGTGACGTTTAAAAATTAATCGCGCATGTAACAAAAAGGTAGCTGTCTCTTTTTTTCATTATTGTAACTATGCTATCTCTTTTACGCAATCTGTTAATATGTGTGAGTATGTACACCGTACAGTGAGGTACGAATGTGTGCTGCTGCTTTCTTGGAAGCATATTTCTCAGCTGGCGAGTATGCGTATAACGTATCTTCTTATAAAATATCATTGTTCCCAGCCTTCTGCAAACCTTGTTATCACTTCCAAACCGGCGCCCAAAATAACAATATAATTTTAAAACAGCTTCCGACTGACTATGACGTAGACTTTAAAAATAGGTGCGAGATTTATTAGTGACAAGGCCCTCGGTATGCAGGTGCGTGACTTCACGACGTAACGTCATCGGTCAGGAGAAAGAAGCACTAAGAAACTATGAGCTTTGTACTTGTATAATGCATGTTACTTCTGAGTAGCGCAGCGGAACCAATGTTTTAGAAGAAATGTGGGTTGGAAACAAATGTGCCGTACATATTTATGTTACCTAGTAGTGCTTACTCGCTTGGGTGTGAGTGATTGGATGCGTTACCTGAAACAATAAGAATAAATCATAAAATATTGCTTGCAAAGAATTAACAGAAACAAATCATGCCGTCCGTTCCGGGTCATTCCTGCTGCAAAGGTTGTCAGTCGCCATATAACGCGGTAATGCGGCGAGCGTGATGGGCACCTTTGCTCCCGGAGTGACAAATAACCTATATTTGACTAATACTTTAGTCAAATATAGGTTATTTGTCACTTGTACTTATTTACTATGTACCTATGGGATTAGAGACATTTGAAAGACAATATTATATATTTAATAAATATGATGATAGTATAAACTGAAACAAATACATACCATAGGTACGAGTATATAGCCGTTTCCTCAGTCACACTGCGGTGATCATGATAAAAGCATCAATTAGGAAATCTTTGATCGCTTGAGAACAGTCAACACTTAATTACCGATAAAATACTTAATAGAAATGATAATAGGTAAAAGTAAACAGTTTTAGTGCAGTTTTTTGATTTTGTATAGATAAGATACACTGTTGCTAACTCTGAGTATGTTTGTAAACAACGCTTTTTTTTGAAGCCTGACAAACTGGCAAGTCTTACCGACTGTTGCAAAAATCGGACCAGGTGGAGGCCGTGGCGTTCCCTGGGATCGAACCAGGTCGCTTGGCCGGACCACCTTGAGAGGTGTAAAGTAAACAATGAATTATCAACTTTAATTGGTCCATTTAAAATTCCTTGCGCTTGTGTCTGTGACTTAAAAATTTGAAATTGAGAAATATGTTCAGTTTTAATTGTTTCCGTTTCGTTTAATAGAATTGCGGTAGTTTTATTGTATTCGTCTATCGCGCAGCGGAGTTGCCGCTCGGCACGCATTGACCCCGTAACTCTAAATCAATTCTCCGTGTCTATGCACTTTCTCCAGTGCTAAATGTTTACGAAATGAACGCAAAATTGAACATCAATTGATTCCACGTACAGTCGGCAACAATTATTTCTGACCAGTCAAAACAGGTAAACGATTTTTATACTTGTTTTCATATAAAATAATAAATTAGTTATTTAGTGAGAAATTAAGGCGATACATTTTTACTCAATTTTGGGTCAAAAAATCGACATATTGAAATCAGTTTAGAGTGATGATACTTGTCAATAGATTTCAGTATGGAAATATAAAAAATGTGAATAGAAGAAGAAATTAATACACATTAAGTACTGTGTAGGTAAACAGTTATTAAATCTAACGAGTATAAGTTAATCACGATAAAATGCTTCATTTCTTTTTAAATCGAATATTCAACTCCTCAAGCTGTTCAGAGCTGTCAGATATTGTTTGATCTCCGATTTGCTAGCTCAGATATTGAAGTAGACTGTATGCGCGAAACGAAAGCGATTCGAAAATTGGTTTCGACGGGCAGTCGCAATTCTTTGAAGTAGAGCTTTTCAGAAAGCTCATGAAATATTTTTTAAGTTTTATAACTCAAAAGTTGATGGATTTGGGGTAGCTTGTGATAATTTAACACTTTTTAATGAAGTGGGAAAATGTATATTACGGTTTAATGAGAATATTAGTCAGTGTTCGACTTTACAACGACTACCTATAACTACGTAGAGATACGGAGCAAAAAGGCAAGCTTTGGTAGTTAAATAAAAGCTTGAAAAGCCATAATTATTAAGTTAGGCACCGAAGCTCTAAGTCGTTTTAATTAAACAGTCCAAACTTAATTAAAATTTATAAGTAGATTCCGTGTAGCTTTTTTGACACAAAAATTATTAGCAGTGGTTTCTGGTTGTCTTCTATATTTACACATCAGTAAAGTTAACCCAGAACGACGCCTCTTCTTATGTAAAATAGTTATTTCCAGCAGCCCGAAGCGACTACTGGATATGTTAACCCTTAAGTGGATAACAGCATATTGCTGTCACTCGTGACCCAAAAACGCCTCTATTCAAAATGAATTGTGGTTCAAAATGAAATATTTTCTTACCATGTCGAACCGTTGCTGAGTTAACAGTATTATTACTTGTCGTAATGTATTGTACCTATGTCGTATTTTCTCATTGGCACCTTATCACCCAGGCTGGATCTACGCACTTCGCACAAGGTGCTATGAGGAGGTTCCCTTATATAAAGAGCGCTACTAGACTTATTGACAATTTGACAGAAGGGCAGCACTACCAGGAGTCGTATATGTCGCAGCCAACTGGTTTAATCAGCCATTTGGTTAAGCGCCTAGCATTTTCACTAAATTATGACCCGCCAGCAGGTCGGCGAAGCCCCGCTACGCGAGGCTTCTATTTCTGCTCTGAGGGACACAAGCTAACTAACAAACCTAACCTAAAATTTTTATGAAAGGGCTAGGCAGTTAACTAAATGGCTAATTAGGCTAGTTGGTGGCGACATTATAAACTAACTCCACAACCCTAATTCTGACGTAGCACGAAATATTACGCTCACTAAGACATTTGATAGTTCTCAAGCCGCATCTTATTCTTTTATGGCACATTAAGTTTACTCTTGCGTATCTACGCCGGTGACGTAGATCCTTTCAAAGGTTAATTGAAAGGCTCTAGGCCCCTTATTGAGTTATAACGTGACGTATTTCAGCAAATTGAAATTGTGACATGTAGCGCAGGTTAGACGAAAATAAATTTGAAATAGGGACTTTCTAGGAAATAGTAATATTAACTTGGGAGACTGGTTAGAAGGGAATTCTGTTGGATGCGGAGGTCGATTCGTGTTCAAATTTCCTTATTTTTTATCAGTAAGATCATAAAATAAGCTGGTAGATAGAAAATAGAATATGGACAACGTAAAATATAATGCAGACCTTGAGAACTAGAAGGAAAATGCTTTTTGTGTTAAATTAATTTGTTTAGTTAATTTGCACTAAGGTAGGTGAGGCATATAAGGCCCAGCTGGTAACAAGGCCCAGTATTAAAAAATAACAGTTGTAATGGTACTATTCGTTCAACACATCACGCACACATAGAAGTGGCTGATATAACGAGCTGGCAACAACGCTTTGGTTCGCACACAACGCCTTTTTGTCAGTAGCGATCATACAGTCAGAACGCAAAGTCGCGTCGGTGCTCCATGTATTTTTTTACTTAAATAAGGTTTGTTTTTATTAAGTTTTGTGATTCCTTTCGTGTTTTAATGCATATGGGTGCAAGTAGAAGTTATCTAGCTATATGAGGAAGGGTAAGTATACAATTTTAAGTCTATTTTTATACTAAATATTCTCCGTTATTCTAGAATTTGTAATAGAGCTTAGAAGGCCCACTGCTTCCATTGGTAACAAGGCCCATACCCCGGGCCTTATTGAAAGCATGAGATAAAGTAGTAACTTTGGAGTGCGAAATAAGATTTAAACTTACACGATTCTCACACATTATTATGGCAAAACGGGACTTAATCGCGTATAAAAATGGGTTTTTCTCCCGTGTTGCGTACATAATTTTATGTCAACACTTGGCCTAAAAGCGGCTTTTTCCGTACGCGTAGCGTGCGGAAAAAGCCACTTTATGGCCAGGTGTGGCATAAAATATATTTTATTTGTATTAGATATTTTCTTTGCAGGTTAAAATGTCGTCACCATCACTGACAGTTAAGAATAAATGGGCCCTGTGATAAGAGAACAGTTTGACCTCAGTAATGGATGTTGTGAAAATCGGTTAAACTATTAGTTTTGATTCTATATAAAGCTTTTATTTTAATAAGGCCCAAAGAAATTTTGGTTAAGTGAAAAATAATTGGCGATTTTTTTTGTTTTTTGTCAAAAGTTTATGTTAAAAGCGCTGTAACTAATTTAGATTTTATTTTAGTTTTAGCTTACTATTTTCGAGAAAAATTGATAATTTCCTATACCTTTAGCATAATAAGGCCCAACGCCAAATATTTCCACTAATTAGCAATATCCCCCTGTTGTTAAGATACCAAATATCGTTTTATGTATAAGTTTAAAATTAAAAACTCTTAAAACCTGTTATTATTGCCAAAATGTTTATTTCTTTTGCGGGCCTTATTATCCTGCTAGTCTTTAATAAGGCCCAAACTAGTACTTTTAAAAAACGTGGCCTTCTCAAGAATGCCGTTATATGTTTGTAACTATTTTGCTATAAGTAGAAACTTAAATAAATTTGAAACCTATAATGCATGAGTTTTATATATTATCCCGCCTATTTCTAAAGATATATCATTTTAAATAAAGGTGGGCCTTATATGCCTCACCTACCTTAGCACTACTTGCAGTCTTTTCCATGCTGTATTCTCGCAGCAGCACAAGACTTATTTAAAGGATAAAATACTACTAATTTAATTTAAAATTTAGATTTTTCAATTAATGAGCAAACACAGACAATTTGCTAAGTACATACAAAGCTTTATTCTATTACCAGATAAAAGCACTTTTACAAGTCTGTTTTGACTATTAATTAATTGTGGAAGTATTTAATGATATATGAAGAGAAGTAACTATGTACTCAAATGTTTCTTTCATATAAAGTATTAATATTAACGCAATCTCTCGCTCGTCGTAGCTGTAAAGGTGCGCATTGGGGTGAGATACCTGTGTAATACAGGTTCTCATAGATGGCGTTTAGGTTAAATACTATTAAACACAGAATGATACAGAAGTCAAAGTAGATGGCAAATTTGAGGGCGCTTACGGGCCAGAAATCCAGAGGGACCGGGTTCGATTCCCGGTCTGGACACAGGTGAGTGCCATTTAATTTTTCTATGTACTTTGATTTCTTGTATTTATATATGTAACATAAAATGTGGTGTAATTTACCCGCATTAAAAAACCAATGAAGAGACAAAATGTTTCTTTCATAAAGTAGAAGTAACTATCGTCTACCCGGCCAAGTCACGGGAAAAAGCTTGGAAGCTGTACAAAAGAAATTTCATCGTCACGAGGAGTACGGTGCGTCATTAGTATAAAAAACGTTATATAAACGTTTCACGTTTTAGTAAACTAGGCCCGCGTGTGGTCTTAAGAACGAGGGAAAGAAATTGATAACTTGACTAGTTTACAATTAATACCAAAATTGCCTAGCAAAAAAAAACTTAGCCGCATATTACCTACGTAGATAGATACTTTAGCTTAATTTGAAAGTACGCGTCAAAAAGGATTTACGATTACGATAAAATAAATAAAAGTTCTATTTTCAAATGTATCCATTATCTGTGCTCTTCAGAACAGTTGTACCTACCTAGACTCGATTCCAAAGTTGATAAAAGAAAATTTCGCTGCTTTTGTTGAATTTTCGAATATTGAATACGCTTATCATTTTCAGGCCAAGAGGGAAATCTGAAGGCAATTCGCTGACGTCAAAGTCGGCCTTGTGCTTTTAAAACGGCAGACATTTACGCCCTAGCGAGAAAATTATTTTTTGCCTCAATTAAGTGGATAATTGATTGATTTATTTATAAGAGCTTATCTGGCTTTTTTGTCACAGGGTTGATAAATAAAATAAAGCGAGGTCGTCTGTTCGGCTGATTGCGATGGCCATCACCAGTTACAGCCTTTGTTCTTTTAATTTTTTAATGATTTGACATTTATATGAAAGCTCGGTGCATCGAGACTGGCCGATTTAGAGGAGAGTCAGCTAGATTATATTTAGTCAAGGCTACGTCGAACCGCTATGGCCAACTCTCAGCATCAGCCTAAAAAGTGGGTGTGGATGGCTTTCCCGATTCGATAAGCATACATACGATATCGCCCAATCTGCAGCAGACTAGAGGAGCTCAAAGCTCAATGCAAAGTAAATAGAACCGGCAAGTGCGAGTCAGATCTGCACACGAAGGGCCCTGTACTACGGTACAATTAAAAAAAAACAGAAGCCTTTTTAATCTTTTTACCGTATACTATTCTATTCGAATTTTATAGTCAGTGTCATGAGAAAATACTTACGTCGAACCGAACTGAACTGTTTTAATTGAAGATCTCTTAATAAATAATAAAACAAATCGAAACAAATTATCGTGATACCGTGAGCTAGGTAAGCGTCGGTATCAATAACTTAAAGCGGCCATTGCAGCAATGCCTATAATATACTTTGCGAAATTATCAAGGGTAGTCTTCAAAACGTAAAGTCCAATATTAAAGGGCGGGACGGACAGAGATATAAGGTCCAAAAAAAGAAATCCAATAACTTTAAAAATGTTAATAAAAACAGCAATTAGCACTACATGCACTGCAGTACTAATTCATTGAGTAAGACTAATTCATCGATAAGCAATATCGACTTTTGCCACATCCTCGACAGCCCGGTTTAGTACCCGATCGGCACGATGGTTTTGGCCCCACAATAGTGTGGGGTGTCTCTAAAAACGCTCAACCCATGATCTAATATCTAACCGCATAACGCGTAACGCTATCCGCTCCAGCGCAATGCTCGCTCGCAATTATTTTTACTCGCGAATCTAGGTTAAACGTAAACAATAGAGCCAAAATAGACAGATATTTTTACTCAGTACCTTGGTTTGTGTCGTTAAATAAATAAACTAGTTGTTTTGTGACAGACTAACGCGACACACGCGGATGGGGTTTAATGAAGGGGAAATGCTTATACGTCTTTTCGGTCAATTTAACTCGCGATTTTGAACCAGCAACTTTACTAGCCTTGAGCTGTAGTGGCCGGACTACTTTCCTTGAAAGGGTTAAATAAAGAAAACAAAACAAGGCTAAATAGCAACATCAAATACGCTAAACAGCGATCGTCATAGCGAGCATCATAGCAGTGAGTGATATCAAGTTCTTAAAAGCGACTGTCAGACCACTCATATGGATTAGGACTATTTAGGACACAGTTCATAATTATAGTAAACTAATTAGTGTAAACTTATTTGCACTATTAGAATGCAAGGGTTTTTAAATGTTTTATTTAGATTTTTCATATTTACCAGAGTTCAAAGTATAAAACTGGCCAAGAGCATGTCGGACCATGCTCAATGTAGGGTTCCATAGCCGTATCTATAAGGAAATGTGCTACAGATAAAAAGAAAGCTAAAAATAAACAACTCGCAAAAGGTCTTATATGCCGTGAAAATCAATGGCACTTAAAACCTTTTGGTTGAGAAGTTTTTCGGCAATAACTTCAAAACGGTTTATTTCTTACTATTCAAAATAATTTTCGTTGAATGTATTTATTAAGCGTTACCTTCCTGATTTTAATCATATTTTTCGGATTTACGGTTTAAAAGTTAAAGGGGGGGGGGGGGGGGGACATAATTTATGCAACCTTCGGAGCGATTTTTTCCGAAAGTATTCACTTAATCAAAAAAAAGTAAATAAAAGCCTTATAATGTTTTTAAAAGAGCTATCGAATTATGTACCTCACATTGATGTTTGCTGAAAATTTTTTTTTTAGCTTCTGTTACATGTAGGTATGGAGTGCCCCCTAGATTTTTTATTTTTATTATTTAACTATCAAACTTAGTAGCGGCATCTACAAGACATCTATATTCCAAATCTCATCAGTATACGTCTTGTAGTTTTTGAGTAAAATGCCTGTGACATACGGACGGACGGACGGACGGACATGACGAAACTATAAGGGTTCCTTTTTAGCCATTTTGGCTACGGAACCCTAAAAATCATTAGGAGCACTGCTTAACACATTCTAACTTACATTTCGCTAAATTACACGTTCGATTACCTGTGAGTGGTAAAAAGAACGTTATGTCTTTAGTAATCTAATATGTATTAACAATCTAATACGTATTAATATTGAATTGGCTTGGAATCACCTTGCATTTTTTGCAGCCCGAGCACCGCAAGACTATCATGACAACCAATCGCCATAATCAATTTCATAGCGATCTTAATCTCATTACGCAGCTTAGATAACTCAGCCTAAATAAAGCAACAAAGGGGTCAAGTTTGTTTCACAAGCTTCCAAATATCGAGTGCGCTTGTATGCTAATGCGTTATGTAAGACCCAAGCGTGGGCGATCCGATCAGGAAGCGGTCGGATACGACCGTTATGTAAGGATTTATGAAGCGAAGAAATACACTTAGACCTACCAAGACTTAATGTACATATTTTTGGTTAAAATAGCAAAAGAAATGCAGTCGACTAGTTTGAGCCTAGGTTTTACGGGTTGAGTCGAGTATCAAAACACCAAAGTATGTTTTTCCCAGAGATTTATATTTCGTAAGTTATCAGGATTGCTGGAAAGTACATCCTTTTTCGATATTTGATCGGGTTCGGAATTTTGATCGAGTTTCTTGATACGCGTTCAATTAGACGCGACGGTCGTTTTAGCTGTATGAACGGTTTACATTTGTTTTCAATTTAAAATTGGGATAAACGACTGTTTTAGAACGAAGATTATCATCTCTATCAGCCGCAGGCCTTTGCAATAAGTTCCTATTGCGTAGCGAACGAATTCTGGTGACCGTCAAGATGGTGTACACCGTAAAGATATCTAGAATCTGATGCAGTCAATAAATAGTACCCAAATAGTACCGACGAAACACCTAAGTGAAAAAAATAGTACTCTTCAACTTTTTGAAATATAAGGCCTGTTCACGGTATACGCTACCGGGCGTCAAACTGGGGTACACCGTTTGTATCTCTGGACCGCCTTTATTTTTGGGAACGCTTTATATCTCAAAAAATAGTACGCTAAAAACTCTAGCTATCGTAGCTGAGATATAGTGAGCAGCGTGATTTCGGAATTCGAAGTCTTTCTATGTGAAATTCCCGGGTACGCCAGTTTGACGATGTGAAATTTTGTCAGTCATGGAATGTCTCGGCTTCTACGATAGCTAGAGAAATGAAATTTTATGGCCCCAGGGTACTATTTGAGTACTATTTTTTGAGATATAAATCCATTCCAAAAACAAAGCCGTTCCAGAGATACAAGCGGTGTACGCCAGCTTGACACCCGGTAGCGTACACCGTGAACAGGCCTTATATTTCGAAAAGTTAAAGGATACTATTTTCTCATGTAGGTATTTCGTTGGTACTATTTGGGTATTATTTATTAGCGGAATCAGATTCTGGATATGTTTACGGTGTACGCCATCTTGACGGCCACGAATTCTGAGATACGACTGGTAATCCTCCGGCCTTCAACTATGGACCGATCTTCACACGGAAGATTTCCTATCGCATCAAAGTTTGTTTTTCCGAGCGACGTCATATTTATTACTATTCAAAATTCATAAATATCGTCGTCGCTCCACGAATGATTACAACTCCAAAACTTCATAGACTGCATCTAAAAGTAAAACATAAACAAACAGTTCTTTACGCTTACTTAGACACGTAGTAAGTTTTCCAAAGCAGATTGGTTTATTTTTAAACTTCTAAACACTTTTGAGTACTGTTTAACGATCGATAAACAATGGAGTTCAAAAGCTTTAAATTCGTATACGGACTCGATGCTTGATTGATGACTAAAGTTGCCACATATAACATCTGCGGAACGTGAGAGTTGCGTAAAATCTGAAAAGCGGAGTCCCTCGATGACAGCTCTAACGACGAGACTTGTGATGTAATCGTTGTGATTAAGCGATTATCGTGTATCGCAATCGATTTGACAATTGGTTCAAGTTCGAGCGCATGACATACTAGATGTCAGTTAAAATGACATTCCAAAATTATCTACGACTTTGTTTTATTAGATAGAATTACATTATTATACACCGTGGGCCCGTACAACCCGACCAACTTTAACCACGTATTCCTGATGGTATTACAAGTAAATAACGTTATATCAACATAGGTCGAATTTTGTCATTTTACATTAATAGTCTTATGGAACAAAACAAATCAATAAATTCAGTCCCTCGTTATAAACATGTCCTTACTGGAGGAAAAGTTATTAAAAAGGAAAAAAAAAGCTAAAATGGAAACGAAAGGTCAATATTTAGGCTTTGTAATCCAATTTGTAATCGCTTACCATCTAATACTGCGAAGGTTAATTGCTGTTTAGTTAAAGGATTTTAAAAAATCAGTAAAAGTATCTTAAATCACATTTATTAGGGCTTGTTACACACTTGGGAGTTTTAATTTAAAAAATTATGAATATCTCGGAAAGTAAGCGTTAATCGACTATACGTCACATAACTTATTTTACTTCTAATAGTTGTTAGAATCTATGGTTAAAGTTGGTCGGGTTATACGGGCCCACGGTGTATAATAAAAGCACATAAACAAATTTTGTTTACTTGTTAAAAAATTAAGAAGATTATAGTTCATGATAATAAAAATAAAACTAACAAAACGATAAAAATCTTACAATAAAATTGGACGTTTTACCTGTGGCCTGCATATCAGCAATATTTGCATCCTTATTCGTATATATCTGATAGTACCTACCTAAGGAGACAATACTAAACAACTGCATTTACCAATCATCTATTCTATTATACACAAGTACGAAGCATTCACAAAATGTAAAATAGACTAAACTATAAACGATCACTTTAAACTAGATGCATTAGTCCATATAATCAATGTACTACACGTGTAGGCAGATACTCTCCTTAGTATTATAAAGTTGCGTTTACACCGTAGCTCCGCGAGATAGCTAAGCTAAAAGTCCATCTAGTATTTAGTATTTCAATTGATACCAACTCTTTGGAAATGTAAAAGTAGGCATTAGGTAGGCTGGCAAGTTTTTCAGTCTGAAGAGATTGCTATTTAGCGATAACACCGCCTATTGTTTACTTTTGTTTTTATGTAAGTTTGCATTGTGTTCTTTTGGATTTAATAGAAAATTATTGTATTGTGTTGTAGGCTTCGCTTTTGATGGAGCTGGGCGAGGTCGCTAAGAGGTTTCCGAAGAAAAAAACACCAATCGATGTAGCATTTATATTCGCTCATATTTTAAGGTGGAAGTGTGAATAAGTGGAGTAATCAAACTTTTTTTGACAGTTGCGTGCGTACATTCGGTGTGAAAAGGTACTGCGTTAAGCTTTAAGTATAACGAACACAGCTTTTCACCAGTAAAAGTTAACATAATTTAAGTAGATATACGGATCCTCATTCGTACTTTTATGAAATAGTATGTAAATAATGATCTTGTCCTACACAAGTATTGTGAAATAAATATTTATGTATAATTATGACAACTGTCAGATTTTAGTACTTCGTTCGCATTAGCTTTAGATGGATACGCAGCTTTAAGGGAATTCCACACGAGCGGATCGCAACGATCTAGCCGAATCGAGCGTGTGTGGCAGCAGAACAAACGTCCGAGCGCACGTGGCACTTCAAGCTGCACGGTTAAAATGCTAGTAAAAGTGAATTTTACATAAACTCCGCTTTCTAATTTGAACTTTATAAAACCTTAAAAAATCCAACCTTTTCAATAGGCACTTACTTTTATTACACATGCAATTAATGTACCTACAACAGTGGATTCATTCACGTGTTTCACTCCCACTCCTTTCCTTGGCTAAGTCATTATCGGTACACGTATTTATATCACCCATATGTCGATCTTGTATCAGATTTACCCTTCAGAAACGTTGTCAAAGGCTGAAGGATCTTAAAACTATGGCTTTCATTCATTTTTACTAGGCTGAATAGTAGGGTGTCCCGTCATTCGCGAATTTTTGAATATCGTTATGCAATAGCACTGAAAAGTTGTGAAATGTTATGCATAATTAGGGAAAAATAAAGAAAAAAATCTAGCTATATACTTTTAGGGCGCTACCATCAGCTAAATAATGAAAATAGGGGTCATTTTCAGTACTCCAAAAAAAACATTAAATGACAATTATATTATTAATTTATTGTGTCAACATATAGATACATTTGCATTAAAAAGAAATCATACGTTTTTTTGCAGGTTTTTCTTACAAAAACGATATATTAGTTTCCCGGCGTTTAATGTTCCAAGAAATTAGAACGTGAATTAAGCCAAGTTTCATTTATTACATAAACTAATATTAAATATTTTTTTGTTTGAAGTCTATCCGAATAAAGTAATAAAAACACAAAGGAAAAGTAGAATTTCGTTGGAAAACACACGATATTTCTACACTTTTAGAGACACTGAAAAGTCGGTATTTTGCGGTTTTAGGGCTCCTTTCGCTCAAATTTTCTCTATATTTTTGTTTTGATGTATATGGTTTATATACGTCATCGTATTTGGTTGACCTTTTACTGCTCTATAATGATTAATAAGAGCGATTTTGCTACGCAAAATATGTAATAGGGCACTTTTCAAGAAAACGTGTTTTTAGTTCTGAAGTGAGTTAAGGTTAAAAATAATCCAAGAGTAAATAATAATAATAATTAAGCATGAATGTAATAAAAAAGATGTCGTTTAACTTATAAAATAGTTTTCGAGATCATAAAATAATAATTTATTTTTTAAAAAATTACTAATATTTTTTTTATTCAACTGCCGGTAGAGCCCTAAAAGTATATAGCTAAATTTTTTTCTTTATTTTTCCCTAATTATGGATAAAATCACGCAACTTTTCAATGGTATTGCATTACGATATTAAGAAAATCCCAAAATACGGGACACCCTACTGAATAGTCATAATGAAAATATCAACTTAGCACAACGGAACTCGGTTTCCACCGACTTGACTATTATTTACCCATGGAGAATTGTTTATTTGAGAACTATGATGAACTATGAAATGTGTTCCTCCCCGGGTCCGTATCTCTACAGAATTTGCTATATTTTAGGTTTAGCATGACATGATAGGCAGCTAATTATGTTATTATTATTATTAATCGTATGGCATATCACACGTCGAATACAGTTTATAAATTCAATTTGAGATTCATTAGCCATTTGATGGCGTCGTCGTTGAGATTGATCAGGTCTACGGCGGGGCCCCCTGTGTACCGCGTTAGAGGACAGTCTTCAATAATGTGCGGTATGGTTTGCACTTCGGCACCGCAGTCGCAAGCTGGAGAATCGACCCACCCGCAGCGATGCCTATATTGGGCGCAGCGACCGTGGCCAGTGCGGAGTCTGTTAAGTGTGCACCAAACACGTCTAGGTAGGTCGGCCCCGCTAATTTTGTCTCCGGGGGTTATCTCTGATCCCAGCTTGCCTGTCATTAAGGTACTCCAACACCGCGACCACTCCTGCTTAGTGTTAAAATCGCTTTCGAGCAGATTTTTTGCAATGCTGTGTGGTGGGTTTCTGGATTTTAGGCGGTGTTTGGCAGGATTCAAAAATTCCGAGTGGATGGGAAGTTTCGGGTCATTCTGAATCTTCTTCGCTTCTCTTAGCAGAGCTCCTTTCCTCCTCAGGGCGGGCGGGGGGATTCGGCAAAGCACTGGGAGCCAATGACACGGAGTTGACTGGAGCGTGCCGGAGATAAGTCGCATGACCTTATTTAGTTCAACGTCTACTTTAGACGTGTGCGCACTCCCCAGCCAAACCGGTGCACAATACTCGGCCGTAGAGTACACTAATGATAACGCTGAAGTGCGCAGCACCTCGGCACTAGCTCCCCAAGATGTTCCGCTCAGTTTATGGACGATGTTGTTTCGGGTTTGAAGTTTACGAGCTGTGCCGGTTAAGTGTGGTTTAAATGTCAGGGAGCGGTCAAGCGTGACACCTAGGTACTTGGGCGTAGGGTTGTGTTTTAGTGTTGAGCCGTTCAAGTGTACATTAAGCTCTCGCCTGGCTTGTTGGTTGTTTAAGTGGAAGCAACACGACTCGGTTTTGCTAGTACTCGGTGTTAGGCGCCAAATTCTGAAGTACTTAGCTAGTGTCTCCATATCGCCAGATAGCGTTGATTCGAGATTCTCGAAATTCTTGGCCTGTGTTATGAGACATATATCGTCAGCGTAGATAAATTTTCTCGAGTTCGTGTGTGGCAGGTCGTGAATGTACAAGTTGAATAAAATGGGAGCCAATACCGAGCCCTGAGGCAGGCCATTGTTCAGCTTTCTGGCGCTGCTCACCTGAGAACCCAAATGCACACTAAAACTCCGCTGGGTGAGCATATTTGAGACTAATTTCCAGATAGGCAAGCTAGGGACTACTGACAGCAGCTTGAACAGTAATCCTTCTCTCCATGCTGTGTCATAGGCTGCAGTTAAGTCCACAAACACCGCCCCAGATTTAAGTCCGTTCTGGAAGCCGTTTTCCAGGTGAGTAGTTAGAGACAAGGCCTGATCTGTGCAACTCCGTCCCGCTCGGAATCCCGCCTGTTCCACCGGAACCACGCGATCTATGAGAGGAGCTATTCGCTGGTAAATTAGCTTCTCCAGAAGTTTGTAGCTGTTACTCAGCAGAGCAATAGGACGATAGCTGCAGGGATCGTTGTCGCTTTTTCCTGGCTTTAAAAGAGCAATCACCTTCGATTCCTTAAACATCTTGGGGAGTCTATTGGAACTGAGAACATCTGAGAAAAAAAGAGACAGCCATTTGATAGTGTTCGGCCCCAGTCTGACCAAAAATTCGTTGTAGATTCCATCCGCCCCGGCAGACTTTCCGGCTTGTAGACGTTTGACTGCGAGGTGGACTTCATCAGCCGTAAAGGGTTTTGCCAGTTCCGGGTCTTCCGTAAGATTAGACTTTAGTGTCTGTAAACTCTTTTTTACTTTTTTGGTCTCTAGTTTGTCGCCCTTTGCCCTAGAGACACAGACTAACCTGTTAGCTATTTCATTTGGGTGTACTGCAGAGGTCGGACGTGGAGTTGTCATTTTCCCCGTGAGTTTATTTAACACACTCCACGCTTTACGACTTGAACGCTTGAAATCCATTGATTGAACTGTGTCTTTCCATTTGGTGGTCCGGTTAGTATCCAACGTAAGTAACAGCTCTGTCCCGATAGAGCAGTCTCCCGTTTTCTGGTACTCTTTAAAGAGATTTTCACTAGCACTATTCCATCCCGGGATATATTCCTTCCTGAAACCTCTACATACGTATCGTTTTGCAGAAGAAAGCAGGAGTCCAGTGAATCGGTCGTAGTTGTCCGCTTTAGGTGGAATAAAGCGAATTGCTGCGT
Organism: Eudemis profundana; assembly: GCA_947034925.1. NCBI lineage: Eukaryota > Metazoa > Arthropoda > Insecta > Lepidoptera > Tortricidae > Eudemis > Eudemis profundana. The sequence goes on along the minus strand of OX344802.1, from coordinate 3,899,803 downwards.
CTATATTGTTAGTGAAACCGGGCCAGTTCGCACTGTTATAATGGAAAGTCCAAGGTCCTTTTTAAAAAGTTTTTATTTGACACACACACTAAAAATTATACACGACCTCTAAGTAATTAGGGAACAGCGCGGTTTGACGATTCGGGAGCAACTGAGGTTTGTATGGGATGGATTGAGGAGCTGGACTCGGATGGAAGGGAGGACTGCTTATGGGTTGCTGCGTCAGCCATAAGGCATACATGGTGGAGGTTATAACATCTCCCCTGGGTAAGACTGAACTTACACTCTTAAGGAGTGAAGTTTAGGTAAATCGGAGTCGAGGACCTGGATTTGGTTCTGGAATGTCTTCAGGTTCAGAAGGTTCAGTGGGTATGGTTGAAGTGTTAGGATTAGGAGGGAAATTGAATTTTTTACAATAAAACTTTTTCCAGATCTTAAAAATAACAAAAGATATTAATACAAGGATAATTCCGATAGTACAATAAGAATAATAGTGACCATACAAAACAATGTGAGGTCTATTAATTATTTTATCTAATTTTTCTAACTGGTCATGTGACCAGTGTTCGTCATCCTTCAAGGATTCTAGGTTCAATTTCTTTACAGGTATGGTGGGAACATTTAATTGGAATTTATTTAATTGGAAGTAATTACAGCAAGTATCATTAATTAGGTTAAAAGTTGATACAATAGGTTTAATGTCTATGGTTACAATATTTTTTGCAATGATTTGCATGTCCTTAAAATAGGCCATACATTTATTAGGTAAGGTTAAAATACCGGTTCCCACAATATTAGTTTCGAAAACATTTGAGTTATTATTACATTCAATAGATAATTTAGATTTTTGTGAAATTACATATATCCATTTATTATTACTTAGTTTATGCCAAATTTCCATATTTCCAGATACAAGTTTAGATTTACATTGAATTGGTTTCGATAATAACAATTTTGTTGCTATTTCAGTTTCACATATAGGTTGTGACGTAGTGGAAAAGGTCTGATAAACATTACAAACATAAAATCCATTATTTAGATTCTTACAACTACTTAAATCATCTAACATGCAATAACGTGACTTATCTCTACTTAACGCTACATACTTCGCGGTGGGTAAGACCATCGCGTAGGCGGTCGGTGTAGCGTTACCATGATGCGCTACCGGGAATGACACACTGTTGTACATATTATATTCCTGGGAGTTGACTAAAGGTATTCTCATTACAAAAACAATTTTGTTGTCAATATAAAAGCTTGATACATCTGAGATATTCATTAAAATGTTCACATGGTTCAAATTTAATGCCAATGGTAATTCTTGATATTTAGGTAAAAATCTATGATGTTCCACTAATTCGTGGAATATTTGTTTCGGGGTGAGAATGGATGGGTACAAAATATTTGATTTACTGAACATTATGGCATTTATAATGTCTTCCAATTTAAAAGACAAGGTTAAAATATGGTTTTCAATAATACTTATCAACTCTAATATGTTTGATCTTAAAATAAGTTTATTGCCAATTACAGTTAAATTTTTTAAAGACATATTCAGTACATTTACAGCGTCTTTCAATATTTGTTCGTTGGTGTTAATTTTGTTTAGGAAATCCTCATGGGATTTTAGAGTCGCGGACGTGATTAAAATATTAGATTTAATTACGGTTGATATGTCCTTTTGGTCATATTGTAAATTTTGAATGGCGTTGTTATACATGCTAGCGTCATCCTGGTCCATAGTTCCAAACAAGTGTTTGAAAACGGTGCCTACGGCTCCAAACCACGCAGATCTCTTAGATTTATTCGAAATTAAATGAGAGATTGAATCATAGTCTCTAATTATGTCTTTATACCTTGTAGTAAGTGGTTTGAAAATGTTATTGCATTCTGTTATTGACAAGCTATCACTCTCCCGACATAGAAATTTTGAGGTGCCTATCACACCGTTCAAGTTATCAATATGAGGTTTAATAAAAGATATGTCTATAGGTATAACTACGTCTAGGAATCCGTTAATCACTTTTAACTCTCCAACGGGGTCGAAATAAAGGCCTGGACTGTTCTGTACAGATTCGGTGAAATTAGCTTGTATTAAGAGGGGAGCGCTGAAAGGAAGAAAATAAAATAAAATATAGTACTTAATTAAATGTTATATGTAAAATATTCTAAAAATAAGTGACTTAATTATTACTTCTATGAGCTAACTTAACTTGATCATAGTGATGAACTATGTATTTACGATTGATTAATAAGGTCAATGTATTTCGACCATTAATTTTTATGACCTTGTAAGGTCCTTTCCATACAGGAGATAGCGCTTTACGAAGTCGCAAATGATTTTTTAAGTAGACATAGTCTCCGACGTGATAAGTTACCGGTTTGGTACGGGTATCATAGTAAGTTTTGGCGGTTTCTTTGGATTTATGTATGTTCTCAAGGGCTTTGCTGCGGGAATGCTGAAGACGATGTTGAAGCATTTTAAGGTAATCGCAGTATGTCGTACCGGGTGCGGATTCGTAAATGGAATTCGGGAAAAATGGTTTATGTCCAAAAATTAGTTCGTAAGGGGTGTAGTTAGTAGTACCATGCACAGTGGTGTTATAGGTTAAAATAGCAGTGTATACATAACGAGGCCAGTCAGTTTGATCTTCATTTACATAGGATTTTAGATATTCTTTTAAAGTTGAGTGGCTCCGTTCAAGGGCACCCTGGGTCTGAGGATGGTAAGGACTGGACCAAATTTGTTTGATTTTTAGAAATGAGCAGACTTGTTTGAAAAGGTCGGATGTGAAATTAGTTCCTTGGTCCGTCAGGATATACTTTGGTATACCAAATAGGCATATGAAATGCACTAAGCATTCGCTGGTCTCTTCAGCGGTGGTACTTCTTATAGGGTAAGCTAGGGAATATTTTGTCAAGTCATCTTGCATAGTGAGTATGTATTTGACCTTGGCAGGTCCGGCCTCTGGTAGAGGTCCTACAATATCTAGCGCTAAACGCTGGAAGGGCTGTGTTGAGGTAGAAGTTATTTCTAGAGGAGCACGGTTGATTTTTCTCAGTGCCTTGTTACTTTGACAAGAGGAACATTGTTTTATATAATTTTCGATATCAGCTCTCATGTTTTTCCAAAAATATTGTTCACGAATTCTATTAAACATGCGGGTGTTTCCCAGATGTCCGGCAATCGGAATATCGTGATTCTCTTTCAGAATTTTAGGGATTTCGCTCAACGAAGGGTAAATGGTGTTATTATGATATATGTGTATTCGTATTCCGGTTCCATTGAAAAGGTAAGCGATCATGTTATAAATTTTGGTAAAAGCGTGTTTGTCAAATGGACTTTTAAAGTCTGAAATACTAATATCTTTTGTCTCGTTATTAGGGATTGCAGTTAAGTGGTTACGAAGGTTTTTTAGAGATTCGAAAATGTCAACGTAGGGGCAATCGTCGAAATGATGGACCTTTGTGAATAATGTTATGAAGGCTTTTCCGCCATGTTTTGTTTCCTGGAATGACAGTAGTGTCTTTTCGGATTGTAGGAATTCTTCTCGTTCAGTTAAGTTACTTAAGAAATCTTCGACATAAGGTACACTTTCGTCAAGGTCTAAGGAGGTAGGAATAATAATTATTTTATGAGGACTTTTTAGTAGATTGTCGTTGTGTTCAAATATTGCAGTATCAAAATTAGCATCCTGTGGAGATTTTAAGAATTTCGAGTAAGTGTCTTCGACAACAGAGGGAAGAATTTCGGATAAGTCCTGAATTAGATCTGTTTCAGTGGGTTGCACTTCCACGGATGGGGTATTTTGTTGGTTAAGATCGTCGATCAAGGAGTCTAATTCAATAGGTGAAAATTGTGGATCAGGTGATAGAGACGGTAAGTCTCCGATGTCGAATGGGTCAATGACTTCCGGTTGTGAATAGGAAGTTCCAGGTTGTGGATTTTCGTAGATATTTGGTTCAGTTGAGGGCCTAGGATTTTCGTTAGCTTCCTCATTTACAGCAGTGACTGGGAAATTGTTATCTTCGGGAATAGGATAACGCGATAACGCGTCGGCTGCGCAATTTAATTTTCCTTTGCGATATATAACTTCATAATCATACTCTGATAATTTTAGACGCCAGCGTTGTAGTTTGCTGCTGGGGTCTGTGTGGTTAATTAACCACTTTAAAGGACGATGGTCTGTTATGATATAGAATTTCCTTCCAAAGAGATAGGGTCTGAAATATTTACAGAAATGTACAATGGCCAAAAGTTCTTTTTCCGTCGTACTGTAATTGCGTTCATTTTTATTTAACGTTCTCGAGGCAAAAGCTATGGGTTTGTCCTTGCCAATTTCGCCTTGGGACAAAATACCGGAAATTGCGTAATTTGATGCGTCGCAGGTAAGTATAAAGGGTTTTGTGAAATCGGGATAAATGAGAATAGGGGCGCTAGTGATTTTTGATTTTAATGTTTCAAAAGCTAACTGTTGTTCGTGACCCCAATTAAAAGGGGTGTCTTTCTTTAGTAAGTTTGTCAGTGATTTGGAAATTTTAGAGAAATCGGGGATGAACCTTCTGTAATAGGATACTAACCCCAAGAAGGATTTGATGTCCTTCGGTGACATGGGAGTTGGAAATTCAGTGATTACTTTAATTTTTTCAGGATTGGGCCTTACGCCCTTGTCACTAATGACATGTCCAAGGTAAGCTACTTCTTTTCTGAGGAATTTGCACTTATCTGGTTGTAGTTTCAGATTGAAACTTCGCAGCCTGTCGAAGACGGCTGTAAGGTTTTCTACGTGGGACGCTAGGTCATAGGAATAAATCACGATGTCATCGAGGTAGACGAAACAACGGACTCCTTGGAGTCCTGTAAGGCAGTTATTCATGAGCCTTTGGAACGTGGATGGGGCGTTCTTTAGCCCGAAGGGCATTCTATTAAACATGAATTGACCTTGAGGTACTGAAAAACTTGTTTTCTCTGCGTCTTCAGGAGACATTTTTATTTGGTGGAACCCGGAGGCCAAATCAAGGGTGGAAAAGTATTTGCTATTACCTAATTGGTCTAAGATGTCAGAAATTTGAGGTATAGGGTAGGTTTCACCTATGGTTATGTCATTGAGTTTGCGGTAGTCGACGACCACTCGCCATTTTTGTTCTCCTGACGCGTCGAGTTTTTTGGGGACGACCCAAATAGGGGATGACCATGGGGACATGGCAGGTTGTATTATGTCTTGTTCTAACATTTTATTAATTTGTTTTTCGACTTCTTTCTTATGTACTTCTGGGAATCGATAAGATTTTGTGTATATAGGAGCATCGCTAGTAGTCCTAATATTATGTTGAATCTTGGAAGTAGACGTCAGTTTGTCATCTGGAAGATGGAAAATATCAGAGTATTGAGAACATAGTTCAGTGAGGGCGTTTGCTTCCTCTTCATTCAAATGGGATGTGCGGAGTGAGTTTAATAATAATAATAATAATAATAATAATTTATTTATTTCAGGCATCAAAGGCCCATAGATAAATACCTTACAATCTAACATACATATCACACAATACAAAATAAACTTAACAACTAGGTCACATTTCACTGCGATGTGGTAACGCTGTTCGTGGTGTCAGGTAGCCGCCCGCGGAAGCGCCGGAACATGACACCTTTCGGCCAAAACTCTTCTTTGGTGAAGGTCACGATCTTCTCAGTTGGAACTCTCACCACATAAGAATTAAAATTCAAGTTGTGGCGAGACTCCAACTTAACGACCCTCAGGATGAGCCCTGTCTTTACGCGTACATATTCTACGATCTCCTCAGCCTTCGTAGAATAATGTAAACGGGACACATACAAGAGCGTCGTCGGCACAGCGGGACGCAGCAGATGTTGTGGTCCAGTCAGTGCGGTACCGCACTTATTACGGCAGGCTGGCTTCTTCTTCCTCTCTACCTTTATAAAGCCATCCTTGTCGCATCGAGACTCGCTTGGAGCCGGCATTAACAAGTCCTCTTTTACGGGTCCCTGTATCCCCTTCGATGACATCTGCCTAGATTGTGAAGCAGCTGGGCATTTGGCAGCAATCTCTGCATAAGCACGTTGAGGGGTCGACATACTCATACGTGACGTGCACGGCTTTTCTTGTGGAGCAGGCGGGCGAGCAGCGGGGCGCGGGGAGCGCGGCGTTTGGTTGACAGCCGGCGACGCATCCAATTCTGCAACATCGGCAGCGACGATATTGCTGACGGATGAATTCCGCGCGCCGTGACGTGCAACTAAGTTAGAGTCATCGCTTGACCTACATTCTGAAATAGTGGTACGTAATAACATTACTTCAGAACGCAGTTCAGTTATGGTATTATTGGATACCTCTAACTTAGTCTGCATTTCGGACAGACTGTTTTTCAGGAACATGATGTCCTTAAGCAGCCTGGATACGTCGACGTGGTCGAACGTGACTGGAGGCAGCCGATGCAGCTGCTTCGCCACGAAAGAAGGCACGTCGTCTGGATCGGTCTCCTTGAACAGCGTGATGATGTTAATACTTCTTCGGTACGTCTGACAGCGTTGGCTGTAGAGGAATAGGCTACATTGACATGTAGCGGTTCTAGGTAGAGTTTTAAGTCTGGTTTGACTGTAACGAAGTTTTCTGATGTATTAATAATGGAGATATTAACTCGATTATTTTCCTTGACCTTTACGATGCAGTTGGCTATAAGCAGTGATTCGGACAAATGCTGGTCAGTAATGACTCCTTCTTTTATTTCAGGGTTAGCTACGGTGCATTCTATTATTGTCTCAGTTCGCGGGGAAATATTGTAATTTGGTTCTTTGAAGGACAGTTTAATTTTCTTCCCGTTTACTTCCAGACAGTTAGTCGCGTAATTAACATTACAGCGGAATTTGGAAAACATGTCGGTACCGATAATGCCATCGTAAGGTAAGTTTATATTTTCCATCACATGAAAATTGTGACATAAGACAAGGTCATCAGATAGTTGTATTTGAGATTTAAGGTGACCAAGGCTTTTGATCGATTCTTCAGATGACTCAATCCCTTTGACATTGATTTCACTTTTGTGGAATTTCAAGGATTTGTCAACACTTGACTTTTTTACTAGGCTTATGCACGCGCCGGTATCTATGAGCAATGTCAAGGGTCTTGAGTTCATGGATGTAGGTACAGTGATGTACGGTAAGTATCTATCGCTTTTAGTTAGTACTTCGTAGACCTTGGGATTCGTGGGACCTTGGGTTTTTACCCGGTCTTTAGGAAATGGAATTGGGATAGTGCGTATGGTGCCTGGTACGACATTACGACTCGAACGACACCTTATCGAGCCTACATCTCGTTTAAAGAGCTGGAATCTGTTTCATCAACACCTTCATCATTCTCAAGGAAAGTTATCGGATGATTCGAAGCGTTATTATTGAAATTGAAGCGTTTATTGTTATATTCTCTTTTCCTGCACTGCTCAAGAGTGTGGCCGGGTATTTTACAATACCGGCACACAACGGAAGTATCCGAGGAGGGTTTTGGTTTATTGAATGAATTTTGCTGGTTGTTATAGCGGGACGTGCTAGGTTTTGAGTTGGCTGGTAAATAAGGCTTTTTCGGGAAATCTTGCTTAGAGGTTTCCATTGGTTTCTTGTTACAGAATTGTTGTAATTTGTCTTCAGAAATAGCTAAATTAATTGCCTCGTTCAAGGTCTTAGGGGACTTGCAACGCAAGATCACGGAGATTTTGGGGTTAATTCCCATAATGAATGAATTTAATGCCAAGTCTTGCATGGCTGCAAGCCGGCCTGGAAGTTCCATCTTTTTAGAACACGACATTGTTACTTCTGTTAGCAATTGTGACAGGCATGACTCTACGCGAAGAGAAAATTGACTGACGGATTCCGTGGATGTCTGTCTGCAGTCCTGCAGTTCGGACAGCAGGTGGGCGTGGTGCTTGCGCTCACCGAACTGAGCTTTTAAGAAGTCTCGTAGGGTTGACCAATTGTCAAAGTCTTTAATGGAGCACGCTAATTCAGCCTTGCCTTCTAGCTGGCTGATAATGTATTTAAGCACAATTGGTTCTTGGCTCAATGAAGCAAGCGATATAGCATTAGAGCAGTTATTTATGAATGCATTTAATTTATCTCTTGACCCATCGTAGGGTTTTATAAATTTTAATATAACATTTAGTGAAATTTCTGACACTACCAATTTTGGCAATTCCGGATTGACCTTGGGGTCTTTTGGTGCTTTCAGGGAGCCAGAACCAGAACATTCAGAGTCGGATTTAGTCATTTTGAAAAGTTACTTAATTGAATGTGATGAATTAAAATAAGCTACGGTGTAATAGGCGGACGGCGCCTTGCTTGCGAGAAATGTCGAGTTAGCTTAACGGATAACAGAATATCCTTGCGTCGGCAATGAACTTGCACCAGGATGATAAATATTTTTATACACAAAATATTCAATAGAGTTTAGGAAATAGTAATGATGTAGCAGGAATAATCGAATTATTGTTTTATAAGTTATTTATATACGCACTTTTCACTTTCACTGCACTTCACGGACACGGGAAATAGAAAATATAAAGTACTCACAGTAGAAACGTAGCGATTAGGGCGATCATTATCGCCAGGACCTTCACGGGTGTCTGACCTTGACACACCAGCAAGGTCGCAGGAACAGCAGGAACTCGGTGCACACGTATGTATCACTTGGAAATAGTGGAAATCACACGAACCACTTTGGGTTTGTGATTGGAAACAGCGGGTTACGACGATCACTTGGGAACGACGAAACTTGGAAATAGAAGGTCACACCAAACACTTTGGAACGGTGGATCCGGAAATAGTAAAAATCACACGAACTACTTTGAGTTCTGTGAATAAAAATAACGAGTTACGTTGATCACTTGGGAACGACGAAACTTGGAAATAGAAGGTCACACCAAACACTTTGGAACGGTGGATCCGGAAATAGTAATGAGTTGTCCCTTATTAAAATAGTCCTTAAAGGTCGGCCTTGATTTTCACTGGTTTAATTCACTTCACTTCGGGAACGTCCTTGAGATTTTCGGAAAATCCCTTAAGCTGCCACCAATGTTATAATGGAAAGTCCAAGGTCCTTTTTAAAAAGTTTTTATTTGACACACACACTAAAAATTATACACGACCTCTAAGTAATTAGGGAACAGCGCGGTTTGACGATTCGGGAGCAACTGAGGTTTGTATGGGATGGATTGAGGAGCTGGACTCGGATGGAAGGGAGGACTGCTTATGGGTTGCTGCGTCAGCCATAAGGCATACATGGTGGAGGTTATAACAGCACGTTGAAAGTTCCACCGGGGCAGAGGCATGGAATTTGCAAGAGGTATCTTTATGCCCACATCCAGGATCACTGGCCTGTGCTGGCTATTGGGAAAGTCTTTGAGAACAGCCCGGGTAGTCGGAAGGGGTCTGCCTGTAGCATCCTTGGTGACAAATGTAAGATCCGGGTTGTAGTCCTTTTTCCAGCGAGCCGAGTGGAAGGTGCCTTTGTCCTTGGCATCAAATACGAGGAAAAGGTTAAGCGACTCTGCCCACTGAGCCAAAGTCAAACCATTGATGTCGTTTGTGGAGTAGCGCCATGACGTGTGATGACTGTTGAAGTCTCCGGTGTAGATACACGGATGCTTGAAGGAAGGAGGTCCGTTGTTTGCCCAAGTAGCGAGTGGAGGTTTGTAGACGTTAACTATTTTGACTTCTGCAACCTGTACTACGATAGTGAAATTGTGTTCAGACACGTCGGAGTAAATAACGCTGGTATCGTTCAGGTCGGTTCGGGTGTATGTCGCGATGCCGTAGTTGCGGTGATTTAAAGCTTTAAGAAGTGTGAAGCCAGGAATTTTCCCTCTGATTTCCATATCCTGATCGTCTTTGGTATGAGTTTCCTGAATATTAAGGACGTCGATATTATAATCTATAAGAAGTCTCGAAATGTATTCGCATTTCGGTCTGCTGATGCCCTCGACGTTTATCTGGCAGATTCTGACTGAGGGGCCTAAGTCTCTGGTCTGGGAACTCATTGTAAAAAGTCTCTAACGGTATAGTTTTGTATTCGAACGTTTCCTGTTGCTGCGAGGCTCTGAGATAGTATTTGAGCAGTGCAGCAGCCAAAGTTGATTACTCTTTAGCACCACCCAGGGGACACGTGCAGGGTATCTAAGGTAATCTTCCTGCGGACGCGAGTAATCTTTGCCCCCAGCTAATTATGTTTAAAATGTGGAGCGTGTGGGTATCGGTATGATGATCATCACCATCAGTCAGTCAGTCAATGACAAAACTAAGCAACTATGACGTGCAATACTTCTTAAACTACACGGTCAAATTGAATTTTACTGAGAATATATTTAAGTCTTATTATGACCTATATACCGATGAAAATTCAGGGTTCTAGCTTTAAAAAATTACAGGAGCCTGAAAATGGCCTGAATGGCTTCGAGAAAAGGATGGTACGGCCGTGCCTTTGTTTTGTTGGACTTAGCGGGGGCACTGCCGTGCCCCACATTTGGGCCGATTTGGCTTACTTTATTTTCAACACAGAGGATAGTGGTCAAATGACTGTTAAACGGCAAGCCAGTGAGAATCACCGGTGAACGCTTCCCTAATAGTTAACCTAACCTCTAAAATCTATTTCGGGAATGAAAACAAGACGATGCATGTTATGAAGTGACAACATTGTATCCTCGACAGAAGGATCACAGCTTTATGTACGTAATATCGGGTTTAAACGAATGACTCGCTCGTAAACATGTATTCGAGAAAACGCTTTGTCTAAACCGAATAAAGACAACGCCTGAATGAAATTGTGGTCATAAATTAACATGTGGTTTTCAAAAACGTCTTGAAACACTCCAAAGCGTGTATCAAATTAATTTAATCGCCCCTTCCTTGTGCAGATGTCCTGTGTTTTGGTTCTTTGTTGAATTAATATAACGTGACGCTACCATAGTCATCGGTACGTTTGGTGTGGTTTGATCCTCCTGTCATCATGGTAATCGTTTGAGCTACCCGGTTATAAATACAGTTTATTATACATCGTCGTTGGAAAGCAATAATGTTATATTACCATATACCCGCAAGGACTTTTATAGTAAGTTGTTTTAACATTATTGCTTTCCGACGAGGATATACGATCCCTTCTGATTTGGATATTACATATATTATATCGCTTTCATTTGATATATTGAGGTGACTGACTTCTATAGGTGCTTTAGCCATAATGATAAATATTATTTCAGGAACATTTTAAATTTTATATTAATTAAGTAACCTACTTATGTAGGATAAAATATGTTGGAAAAGAACCATGACAATCAAGATGAGCCTCGCTCGTAGAATACACGACTTACAAAACAGTTCCGTGACTAAACCATTGCAGATAGACATAGCGGGATAAAATTTGAAACACATGTCTTTAAAGGGGACATAGAGATGCACTTAGAAAGGATTTTTCGAAAATCAATTCCTAAATAGTTGAAACAGGAGATAAAAGTTAGTACGTTCTAGAAGAAGTTTTCACAACGGACAGAGTCGCGGGGCGGTTGATATACCTACAATATCAACTGCAGTATCCTACCATCTATTGCGCTGTATAACGAAACGAAATAGTATTTATATTTATAAATAGGCGCGCACTCGGGTTTATTCAGAAAACTCTATAAGCGAAATAAGCAATGGAAATATTTATAGCACCACTTCCCTATGTTATGTTATAAATGAGTAAATACATTTCAGCGGTTATGTACGTGTTCAGCCTTTTGAGCGCTACCTACACATTTTTCTTACGGCTCAACTGAATTCAGGCAATTTTAAATGAACTGCTCAACTCAAGGTTTCTACTACATGTACCGAATTTCGCGAAGATAAGTGCTTGAAAGATGAATAACGCTTAAACAACATAATTAGATGTGGGGCGCAACGAAGTCACATAATCTGATTTTCTTTAGCTATACATCAAATTTACCTATAAATAAGTTTTTACCCCCAAGATGAATTTTTCGGCAAAAACGGTTAATTCCTTAAAGTTTATAGACAATGGATGAACACCAATCAGTTTGTAAATTTTTGAGTTCATTGTTATTTCACCTTACTTTACTCATGAAAATTTGAGTCACTTTATGCATGAAAAAACACAGTTTTCGGCATAAAAGGCGAAAGTTGTTTACTTCTTAAAATAGCTGAGGAGGATGGGCTGTGGACGGGAACATTTTCAGTACAATAAATACTTATTGTCTAGGAGCAAATTGAATTATAGCATCTTTCGCTGGTCCAGTTTTACCCCAACATACCGTACCAATTAAACTAACTAACACGTAAACTAAATCATTGAATAATTCTAGACGTGTGTAATAAGTCTAAGCTATGTGCTGTGTGGGCGCTGAATTCATAATTTACACCAAATTTCAATTAAAATAGACCGCGCTTAAATCCTTCGTTGACACATCTAATTTGGGACTTCAAACTCTATTCATATTTCATACGGAACGAAGTTACTCTTCTCTCAAATAGATGTAATATACTAACTAAACGTTTCACAAACTAACTGCCTTGTCTACTATTTAAGTAACCTTTTCATTCGAATGACGTCTGTGCAGAGTTCTGCAGCAAATGCTGCAGCTAAAGTTTCAGACTCGTTAAATACGGTTCAGATACAGTTTAACTGTTTACCGAATATTTGACCTTTCGTAATGTATGCTTTGACGTCATGAGAGTCCAACGGATTCTAAATTGTACATGGTTATATTAGGCATGAAAATAAATCCGTCCCTAAGAAGCATAAATAACACTGCAAGTGCCTCCATAGCCGAGGAGCATAACACTGTAAGTTCATGTATTTGACATAGCACATACAGTGTTTTGCTCCTCAGGTACACAGGCACTTACAGTGTTATGCTCTTCAGGTACGGAATTTAGACAAAAAATAGAATTACAGAATGAAAATAATTCAATTTCCTTTCCAAAAACTGTTTCAGCACACATTTTTGCCGCGAATATTTAGATGAAATATTTTAAATGTGTATTTTCCAATTTTCAATTTTTCCAATAATTTTAAAATTTCAATTTAAAAGTATTGGAAAGTGTTTATAATTATTATTTCTTATGTTCATGACGATTTTATATAAATAAAACTGTAAAATATAGCAAACATCGTTTATTGTTTGTTTAATGAACGCCGTGATGCTGTGTCACAAATCATTGTGGAATGGAAATTAAAAAACAACACATTGCAGGCCTAGGCCGGCAATGTTGTATGGAATTCCATTAAAGGCCTCTCGTCTAGCCGCACCGGAAACGAGGTGCTTTGCGGCCTATTATAAGGCACGTAATGTCAATATTTCATTGGAGGTTTGAGATAAAAAAAATCGAAAGTAAAATGACCGAACAAAAATATAATGTTTCGCAACATTGTTCGACACAAGTAAATATTTAGGTTGGTTCGCAATAGTACATTACACAACTAGGGTGGTAATATAAAGAAAGCCCGAGGTCGAAGAAGTTTGCGGCCCGAGCTGCAAGCGAGGGACGTAAATATGGGATCAAGGGCTTTCTTTATTACCTCTCGTGTTGTGTACATCATTTTATGTCTACACTTGGCCAGAAAGCGGCTTTTTCCGTACGCGCAGCCACTTTATGGCCAGGTGTGGCATAAATTAAATTATGTACACGCAGGTTTAAGGGACGACGGTGTCCCCTGCAACGTGAAAAAGACAAGGTCTGACGTAGGCGTCCCTGGCAGCAAGGGATGACAGCGTTGGCTAAATACTGAATCAACTGGCCTTTGTGACGTCACCGGCCCACAAAACAATTAAGGGTCTTCGGGCAATTACGGATGAAAATAGCACCTCAATCCGGGGCTGCGCGACCCTGCACGCAATTTAATTTCGAAAGAATATGTCGTCGGAATTTGGAATTGAATTTGTGGTCCCGAGTCCCATCCGATAAGGGGAAACAACGCAACAGCGGTTTTTCCGTCAGGGAAAGAAATACCGTATTATTCAGTCAATTATATCAGTACAGTATAATATATTTTTTAACAAATGTAAAAGATAATTAAGAGAAAATAAAACGGGAAAACAAATTATATAGAACTGATCGAAGAAAAGATAGACCATTATGGATATATATAACCAGGAAGTGAAATAACCCGAAGGAAAAACTACAAGGAACTACATCGGAAAGAGTTAAATTCTTAAATATTAAATGGTGAGTAGACTTCTGAAAATGAGGCGTTGATTACTTCTTGCTACAGCCAAAAAGAGCTTCTTACCATATTTTCGTGAATATTAATGTTATATTAGCATATCTAAAGACGGAGTAACTTTATTCATACGTCGGGTAATATTAAATTCAAATTGTTCGAATAAGTGGGTTCAACGATAACTTGAGTACAATTTGTTGAGAACCAAGTTATATTACCTCGCCAGAAATAACCGAGGTGACTACCCTCTGAACTCTCATTCATCTGCTAAGCCCCATTAAGCCTTTTATTTCTAAATACATTTGTATACCTACAGTTATTTGGCAATTTATGAGGTGAAAGGGGTAATAGCCCACGCAGGCTTCTTCGCAAATCCAAAGCTTTTTGTAGAGTTTGTGTAAGAAGTTGTTAATCATTTTTATACTTTTTTACTCTAATCATATTGCCCGTCAAAAAAGAGGACGGTTAGGTTAAGTAAAGGTGATACTTAATTACCCTCTGGCACAAGTATCCATAATATTAAGACTCATATAACACCTGTAGGCTTATGATGCTACGCTTTGTCACGCGATAAATAAATGATAAAGCATTCATCACGTTCTGACAGTATGTGTGTGAGAGTGATGGATGCTTTATTATTTATTTATCACGCGACAAAGCGTAGCATCATAAGCCTACTGATCAACATTTTCGTATTTTAAGTTATCAAGAACGGCCTATCAGTATATCAGAAGATTTAACTGGCGTTGGTTTGAGATTGATAACTTATAATTTATATCCTTTTCCAGTGCACCTCATTACCGATGGAGAAACTTTAACTGCACATAATTGGCATGCATTTATTACCGGCACACGCATAAAATGCTGATTCCTCATTAGACTATGTAGGTTGACGAATAACCACAACTTTACTGAAGCACTAACAAACATCAATCGAATAGCTTCAATGTTCATCAGTGCATCATTCGTCACCAGGAAGTTGGATTGAGTTTCAGCATTAAACCCGTGCGCTGAAAAGGGTAACAGAATGTAGGTTTATAGTTTGTAAGAAGCACCGAAGCTAAGCCCGTTCGCTGAAATCGTAAAATCATAAATTCCCAAACAGAATTATGCACATAATCCAGGCGTGTCTATTCGTTTTGATCTGCGATTAATTACCGCTGGTAAGTTGTTTATATCCCGATGCCAGTTTTGAATCCAACGAGAATATTAATTCAATGCGAACCATGCGGACTTTTGGCAATTTACGAGTCTGCAAGATAAAGGGGGTCGTAATTTACTCGTTTTTCAACACCGAAGTGATTAAGCTTTCGTGAAATTCGAAAGAAATCGAGTTCCATTCTCGATACTTTTTCAAAGGGTTTTCAGAGCGAAAGTTAGCATATCAGAGAGAGATTTAGTTAACGTTCCGATTCCAAAAATGACAACAAACGGCGCATCAAGAGAGAGTGGGGAGAACGTAAATCGCAGTCACATTGAATCAGTGTGGATTGGCGAGAGCTAGGCGACCAGGAAGCGTGTTATTTAAGTCCGATGTTGCTTGCATTGTCCGCGACAAAGATAGCATTTTTCCCGCTCCGTTCTAAATTCTAATTGTTCTCTTTGTTATGTCCGCACTTTAAATTAATGTCAGTGGGTCACTCGCTCCCTACCTTTTCTTCTTATTCTGAAAATTGTTGATTTCTCGCTAAGACGTCCTCGATTTATTGCTGGTCCTTTTCACGCGAATATTGGAGGTCTTTGTAGGACGAATTCTTTGTATTGAGTAATCGTGATTCAGAAGTTGTTTCCAGATGAAAGTATGTAGGTCCGCGGGTAAGATTCCTGCGACTAGGCCTAATTAGCGGTTAAAGACACCAAACTATAATTATGTGGGGTCGTCTAAAACAAACATTGTTAATTTTGGATGAGCGAATAGCGAGCTTTATTAATAGATATCTTGTTGCAAAATGCCTGGCCGAGTTATGTCAGAAAGTGTCGGCGCGGAGTAAGTCGGTGCTAACGCCCGCGCTGCAGACTGACATCACAACAACACACGACCAGTCTAGACACAGTTTACAAACGGCCTACGAGCCAATTTCACTAGCGAAATAAAGCCACACTGACTGTAACCTCTTTTTTCGAGAAAAATGGAGCGCTTTGATGAATACATCGTTCCAGGTAAACTGTTCTATTTCGGGCTCGACACGTGGCTTTCGAATTTGCCGTGTACAATGTACATAGAATTTGGGCGCGGAGTTTACAAGGCACGCTTCCTTTCCTTACAAACGCAAACACGCCCCCGCGCGATGCCTAATTACCCACGCACTGTGATTCTCATTCACTTAAATAGGTATTAAATAACCAAATGCAAATTTAACCATTATAAATAGACGCCGCTCGCAAAATTTGAATAAATGGATAATAAATCCCTCGAGTTAGTCTCGCGGTGTCATTATACTCGACCTAGCACTAAACTAGAATACTCTACTGGCAGTAAACAAGAGGCTCCTGCGTATTCTCGTATTAAAACGAGGATTAGATGCACCCACTAAACGTTTATTGTAATGTTAATATTAGGTTGGGTCATGGTTACGTGAAGAATAGCCCACTTTTATTACTGAAATAAAATTACGAATGCAAGTTAACGAACATGTAGAGGAAATGATAGGGTTCCATGGCTATGAAAACCACTTTGTTTCGACACAGATGTGCATAAATGAAATTTGAGTTGCATCAACCGACAGTGTATAATTTGGACTGTTTGGGTTACAAAATGGCGGTACATGATAACAGAGATGTAGTCCGAATCGCACTCGTAGCCTAAACATTTGAAGTCAGTCAGGATTGACGTGAGCATTGCAAATGTTGCAATGGTTTGTATACATTATTTGTCCTATATTTATGCTTCTAAAATCACAAGACATTTGTCGGGTTGCTCGGTCCACAGAGTAGTTATAATATGTGCAATATTAATTGAAAATACACTTTCGCACTCTATAAGGGTTAAATACACAGACGTAATGAATACTAAGAAATAATGGGGTTGTTGCGTAAGTTACGTAGATTTTATAGACTGTTTAATTGAATCAGGCCGCAAGTAATAAATTAGTAGTCCAGTAGGTGACCAAGCACTGCTATTACGATAGCGTTTAAATAGGTCTCCAACCCATCGTGCCAGCTAAACGACCCGGTACACATAAACTTCCATAGTCCAGTTCGTAACAAAGTGATTCCCACACAATAAATGTCGCTAATTCTCGTCTAATTTACTCTAAATTAGTACATAAACGGAAAACGTAAACAGCAGATGGAAAACGGGTCGATGGATCGTATAACGAGTGTTTTAACGGTTCTTATTTTTGTTTGGGTTGGAGTTGCGAAAAGTTTATGGTGCGCCCGAGTTACGTCAAGAGGCGTCACGGCGCGGACTAAATTAGAAGGCTGAAGGACTCTGGAGTCTCTTAATTAGAACTCTGGTGATACGATGACCTCCTACGAGAAATGGAAATTGGTAACGAGCTTAACATATGACAAAAAAGATTCATTGCGCAGAATCATGGTTAGTGGACTTTACATTTATGTCATAATCATTATTTTTCCGACAAACGCGTCATATTGGCAAAGCAAGAATTACGCCTATTTGTGAATTGGTTAACTATTAAGGTATTACAAATTCACAAAGAAGAGTCTGAGAAAACGGTTACGATTGGTGTAAAAATTCTATACACCTTATACGTTTCCTCCGGAGTACCTTATATAATCAAGGATGTAATTAGCTATTATAACTCTCAAGGACTCTGAATAAGGGTTTCCGTGACAACACGGGTGGTAGCCTCGTAACGGCAACTTCGGGTATTGCCTGAAAGTTGAGTACTCAGTCACTGTCACAAGTTCGTGGCTATTATAATAGTTCTAGTTTCGGACGCGGCAGATTCCTGTGACGGGACGTCGATCGTGATGGAGTGTTGGTCTAGGTGGCCCTAGTCTAATTTAGTTCCATGTTATAATGGGTATTTGGTTAAAATAGCTCAATTATGTTGAAGGGTTTCTACACAATTTTACGAAAATGATATTGTGATTCAATGGGAGCGTGCTTTTTTGATACGAATGTGTAATATTGCATTCGTTAGCTAAGAGTGATAAAAATAAACTTGCAAAATAATATGTCCTCATAAGTAAAAATGTCTAGGAAAAATGTTGGAATATTTTCTAAGTACTATGCTTTGGAGACCAATAAACGTCCCAAAAAATAAAGATATAGTAAACAAAATAATTACTGATTGTTTATTAATTTAAGTCCACACGTATGTTATAAGTATTACACCGCCCGAATATCTAATCTTACTGTACCACTAAAAGAATGAATAAATTGGTATCATAATATTCAAAACTGTCAGACGCCTTTATCCCAGTGGGCCGTCCAAGAAATAATGAGTCCGAGTGTACTCCCCTTCATTACAGATTCATCGCAATTGGTGCCTCATTTAAACTGGGTTACGATAATATTGTAGGATTTAAGTCTCCCGACGAGAGCTCGTATAGCACTCACAATATACTGCCGTGTATTTCCAGCTATATTGCACAATTTTTCTTTTTCCTTTTAGAATGTACAGTTCTCTGTTAAAATCGCTGAATAACACGTGATTGCATCTTTTACCGCGCTGAAAGCAATCTTTAACTTTTTTGAAATTACTTTCAGCGTGGTTTGAGATTGATTAATATACAGCTTATACGTAGCTAATGTTGGGAATTTGGTCAAGTCATTGCCTTTTATTAAAGCGCAAATCATTCAGTTTAACAAACAAAACTGAATGGGATGCCGAAAAAAGTTCTTCAACTTTTGTTCATAAACGTTGACGTGGAGGCAAGCAAATCCATTATAATTTAAAAGCGTCTATCAGCGATGTCCATCAAAATATTCCGTAGGCGATATGTTAATGAGCAACAATATTTAAACCTCAAGGATCGCAGTGAATGGCTCTCCAAAATATTACAATAAAGTAGTTCCGACTACATATATGTACGAATGTTATTAACATTGTTCTTTGTTGGCTTTGATAACCATCATACATTTAATTATCCAAGCGTTTTGATTTAATTATAAACGCATATTGTGCGCTAAATATTATACCTACCTAACACGTTTGTTAATAAAATGCCTGTTGTCTACATTAAGTACTATTAGTTTCTATTATTGTGTTCTATTTTAAGGATATTTTGTAATTTTGACGTGCGATAAATAGTATCTCGGGGCACGGCAGTGCCCCCGCCAAGTCGAGCAAAACAAAGGCACGGCCGTACCATCCTTTTCTCGAAGCCATTCTGACCATTTTCAGCCTCCCGTAATTTTGTACGGGCTAAAGCTAGAACCCTGAATATATAGGGCACAATAAGACTTATATATATTCTCAATATCATTCAATTTGAACGTGTAGTTTAAGAACTATTGCATGTCAAAGTTCCTTAGTTTTGTGACTGACTCACTGATTCATTCACTGACTCACTGATCATCATAATTCTAAGGTACTTCTAGCAGACCTACAAGTTCCAAATTTTAAACATAGTTAGTTTTTAGCCTATCAAGTCCTTAAAAACCTAAATATGTTGTAATTTCAGTCACAACTGCACACATAGTACAAATACATGCGATTACAAAGTTAGTTTTGCAGTTAAAATTGAAAAGAATGGATTGGAATGTAATAATTAAAGGAAGACCACTTACAAAAAGAAATGAGATCCTATATTTAACCGTGGAGGAACACATTTTATAGATCTAATAATAGGCAAGTCGGTGGAAATCGAGTTCTGTTGATACCCCCCCCGGTACTGACTTGGTTTAACTTTACATCTCAAAACTTTTTTGTTGTAGGAGAACTGCGTTGCGAGACTTACATCTTTTTACATGTAATGTTTTTGATGTGTTGTATTGTTATGTGGTACCTAAAAAGCAAGGAAACTTAAATATTTTAAAAGCTTGAATTCGGACATGTTAAATAAGGAAATTTAAGAAAATGGAATATTTCAAGAAAATCGGCCTATACACGTGTGAACGCAGAATGCACTCTAAAGCGCATACCTCCTGCATTACTCCCTCACAGTGCTCGAAAACGGCGTAAACACATATGTACTCTTAAACACATACAACTTTTTTTAAATATCTCTCACGCTGCATTAGTCGCGAGAGAATGTGTTTCGAGAATAAAAAAATATTGTTCGAAAAAACATTTTCAGGGAAAATGTTAAGTTGTTTCGGAGAGAAGCGTCGGTGTAAGGGTTGTCAGGTTCAGTATTTATAGGGTTCGGAGCCGGGTCGTGACACTAATTGAATTTATCACACCGTCTGTCTGTCACATTTTGACCAGTTTAAATATAGATGCTTATACCAGCTTTGGTAGTTCAAATTTTGGTTGAGACTGATATAATTGAAGTTTTGTGAAAGTACGTATTATACTAGATAGCATCTATTTTTAAGTTACGTACTCGTTGTGTTTATTAGAGATAATTTACTAGTTCCTTTCCAACGCTTTCGATTGATATATATAGAAATTTGTTATATATATTCGTATAAAAAATCGAACACAAACCAAGCCAGCAAAGATCACTTCCAAATTTTCTTTTATTTCTTTATTTCAAAACGCATTTACGGGAAAGTTAAACATAAACTGTTTGACTTATCCTCCGCTAATTTTCATCAACTCCCTAACCTATCAAACTACGAACATCATGATATTGTTTCCTTGCCGAAACTTTACAACAGCGATTAATTAATTAGTTTGTTTTGTTAATCATAACAATCTGTAATTAAATTGTTTAGGGAAATTTTCAATTGTAGGCAAGTTATGCAAAGGTTATTGGCCCCGAGCCCTGAGCAAACATCCTCTGAACAAATAATGTCAACAAACTATTCTAAACAATCCTTGCGGGTCACGACCTGAGGTGACAGGGAAGCTACATAAACTAGCGTTCGTCTCCGGGTTCGTTTATTGAACCGTTTCAACCAAACCCGCGGGCAAAGTATAAAGACGAACAAGTAGTCCAACATCGGCTGTTTAGGAGCGCGTGACACGTATGCACACAGACAGCACAGCACAGGCAGCAGTATGCGCGCGATAGCACTTTGCTCGTAGTGCGTTCGTAAACGGCGAGCACACATTCAAGCGCGCGATGTACCTTTTGTAGGAAGATCAATTATTCTTATTATACTGTGCCGTATATACAGTAATAAATTTATTTCATAAAAAACAAAAGGTCAGTACAGCACTTAACTTAAGCCTACCCTTAAGTATAGTCAAAAAGGGCCCCTTGAGTCGTCCCTGGCGCAAAGGTACCCATTATACTGGCCGCGTTGCCACGTTGAATGGCGATGGACAGCCTTTGCACCAGGTACGAACCCGCGCGGGCGTCAGACTGTGCCGTTGGTCTGTACGCTCACTTTGAGTAGTCAGTGAATAGTCGCTAGTGGCCATAGCTGGCAAACCTGCTTGCAAGATTGTAAGCCCTCACTTATTTAGGGCTGTTCAAGAGCTCGCTGAGCTCAAGCTTTCGTCAGGTTCAACATTAAAAAAGGCTTCGCTTGTAAGACCCCGCGAATTTTTCTGCGAATCTCATAAGCTAAATTGACCTCGCTGTCACTAGCTGTTGGGTCATTCCCATATTCTATGGGACATTACTAATTATGCATTATGTATAACAAATGGGAATAACCCGGCTGCCGTATATGGTTTCAATCGCACAAACAATGCAGTAGTTGTTGTCAGTTCCATAGAGCTCAAAATAGCAGTGTGAAAGTCACAGCACTTTAGTGTTTCGCGTGATGATGGATGCAAAATTTTATGACTGGTTTAGTCAGGTACCTATTTACTGTGCTTTTTTATTTAAAATATCCTCTTAACTAGCAGTTAACAGGTCCTCACAAAACTGACGATTAGTGTCAAACTCCATATATTTCGTAACCGACTAACAGGATAGACGCTTTTTAAATATAGCTTATGTTTTGCCCAACCGTATAATTTTCACTACTACTATAGGTAGTGGAAGTTTTAGTTCAATTTGTTCGCAGCACTCAAATATATTTAGACAAATTGACTCTTACACAGATCGTATTAGTAGGGATGATTGGATAGAACCGGAAGGTACATTCATAGGTGAATGAACCGTAAGGGACATTTTCAATAGCTTCTGACAAGGTTCACGAGTTATGTCGATACAAACTCAAAGTAGATATAAGCCTTTAGACAAACTTAAAGTGTGAACCACTGTTTGTCGCTTACGCTAAGTACTCGACACAATTAATGTGTATAAAACTACACTTATACCCCAGTAACAGTTTCGGTTTTAAAATGACCACTGAAAGATTTTTTACTCAAATTCAAATTCTTAAACATTTATTACCAATAACATATTAAAAGTATTTAACAAAACTTTACAAACTTATTTAATAGCTTAACATTTATTGGGTATATACAAGAAAAAAAGATTTTAACTATGTTTGGTAATGGGTACCAGTCTCAGTATGTGCTAGCCTAGGCTGAAGCTCAGCGCTGATTTTCAGACTAGCCCCTTTTATGGGGTTGGTCGTAACACTCCGTGCAACAACAAACTAAATAAAACAAAAAACATGGATAGAGAATAAAAGAGAAGGAAGAACACAAAGAGCAAGGATAGTCATATTAGGTAGTACAGTACTTATCTCTTTATAGTTAACTATACCTAAGCCTGAAATTAGTACAATTGTAGTTTTGTACTTTCAGGTTCTGTAATGATGACGCAAGTGGTGTGATGAAAGAGTTGCGTGGGTTCCCGTCCGCTTGTTAAAACTTCCCTCATTATCAAGCAATTGATAAAGCCGTTTAGGTTACCCGTTCAAATGTATACATATGTTTCTAAAGGTAAACAAATATGTATATAGGTATCTATGTCAATTCCTCTATTATTAGTATATAATACAACAATGTCCACTGATCCACATCGGACAGCCGTATTGCCAAGTAACAGAAAAGTATGAATGGAAACGTTCCACGCGAAGCCTCCCCATGATACAAAAAACAACAGCCTAAAAATAAACAATCCTTTTTTATCTGCTATTGTTACGTGTATCCAAAAATAATCCAGAAACAGATATGACGTAAAACTGATATCTCAAAAATGACAACCGATCTCTATATCACGGGTAAGGGTCTCCAATAAAAATACTACTCCATACTTTCTTACCCATCTTATCCGATCGTGAGGTATAAAAGCAACCTTGTTGCCTAAAGAATAAGATACACATTTCAAAAAATGCATCCGTCAGTTGTGTGATGGAAAAGGAAGCTACTAGAAGTGCGCGAATGGACTCGGAAAACCCTTGGTGATAAAAGCTCGCCGCAGACAATAATAGGATTACCGAGCTCTTTTATCGAATACCTTTCATAAGAATCGTCATTAACTTAGTTTACTTGCTAAAGGTTATCGTGCGACAGACGCAGGCTCACGCGCGTTTAGTTGTAGCTAAAAGGAATCGTTCTATATTTAGACGCCATTAGAGTGGAGAAAAAGGTTACGAGGACGATCGCTAATGTACTTTTCTGCCAATTCAGGAGAACTATAAGTGGCATACTATTTCTATATTGTTGCTTAGTGTTCCATTCCTAAGTCAGGCTATATACACACCATAATGGTAAGGTACCCTCTATTCTATTACGTCAACTGCATCACGCATTGTCTTTTCAAAGTATATTTTATTGCGCGCAAGGGTTGATGGAACCAATCAACTCAAAAGTTTATTTATGACATCAGATAGATTAATTATGCTCGACTGTTCAGTGTTGGTGCGTTACATAACCCATCGTATGCACAACATTTCTAAAATATCCAATTGCACGTTGCATTTTGGTATTTTGGCAGCGGACTATTTTAGACCGTAATTGTTTGTCATAACACTATTACGCCGGTACACACGTGCCAACTGCACGAGAACAACTAAAACAACTGGATGTACTACAAACTACCAACTAGTAGTCATAGTTCGAGATCATTCGCCAAAGTTTCCATCCCCGGGAATGGTTGTAACTGCAGTTGCATTACAAAGTTGCCTGACAACTGAATGAAGTTTCTATGTTCAATGTGAAAACTAAATTTAAGATTATTAAGGTATTGCAGTGGCAATATGCTGAGTGAGGTTTCTTTTTGGCCCTTTTTTATTTTGTGTTTCCCTTTATCACCATCGCCTACACGACACCCTATTTTTTAGGTGCAGTGGTAATGCTAGCAGCATATTTACAAAAAAGCTTGATGACTGGAGAACGTCTATCTATATGTAGATACATGTAAAAGAGTTTCGTGACGAAGGTAGTGACAATGTGGGTAGCCTAGCAAGATAAAATTAGAAACACACGCTTTTTACCCGACTGCGGCGAAGCCCAAAGGAGGGTTATGTGTTTGACCTGTATGTATGTATGTATGTCCGTTCCTGTGTCCGCTCGTAACTACTCAACGGCACATCCGATTTTGATAAATGATACATCATTAGACTCGTCTTGATGGTATATTGGGTTCGTTAAAATAAACAAAATGGCGGATTTTATGCAGTTTCAAAGTGCACCGCGGTCGGGTTTTTTTTAGTAAAAATGTGGTTATTACGGGACGTAAAGGTGCACTATGAAAGATTCTTTCAAAATGAATACAATGAATGAAGGGTTGAAAAGGGGAATAAAAGTTTGAAAAAGTTGGAAATATTAATTTATAAATTTACATCGGATAATTCTCCTACTCCTACATATAAAATTCGTTACCAAACGACAAGTTACCCACGCCGGTTGGTATTTATTCACCGCCAACAAGCAGATGAGGTTTGCCAACACAACAGTTCATGCAGAAGTTGAACTTCCTTCAAATAACAAACGTCACAACATTGTTTTCGATGTAATCAACTAGCGAAATGAAAACAAACACGACCGCGGCGGGTCAGGCTATTTTCGTCCCCCTATAATTAGCATGCTGGCCCTCTTAATAATTTATGCCTTTGCGATTCAATATTATTTATACCTTTCAGTGGGCATTCATCAAAATATTCGGTAGGGTATCTTTGTCTCTACCTACGCTTGAATTTGTAATACAAGTCTATATTTACAAATGCGCTTTCCTTTGTCGTCTAATCCAAATATCGTGATATCGTGTGATTTTACTTATCATTACAATCTACGTCAGACATTGTAAATGTTTCATTGAACATTGCACTCATGTTCTAAATGTTCATTATTGACTGAATTTAAACGGGAATTGTTCAGCAAAGTTAACGTTTTACACATGTGTTTCTCGTAATTAATAACACATTCACAAATGAGCATCAAGGAAAATTATAAATTAGGAGTAGGTATATTTTATACATATGATTTTCTTTTAACAATGAAAAATACAGACAATGCAGGAATAGTGAGATAAATTGATATTTCACTAAGTTTCTAAAGAAACTTAGTCGAAACAAAGTCTCGCAAAATAATCAAAATTTAATTGAATTTCATTTTCTTCAAAATTATGATTGGTTTGAAATTCAGCAAGCAACATCGATGCTCTATTATATTGCGTATATAAAAACAGTTTTGCATTCCGTGAGATAATTAAAAAATATCCATTATAGTATTCCGTACAACTGAAATAAACTGTACGGAAAAGAACTGTACTGGCAACATTGGTACTACTTGTGGTACCAATGTTGCCAGTACAGTTGTTTTCCGCTACGGGTAGGTAAATGTATCGATCATCGCCTCACTATCGAAAATACTATGTTCTACGCATCCGTAGTAGTTCGTGGAAGTGTTTCAGATCCACAATGAAATGTTAAAAGCGCATCTGAGAAGAATGCTATAAATCACTACGTGAATTATGAAAACTAAGAAGAGTAAAAATACAACAACAGCCACCAACGAAGTTTTGTAAATAGATCGGTTATTTTTCTCACGTGACGCTGGTCTATCCAATCGTCTTGAAAGGTTTTAACTGATTTCGCTCCGATTGAAGTTTTTATTGATTAACTTGTACTTTTGTTCAGGTGGTCCTGTTTAATATGAAGAAAAAAAATAAAAAGGTATCATACAACTACCTGTCGTTGTACGGCCGCGAAAGTTATAAATGTTAAGTTTTGTTTTGTATTATTTAATTAACTGTACTAACACTAGATATATAAGCCGTTATATTATGTACCTACTTACTAACAACCATATGGATTTCAAGTCCGAAATAAATATGTTTGAATTTGAATTCGTCGATGGTGAAGCGTTTTTGATATTATTTTTTTTTTTTTTTTGTGTAGTTAGTAGTTTCAGCCACTACAGAAAATTACACAGCCACTAAAGAAAGGGTTAAGATTGACGCCTTCGTAATGTGGTGTTGGCGGCGTATGCTGCGAATTCCTTGGACCGCACGCCGCACCAACGTGTCCATTCTCAAGGAGCTCATTCTCAAGGAGCTCGGAATAACAACAAGGCTGTCCACTATCTGCTCCCAGCGGAAACTAAACTACAGGACATGTTGCTCGGAGGAATCCGGACAACTTGGAGGAGCTGATGGTAGTAGGGCAGGTAGACGGGACACGGGAAAAGACCGCGCGGTCGTTCGCCTACCCGTTGGTCAGACCTAATCAAGAAGCTCACTGGCCTGCCAATACCTAAAGAGGACAGAGACGCTTGGAAAAGCTTGGTGCATCAAATTTCAAGTTAGACACGACCTTCAGCAATGAAGACGCCGACTAAAAAGAAGACAGAAAATTACAGTCAATATAAGCGCGGTAGATATTTCAAAAAGTTTGTCATTATGTAATCGACAAAAGTTAACTTCACAATGGCGTCCTCTTCTCAATTACATAGAAGGATAGACAGAGTGAATAGTACCGAATTGAAATGAAACAAAGTGGTTGCGCGTCATTGCTGCCTGTGACGTCATAGCCAACTTCGTTCTATTGTAATGTTGTTATTAAGTTACTCGGGTACAGTCCAAATGTTCGGTTTGTTTTGGTAGGCAATGAATTTAACTGCGTATTCGCTTCTGGGTCAAGCGTCGCAGGAAATCTAGCGCTCTCATTTTCTTTTTACTTAATGAAAATACTTATGTTTGTTGTTTGTATGCTCATCTTCACCATGAAATATATATGACTTGAAGACTGTACATAAGTGACTCAGTAATAACATGGCAGTTCTACTCGACTTGGCAGGGGCACTGCCGTGCCCCCAGATAAATGCTCAACTTACGGGTGTCTTGCTTGAGTGGATTGTCCTTTCAAAAACGCTTACCTGTAACAGAAAAATAAATTATAGATAAACATACCGAAGATAAGTAAGTAATTTACACTGAGATTTTTCCCTTATATTGAGAGAGTTATCCAAAAGAGCTTGTTGCCTATTATCGTTTATGCGTGCTATTTTTGAACTACAAACTTATAAATTATAATCTTTTGTGCACATAGGCGCTTAAATATAACGAATATCTGTATAGGTAATTTTTTTACTCGCTAATCAACTGAAGTGCACAGAAAACAAATTATCTACAATATGTTGGGTAGTGTAAAGCGTAATCAATCTTTTCGGCGATTAAGTTTCCCCTAAGGGTACGTCGCATGTCCTTCAATAGAAAAATATGTTTACGTCAAAAACTGTAGGACTTTCCACGCATCCGGGAAAAGGCTATTTTGTTGAAACTCGATACGGCGCAGCGCAGTTGGGCGTCATTCATTCATTAATTTATTGTATGAAAACAACAAATTGCATTGTTTATCGGCTTGGGAAAATTCCCTCCATTATCCAGTAGGTAAGTAATCTACGAAATATTGCGTCGCATTTATATCAATTAATTCATCATGGGTATTTGAGCCTGGATTAGAGAATGCAATCTCGAACCGAGACTGGCGATTCGAGATCTCGTGCGAAAAATCTGATTCGAGATTGGGTGTTTCGAGATCTCGACCGTCAGACTGTCGTCGACGAGATCGTGATTTAACAAAGTAATTAAAAATTTGTTATTTTAATCAAAATTGTCTAAGGATTTAGTATTTAGTAAGGATTTAGCATACTTGGTGTTATATTTGCAAAATAAAACAACGTAATAATTGAAAATATAACAGAAAAAAACTTTCATTAAAAAAATCATACTAAGTTCTAATTTGCAATCTGCACGTAAGTAAGTAAAAGTGTTAATAATATAATTAAACTTGTATCGTGTACGATGTGAAAAATTATGCGTAAATTTTGCTGTCACTACAATTTACTTCATATTTTGAAACGGATTTCTAAGAAAATATAGGGTGCTTAAGGTGTTATTGGTCATGCCCCATCTAATAAATGTTGCTAAAAGGTCAGTAGCAGAGAACGCCCGCTCGGCTTCCACGCTGGTGGCACGCCGCCACAGTGAGACGGCAGTTGTATGCTAGCCTTAAAAACATTAACCCTTAAATGCATAATGATGTATATCTGCATCGTATATTGTATGGCCAGTGCTTTTTTTGATGATTTTATTTTTTATTTTTCCCTCAATCTATACAACAAGACACATATATTTCAATTCATTAAAAAGTTATACAAAAAATCATGCATTTAAGGGTTAATCAACACTAAATAATTCACATGCATCAATCTTTCAATCTCGTTCGAGATCTCGAAAATATTAATCGAGATCTCGACCGAGATTGCAAAAATCGAGATAATATTATTAAACACTAAAATAACTTAATAAGCTGAGGCGACGAGTAGAGACGACCGGTATCTCATGCCGTTTTTCAAGAAACTAGTAAATAGGGAACTCAAGTAAAAGTTAACAACATATATACATTGACCACGTCCCACCAAATCTCTCGTCTCGGTGGGAACCAAACCGCTCGTCTGCTGATTTTTCAATTATCACATTAAAATACCCTCAAGTTCTAGCTTAATTACAAAACTAGTTAAGTGCATGAGAGGGGTTCGCCGTCGCTGCATGTGCCAAAACCGCCCCGTACGTAATTAAATTCCCATTTCGCCGACGATCTTACTTCCTTCCAGCGAACACATTTTCAGTTTTAAGTCCCCGCGATCATTTATAGCTTCATAATTCATAATAAATATATGTGATGGACTGATGAAGACGTAGATGACGCCTGTCAAGTTAATTTTGAGAAAATAAGTAAAAATATAAATGCAAAGTAAAGTCACTAAAAGGCTATCATATTAAATATCGTCGCTATACTTACTCAACCACGTATCTACTCGAATAGTTTGATAGAAAACGCACCTGTGTTACGAGTAGAAAATTGCGATTTTCCTATGAAACTATTGGAGTAGGTAGATACGTGGTTGAGTAAGTATAGCGGCCATATTGCAATGATAATTTAACGTTTTTAAAATAAACTGTGTAATTTGTCTTGTACTTGAGATGATTGAATTAAAAAAGAAGAACGACCCAATTCTACTAAATACCTATCTACGTTTTTAACGAAAGAAATCATCGGATGTCCGGAAGAGCGAAGTTAAGAGGAATTCAACTTAAGATGACAGGAGTCGCTGTAAATAGCAGCCAGTCACTAATACAATAAGCTCCACCAGAATCCTCAACTCCATTAACAACTCGGAAATCGTATTATCTGCTAAATATAATTAGTTTTCTTCCGCGTAGACGTAACTTTTCCGATTCGAATCTCACGTAATGATATTTTGCCGGTATAACTTTACCGCTAAGATTACCGATCTTGCGTTATACATTAATTACTCCGTTCACGCTTGGAGGAAGTAAGGCGCATTGTCTACATCGGCCACAAAACCGCGTGGTTATGTTATGAGCATAATATTTACATAGGGTTAATAAAGAAAAAGGTCACCGTCTCACTAGGTCGGTTAGACGATCCATCTACTCCAAATATACCAACCGAAGAACGCTAAAAAACTCAATTCACACTCTTACCGCCCACGTCTCAAGGCAAAAATTTGGTTGCAACCAATGAATATGATAATATTGTTAAACGAATTGCACGTATGATCCACCACGGAAAACAGTCGGGCGAGGAAGTGAATTTAAAACATATCGAGTTGGTTTACGCTTCGCAAAAGTGCGGTCGTTTTTTATAAAACGTTTTCCTGCTCCAATATGGAGATAGATAAACACGTTTCGAGATTTTTGGCACATCGGGTGAGACATGATTAATTGTCGATCCAACTAGGCTTCCTTCGGTTGTTTTGTTACGCCAGTTTTTTCACGTCCCAATTGTTGATAATGTAAACTGCGCTGACATGGATTGTTTGTTACGATAATTCAGTCGCGGAATGATGAACACAAGAGATTAATCTTTCAATCGAGATTTTACGTCACTGTGCTATAGTTTCAAGAAGAAGGTCATAATCATAAGAATTAAACAACTCCAACGAATATACGTCATTTTAGAATGTTAGAGTAGCTATTGCGTCGATGCGATGGACAGCATGGTGAGTTGATTAATGGCTTTGGATTAATTACGCAATGACCCAAAATCGATTGTGTCCGGGCTGTCACCCTTTAAGGGTGACCTTTTCTTTGTAAATAACCCCGATTTTGGGTCAGCCGTGGCCAGGTTTCGAAGCTAGAGGAAAATTTGTGTATATTATACTTTGTACTTTTAGGTATTTAAAAAAAGGTAAACAAAAAAACCACGTGACTCGGGTAGAGATGGGCGCTCGTGGGTATTTACCCGGTAAATACCGGGTATTTACCCAATCCACCCGGTATTTACCCGTTTCTACCCATTTTGGTGGGTAGAAACTACTGAGGGTCAAGATAATTAACAATTGAATAAATTAATTTGTGCAAGGGATAAAATATTAAGAAAAATACATTTTGTCGTCATTGGAATGATATAATATAACTTGGATTGTTAGATAATGCACTGTTACCGAATATTTTCTGCAGACTTAGCGTTTATATCTGATTTGATTTGATCGTACCTAATAAAATATGTTTGTTTTATTAAAGGAATGATATTGAGTTTTTCTGTAAACTTTCGAAGTCAGATTTTAAATTTATTTTTTTATATGAAAAAAAAAATATATATATATAAGCTTCCCGTAAAGACTAGTACTAGTGCTCTCATCTCATGCTGGTTCTATGAGATTCATAAGGCTGTCCAATAATTTTATTTCAATTTCGGTAAAGAAGTGAAGTTGTATAATTATTAAGACTTTATTTAAAGGTTTTTATAGTTTCGTGAAAAATTATTTCTACGAAGTGTCTAAATAGGTAATTCATCGTTAACTTTTAGAAATTATTTGAGGACTTAATATACTACGAGTACTCTAGTAGTGTTTACACAGTATTTTAAAGTTTTCAGATTCCTAGAAGCTTCTAGAAGATGTCTAAAAACGTCTAGAAGTTACATTAAAGTTTCTTCATGTTTTATGAATTTCATAGAAGGTATATTTCTAAAAGTTTCTTTGATGTCCCTAAATGTAGTCTTGAAGAGAGAAACGTAATCTTCTGGATGGTTCTATAGGATTTATACTAGATCCTACGAACTTCATAGATGGTACTACAAGGTTTTAAAGAGATCTAAGAGATTTCTAGAAGTTTCTAAGTTTCGTTTATAAAGTCTTTAGAAGCCTAC
Organism: Eudemis profundana; assembly: GCA_947034925.1. NCBI lineage: Eukaryota > Metazoa > Arthropoda > Insecta > Lepidoptera > Tortricidae > Eudemis > Eudemis profundana. Next base: position 3,868,033 of record OX344802.1, on the reverse strand, counting down.
AAATGAAATAATATTATTATATGGTATCTCTGTGTGGTATCTCTCGTCATGTTTATGAATATCCTAGATGTACAGTAGGGAACTAAAAGGCCTTGTAAGGTTTCTCGAGGCTTCCGTAAAGTTTTGACATGGTCTTATGAAGTTTCCAGAGCCCTACAAAGAATCCAATATCTTCTGTGGTAACTCTTGTCATTTTTATGAATTCTAGATGTTACTATAGGTAACCAACAGAAGACTTGAGGTTTCTTGAAGCTTCTTTAAAGTTTTGACATGATTTTATAAAGTTTCCAGAATTCTAAAAATTAAATAATATATGAAATGTTAATAATATTATCAAGTTTCCCAAATGACATAAGACATCTGGAAGTCTTTACGTGGTTTTACAAGGAATCCAGAATCTTCTTTTGTATTTCTAGCCACGCTTATGCGTTCCAGATGTAACAATAATACGCCTAAATGTTCTTGTAAGGTTTTTTGAAGCTTCCGTCAAGTTTTGAGAAGGTTTTATGAAATTTACAGGGTCTACAAATTAAGCAATATACAAAATTATCAAGTTTCCCGTCTGTTTTTCGACATATCTAGAAGTTTCTAGGTGGTTTTACTAAGGAGCCAGAATCTTCTGTGATACATTATAGTGTTTATGAAGTTCTAGATGTTAAAGTAGGCTTCATAAAGGCCATGTTACCATGTAAGATATCTAGGAGTTCATAATATGTTACAAGAAGCTATCTGGGTATCTATGATGGTTCTAGAGATTTCGATGAGATTCCTAGAATATACTATGAGATTTTTAGAAGAGTCCTTTAAGTAGGAGGATATTTCAAACAAATTATGTGAAGTTCATAAAACCACAGAGTGTTGTATAATACATATTCTAGACTTTTTTGTGATTTTTCTAGATGGTTTTGTTAAGTTTCAAACATCAAACATCAATCATTTATTGCACTCACATATTCTAGACACAGGTTCTAAGGGTTTTATCATCATATTTAGATTGTAACCTTCAATTATACTTAAAATTGTCAGCGTCTCGACCAAGACACAAACCAAAAATTAAAAAGTAGGGTGTCCCAGATTTTGCGAAAATCCAAACTGAGTAACTCATACCCTCTAATTATATTTGTTATGTGCTAAAGTGCCCCTAAACCAAAAATCAGCTCACCCGTGCCGACTTCAACCTAAATTTTTCATATTAACCAGTTGAGCTAAGTTTGCACCTGGTTTCCTTAGCACCACATACCAACCAGGTGCAAACTTAACCGAGATATAATAGATTTCCGGATTGAGCTTCTGCTTTGACTTTTTTTGTTTAATTATGACGAATTTCTATAAGATAGTTGATCAGACAGAATCAGAGTGTGCAACTACATGTTCATTTCAAGCTTTTCACTTCCAGTAACTTCACAGATATGAAGAACTCGCTGAATTTTGAAAATGCAATGCGGTATTTTATATAATCTATGAACAAAACATATTTTCTAGCTCTTAATTAGTCGCCACCTTTGGTACAAAATAATAAAATGCGATTTAATTATATAAAAAGAGCCACAATAGTTGCGCCCTTCAATCCTGGTTGCGTTAAGTTTGCACCTGGTTGGTATGTGATTCGAAAGAAACCAGGTGCAAACTTAGCTCAACCGGAAGTCGGCACGGGTTACCATACACAGAATTAGCTGATTTTTGTTTTAGGAGCATTTTAGCACATAACAAACATAATTAAAGGGTATGCGTTACTCAGTTTGGATTTGCGTAAAATCTGGGACACCCTAATAAAAAGTGTATCATTACTTTTGTTGATGTAACGTAAGATGCCTATTTCGCTATCCATAGCATTTATTCTTACTATACGTATATATATCAACAACATTTTTAATGAAATTTGTAAAAAATACTAAACTAATAGTTTATACCCACCAATTTGGGTATTTACCCAATTTACCGGGTAGATTGGGTAAATACCCGGGTATTTACCCGGTAAATACCTTGGGTATTTACCCACCGCCCATCTCTAGACTCGGGTCGTTCAGCCAATCAAAGTAACGTTTTGTATCTGTAGCACAATACCACTGGCTGAACGACCCGTGTCACGTGATTTTTTGTTTACCTTTTTTTAAATAACTAAAAGTACAGAGTATATGGGTGGTTGAGCTACGTGTGAAAAAACATACGCACTAAAACTAAACGAGTGAGTATCGTTCGTATAATTATTGAAGGCCATAATGTTTATATGAATTATTGCTATAATAATATCGTCCGTTTCCGCAACTATCACTAATTCCAATAAAACAACAAATGGTTACGAAACGTCAGGATGTAAAATTTAATAACATACGTGGTGTAGGTAATCCGTTTAAATTGCTTTATTGGGTGAATTTCAGAGCGTTTCAACCGCCGTCATCACCAATATCGATATAAAGATGTCATTTTTTTTAATTACATAATATTTGATCAAAACATTAAGAAAGTTGGTACTATTTTCGGACTTTATCAAAATAATGGGATACATACTTAAAATGAATCGTCGAAATTTCGGGATTGGTGATGCAAGGTTGAAACGCTCTGAAATCCACTCTATCACAACAAATTATTTTTTATCACATATTTTTTCTATGAAACTATTGACTTATGAGAATTTCCAAACAGCTCATTCTTTAGAACCCATCATGTTACGATGCGGTATTACAATTTAGATAAGTAAACAATTTCAGAGAAAAAAGAAGAATGAAAAACGATACATTATGATATGATAAATGAGCGTGTTTCACAGGGTTGATCTATGCAACACTAAACACTATGAAATTTCAGCAACGCTATATGATGTGACGATCCGGCGATTAGAACTTGAAACAACTATTGAGAACTTTTTAATTTTAATTAAAGACCATAATAAAAATAATAAATTTAACATTAATAACAATAAACAAAATAACGCAGGGCAGCTTGTGGCGAGCTGTTGGGGAGTAGCGACCCCACGTACCCGAGTGCTCCGGGGGGTCCTTAGGGAGGGTCATGGGTAAGAGTGTAAGGACCTCCGCCTCTGGCTTGCCTTAACCGGCCGTCCAGAGTGGAGTCGCGAGAGCTATATGCTCCAGGCGTGGAAGTGATAAAAGGCACAACGCCGCGAGTACCCTCGGAGAAAGCGCAGCACACCTCTCGACACCCTGCAGCCCTCGGCACTGGTGTTGCCCCTAGCTAGGCCATTGCTCATAATGTCGCTATTTATTTAACAGGGGCCCATCAGCGGAGGGCAAGTCACAGTCTGTCAGTGCCACGAAAGCCATGAGACACTTTTCCTGACAGGCGCCGTCATGTCTCAATCCATAACCCAGTATTTAGTCCATATTTCCACCGCCATAGCCCAGTAGAGTTAGATTCCATCAATCAACAATAGTCCTTGCATTTGGCGGGGGCTGTCTCTACGTGCGTCCCATGACACGGGCAGGGACAGCATCCGCTGGGTGTACACTTTGCCTCTCATTAAATTGTCGAAAGGGCCTCTACGCGTTGGCTTCGGCTCCGCGCACGCCTCCCAAAGGGCCGAGACACCATTGTCTCGTGTACGGGAAAGACAAACAAAATAATAAATTTGACAGTAATAAATGTTAATATTTCTGTTTGGCCCAGTTTAACTGGTAGAGAATGCCTTATGGCATTAAGTTCGCCGTTTGTACTTTCCTGTGTTGTGCAATAAAGTCTAAATAAATAAATAATGAAGCAGCCACATCCGATTAAAGAAATAACGTTTCCAATTGCTCGGGCTTTGCGAGGTAACACGAAAGTGTCACGCCGACGCCCCAAGTGGGTCTCTGGAGATTGATTCGGCGATGTAGGCTGCGGAAAAGTCCGGAGCGACCCACTCTCCGAGTAAGTTAAGTGTTTGTTTTGACAACCGACCCGTTACTTGATTCGATTCAAGGTTAACAAAGAGTGATTGGATGAGAGCAAACTCTTTAATTGTACTGCGCACTTTCTATTTATTAAGTTGATTGGCTATTTCTTCTAAAGCGTTGACTACAGAGGGGTTATTGTTCAGAAATATGTCCGCGACATATTCGTCTGTCTCCATACATTTAGTATGAAAAAGGGCCAGAGGAATAAGGTGACCGCATACATATATCTGAAGAATAACCCAGAGCATCTGTAGTGGGCGTAATGTTTTGTGCATCACGAAAATATCTTAATCGCGAATAGTGACATTTCTCTGAAATATTTCGCTAAAACATCCGATCCCGCTTTTAAATCAAATTCTCGTTAAAATTAAAGAAAATAGAAACGTTTTTCGCGATGTAGTCATTTGTTTGGCGAAATAAGTCAAGGGAAGCACCCGAATCTGTCAGGCGGACACGCTAGAATTAGGTAACAAATGAAACGTTAATCTCGCGCGAAATTGAATAATCCGTTACAAAATCCACAGTAATAGGCTGAAATAAATGGGTCGTTGACGCAAATATGCGCCCTGGAAAGAGTTAAGAAAAGGAAGTCAATGAGGGCACGGAGGAATGCGGCTGCGCCCGCGACGTAAGCCGCTTAATAACTCATACTTATGACAACCGAGATCAAAATATAAACTAAGTGATAATTTTATGCAGTCGCCGCTTGTTCATGTTTTACTTTCTATAAAAAGCTCTTTGTTTTGTATGCTAATGTGTATGTTAAGGACCCGAATCGTATTTTAAGTGGTATTTATTAAACAGTTAGATGAATGCAGATATGCATGAGCTCATTATGAAGATTTTCAATATCTTCTACTAAATAGACTTTACTCTGACACACCTCCCGAGATTCGGGCATCACACAGATGTTATTAGACTCATCAACAAATACTGTGTGATTAGCATTTTATAAGATTTTCCCAGACACGTCAGGCAATGATGGAAGAAATCTTAAAACAATTGTGCTTTCGAGCTAATTCAAATTGCATTATTTGCGCACATTTTCCTGTTACCATATATACTGTTCAAGCCAAAATTGCCAAAGCCAAATATTGTAAATTAATCGAATATATGATACAGACATTTAGTTTACATTACCGAATATGCCGTGACGTATATCCTCACCTACCTATTCGCACTAGTGTATACGATGTTAAATACAATCTTTAACCTACGTGGTTATTGAAACCAATAACTTAGCTCTCGGTGGTAGAACAATTAATTAAACCTACTTAACAAAAGCTCATATGAAAAACAAGACAATAAACTATAGTGATACTACGACACCCGCTGTAATGAGAGTGGAAATGTTTCAGTTTCCGTCCTTCAGATCTGGGGCAATGTCTGTTGACGGGTTTCCGATGGCGTAAAGCCGTATTTACACTGTTTATGCCCTAGGTTTAGTGATGAATATATTGGTACCAAATACAATTATTAAAAGAATATACAGAATCAAAAAGGAGGTAAGGTTATACAAGTATCGGTAAAATAACAAGATTCGAGATTTTGTCGTCATAGTACATTTTATGTTGTAATATAACGATAGGACGATGTAATCTGAACCCAACAAGCATGAAAGGGTGACTAAACGTCCGGATTAGAGCGTTTTTGGGCCAACCCCTACATATTAACCCAAATAGCGCGTATGTAATACATATTACGACACAAGTGACACAAAAAGAGTGGAAAACATCTATTCTCAATGGTGTTTCCCGAAAAATACGTAATAAGATAAGGAGATCAGTCTCGTAACTATCTTGATGTGCTGGAATGTTGGAGAAAAAAAGTATTTACAGAGAAACTGACATTCGATTCATAGCATGCAACAACGTCAATGTATCGAAATATAATAGTACATTGTGTATCAAGAGCGGTAAGTAAGGAATTACAAACGAGTGTTTGTTACAAGCCCGAGGCGAAGCCAAGGGCTTTAACAACACGAGTTTGTAATTCCTTTACCGCCCGTGGCACACACAATGTTTTTCATCACACTTGTGAGGAAATCTGATTAAAATAACCTTACTTAACCTAAATAAAATTGTAAAACTGACAGTGACATTAGTGACATTATCCATAGACAATGCGACTTCACGTCACGTTCGGAAACCATAGCGGTAAAGACTTAAAATGGTTGATTTTATTTTTGCTCAATACTGAAATACACTATTTAAACATTTAATTAATGTTACAGAAATATGTGTTTACATGTATTTGCAATAACAGTTCTCTTTAAATAAATATTTCAGTAATAAAAGTTAAAAAAGTACGTTGGCGTTTCCTTTGAACATGACAAATAAGAGTAAAACAGAACCAGCGTTTCAAATTTAAAAAGAAAACCATTACGCCCTAGGGCGTAATAGGTCATTTACGGCCCGCAAAACCTACGTGTAATGACACCATTTTCGAGCAAGTGTGATGAAAATAATTTTAAGGACTCGGTAGCACAATTGGAGGTCGCCTGTTTTAGCTCAGAAAGCCCCGTCCGAGACATAATTTTTAAACCATTTAGAATTCGTAAGCTGACGTATATTTTTTGATAAAATGTTATTCCAAATCTGTGCTTGTTATTTTGACGATTAATAGCCTATAGTTGATAAAAATTTGGTCACTGTTGAGGATTTTATTAAATGCAATATATTTTCATTGAAAAAAAAATACATACCGAAATAATCCAAAAGGCATTTGTATCAAGTGTCAATTTTCGATGAATGGACCCAACAAGCTTAAATGCGATCATCCCGTCCGGGCTATTTTCGTCCCACCATTATTATTCCATTCCAGTCCACGTTATATATTGCCATTATACAATGTTACGTATTCGCCAATTCGGAATAATTGGAGTGCAAGCGAGGTCCATTTGCGCGTCGTGTTCCATGTTTTTTACAGATCTTTGTTTTCATGTCATACATTTGGTAATACATAGAGCAGTGATGTGCCGTTCGGGAATATTTCCTGGAAGTGATGTAGGAAATTTATCATTTCATTAACGGAACTAACTTGTTCAAAAGGCTGGTCGACTGCACTGGTAACCGAAATGCTGGCAGCTTCCTCGCGCAGCGAATAAGTATCGCCATACAGCGAGGAAACGCTGCTAGCATGTTCAGCACCATGCCAAAGGGGCCCAATTTTTTAGATAATTTTTAGTTTTAATTTAGGTTTATTTTCGTAAGATTAGTTTAATTTTTTTAGTTAAGTTTAGATTAATAAGTATAGTTATATTTTATTTGTACCTAATTTTAATTACTGAATAAAATAATAAAAAAATTCAATACAAATGAGAAACCTTTCAGGAAACGACATACTTCTAAGTACGACATAATTCCTTATTTTTTTTCTTATTAGTAGTACTGTGTGATATTGAACTATGACCCATTCACTTATGATGATTAAACTATAGTATAACGTTTCTCCTATTGTTATTAAAGAATTTTACATAACTTCATAAAAAGATGTGAATTGGCGTTCATTCTGTCGCGTTATCTCAGACAGCGACAAATGTTGTATACATATAAGTTTAATGATTAATATTCAAAGGGATTCTTAATTAAGCCTCCCTAATTAAATATGAGCGTTCTAAAAATAGGCTCATCAAGGCGAAGTTTGTAAACGAGTACATAAGTAAAGAGCCCTTAACGACTTGGCGACAGTTTGACTTACTTTCCGCCAAACAAACGTGTCTACAGAATAATTCAATTAAAACAAAAGGAGTATCGTTGGAGCGTCAATGTTTACCCTGAAAACAATAAGGTCCTGAAATAAGATTTAAGACATTTGCACTGTTCATAATTTGAAAAAGCTCAAAGCAGATATTAAGATATTACACTTATGTCATTTTGAACTTGGACTACCAAGGAATTAGTCATTGTAAGAATGGGGGCAGCAGGAGTCATTCAGTTGTAAATGGGTCGCTGTGGAGGACGTGAATTCGAACCCCGGTCCCGGTCTGTTAACGGTAAGATAATTTCTTGTGAAAAATGATAATAGCACTCACTCGCGACGCTCGCCACACCGAATGTGTGGACCGCAGACAGACTCGATAAGTGTATGTCCAGTTAACAATGGATAGATAAAATTACATTACGTATTAATATATCCCTTAATAGGGATTAAGTATTAAGTTAATAACAATGTATGTATGGCATTACGAAGAAGATAAGAGCACAGCCAGCCTATGCCCATGAAACTTCGAAACAACAAGACTCAATCAGCAGCATTTAGAGCTTTAAGTTCAAAACTGGGTCGCGCTTGCGACCTTCCTCGAGTCGGTCGAAGCTTATTAAAGTCCAATTAATAACGTCATATATTTTTATCGTTTGTAAGATCTTTGCCGACTTCCTGGCCATTCGTCGAGGGCCGTGATTTAGCGCCGAGCCGCCTTAACAAATCGCTACACTTCGCGTAAGTGGAAAAATGTGGGACGGCATTTCTCAACGCTGCGTACAGGGTTGAGCTGAACAGGCCACTAAGTAGCCTACCCACTAATCAGCTGTACATTATAAACTAGCTACATCCAACGTGTATCAGTTCCTCAGTTTCTATACGCATTCGAACCGTGACCTACATTGTGCGTGTTCTCAAAGCATCCCCAACATGTTTTATATAATCTTTCACAGTGGCTATGGCTTCGATCTGTGGCAGAATTTTTCATAGGAATTTTATATCGTTGCGGTCGCGGCTATTGTAAAGCTCCGACCAGCCTATTGTATCCTCTTAAAAGTCCACTATTAACCCGCTTCGTTTCTCACTACGCCGATAACCGCTGACGACAATAAACTCCGCTTAACGACTCCAATTTAATCTTTGCCGCGCTTAATTTAAAGCGAAACGTGTAATTATCGATAGATAAAGTGGCGATTACTTGTTGATGGCCGCGGCGTTGATATATATTTTCGGGCGAGCCGGGGCTCGGTCCTCACCCTATATGGCGGCTCCGCCACACACGACGTCGCCGATTACGCAAAATCGAAACGCCGCCTTCAAATTAAGCAGCCGCCGCCGTCACCGCTTAACGACCTGCCTCAACGCCGTAGGAAGTGATTCTTGTTTATTTTAATAATTGCCACGACAGGAAGTCGGAACCGGCCGCGAGCCCGCGAAGGCGGCGCGTTTAATAAGAGGGCGCGCCTCACACGTTCTCCAAAATAAAGCAATTTGACCGGCGACAGGTGATCTTGCCGGGCTGATGGACGGGCGCCATCGGATCGGGCCACAAAGCCATTTTGAACTTTACCCTGCACAGTTTACGGCGTCACAAGTGTACCGATAATCCGGCGACGTTCGACGGGACCTAATTGACACATCTCCGAAATCGGATCGCGTGTTCGTTAAAATGACATTTATATTTTGTGGAATTATGACGTGACAGTCATTGATGGTTATCGCGGGGCGTTCACCCCGTCACCGGAGGTGAAAGCCCTGTAGTTGTCACCTACAGATGATTGAAAAACGAAATAGATTAAATGTCGTACGCGGAGCGGAGGAATCGTCGAGCGTTAGGCGTAAACTTTCCGTCGCCGGTTTTTCACCCCGTGGTGTTAATCATATTCCGCAACCTGCCACGTTCGTTGGTTCGGACCTACTTATGTTATGATGATTTGTTTTTATTACAGGAAGGAGATTTTTTTCGCGGATTCGGAGAGAAAGTAATTTCTACGTATTAGCAGACTTATTTCTGTTGGGCTGGGGTTTCTAGAGCGGACGAGCCACCGGTACGCTGGTGTCTCCAAGGTCGGGTCTATAAATAGTTGTTGCCCCGCCACATAGGTGCCATCCACTCAGCCAGCTCCTAACTCGACTTCAGCCTCTCCTCGTCCTTAGTTTCATTTATAGGACCCCTCGGTTGCCTGCGTAAATTGTAACAAATGTAGGTATTCGTAAATAGTACCTAACCTAACAAAGCTTATGATTACCTTACTTTACTTACGATAGTTACAGTTTTTCTACCATTCCTTTGATTTTGGGTTTATTAACCTGTAAATGGTCAGTGTCAAAGCTAACTCATTGTTCAAACAACACCGTTTAAATTGTCAAATTGGACAATGCTGAGAAAACTTCCCATACTTAAAAAAAGTATTGTCCACTGAAGTTGATGATAAATTATCTTTCTCTAATTACCTATATGGACAAAAAATCAAGTACAGTCAGAGTACAGTTAATGCCGAAAGTATACGTACATTTGAATTGATAAATTTAACATAAGTAGGTAATGAATTAATTATCAGTTCACACATACAAACTACAAAAAATCAAGTACAGTCAGAGTACAGTTAATGTCGAAAATACGAGTATACGTACATTTGGATTGATAAATTTAACATAAGTAGGTAATGAATTAATTATCAGTTCACACATACAAACTGACTAAATTATCAAACTAACTAATTTAATATTAGTGAGATGTAGTTACGAAAACGCTTTACAAATTTAACCCAGCTCCAGCTTTGCGCACAAGCCTGACATTTGGAAAGCTATTTTAGGACCTTTACTAGCCCTACTGGAGCCACAAAACTATTCATAGTTTTAATTTAAAGCGTCAGATGGTTTCGCCAGTTTGCGTTTGAACTCTGGCTAGCGGTTTGACAGGGCTGCACGCTTAAATATAAATCGCCTGCAGTAGAGCCCGGTTTAAAAATAGAAGTGGAGACACCAGATAATAAAATGTTACAGCGAATATCACATTCATTCCACTTTTAATCCCGTGTCTACTTTTCTATTAGCGCTTAGGGATTTGAAGTTGGACGCGAGTTGTGTTACTATTTGTGTATGTAATCAGATTTAAGAGGTAGAGAATACGCCACGCTGGTTCACATAGGGTGTCGTATTAGTCTGATGTCTTCATTTACTCCTTTTTGAATTTTGTGGGTATAGACAAAGCACAAAGGATTGTATTTTCTCCCGATTGATAAACAAGTATTTGTCACAGTTATTTTAAGTAGTGTCATTGAGTATAACGTTATTTTGACGCGTTTATTTCCAACAACAATGGGCCCACTATGTAACAAAGCGGTTATTTCTGCTGAGGCCGCGTACCTACGCCAAAATTCCTTGCACCTGGCTGACATTGGGCGATGACGCGCAACACAATGGCTGCCAGGATGGCTATCGACGCGTCATCGACACAGGTCCACCAACTTACTTATACAGCCTACTACTACCTTCAGCCTTTTGGTATAGAGTCTATTTTCGTTGATTCGTAGCTGAGATAGGTTGGCGGATTTGTATGCGATTGATCGACGCCCGCGATTCACTGCCCATTTTAGGACTTTCCCAGTAAAGCCGTGAAGAATTCATCCTTTTTTTATAGCATCGCTTCATTAGCTACTTGAAAACAAACTAATAATTTACACTTTAAAAAATCTGTAATGTGCATAGTGTACTGGCTCAAACAGACCTATATCGATATCATAAGTCTATGAAGCGTATTATTTATTACAAATGGCGACGAACCTATAATCCCACCTCAGCTTTTCCCACTTAATTTTATTTCATTTCTGCGCTGGCAGAAAAAGCGGTGCCATCGATCATACGCTAAGGTTTTCAATTACAAGACCGATTGTAACTCACGGGCGGCGATTGTTTATCGCGATCTGCGCAGGAGCGGACTCGCGTGCGAAAAGGGAATTAGCGATCTACGGATAGTACTAGTACATCGCGACCCGTATATGTATATTGTACGACTTTCAATACTTTATAAATCTTTCGTGATTTGTATAATAGAGTAATAACTTAATCCAGAATTTTAAAGAAAGTCGAAGGTGATTAAGGCTAGACATGCATATTATCTATCAATCTGCTAATCAGAGGTACTGATGCGTATTTTAAATAAAATGCAACAATATCAATGCAGCAAAATTAAGCAACAAAACGCTCTAAGAAATATGCTCAAACAGCTGAACTGTGTCTTAGCTTAAATTTTTTGGCATTTTTAAAACATTAAAGCAACGAGAATATTATTACATTTGTGATAAGTTTGTATACAGAGTTTAGTAAATAATTTATTTTTATTACAGGGTACGACTCTATACTGACATGATACTGACTGACTAAAAGAACCGCATCCAGATTCAATGACGTGCATAAAAATAAAGGATAAATAGCTATTACTGTCTCTATCAAAGTTATGCCACATGTCGCAAGTAAGAATGCAACAACCATATCGTGACTAGGTGCTCATCGGGTTTTGAAATCGGAATCTGGATCAGATATGGTAGACACATTACACGGTGCATCGGCACAAATGCTCCATTAAATTAAGAACCATGTACAAAGTCAATTTCATGTGCAGTATTGCTTGCAAATGTGCTTACACACATTTTGTAAATACAGTATTTTAAGTTAAGGGTAAGTACGGTCACAAATCGGATACATAACTTTTTTTTGTTATTATAAAAAAAGATTAAGTAACCGATTAATTACCTTAAAATACAAGCTTATATTAGTAATTCAAAATCACTTGTAAAATTAGCTTGTATTTTGTAATGTAATAAAGAAGAAAGTGCCAGAGAAAGAGGGAGAGAGCGATAAAAAAGAGCTTGTTGCTGTAAACTCTGTAGTTTTAGTGAGGACTTCGTGTAGGGGTTGGGAGTTTTACTAATGTTACGTTTGACAAGAACAACTTTTAAAAGTAATTTATTTGTACTTTGCGCCATATCAATTATTCCTTAAGTACTATCGATAAGTTGTTTTGGAATACACTTAGAAATACGTGTACCTGTCTACTTAAAGGTGTCGTGAGACAAGCTGGTTACAATCGCCTTTACAGAAAACACGCTGTTGCTTTTGTACCAACATGTACCCATATATTTTTAAACACAGAATTTATAAGGTTTCTCATCTCGTCTGGAAAAACACTGAAAGCATCGTGATTTAAACACAAAGCATGACCGTGCTAACCGTAGAGCGTCAATATTTCGCGAACTAATCGATACGGGCTCTCAAAATCAGTATGCGCATTAAGATAATGAAAAATACTTGACCGACAGCCAAAACGTAGCAATAAATCCTTTGCTAACCATCGCCACCTCATATCTCTATCAACCGTGAACTTGAAATGTCGACCTTGCGGGTTCCAAATAAGGTTTAGTTTCGAGGGTAGGTAAGAACGTTGTATGGGCATGTGAAAGTAAGGAGATGAAATGTATGCGAGTGCAATTTTCATATATTAGTTGATGCCGCAGGCGAGACGGCTCGCGCGCCGACCTTGAAGACCTGTTGCTGTAGACTTGTAGGGGACTAGATGTTCCCCGCGGCGTCGCCCGTAGGTACTTAAAGTCAGTTTAGTCTGTTCCTCCCTGAGGCACCATTCCCGGTTTTTTCCAATTTTCAATATGTTTAGATCCACGGTTCTCGAGCTTTTTTGACGGTGTTTTTTTGGAACACGAAATATGCAATTAGGTGCATTAAATTTTTTAAACAAACTTTTGAAAACAGGGACAGAACTAGGGCTTCCAAATACCGGACCCTTCGCAATTCCGGTATTAATACCGGAACCATCTTCCCCAATACCGGGATCCCGGGATCCCGGTATTGGAAAACAAAAAATGTATTTATTATGAAATTACGTACTAACTAGAATTGAACTCTGTTTTATGGGTCATTATTTAAGCGTTTCACCCGCCTCACTTTCGTGGACACATTATTGTTGAGATTCCGGCAGACTTTAATGTAATTTTAAGTTATTTGTGAGTAGTCCCGGAAATGTACCAAATAGCTCGATATGAGACTAAAATCTGAGGAAGCTTCGACAATAATGTGTCCACGAAAGTGAGGCGGGTGAAACACTCAAATAATGACCCTTATTGGTATAAATTCATATTTAATGCGTTAAATAACAAAATAACTGAAATACGGAAACCGTTTTGATGAAAAATAAGCATATAAAATTTGGTTCCGATGGACAAATGTGTTCATAAGCCCAAATAATAAGCTAGTAGTATATAAATGTACCGACGGGGCCTCGACCCATAATTATTTTTAAGGTTATGACTATAGCGCCCGTTAGGTAGACGAATTCCTCATAGAAGAACTCCTATTTGATAATTATTTGTGTGTACCGTGTGCGGAGTGTACCTAAGTAGTATTTAATATTCTAGTATCACTTTGCACTTAATAATCACTGGCAATATACATTGTTAGATCACTGCCAAATTGCCAAAAGAAACATTCGTCTTCAAATATTTAACGATAAGATATTGTGCGTCCCCCAAACGTTGCCAAACCAAGTCGATTCAGAATATTCAGATTAACCTCTTTCTCAAAGTTGAATCTACGTATCTGGACTGCATCTGAAGGGGTTGGGACTTGGGACTTCATTTTGGAGGCTCATGAGAATATTCTAAGTCATTCAAAGAGAGATGGAGTGGGTTATATCCAGTTGCTCTGCGAGATCGTATTAGAAACAAACGTTTTGACCTGTAGAAGAACCAAAGTGTGATATAGTTTTAAATCTTATATGTTAATGGGCAGAGCATATTTCTTGTAGGATTGAGGGCCGATTTCCCAACTGCATAAGAGAGAACTGATGGTCTGTTGAAGGTCAGGTCTCTGGATGCGAGTGGTGCCGAACGAATCACCATGGCGTTATTTGGGCAAGGCCTATGATAATATTATTACAACTATACTTGAAAGATACTACGTCAATCAATATAGAGGTATTTTTGGATACAAAATTCAATCAGTTGCACGGCTATCTGATAAAGAAGACGTACTCGGTCGGGTTGGTTCATGGTAATAAAAAGACAGGAAGGTGCTAGATTAGCATGAGTGCTGGTAGCAAGCTTCTGACGTGGCCGAAGATTATTGTTTTCAATAGGAAAATTCAGTTAAAGTAGCACATTTCGTTAATTGTACTTAATACCGGGATCCCGGTATTGCACCGTCAATACCGGTATTGAAAACCGTCCCTAAAAAGCCGGGATCCCGGGATCCCGGTATTGGAAGCCCTAGACAGAACTCCAAAATGGTACTTCCTCAAAATACCTCCTTCCCCTATCGTTTCGAAACTTTTCGAAAATTATTTTTTTACTTTTCATACAAAATAAATTAATATTGAGTTGATGACCATTTTAAAATACACTTTTGAATTAGTCGAGTACCTAGTTGGAATTATGACAGCTCATTTATTATGAATGTTTTAAAAACGGTATGAGTTACAAAATTAGTTTCTTGGAGAAATTAACTTAATTAGATCTGAAGAATGTGCCTTCGAAGTTAATTAATACACGGTGTATATTACACGTGGAATATCAGTGAGCAAGTATAACATCCAATAGGTACCAACAGGATATTTCTAATAATAATACAACAGTTGACGTGAACGAACTGAACTTTATTTTAAAAAAACACTTGTCAAAAAGACACTGCAGATGGCGCTACTATTATATATAGATTTTGATACCATACTAAAATAATACCTCCGCTTAACAAAATCGAGAAATGAACTAATAATCATATATTAGTTAACAGGTAAAATGCCAAGCTTTTTCATAAAATAGTAATGTTTAACCGAACCTAGACTTTTAGTCAGAATGTCTGCTGGCATTTCAGCTGTTCCCAAATAACATAACTTAACATAATTGTTAGCTACAGCTTCTCTAACAAAATTATATCTTATGTCTATATGTTTTGATCTCCGGTGGAAAATAGGATTCAATGCTAACTTTTGAGCACTTTGACAATCATTAAATAAAACAATGGGATCCGATTTTCCGAGGATTTCAAACAAAAGATTTTTTAAATAAATGCCTTCTTTACAAGCTTCGGACATAGAGATATATTCAGCTTCTGTGCTAGATAATGCTACATTTCTTTGCTTACGACATTCAAAAGAAATAACAGTATTTGATAGTTTGAAACAGAAACCTGAATATGATCTTCGGTCAGTTATATCTGAACCCCAGTCAGCATCTACAAAACCTTCAATAGAGGCATTATCTTTACAAAAAACAAGACCATAGTTTTTAGTATTTTTTAAATATTTTAAAACTCTCTTAGCATGCTTCCAGTGTGTCTCGTTATACGAATTATTAAATTGGCTTAAGTAACTAACACTGTAGGCAATATCTGGCCTAGTAAGGACAGCTAAGTACATCAATCCACCAATCAGCTGTTGAAATGGATATTCACTTTTTATAACCTGAGATTTCTCTAATTTTAAATTTGTCTCCATAGGAGTTTCTGCAGGTTTACAATGTGACATATTAAATCTTTTTAATAAATGCTCTACATATTCTTCCTGGTCCAATTTTATCTCATTTTTATTAATTTTTACTCTTATACCTAAACATTTTCTTACTTGACCTAAGTTTTTGATTTTAAATTTACAGCTTAATTCTTGAACTAACTGTTCAGTAGCTTTGGCACAATTTGAAAACACAAAGAAATCGTCAACAAATAAGGCTATTATCATTTTAACATTATCTTTAAACTTTGTAAATAAACAAGGTTCATACTCAGATTTTTTGTAGCCTAAATGAATTAAGTAATCATTGACTCTTTCATACCAAGCTCTGGAGGATTGCTTAAGACCATAAATGGCACGTTTTAATTTTAACACCTTATTATCGCTATCATTACACTCAAAAGTTGCAGGTATTTTCATGTAAACAGTTTCTTTTAAAAAACCATTTAGGAAGGCCGTGGTCACATCGAGATGCCGTATGTCTAAGTTTAACTTTGCTGCTAGAGCAAATAATAATCTTAGTGTGGAATACCTGAGCACAGGGGAGAAAGTTTCATGAAAGTCCACTCTGGCTTTCTGCGAGAAACCTTTCGCCACTAATCTGGAACGATACCGCACATTGTTAGAACTGTCATACTTTTTTTTGAACACCCACTTGCACTGAATCACTGAACTGTCTTGAGGATGGTCTACTAGCTCCCAGGCTTCATTTTCTTTGAAGGAGTCCAATTCTTCCTTCATGCTCGCTCTCCAGAAAACACTCTCTGGTCCATTCAGAGCTTCATTAAGCGTTACTTCTTTGTCATTGCTGTCTTCACACTCTGCAATGCATAGATTATTGTACCAATCAGGTTGTTTTCTTATGCGTTTTGGCTGGATTCTTTGTTCAACTAAAGTGACATCAGGATCTGACGTAGTGTCAAAGAAACTATCGCTAGAAGTACTTACTGAAGATACTTCTGAATCCGGAATGTATGTCTCATCCTGGTTATTATCTTCTTCTAAGACTGTACTTTCACTCTCTTCAAAGACACTTTCCTCCTCCTCCGCTGAAGACTTGCACTCAACTGGTATTTCTACCATGCTCATCATTGGCTCATTTGAAGATTCCATGATAATTATGTCTCTGCTAGTTGTTACAGAGTTGTTGGTGTGATCATAAACTCTGTAACCCTTTACATTCTCTGCATAGCCAACCAATATTAACTGTTTAGCCTTTTCATCCCATTTCAACCGCTTCTCCTTCGGAACATGTACCATAACTTTGCTACCGAAGATTCGCAAATGGCTTAAATTTGGCTTCTGACCTGTCCAAACTTCATATGGTGTTTTGTTGTTTAATCCTGTAACAACAGATCTATTTCTTAAGTATACAGAAGTACTCACCGCCTCCGACCAAAATTTCTTGTCTAAACCAGCATCAAAGATCAAACATCTGGCCTTTTCCACTATTGACCTGTTCATCCTTTCGCAAAGACCATTCTGTTCCGGCGTATAAGCATTTGTTCTTTGGTGAACAATTCCTTGCTTTTTCAAGTACTTCTCAAATTCTTGACTACAGAATTCACCTCCGTTATCTGTCCTCAGAATTTTTATCTTTTTGTCTTTCTGTTTTTCAACCATAGAGTGGAACTCTTGAAAATATTTAAATACTTCACTCTTTGCTTTCATGAAATACACAAAAGCCATCTTGCTGTAGTCATCCACAAATAAGACATAGTATTTAGATCCGCCGATTGACAGTTTCTCCATCGGGCCACCAACATCAGCGTGTACAATCTCTAGCAAATCCTCAGTCTTGGATGAACTTTGCTGAAACGGTAATCGGGTTTGCTTGCCTTTGCAGCATGTAATGCATGATGATTTATCTATGTCTGCCATTTCTGGATATGAAATTCCTTCTACAGCTCCATTTTTCATCTTGTTTAGGCTGTTACTGTTTATATGTCCCATGCGTCGGTGCCAAATCTCACTTGATGCTATTACTGTAGCTGCCAATATCTGTTCTGTTTCCAATGTACATAGCTTATACACACCATCAACTAATTCTGCCTGGCCAACCAGTTCTTTCTGTTGATTATATATGAAGCAAACATTTTCTTTGAAAATCACACTGTTGCCGTTCTTAATCAACTGACTGACGGAAAGCAAATTGGTGGTTAAATCTGGTATACACAATACATCTTTTACTGCGATGTCATATTCTACACCGTTAACAACTGTAACAATGTTTACATCACCAGAACACAGCACTGGAACTCTTGTCTGGTTTGCTATAATAATTTCTTTTGTTTCATATTGTTGCGACGAATTTATAACATTTTATAACCTTACTTTCTGACTTTGACGTTTCTGATTGTCTATGGCTGCTTTTAGGGTTGCCATTTCTCAATCTTTGCGTTCCTTTCGCCATGAATGCACTGTCGGAAGCGGAAACCGTACCAACTTCAGGCGACATATCTATCAACTTGGTTTTAATGATGTCAGCACTAACCTCAACTCCGGAATGCTCAATAGCCATTATCATAGGTGCATATTTTTCGGGTAATCCTGCTAACATTAATGCTCCAATCCATTCATCGGTTATTCTAAACCCTGTTCCTTGCAGTCGCTGACTTGTTTCGATTATCTGAGTAACATACTGTGTCATTGACTCGCAGTTTTCAAGCCGAATATTGATAAGATTTCGTAATAAACTGATTTTTCTAGTGTAACCGGAATCATCAAACATCTTCTTGAGCGTAGTCCATAAATCATAAGTTGTGACTGCCTGTTTTATGTGAACGTAAATCGATGGATCGATTGACAATATTAGCTTTGCTTTGGCTTTAGCATCTTCAGCTTTTTGTTCTGCAGTAGCCGTTGCTCCTAGCTGTTTTTGTATGCTCGCCGCCATTCCCTCCAACACCAACACATTTTGCGCCGCAAAACACCAAACATCATAGTTTTCGCGACCTTTTAATTTTGGTACACTGGCTAAATAGTTCGTTGACATTATTACAACAAACCTAACAGTAACACTTGCTTTAAACTATTTAAGAATCTAATAAAATACGGGTGAAGCCCATAACCTAATAATAATACAACAGTTGACGTGAACGAACTGAACTTTATTTTAAAAAAACACTTGTCAAAAAGACACTGCAGATGGCGCTACTATTATATATAGATTTTGATACCATACTAAAATAATAATTTCAATTTCAGACGAAGCCTCTCAGGGTCCGTATTGTGTTGTAAACGCGAGTATATTCTGTGATAAATTCACATCGAATACATTTCATGTACAGCGCAGAGCACTGACATGTAAATTATATTCAGATTTACAAACACGTTAACTAAATGGAGGTTTTACGTATAATGTTTATTTAGATTAATACATATTAATAATCATTTGACAGATTAGGTTATTCTCAATGTGAAACAGAAAAACAAGACATCTGTTTGATATTGTTTAGCGTATTTGCAATTTAAATGTATCGAAAAGTTTTACTTGTTTTTTTTTTCGGAACTCGTCACGAACGGCGTTTGAAATTTAAATTTTGTGAAAACTTTTCGGCGCAAAGTTGAGAGAATATTGGACTGTAGGTTTTATTTAGATAAATTTGCAAAGAGTTTGATTACCTATGTATGTTTGGTGAATTTTAGATGTGATAGTTCGTGATAGGTAAGCATTTGGCTTTGATCTCACCTGTTGGCAAGTGAAGATGAAGTCGATGATGGAGCGTGCTAAGGTACCTAGATAGTGCCTATTCACTCTCGACTTGAAGAAATTCAAGTTATAATTTTGGTAAAAGGTCTGCTGGAAGAGAGTTCCAGTCCTTAGCTGCCCTAATAAGGAAAGTGGAAGCAAAGCGCTTTGTGTGAGCCGGTACAACGTAAGGTAAGGTGAAACCCACGTCTAGTCCCATAATGACGAAATGGAGATGGCGGAATCAGTTCATGAAATCCCGATGTACATTCGCTGAAATGTACCCTGTAAAATACCGATAAGCTGGCGATCTTTCTGTGGTGTGCAAGGCTTTGCACCAGTACGTCTATCATAACTGGCCGCGACTTCGTTTCTCGCGCGACAGAGCATCACCTATCACTGTCACACTATATTGCGTGGAAAGAGATAGGCAGAATTTGTGGCGCGACAAAGAGTCGCGTGTCACAGTTGTGCTAGAGGTACAGGTAGCTTTAGCTTATTTTACAAAACCTTCTATTAACATTTTTTATTATTCCAAGTGTCGCATTCAGTTGAAACGGGTGGTTCCGTTTTGTTATTGCAATTGAAAAGTGTATTGGATAGTCGAGACGATACATGTTTCCAATCAGTTGCCTGCAGTTATGTGAGTGTATAAGTAACAGTGGCGTGGCGTTGAAGAAATCCTTGGGCAAGCCGGAGCAGCTTTGGCTTCAATTTTCTTTAAGAACACTAGAATTAAGTGCTAAACTGCCTAATATTAGGCAAGCCGATGGGAATCGAGTTCTATGGACGCCACGCCACTGATAGGTAAAATACTTAACTAAAGCACCTGTTCCATGTAGTAATAACTTGTCCGTATAGACAGCTTGACGTTATATTTTAGAAAAAGGACATAAGTTTCATATATAAATTCTGTACACTACATACTACATATGCGACAGGTGCTTTAGTTAAGTTTTTTACCTATAATAAACGCTTCAAAGACAATAATAGCGTCGATCCGATCGAAAGGAAAAGTATCCAAGACCCGAGCTCAATGTCCCTTAATATTTTTTCCTTTCCACTATCGATATATTATGTTTACTACAATAGATCCCATGTTCCAGGCACACTGAGCAGACACACGGACAAAGCGTGGGTATCGCAGATAGCCCGCCTCTTAACGATTTATTACTAACTAACAAGCAAATACAACAAATTCTTATTCCGGACTAGCGTGAATTCGGTTTAAGAAAAAAAAACAATATTATAACAATATATGCACTGAAAAAACATAAAATTGAATTTGCATTGTGGTAATCAAAGCATTAGTCTTTAGTCAAATAAAGTCTCTTGCTAGAGAAGCGTTTTATTTCAACACCTTTTCTCTTGTACTTAGCGTATAAGACCCTAGTTACTTATTTAGTTTCCATTTGTTAACCAGACCATTTTCAGTATGAAAAGTTAGTATATATAATAACTTAAATGAGTAACTTTTGTCAGTTATTTCTATTCCGATAATAGAATAAGGCACCTTGACGTCACTGTTAAAGGTGTACTGACTTAAAATGCAATAAATGTTTATCAATACTTAGGGATTTCATTAAGTGTCAACTTATAAATATGTATTCGTAACGCGGCTCTTATTTATCTAATTGATATTATGCAAACAAAACTCGTAACTCGACTGCATTCTATTACAGTTTAATGAAAAACCGATTCGGTAAGTATGACTTGATATCTTTGAATTGGTAGTTTATGATAAGCTGTTTAGTTTTTATTACGACAGCGAAAGGGCTGGTTATGCATATTAATTTGAATTATACTATTCAAGTTTGACAGCTCTATTTACTACGTAACTACGCATGTTATCACTTAAAAAAACAGAATTACGTATGATTTGATAGCTAGAAATACAAATGCATGCAAATAAAATTGCATATGCATATTTATTTACATTATTCATTGCGAAAGGAGCAAGGAAACGCCGCTGGAGCGCATCGCGTGGATCCGTATAATATATGCCTGTTACTTCAACATTACGACATTATTTTGCAACCGAGTGTAGTTTATCCGGAACGTGTGTTCAACATCAACAATTCATTTTAACACTTCAGTGAAATGAATCAAATGCTGGTTTATGGGTGGAAAGCAATATAAATGTGATGTCTCGGTTGTGCGGAATTCTGCATTGTAATGGATTGTAGGAAGCAATAGGGAAATAAAATAGTAATAGCTGTGAGAGCAAGTGAGGTACATGTGCATGGAATTACCAAGATGAATTCGTTAATTTATTTTGGAGGTATTGTAAAAGACGATGTTATTCAATATTAACCAAGAAATACCTAAATTTATCATTAGTAACGGAAAGAAAGCGGTAACATTCGATAAAATTAATACTTCACATGAGAATGTAAAAGCATGCCAGAAGTTAATGAAACACCCAATAAAAATTCCTACAGCGTGAAAGATGGCTTCGCTTCTGAAAACATCGTTTATGAAAATGGCACAATTAACGGTTGGCTAAGGAAAAACACGTGTAGTGTTTGAAATTATACGTTGTTGTGGGAAACAATAAAATATGTCAACATTACGAGAAACGGAGATCGTAAAGTGAACATAGCGGAACATGTACGCGTTTTTACTACATTTTAAAGAACTTTATGCCACACCTGGCCATAAAGTGGCTTTTACCGCACGCTACGCGTACGGAAAAAGCCGCTTTCTGGTCAAGTGTAGACATAAAATGATGTACACAACACGGGAGGTAATAAAAAAAGCCCTCGATCGCATATTTACGTCGCTCGCTTGCAGCTCGGGCCGCAAACATCTGCGATCTCGGCCTTTCTTTGTTTTATTACCCTAGTTGTGTAATGTATTAATACATATTAGTATAACATAAAAGGAGTAAAGAGTAACATTTATAGCGAAATTTGTCAAACAGTGAACAGTTTTCCCTTTATTACATAATTATGGTTAAAAATAAAATTACCAGTACCAAATTAACTTCAACAAAAGTTTTTAAGGTTCCTCCATGTTGACTATCTAGAAACAATAGTTAGGTTATTTGCGTTCAGTCGCTTTCTATCAATTTATATTTAATATCTATGTTATGGTTATGCCTTATGACAGATTTATGAAGTGTTCCTCATTGCACGTTCCAGCGAAACCCATATGAATTTGAATAGGAGAAAACGTTTGCAAACATATGTCACCGCTTAATCTATAGGTACCGGAGACTTTCTCCCATAACTCCTATACGTTTCCCATCTAGAAGATTAAGACATTTCAGTTAACTGGCATAACGTTATTAATAATTCAGTCCTAACATCCTCAATTCTAGGAACGTCTTCATCTTCGTGAAAGCGTAATAACTAGAGATGTATCGACTAGTAAAGTAAAAATTATTCGGTCTCATTTATAGACGGCGTTTATTACCGACTAATCGCCGACTGGACGGTAATTTATGTTTCATGTGCCATGGCAAAAGTTTGCCTCACTTTAATTAAATCATTCAATGGCATATACGCAAGTGATTTCATTATCGAAATTATATTTGAGGGTTATTCTTCAGAAATATGTCTGCGGTCACCTTATTCCTCTGGCCCTTTTTCATACTAAATGTATGAGGAAAAAGTCGCAAACATATTTCTGAAGAATAACCCTAGAATTGTGTTTGCTTGTTTAGTTATTACATTTTACTAGAAAGATTCACCGACTAGTCGATAAAATCAAATGTCCAGCCTCATTTAACACGACTGCCATGTAGCTGATTAGTCGGCTAGTCGGTCGTGTTCATAATCGGCCCACCTCTAGTAATAACCAAGCATTTAGACTATTTTGACTTTTACTGCTTTAGCAACAAGGCTGAGGCCAGACAGGAACTGCGAGGAAATCGACCAGTTAATAGTACTGGGAAATAGACGAAATTAATAGAGATGTAGGACGTATTTCGTAGAAGCGCAATGTCCTTTGATAGGTGATGGTTAAGATAAATTGTGCAGGAAATACGCGTCCGCTTGTTTTCTTTTTATAAGTTGACACTTGGCCAGTAAGCTAATAGTTTATTAGAATATATGGATGGCGGGATATCTCTACAAAGTATGAGCCCTAATAATTAAGCATGGGATTTTGTACTAAGTGTATAATATAAAAGTAATTTTCAGGATCTTCTTTAAAAAAATAAATAAATAAGAATGGAAATATGACGTCAGTTAATAGAAATGCATTGCTGTAACGAGGAAATGCTCCAAAATAAGCGTGAAATTAACGTTAAACATACACGTACGTATAATCGTTGGATCGACGTGACATTTACGTCGGCTTTTTCGAAAGGTCGTCGCACCGAAAATATATCACTTCAGGATTTATGGTCTGACGCGACAGCGGATGAGTGACGTTCGCCACAGCCTTCTGGGGCTGCTATTGTGCGCGTGTACGACAATCGCTCTTTTATTCCACTTTTCTCAGCTTTTTTCGTACATTTCCCGTTTTCTTCGAGGGTTACGTTTAGTGAACAAACATTTGAAGATAATACCGATGGTACCCGCTTTTATTCAATTATACCTTTGTATAATAGAAAGTCAATGTTTATTCGCTATGTACACGTAACACTACTGGACAGGTGTGGAAAATTGGAGTATAGGTAACAGTACATTACATAACTAGGGTGGCAAAACAAACATATATGCGATCGAGGGCTTTCTTTATTGCCTCCCGTGTTGTGTGGGCTTTTTTATTTAAAGTGCGTTCTTAACTGACAGTTAACAGGTTGTCACAGAACTGACGTTTAGTGTTAAACTCCATACATTTCGTCACGGACTGACAGGTTAGACGGTATTTGAACAGAACATAGCTTAAGTTTCGCCTGACCGTAGATTTTAAAATAAAAATGCCCGTGTACATCGTTTTTTTTATGTCTACACTTGGCCAGAAAGCGGCTTTTTCCGTTGTTAGTAGTTGGGGTGGTTTTTAATTTTTTACGTCACACCTGGCTATAAAGTGGCAATTACCGCACGCTACGTGTGCGGAAAATCCTACTTCCTGGCCTAGGGGAGACGTAACATTTTTAAATAAAGCCTCAGATCGCATATTTATTGCCCTTGCCTTAGGCTCTGGCGTCAAATACCTGCGATCTGAGACGTTCTTTGTTTTACCTCCCTAGGTAAGTAATGTACTATTGTTCGACTTTACAAAAGTGAAAATTTGCGTGTTTTAATACTGTTTTCAAAAATTGCACGCGAACTGCGTTGCGGGTATCGCTAGTTGAGTATAGGTAGAGTCTGTGCGGAAAGAGAATAGGCGTGGCGAAAAACAGAACGAACCTAACCAGTATGGCAATTTTTTTTGCAAATACGGTAGAAAAGCATTACAGCGCCCCCAAATCTAAATCCTATTCTCTTTCCGCACAGACTCTACTTTAATAAATGTAAAAGTAATCATATTATTTTTATTTAAAAAAAAACATTAAATTATAAGTACGACTATTCATTTATTCATTGGAACTTAATTGAAGAGATGTTTAAGTGTTTAAAAAACAATACCAGGTGTCGTCTGTAATACGAGCAAAAAATTAAACCGTAGGTTCTACTCCTCAAACTAGACAACTTATATTCAGCGACTTTTAAAAATAACTTGTGGTTTGATTTTTAGCACACTTTAAAGTTTATCCGAACACGCAATGTATTGCGAAATTGATTACGTCTGTAGGGTGACAAGATTGACAAGCAATGTCAATTACACGGATTTTGATGTACATTGAGAATACTAATTACTTTGTATGAAAAGGAGACAATCTAAGGACTACAATCGAACCAACTGAATCATGACCCACTTTGCTAACAATTCGTTTGAAACTTTCCAACTTGTAAGGTCTATCGACACACTTAGGACGTTTTAGATCCTAGCAAAATTACGTCAATATAGGTCGGAGACAATTTTAACCTTTGTTATCATTGCAATAGAAACACATTTTACAGTCAATGTTTGAATCTCGAGCTAGCTCTCGCTTAGATAACCTTAACTTTTTGATGATGGAAAAATAATATTTCATAAATACAATGTTCTAAATGTGCGTCAAATGTCAAGTTATCAGTTGTCAGTCAATGTGAAAGAATAAAAACTAAATTGTAAAATGCTTAATCATTTTAAATGATGGCCAATTTAAAAGAACAGAGAGCTCGGATTATAGTCTCAAGTCAGGAAGGCTATGGCATACGAAAAAAATCACACGAATAGAATATATCTCGGAATACAGTGACAGTGCACTCCATAAATGTCAGTGTCTAATAAAATGATAACAAGTTCCTCACCATGGAAATCTATCTGTAAGCAAATTTCGACCTACTTGCATTTAGGAGTTTTAGCAAAATGAGCTTATGGTGGGTCATGATTCAGTTGGTTCGATTGTACATATTTTTAAAAAGTGGTTGAACAAAAGTTTTATTATTTGAGGAATAGAATCTACGGTTTAATTTTTTGCTCGTATTACAGGCCACACCTAGTATAACTGACTAGACTGGTTGATACTTATAGATAAACATTTTTAATGACAGTAGGTGTCGACCAGCTTAGTCTATTATGTTGTTTCTGTAAACACCCCCTCATTCGAATAGTACAGGGTGTAGCAATATTTCTAATGTTGTACTTAACATACATTTGTTATACATTATATGGTTATCGGAAAACTAGCGCAGTTTGTAAAGTGTATATGCGTCTTACCGTGCGTGTGAGTGGGCGGGTGAATCTTCATTCACCTCGTACTAATGTTATTATTAGAGTAAGTACATTCATGAATGGTCCCAACAACATCAGAGTAATCGGCATTTCAACGCTAATAATTATTTTATGAGAATATTAATATTGCCATAGAGACTGGTTTCACGTACAGTCATTTCTTAGCGGCAATACTTATTGCGAGAACCTATGTATTAAAAGCTTTTCCTTATAGTCTTGCATTATTATTGTAAAGCCGGGTCCAGGCGAGAGTAACGTGTAGTGCAAAATTACGTGTAATTTCCCACATTATTGGGGAATATTGCCGTCCACACGCAGGGTTCGCGTTATATTACACGTTAAATTAAATACATATTACACTCGTCTGGACCCGGCTTAAGACATATAGTACTGTATTGAAACGGCCGTCTCGAGTTGGCTCCATACTTTGTTATACGACATTAGGAAGGCATATTCATTAGCAGATAAGGACGTCCGTTTGTCGCAGTCAGTCAGCGTCGCGGGCGCAGGCCAGGTGCGCGCACGCATATGGCCCGGTGCCCTTATCTTAGATCAATACAATTGGGATGGTCCCTAATTAACACTGCTCACGTGCTTATTGTTATATTTTAATTATTAATTTGGCATTGTGTACAAAACGGTTATATGTCACAAGTTGAATTATTTATGATATGATATACTTTCTTATTTATTACTAACGTGGGAAAAAGAATTGATCGGCTGAAGTGGAAGTGGATAGGACACTTAGCAAGAATGAAAGACGGGAGATGGACTGAGGAGTTTATAGAGTAATGGACAAGGTCGTAGAAAATGTAGGAAGGCCATAGAAATATATCGAGAGAAGGAAGAAGTTCTGTAACACATGAAGAATCTTAGGCATCTGAAA
The DNA here is from genome assembly GCA_947034925.1 of Eudemis profundana. Taxonomy (NCBI): domain Eukaryota; kingdom Metazoa; phylum Arthropoda; class Insecta; order Lepidoptera; family Tortricidae; genus Eudemis; species Eudemis profundana. Next base: position 3,840,632 of record OX344802.1, on the reverse strand, counting down.
CATGTGGGTTACTTCTGAGAAATATACATTTGATAGGTCAATGTAATATATATTACACGTTCCATATCGTCGTAAACAATTTTCCATTAGAAGTGCCATGGTTTCAAAATATTTACCCTTTACACATCTACTTTGCGACCTTTACCTTTGTTGAACCAAACGAATAAAAACCTTATTGTGACAGCCATTCGGTATAATTTACAACAGGGCCATCATATGATATAGATATAGGTATCAAGGTAAAATGGCCAGTAAATAGATGATACGGTTCTGAGAAGGTCGGAAAGCCTAGGGGTTTCACTGATTTGTTTGACTGACGATAACAGAGGTCGTATATGCTTTGATGGTAACTGCGAGTGACATGTTTATCTGAAAGATTATCAGTAATTTAATTATGTACACACTTATGTTTTAGAAATTTTGAGATTTTTGTATGGAAAAAATACCGGTATCCGACCCGTGGGCTAGCCACGTTAACCGGTGATTTTTTTCCCTAATGACCGCTTACTTATCCCGCGTAGCTATGATACGCATAATGGCGACTTATAAGTTTCTTAAGAATATCAATTCAAATACTCAGACTGTCGTCTCATCTTCAATACATATGTTTACATTTTTATCAACTAATATTATTTTAATGTATCGCGATTTATTTCCAACGAATATTTAAAGCGTTTTTTTCTAAAGGGAAACAAAGTAAATGGTATTCCTATGTGTCAGATGATTCGACATAGGATTAATAGAATAGGGCTGAAGAGACGCTACAGGCTGCGACTACAGGTGCCTAAAGTAAACTGCACACCACCTCGTCTTCGAATGCCCCCCCACGCCAAGTCTGCCGTCCTAATCTAAAAGGCGATTTTATAAATGAGCTTATATTGTAAAAAGTCGCCTTTTAGACTAGGACCAAAGTATGGACGGCAGAAGCACGAGAGACCATCCTGGGATTTCAAATACCACTCAAGCGAAGTTGTAGAGATTATTTAAGGAATTGTAAATTTAAACTATGACCATAGTGCATAATGTATAGTCTTGACAAACGATAATAGGATCAAATCGAATAATATGAATTATTCAACAAGAAGCCCAATGGGTTGTATGAATAAGCGCATTAATTCCCCCCAAAAATAAACGTGACTGTTTAAACTGTAAGTATCAAGAATTCGAAGCACTTGCTGCCAGAAATTGCAGTTTCACGCACGGGTTTTCCCTACCATACAGTTTACACCGTCGTCAAATAGTTTTTACAACGTGAGAGCCACCGCAAGATTTAACGATTAAATGAGAATTAATAGATGTTAAGAGACCATAGAGTCTTGATAGTTTTTCGTCGTTACCATCTTGCCACAGACAGATGGGCCCATGTAAACACGTAATCACGGCGGACGGCAGAGCAGGCCAAAACGGAGATGGCGGGACGATATAGATGCGTTTCTAGCCGACTGGCCGGATGTTGTTGCCAATAGGGAGTTGTGGAAGTCAAATAGAGAGGCCATTGCCCACCAGTGGGACACTACGCAAGGCTAACAAAAAAAAACATCTTGACAAGACCTCGTGGCCTAATAGCAAGCAGTCGGCATATAGTTTATTGATTTTTCATAAAGAAATGTTTTGTGAAACATTACTCCAAATTGTGAAATTTAGGTTGAAATCGCGTTTATTTTAACATGTACGTATTCTACATGCAATAAAACCAAATATTAGCCCCATTACCATTTGTACTTAACTTATAAAAAAGTATCATACACCTACTTCAGTCATTTGGCTGAAATTAGGTATAAACTTTGGCATAATCTGGATTGAAAACATTTCAAAGAGGTCTCTTAACGTTGTCATAAAACCGTATGTGCTTTATATTAATCACTCACGTGGAAATAAATGTCAGATGACTGTCTGAATACAAATACATTTTTAAAATGGCTATTAAAATAGTCGTTACAAGATTATTTATGTACTCAAATATAAATATAATGGTTTTTACAAACTTCAGCTAATCACGAGTTTGCGAGCTTTTCTGTCATTCGGACATGCCTGAATACCTGTGTCATACGTAGCAGCTTGTTGGGTATTCCCGATAGTTTTTATTAGGTTACTAGCATTTACTCGCGGCGGGAACTATTTACCGGGAAATAAAGTATCCTATGTTTCAATCCACTACTTGGTCTACTTGCATGCAAATTTCAGTTCAATCCTTCCAGTCGTTACCCCGTTATTTAGTAACAAACATACAAACATCTTTATATACTTACGCATTTATAATATTAGTGGGATATATTGTTAATCAGGTTTCGTTTGTGAAACACTACTGGTAATATGACTCAGTGGAAATGTAGGGGGGCAGAATTGCTCGGATGAGAAGATAGATGAGCTCGGACGACGCCGGAGTGGAGATTGAGGAAAACTAAGCAAGGAAGATGCCTTCTCCACGAAAGGTGGGTGAACAGCATCAAACGCCTCGCTGGTTACAACTGATTGGTATTCAAGGAAGACTTTGCCGCCAGCCTAACCTTTATCACGGTCATTCATTATTTGAGCCAGGGAGTTGTTTTATATTTAGTGTGTAATTTAATTTTAGGTGTTTTTAAATAAATTTAAACTTACTTTGAGCCATATATTTGAGGTGTAAAGGTTGAAACTGGAATACGTAGCGTGACTATATCGGCTATCAATAAGAGGGGTCAACTATGTTGTTTGGTTATTGGTGTTGTTGGTCGTCTTGGAAGGTGTGCGACCGTTCGGTGTAGGTATATATTTTTGAAGACACCTAAGTTCAGTAGTGGACGTGTCGTTTAAGTGGTTCATCCAACCTACCACTTGTTCGTGGTATCCTGGAGCATTCCATAGAAACGTGACACTACCTTTTTAATACTTTTGATATATAAAATTAGGAAGCTGAATATCGGTACGGTAATATCATAACTTGACTTTAAGATTGGTAGTGTTTTTTCGCAGTTAATAAGTTTTATTAGGGTAGCTACTATAGCGTTACGTAAGCGACAAAGTAGATGTTTTCATGGAATGCTCCTACTATGAGAGTAGTACTTATGTAAGACTGACCTGACTAGGATGGTGTCTGTAGAGATGCAGCTTGGTCCCGTGCAGCACCGCCCACTCCTGCTTCCACGATCGGTCGCTCGCGCGCTGCAAAACGATATAAATTTTTTACAAAGGTTCATTTAATTTTAAACCAAAAGCACTGTGAAAGGCTCAGGTTGGAACTCGGTCTGAATACTCAACCATTATAGAATACTAGCGTTTACCCGCGGCTCCGCCTGCATTATTCCCGTTAATGTCCCAGGGAAACTCTTTACCGGGATATAAAGTAGCCTATTAAGTTTCAATCCAGGACCAGGTCTACTTACATGCCAATTTTTATCTCAATACATCCAGTTGTTACCCCGTTATTTAGTAACAAACATACCAAATTCCAAACATCTTCACAAACTTTCTCATTTATAATATACTAATAACCAAGGACCATTAAAAACAAGAGGACTGTCATTCTCCATACAAAAAGCTGTTCCCCGATTTTACAACGATATCTATGTATAAGCTTGGTATAAGAATGATATTATTTCCAATTATTCAACTTTGCATTGCAAGCGTGACACAGTATTTAAATGTTAGAATTTATTACTAGCTGTTTACGAACTAATTGTTATTGTAATATGTTTCTTTGTTCAATGTCGTCAAATGTTTAGTTTATGTTATCGTTAAATGTTTAGTTTTTTAGCGCCATCTAGTTTTTGCCTGGATATCCCCTTGCGGTCGGGTTACGATCCAAAGTATGGAGAATGACAGTCCTCTTGTTTTAATGGTCCTTGTAACTAATATAATATTACATACTACTAGGATGAGCCTTGAGCTATAACTAATTGAAAATAACAAATAAGCTGTAGAAAAGTTATAAGATAGGTAAGTACATAATTCAAAGGTTTACGCGTCTCTGACGTTGACGATACCTAAAACTCATCTTGTTTTTTAAAAGCTCATCTTGTTTTTTCCATAACCTTAATTCTACGTTCTACATTTGACTGTGCACAGTTACTGAAACTCTAACATTGAAATATGCACTACTGAATTGAGGACGATTGATGATTGATCTATATTAATTTTTAACTTAGACTTACGTTGGTAAGTTAGGTAAGGCTATCTGATATACTTCGTGGTGGAAATACTGAGCACTTTTATGGAACTGATCCCTATCGCTGACGTGTGACCATACATGTTGATTGTAAATGGATGATATTGGGTGCTGGGATGTTAATATTGGCAGCTTAAGAGAGATCTCTTACCTTTCCGTTACTAACCACCATCTTGATCTGCACATTCCCCTGCACATCCCCCTCTATCGCCTCCACGACGCTCTCGCTTGCCCCCACCTCCCCCTTCTTTTCAGGGCTGTCAGAAACAAAACAAAATTATTATTTAGTGTTAAAATGCTTTATTGACAAAAGCATGACAACTGTTTTAGATATGATAGTGCAGGGGTCGGAAATCTTTTTAGATAAAAATGGCTCTTTATGCCAGAGAAATATCGATTTTTCGGAAGCTCAAAGGTTCTGTTTCAGTTTTTTTATTACCCATTTTGGGGATTTTGAAAAGCCGCAACTCGCGAGCCGCAATTTGTCGACCACTGCACTAATGGGTTTTGTTAAAAAAATTAATACCGAGATAAGATTACGAGTTTAGTGAGATTTTTTTGAAACCTTTCGACGGTTGGTGGAAAGAGATGCTTTTATTGTTTTGTACGCGTTTGTTTCTTTCACACATATCACGATACGTAAAAAGCTGTGGTTATGGTTCCTTTTCTCAACTGTTTGATTATTATATAAATTATGATTGTTACAGTTTATTTAAATTTACTAAAGGCGTTGTTTAAAATACTACAATACAGATGTAGTGAATAATCCTTTCCTATCGGCAAAACTCGGAACAACGATAACACCCGAATGATGCCGATGTGTCTATGAATTACTGTATTATTAAATTACGTGTAGGTATCAAATAAATCGCATACTTTATTTATCAATGTCAAATGTCAAACTGCCCGTTTAACGTATATTACACTGAGATGTTAAAACCACCACGATTCTATCATATAAAGAATTCGTTAGGTAAACAAAAATATAACTAGAGTCAGGCTACGCTAAGTCTGCAGAGATTGAAAAAAGGTTTTGTTGCAAAAAACACACATGGTAACATTAACATCACAAGCAAGATGATTAATTAATCTTGATACTTGAAATAAATATTCGGGACCGTCTTGCACAAATTGATCTAGTTCCAACCAAACTAAGCAATGCTTGAGTATACATGTACATATTTAAATATAATATTTAAATACATTGAAATTATCTAAGACCCTGGAACAAATCGCTTAGTTTGGTTGAAACTAGATAGATATGTGCAAGATTTACACAGATATTTATTTTAGTAGGTATGTAGACACATTTTGCAATAAACGGAAGAATTATTGCCAAGAACCAAGATTAAATAATCCTCTTGCTGTAGTTTACGCATGTTGCCATATATATATTTTTTAATAAAACATTTTTTCGACCTCTGCAACTGTGTAACTCTGTAAATATTGAAAACAACTTCGCAGGCTTGCCGATCTAAACGTTTCCCTTTTCTTAGTGCTTTCGGCATGTCTGTTATAAATTGTTAATGTGGATCGAATAAAATCAATGTTTATTATTTACAAAAATGACAGACAAGAGTGACATGTAAAAAGTCTATCAAAATATAGGTGGCCTGCATTAATACACGAGTCCATGAAGTTTATCACAAAATCTAACATAAATATCAACAAAATATTTCTGTGGTATTAACTACTCTATATAGATACTTCCTCTTGCAATGCGACCGTTCCCTACGTTGTCTCGATGGGTACTGAGTGCGAGTGAAGTAGTAAGACAAAAACGAACATTTCCGGGAAAATACGAAAGGAAAGGATTATTCACTACATCTGTACATGGAATATTATAATGGGTGTCATATATCTTAGATGAGGTATAAACATTAAACAAATAACAATAAACACAACGACCATGCTACATGTCATGTAGTAATACTAAAACATACGTAAAATGTCACTACTTAATCTTCATACATATATCTACATACAGTCAATAACATTAGCAACAATCACTTAGGTCTTAGGTCATTCATTTGTTCCTGTACTTAGTGTAAAGCAAACAATCATTCACTCATGCACATTAACTAAGTTCATGCGTTATATTTTCTAAATGATTTTGTAGTGTGTTTTTGTTTATAATTTTGCTATGACAGTTAGGGCCAAAAGTTACTATGGATGTTTCAGTGTGTGACTTTAATTTTGGATAGAAAAATGAAAATACACCTCTTAAGACCTCTTTTGTTTATTTCTTGGCAGTCAGTTCGACAGTTTATGAATCTTTCGGGGCCGTTAAATTGACTCTACTGAAGCGTATTTTCATTTTTATTTCTGCTTGTTATCTAATAAATCTCAAGGCTTTGTATGTGATCAAATTCGGATGCTCCCAGCATCCATGGGGTAACATCGCCACTCTTCAAATGCTACTAGCAGCTCCATCTGTCGCTGTAATTTATAAACTATGCACACATTGTGATAAGCGCCACCTAGCGTCGGCTGCCGCAACCGCGACGTCATGCGACGTACCGCACTGGAAGCGAGGCGTGGGGGTCGAATATGCGTAGCAACGGCGTAATGTCTTCGCTGAACCGAGGGGGGCGCCACTTGCGGTACACACTGTTTTTATTTTAACCCAAGTTTAATGTTGACTGTTTTACCTATTGTTGTCGGAAGTTCTATGTAGGTTGTAGTTTCTAGTGTTGTACAAATGTATGTTTTGAGAAACACAACAATTTTCAACTTTTCCTTTCAATTACGATGGCATTCAAATATGTATATGCTATTATGCTATGCTACAATCCTTAATAATAATCATAAGGTATCTTATCTTATGGTAAGAATCACAAGCATTTAAGTATTAAAGATTGTAGCGACATCTAATGGTAACTTTTGTTGCTTAAAACACACATTTGATTTTATCGTCGCATCGTATATCATTATGTGATAAATTTGTTATGTACCATAATGTATTGGGATTAAACACTGGTTATATACTATCTACATAACATAGACAGGACGAATACTATATCTACAGTTCAAATAGAGGGTAGTTACAAATACTACAATATAACATTAACTACAAGGACAATCTAAGTTATTGACGGAAAATGAAAATTATTTATTCTACATCTTGCACTAAAATTTCAATGTTAAAATCATTAACGACTCATATTGGAAAGTGGATGTCATTAGTAATTTTGCTTTTAGAAAACTACGAACTTTCTAAGATTTTCGTAAAAGACAAATGTATTATTGGTTTTTGCCTCATGAGAAACGCTTTTCTATATAACCATAAGCAATATCGTGGATGACAAACACGCCTTCTCCCAACCTTGGGTGGTCTGGCCAGCGACCTGGTTCGAGCCCAGGGACCGCAACGGCCAACCACCCGGCCCGACAATCACCATGCCCGGTTATGGGTTGTGAGTTTGTCAGGTTTAAAAAAAAAAAGCCTTCTCCCAAGTTTGAAATCCAAACTTTGTATCGAGTCATCTCGCGATAGCGCGAAGATTCGTGTTGATGTCTCGTTCTTTGTTTATGTCAGAGAAAGAGACGCCAACACGAATCTTTGAGTTATCGCGATGTGTGTAGCCGTAGCATTAGAAGACTTACACTCTCAAACTTCGACCTAATAATCTTAGGAGTATAAGCCCTGTCGACTCAATCCCGTGCCGCACAAGTCGAGATAGAAGGTTCGTCGATTTGTATGGGAAACAAGCGTGTAATGTTTATCGCTTTGACGCCAAAAGTGTAATTTAGTGATGGAAAACATAAATTTCCCATTTCATTTGGCGGTATTTGAACAATTAATTACACAGTTATTATCAGATTTTCAAATCTGATAATAATATTGACGGCACCTGAAGTTAACGGCGTGCAAAGTAGGTCGCCACCACTTCTTTTTAGCACGCGAGGTCACTTCTTCCTTCTACCTCGATATATTTCTGTGGCCGTTATCCAGAAATATCACGCACATGAGGCAGAAACCATAGACTAGCTAGTTACTAGTTAGGGCATAGAGTAGAGGAATACCTTCTTAATGCGTGGTGGTCGGCGTCGGGCTCCGGATCGCTGTCCAGGTGAAGTCGGTCTCCCCAAGTGGCCTTCAGGTAGGACACGCGCCGCATCGCGCGCTCCTCCTCTGCTAACAAGTTAATAATATTATAAGTATAGAGTACAACAATCATGTGTAATATCCATGGCATACCTTAAAAACTAACTATTGGGTCGAAAAGAGGCGAGAAGAGGATGATTTTTAAGAGACAAAAAGCTTAAAATCCGGAGATTATTTGACCACTCAGTAAAATGACGTCATAATATTATTCTTTTTCATAGAAACTTCAGCGTTTTGACACATCATATATTTAGAAATATTGTAATTGAAATTTTTGTCGATGGACATGTACAAGTTTGTAATTTATTATGTAATTAATTATTCCCATTTTTTCTTTTTATTTTTGACGAGTTTTTTGTGATTTCATTTTAGTTTTAGATAATACAACAACATGTAATTTTCAATTAGATATAAATGAATCTAATCTATCGTAAAAAGTAACCGGTCTAGTCTCTCAGGAAAGTATCCTTTTATGCAAGGTAAACTTCATAGCCATAGAAAATTGTTAGCTCTCATTCAATTAATCTGATCATACTGTATACACTGCATTATATATTGAAGAAATGAGAGTTTTTATTAGGTTTTTTGTTTACCTAATTTTGCTCCTAACTCACTGCGACCCGAATATTACGAACAAAACTGTACATCGAAGTATTTTACAAAAACGCACGACATTAATGTGTAAACAGTGCTATAACTTTTACGCTACTACACAGTACACTAGCGATTCTAAATATAAACAATAGGAAGAGGCCCTTATCTAAGTCTTGTTAACTATCTAATCTTTTATGAGATTATGACATGTGAGTGATTAACCCCATAGACATAATAAACATTGTTTATTCGACTTCGTGGAGTCAAACTATACTCATTTGTAAATTTTTGAATGTGCTCAATATTGTCACCGAAAGAAGAAAATAAGGACCTTTTGAAGCTTTTATTAGATAAGATATTCGTCCGCAGTTGGTATCATGTCGTTTTTCTCACTCTTATGTAAAATTGGAGTGAGAAGGAAGGATATAAACTTCGAATTAAGAGTCATGAAGTGGTTTTACTAGTAGGTCCAGTGGCTGAGCTCGCATCAAATTTACAGTGATCTTCTTCCTCGCTGGCTAAAAGAAGTCATTAGGCATTCGAAAAGAAAGAAGTCTTTAAAAAGTATTCAAAATACTGACCACCAAGTTGAGCATCTTTCTTTTGTCTTCGTGTCACCAAGTCGTCAGCAAAACCTGTCGAGCAACCACACATTTAGGAACACATCGTGCAACATTCGGGACACACCATTAGTATTAACACCGAAGTTCACGAACGATTAGTCGGCATTAGTAGCACACCTAGAAGCACACTCAACGCATTCCGTTAGTACGTCAGAGAAGGTTAGACCGGTCGCTCCCTCTGGCACGTTCCAGAGCTATGTGTGAATGAGGATGGTAGACACAGCCTTGAAACATTGGTTCTTTCGCCTTTAGAAAAGAGTAAGTCGGATTTTTTTCTGATTTGATGGCAAGTTTAGCCTGAGTAGCGTAGCGTCATTTGGTTGAACAGCAAAAGTTAGGCGTTTAAAGTTTTTAGGATATAAAAGCAAGCCGAAAACCGTTAGTTTACATAAAGAGACGCTAAACTACTACATTTATATCAGTTTGGTGGTTTGGGAGGCAATGGTGTTAAACTTGCAATCAGATCAAGAATGGATTAGTTTTTGGAACGGAGGCATAGAAGCAGAGGGAGCGAGAGCATTCCAAGAAGAAGATGAGGCGTGTTCTGCGGCGGGACCTGAGTCGGCGGGCGTGCTGGGCGTGGGCGACGGCGAGGCCGGCGACGTGGCCGCCGAGGCCGAGGCCGAGCTGGCGGCCGACGGCGGCGCCAGGCTCAGCTGCGTCGGCCTCACGGGGCCATGGCCCTCCTGCAGCCCGTTCATCGCGCCGGGCAGCGATACCCGGTTCATCGCCTCCATTTGCTCCCTGTTCAGCCCCATACGTCTCTTCGCGTGACTGCCATCTTGGAGCGTAACAGTGCTATTAGAGGTGCTTCAAGCTCCGCATGATCGCTACGTTGTGCTGCGTTTTTGTGCGTCCTTATGACTTAGATAAACTTAGACCAGAAGCGGCAGTTATAGCCCACGGGCGATCCACCGGGTTTAATAATGTGTCGTAAGCACAAGTAAAGCGAACCTCTGCTAAGGCTTGAACGTACACGAGATGAAAAACGCAGCACAAGTGATTGACGAGTTCGATAATCGCTCGGCTTTACATACTTACCCGCAAATAATCTACGATTATCTCACTCAATTTTCAGTAATAAAATGTTTGAAGTGGGGTGAAGTGAATATTGTGTTCTAATGAAGTTATAATTGAACTGAAAAGAAGTAGTTCAGGGCAATTACCTGTGGCATGATGTCTTCTAATGGGTAATCCTTCACTGCCTGTACTATTTGACCTTGTTCGCATTTGAACCTTTTCTGTTTCTGTAAATAAAATCAACATTAAGTAAATCTACGTTCTTTTTGGACCGTATCTCTTGACACGCTTTACCAGTTGACAGCGGTGATATAGGTATTATAATAAATTAGATATAAAAGGAATATTTACCGGGAACATATTTTTCAGGTGGTGGACAATGTAGGTATTTACTGCCGGTGATCATCAACTGGTTTCCTGACAAGCTGCCTCCAAGGGCTAATTCATGCTCTAAATCTGAAAATAAAGAAAATCATGTTTCTTTCATATATTACTTAAGGGTATAGTTTTATGGGGCCCTGGGAATGTAGATTAGAGAACAAAATGCCAAGAAGGCAGAGCAGTTGTTCCTTACACACATTTCGATACAAAATTGACACATCATGTGCTTTGTCTCACCTTGTTGAGGTTGGACATCAAGGGACCTGGCTACCCTCCTGACGGCCCTCGTCTCGAACTCCTTCCTGCGCAGCGCGACACTGGGCTCCAGACGGGTGGTGGACATCCGCGACAGCTCACTGCGCGCGACCTCCGTGCGCCTTTCACCCCCACCTCGCGCCTCCTCTAGCTGCCTCGTCCGGGCCGTCACTAGTTGAAGTTCGGGGACTGGGTACCTGGAACCAAAAACGAAGAGTTCAAACCAGTCGATGAGGTCGACCGAACGATAGCAATCACGGCTAAAACCCATGATGAAAAAGGACATAAAGTTAGAAGAAGTTTATGACTTCCAACTTTCTTACAGAAAGCGGGTATATTCTACAAAGATGAACGATGGAAGGTGCTCTTAGTGAAAAACTGTTAGAGGTATCCTACGGCTGTTGACTTGGGAATGAGTTACTTGACACAAGATATCCGTACCTGCTATCCGGATTGCTCGTCGATGCCGCATCCTGATACTCAGGAGAAGATCCATTGTTCATCGACCCATTATTGCTTGGCGTCGTCTCCTGTATCTTTGATAGTGTTGACACGAATTGACTCTTGTCCTGTTTTAGCCTTTGTTTGTCGTTGTGAGTTCCATTGACTTCTCCATAACCACTGTATGTTCCACTGTCTACACTTGCCGAACAATCATCTCTCTTGTGTTCTTGTGGGGGTAGCGAGGGAGGTGGCGATGCTGCGAGAGGTGGGGAGGAAGGGGGAGGCCACGCAGGTTTCTGTAGCTTTTGTGGCCTGGCGTAGAACTCTTTCTGTTTTATGGGCGGTGGGACATCGGGAGTGACCCAACCGGTGGGTTGGCTCGGTCGTCTGAGGAAGGCCTCTTTCTGTTCGAGACTCTTTCGTATTCGGGATAAGATTATCGAGTCGTCTAATTCTCTGCCGGTTAGGGTTGAGTTCGAGTCGAAGGAGCCAAGGCTATCTTTGCTTTCGGTGGCCGATGATGGTAGCGATGTGTCTGATTCTCTTCTACTGTAAAGATAATAACGATCATAAGTACAAGTTCTTTTAATAGAGATTTTAAAGATAAGTACCTAAAGTTTTAGTAAAAATATTTACCTATCATGCAACAAATGGTGGGGTGTGGTTGGGAGTCGAGGTACGTCATAACGCGAGGGGGTTAACGACGTCACACTTGCGTACTCCGGATCTTCCCGTCGCGGCGCCTGCGGGGCCGGCAGCGCAGCCCTAGGTCTCCGGTACGCGTCGAACAGCCGCGACTCGTGTTCTGTTATCGGCGCCGGCATTTCAATGTGCCGCTGGTTGGACTCGGGGTTGTAGGCGGCTTCGCTGAAATACTGGAATAAAAAAATGTGATAATTAGGTATTATAACTATATAACGTTTACTAACCAGTTCTTGAAAAATTCAGAACTGCTCAACAAGAGACGATGTGTGATCTTCTTGAGACTAAGGAGATATTAAAAGATAATTAAGAAAGCCGCAAAATTCTTCCAATAAATAAATTCTGCAGGTACATAATTCATGCGAAAGTTTGTGTGGCCAGGGCCGTATTTAGGGGAGGGCAGGCGGGGCTACTGCCCCGGGCCTCCACAACACTTGCCTAACAAGTAGGGGCCTCCACTAGTCCGTTTGGGGCCTCCGCTCCTTCGTTGCCCCAGGGCCTTCACACCTCCAAATCCGGCCCTGTGTGTGGCATGAATTTGGGGAAGACTAGGGCTTGGAATGGAAATTAATCTGCTGGTTGAAATAATGATTATGGATTATCCTACTGAGTGGCAGTAAAGAAGCCTTTACTCCCACTAGTTTTGTGGTACAGTTCTGTCAACGGCACTACTGAATTAATATTTTTCGACTAGTTTGTTTACTGACTAGTTCTGTTAGACAGTTTTATTAACAGAACTTGTGGGAGTAAAGGTAAAACAGTAGGTACTACTACTCACGTTTTGCAGCAGATTGTGGTCTCTCGTCACTACCAGTGAGCCTCAGCGAGAACCGCTCACGCTGCGCCAGTAATACGGCCCTCGCGTAGGGCGCCGTAATTCAGCCGTAGGCTAGGGGCTCTCCGCCACCAGAAAGTACTCACCCTTTGCAGTAGATCGTGGTCCCTCGGCACTACAGTGAGCCTCAGTGAGAACGGCTCGCGCTGCGCCAGCTGCACGACCCTCGCGTAGGGCGCGCGACTGCGGCCGCAGGCCACGGGCTCCCCGTTGACGGCGAGCACGCGGTCCCCCGCGCGGAGCCCCGCCGCCGCCGCCGGCCCGCCCGGCCGCACGGACCTCACGAAGATCGTGTCCATGGGAGCGCCGACTGCGCCCACCGCGAGGTGGCGCGCATCCTCGTACAACTCCTGGAAACATACGAGAATGTTGTTAGCATAAACATATTAAACAAAAAACCACACATAAGCAGATGTTTATGCCTACGATGCCTACGATAGAACCAGCGTCTAGAAGATTCTAGATGCTGTTTCCATAGTTGGCTTCATTATTGTTCAACATCAGGCTTGACAGGAGTCAAGAGCAAACCCGTGTAATATAAAAACCGTTAGGGACAGACAGACAACAAAGTGAGAGATCCTATAAATAAGAGTACAGTTGTATGTTTCCTTTTGAGGTAAAGTACTAAAAAAGGTTATTATTATTGTTTTATTGTCCGGTATTTTATTATATGAAGGTGGAAAGAATTGTCTTTGTAGCTTTCAACAGTTTTGTTACGACATAGCTTAAAAAATATCGGTTTTGATACTAATCGGAGCGTGTTTTGTATTTGATCCACAGTGGGACTAATCTGCAATAAACCCGAGGATAGGGATCTTAACGCAATCAAGCCAAATAACAAATCATGTCTGACTATAGAAATGAGAGTTTTCAAAAATCATAAAAATTAGTAGGGTAGGCGTTATTTTAATACACTACCCACTCTACTAATTTCTACCCTACTGCCTTAATGGTAGAAATGACAGGGTAGACAGGGTATTTTTGTCTTTTTGGAGTGCACGCTACTGGTCAATGGAAAGCGTACTAAACTACTAGGCGAACCGGTAACTAAACAGTCTAGAAACTCCTAGTAGCTCGATCAACGATCATACACTCTACTTAAGGATATGTTGTAGGTACCGTTGCAACCTCTCCCGCTGGTCCGTAGCTCACTCTGAGCAATCAGCGAAACTTCTTGGTGGTCGGTGCTAGCGTCCTGGTTCGATCACAGGAACGTCAGCCCCACCTGGTTAAATTCCTACTCAAGGGCCACTAAGGTAAGGTCTCGTGGGCAAAGACGGGCGTTAAAATAAAAAAAAAACTAACCTGCAGCGAATCCGGTGGGTAGACGACCAGGTGTCTCAAGGTAAACCCGAAGCCGTATCTGGCGTCGGGGCGCTGGATGACGATGGTGCGCGGCGCGGCGGCGAGCGAGGCGGGCGGCGCGTGCGCCGACGTCGGCGGCGGCAGGGCCAGCGGGGCGTGCGCGACCGGTGGGGGCTAAGGACAAACAATATCAACATTTATTTATGACATACAATACATAACTGTGCAGTCATCACACGGGAATGTTATGCCATTTATCACTGTTCTTAATTCAGCCGCGTAATCATGATTCGTTAGAGTCTGTGCGGAAAGAGAATAGGCGTGGCGAAAAACGGAACTAACCTAACCAGTATGGCATTTTTTTTTGCAAATACGGTAGAAAAGCATTACAGCGCCCCCAAATCTAAATCCTATTCTCTTTCCGCACAGACTCTAGCAGATGTGTGCCCGAAGTAGACCCGATTTGCATTACACGGCTAAATTAAGAACAGTGGTAAGTGGCGCAACATTCCCGTGTGATGAATGTAGGTACCTAGGGATTTTTCTGACACGAACGAGGCAAAACTAGCGACTTTCTTTTAAGACTTAGTCTTAATGATGATCCACTAACTCAAAAAAATATTACTTTTTGTTGAGATGTAATTTAACACAGCTTAACAAAAAGCAACCTTTTTTGCTGCCCAAATTATTTTTTAGTTTTTTTTACGCAATTTCAGAATTCAATCATGGGCGTATCCGATTGACTCAACTTTTTTGTAGGTTTTGATTATTACAGTTAATTTTTCTATAGTCGTAGTAGTAATAGATTTCTAGAGGTGGAAAATGGCGATTTTTTCTCAAACTACACACAATTTTCAAAAATGCTTGATCCATTATTGTTATTACAATGTTATTTTTCAAGCATATTTATATGAAAGGCAGCAAAAAGCCAATAGAGGTTTGTCTTTATTATATTGCGACCTTTAAATACTTCACAGTTGCGTTATTAGACTAGTATAAAACTCCTTTTTTGGGCAGTCGTGTAAAAAAGCAAAGATCTCTCAAAAAATTCTAACCGTGGAAAGAAAACTTTGTGTTTAGCGAGATTCTTACAATACGCGCAACTGCAAGTAAAGTAAATTTCAACACGCTTAACTTAAGTTTTCCGATCGAATTACATACAATTTAACATAAAGGGCAATAGCCAATAAAGAATATGACACGGTCAGTAGAACCTTGGTTTAAACAACTATTAAGTACAACAGAAAAAATAAGGTCCAATAGTAATCTATTGTAATGGTGTCGTGCGCGCCACTGCGCATTGTTATTTGTTATCCAACAATGATAAAAAACATGTTGACTATGAGGTTATTTTGTTATTGTTAAAGTTTTTCTTCGCACGTTTAACTAAACGACCAGCTTCACACGTACTGCAAGTGCAAGTTACTTAAGTACATTTATTTCAGAATCATTTACGATCACCTGGGATCTGTTTGTACCTACAGTGCATAGTTTCTTAAAGTCTTTACCCTTCCAATTAGGGAAAATCAGAACCAAATAATAATTTTTAAACCCCTTTAGAAAACATTCTGTCGTAGCCATCTGATGCAATAAGAGGAACATGCCAATCTACGGAATGGTATGAACACGTAGTTAGAAAACATATTCAAAATTAAAATAATGTATTTCACGACGGCTTATATCTTTACATCTCACACTTCATAGCAATCCTTTTCACAGGCGCCAAACGAAGCTAAAACCAGTCTCATTGGTCTTATACACTATTTACACAAAAAGGACACATGTCCTATATACGTGGCTGCCCACCAGAAAAGGGTTCTTACACCAACGCCATAAGGATCCTCTTCTGATGGACTGCGACATATAAGCACGTTAGTTATGTCCTTTTGTAACGGAAAGATTGTGTAATCCGTGCTATAGCAATCTACAAGTCCAGCTTATCAGAACAGGTACGGGAACTAATTTACCGCGAACGAGTGACACTGGCAGTCACAACTCGAAAAGCGGACGGCGGATGTCATAAATATAGTGCTGCTACATCTTCGTAGTTAGTGATCGCGCGGATTGCTTGGGCGAAGATTGAACACGACAGGGTTATGGAGAGATTGAAGATGGCGGGGTTAACGAAGGAAAATAATATTGTAAATTAGAACCAAGAACGACATTGTAACATAAAGTCCATACAGGAATCTTGTTACACTTCGTTTTATCTTGGGTACTAACTTAGTTTTGGATACCTCTCCTACCTATGCTCTAGGTAGAATGTAGGCAGGCACTAGAATTTAATGATGTCTGTTTTCTCATCTTACATTAGCGCAATAACTCGTAAAGTTTGATTGAGTGGAAGAGTAAACAAATAGTGGGCTGTCGCCAGCACTGTGCTTAGGCTACAGTATGTCTGACTATTTGACAGCACGTCATCGATAATCGCCTACTTGACGTCATTGTACGGCGTACCGTCTACCATTGGTGGCATTTTAATGAGGTGTATTTGGATCATGACGCCACATATGATGATTAACGTTAGAATGTCGGATTATTCGTCCGATACAATAACACACGCTTCCTCGCGCGACCACATCCCTAGCATAACGCGGCTTTCGCCCACGCGCGTCAACGCGTGCGATAGCCCGGATAAATAGCGGATCAGCCACTAATCGTGCTAATGAATCGGATTGTACCGCCACATGGCTATAACTATCCGAAAGAAAAAGGAAACAAGATTGTATGCAGTTTGTACATTGTTACAGCCTTCTTATTTGAGAGAGTTAACAGTGCAATACGTCGCTACGACTTTATTCCCTTGTAATAAAACCTATTTCTAAATATTCAAATCGGGTTGAATCTGTCCTGTGCACCGGATTATTCACGTATTTACATTTCAAAAATAGAAATGTCAGCTTTATCGCTTTGCAATAAAGGTGTAGTTATAAATATAGAAACGGTAGAATAGATTGGGATAGGTAAGAACTTCTTTTCAAATAGCGTAAGCGTCCTTTACGCTGACAGTCTTGTATTAACACTGGTCAGGATTATTTTAATAAGCCTTGGCGCTGTCAGTTCGTTAAGTCTGCTTCAACATTCATTGGATACGTAAGAATTTACGAATTGTGTGTATTTATTTAAAAATTAAATCTGTTATTCCGAAATTTAAGGATTTCTCTTAATCCACGCAACGCATGTATATTTACTGTAACATAACACTGTACTAGGCACGCCAATAGTGTATGCATGATTTAGTAGAAATTCCTAATTTTCAAAATTACCCCACGATAGAAATTACCCCACCTTGGTGCTATCTAATTTTTTGTGGCATACATGTGGCAAGAGCAGAATTTAAAGAAACATGACAAAAACATTTCTATATTTTATCAAAGGTTTAATAAAAACGCTGAATGTCTGCAGTGCTAAGATACTCTAACTGCTTACCGGAACGCGATAGACAAACCTCAGTCACATCTAATGGGCCGTGTAGATGCCACATGTGTGTGCCTTTATAGAAACACTAATGACATAAAAATCCGGTTAACGCATCGAAGCCGCACAATTGCAGACGCGTCGGGTTACAGTGATTACGACGATCAGATTCCTTCCGGCTTTATAGGGTTACTCAGCTGTCTGCAACGGCCCTTGGCTTAGCAGGGCAAACGAGTCCGTGACGTCATTGACACGTTTAGGGGTATAATTCTGCCGTGCTAGCGATATATGCAGTATTTGCTGTTTAGAAGTATAGGAAATGTCATCCCTACTCCAATCGAATACGGTTCACATTTCCTTTACCTCTAGACTGTAATTACTGCATATATCACTAGCACGGCAGAATACCAAGCAACATTTTTCAAGGTTTTAGCAGTCAAAAACTTTAGTGTTGGCAAATATTTTTGTATTAAATAAATTTTGCTACCTTGCCACGTTAGCTTCACCTTTTTACCTGGTATAAAACAGCTGGTATGGTACAGTCAGCCTCAAGAGAAGCCGGAAAATTTACGAAGCCCGCATTGTAGGTACCGGGCCCCAATAATAAAATATCTAGCTATTTTTCAAGCTGACTGCAACATAGTGTTACATGTTCCATGCATAAAGCGAGATACCTACCTAGACGTATTTGATACAAATAAAACTTTTCACAACGATAGTATTTTTACAATACTTTCTCGACTGGAAAAATAAAGCGTAATAATGCACATAAGCATAAGCACCTCGAATACATTAAAATTCTCTCATGAAATTAACGTAACGTACAGGATACTCGGACGCTAAGATCGCATAACGCCCATTAGCATACTGATATAACGTAATGATGGCTACATGAGCATGCTATTTCCTAGTACTGAACCCCGTAAATCATGCAACTTGACAACGAATTGCCTCGTCGGGTCAGCCTTTGACTAGTAATAGGTATTTATATTTACTGCCCAGCGTCAACAGTTTAGCGGGTAGGCGATAAAGTTTATTTTATTGGTACGATTAGTTGGCTGTATGAATCTTTATCTCATCCAAGTTGTTACGTCTATCATATCAATTAAGTTTACTAGTATTGAACTAAAAGAAGTTTAAGAAATTGTAATGATTTATAACAATTTCATCTGGCAAACTTTAAATGGTAGCTGATGATTTTTAAAGAAGCTTTTTTGAGTGTGTTTGCTTTTTGTGTGTGAGTTTTTTCTCTTTGTTTAATATAAGCGCAGATTACGTTTTTTACTGTAACCGTTTAGGATTAAACTCTACGTTACAATTTCTTTAACGTTACAATTGCCGTAATTTTGGTGGCATACATGTGGCAAGAGCAGAATTTAAAGAAATATGACAAATACTAAAAAGATATGCTTGCTTGGACTGCATAAAGGACATTCTCTAAATAAATATGCTTATTCTAGTAAATAAGTACATAGTAGGAGCTAAGAGACTTTATTGACTTTATACAGCTAACAGCTGCACATAGATGAGTATAAGAACGGATATTGTAATTACAACCGTGCTGAAGTCAGTTCCAGAGAATTAGCAAGGAAAATTAATTGAACAATAAACAAACATTAGCTTCCAGAGAAATACAATTTTACAGCCGCATACCAGGCAGTTCCAATGCGAAAGTCCTATAAAATGCTTAACAATATTACCTGTGATAATATCTTCGCGATTACCCCATGAGACTTTCCTCCTGGCCGGTAATTATGTAAAACGGTTATGCTAAGTAAGTCCGCGGGGCGCAATATAGTTGAAAAAACGTTAAATGGCTGATAACGACTGTGTTTGGACCGAGCGCGGCTAGCTCGCTCCTGGGACCGAAATAATAATACGCTCACTACAAATTACATGCATTTTAGCACGACCGACCTACTAATTTTTTGTTATAACTGTCGCTAACTATTATAGGGTTGGCACTTATGAGTCAGTTATAAGAGTTTTAGCGAGCCAACTTTTGCGGGTTTGATTCTTGTGTATGTACTTTTTAGATTAATGTGTGTCTAGTTGTGTAATAATAACTTATGCTACACCGGGCCATAAAGTGACTTTTACTGCACGCTACGTGTATGGAAAAAGCCGCTTTCTGGCCAATTGTAGACATAAAATGATGTACACAACACGGGAGGTAGGTAAGCCCTCGCTAAAAGCTTTTCAAAAGCAATGCGGTTTTATTGGCTGTAAGTAGTGCTCCACCGAAACTAGTTTTCCCGGCCGAAACCGAAACCGAATTTCGGCTTTGATCTTAGTTTCGGGCGAAACCGAAACTTCCCTATAAGGTCATGTTATCGTGGGAAGAAAAAAAATTACAATCATAATCAGTCAGTCTTCATTTTTAAATAACATATTACTAATTTACTCTCTGATATTTGAAGGAATCATTAATACGACATATTATAACTTGTTATTTCAAATAAATTATCAGTGCTTTTTGAAATAAAGACTGTCCGATCGCAGCGCGAAACCCCTCAAGTTCAGTTTCGGTTTCGGCCGAAGTTTCGGCTGAATGGCAGCCAAAACCGAAACTAAGCCGAAACCCGTTTTTCAGCCGAAACCCGTTTTTCAGCCGAAACCCGTTTTTCAGCCGAAACTAGGCCTAAACCGAAACCGAAACTTCGGTTGGACTATAGCTGTAAGCTGTCTACAAGCATGGTTGTTAGCCATATTTTACGGAAATCGGTGCAGACGTTCTAACATTAACCTGACAACTGACAATAATACAGTACAGATGTAGTGTAAAACGATTTTCCATCGGGAAAACTCGGATCTCAATTGGAATACGATGGCACCCGAACTGTCAATCAATGATTGTATTAAATGAGTGACGTTTTCATATCCATTAATATGGAACTTTATTGTTTAGTGTCAAATGTCAAAGTGAAAAATGGCGGCTGTAAGATGGGTACTGAAGCTGATTGACTGAGCACGATAAATACGAACTTTTCCGATAAAGTACGATGGAAAATCATTTTGCACTACATCTGTATTTTAAATTATTACTATAAATGCTTGACAACAATGTTGCAACCCTCAGAGTTAAAACGTTAAAATGTATCGCCCACTAAATGTCCGGTGTCCGTAATCTCACTAATCTCAGTGCTGCACAAAAACTAAAGCTATGAAAGGAAGCACTATTTCACCTCTAAACCAATTTATTTATAACGTGGAAATGAACAGTAGAGTTAGCGCAACTAAGTTGCATTCTTATAAATAAACATTCTTGGCGTTAAAGTTCTTCGTATATTTATTGTGATTGCAGAGGGATTGCTGTGTCCATACTTGAGTTGCGGACAGTACCTAATCGTAAAAACAACACCAAACAAAGATAAAAGATCTCCGAATTTACATCGGTAAAGAACCGACAACATTTTCGCAAAATCTCGCATCTTATGTTACCACTATTGGCGAGATAATAGTCATAAAAAATCGAACATTATCTAAAGTTCATCGAATAATTATAAAGGATAGCCGCGAGGACTGCTCGGCGTCACGACGCGGACATTCTGCCTGGCGTAGGGCGTTTCTTCATTGTCCGATCCGGCACCGGTACCGACGGTACTCGACGACCAGACTATGGTAGCTACATTCATTTGACCGACACCGTTACAAAAGTTACATCGCGCACTTGAATGTGTGCGTGCCGTGTATGAACGCACTACAAGCAAAGAAATACGAATGCGTATGGATCGCACTCACACATACGTGCTATCGTGCGTTTGTGTGAATACGTGTCGCGCACTCCTAAACGGTCGAAGTTCGACTAGGTACTTGTTCGTCTTTACTATACTTCGCTGACACCCTCACGTCGTGGCCTCATCGTGCCACTCATAAGTCCACATGGAAGCCACAACTCATACATAAAGATACCCGAAATCAATGGGAGAGCTGTTGTCGCGGGCACACAGCAACAACACGGGTCATGTCAGTGAGAGAGCTTGCAGAACATTACTTACGGAAGTCGATGGCGGGCAAAATGCGTGCGACCGTTCGTTACGGACCTTTCATGTCTTTAGGGGAAACCTACGTTCAACAGTGAACGTCTCAAGGTTCAATGATGATGAGGATGACGCGTCTACTGATGTCAGAGCCGTGCCGGAACCGGTGCCGGGTCGGGTCGGCCAATGAGAAGCGCCCATACGCGCATTTGCAGCGGCGCAGCCATAAATCATAGATTGGAAACATTCCGCATTCATCACGTGCTAACGTATAATCGATCGTACACCAGTCATTAGTACAGCAACACCACGAAAATAAGGCGTGTATCGAAATCTTAACATATTTGGCATAAAGGCTGTTATCGTTTGACTATGCTTCTAGTTTTCGAAGTTCTTCTATAAGCAGTTATTTATTACGTATTACGTGACTTCACGTCACGCATAAGCTAGCAAATTGTATTTTTCGCAAATTGAGAGACTTTTCCGACATACAAGACCGATAGATGGAGCTAGGGCCGTATTTGGGGGAGGGTAGGCGAGGCTACTGCCACACCTCCCTAATAAGTAGTGGCCTCCGCTCCTTTGTTGCCCCAGGGCCTTCACACCTCCAAATCCGGCCCTGGTTGGAGTTTGTTTAAAATTGTGGGAGGGACTTGTGGGAGCCCAACTAACCCTCGGTTAATTTTATTAAATTGATTATTTTTAGTAGGCAATTAAGAATGCTCAGCGAATTAAACACTCCAAGGAATTTTGTTGTGTTCCAATAAATTCACAAAGCCCACGCAAAAGAGAATCGTACCTAACTTGAAATGTCACTGAGCAATATCTAAAACTGGCCAGGCCCCTATTTCACCACGCCGACAGGTGCGACAATTGTCACAAAAAAGTGACAATTGTCAAGAATTCGTGATTATTGTTGTTTCACAAGTTTCGACATTTTACAATCGATATTTCACCACCCCGACAGGTGCGACAATAGTCACAAAAAAATGACATTTGTCACAAAAACAGTGACATTTGTCAAAAAGTCGTGATTATTTTTGTTTCACAAGATTTTACAATTAAACCGTATGTCGAAAACTGCCAGGCACAGACCATTACAACATTACAAGACATAAGGAAGGTCATTCTATAGTCGGTCGGTTCTCCACACAAACGAAAAAGTGTAATTTGCTTTCACGACAATAATCATGGTTGAAATGTATTTCATTTTATAACTTGTTACTTGATACAGTTTGTCTACGCGATACATCATGTGACAGTCAGTGCCACCTATTAACATCATTTGTAACTAAACTCATAAATATTTCATTTCGTTTTGCGAAGACAAAATGTATTCTATCTATGAAATAAAACACAAATAAAATAAACATAATTAATGCTGTGGAAACGCATGATGCCCCATTTTTAAGGTTCCGTACCCAAAGGGTTCCAATGGAATCCTATTACTAAGACTGCGCTGTCCGTCTGTCACAGGGTTATCTTTTGAACTGTACTGCCGTCCTAGTCTAAAAGGCGACTTTTTACTATGAACTTCCATAGCAAAAAGTCGCCTTTAACACTAGGACGGCAGTGTAGTAGGTAGACATAATAGTTCAGTCATTATAGATTTTGACCCGAGAATAATTAGTGCTTGGATTTTTTTTCTTAGGTCCCTCAGGGGGGGGGGGGTCACTGGGAGTGTAAATTCAAAAAGTAGACTGAATCAGGCTCCTGCGTATATTCGAAAAACGGGTTTTCTTGAATAACTGGGCCATTTTTGATTTTTACAGTAAAACCGTCAGGACAAAAATTGTAGGAAATTTGATTCTCTACAAGTTTGATTCACACAATTTTTCTTCTAGGATCGATATTTTGGCAATTAAATTTGAAAAAAGCGACAAATTCAAAATATTTTTATCATCTCGTTTATTTTCAACTTTACGACATAAATGAACGTGGACTATAAAATTTTCACAGAATGTGTATTTCTTTTGCCACTATAACAAATTAAATAAAAAAGGGTCTACATACAAGAAACATGTTTTTTGTTTTTGCTCGAAGGCGGTACGAAGATCTTCGTGTGCGAAGCCGACCAAGTGCGGACTTGGCCGGTTTTTATTTATATGAAAAACCGACCGATACTAATGACCTACATACAGTCAAGGAATTTAATTTCCTACCCATTTCATTCAAATCTTGTTAAGCATTCACGGTGCAATAAGATCGAAATTTATATTTCAGTAATAGTATTTAAATGTCAATACGTATTATTTGTCACTGCATATTACAGATAATCTCTTTGCGAAGTCATTTGCTCATCTAATTACGAATACTTGTCAGTTGGTGTCAGTGTCAATCGAGAAAATTTTAAAATAATTCCGAATCCAGACTCCGGAAAGTCTACCGCAAACGTCGATAATCTTCGTTATCTGTGTTCCTTTCATTCGAATATTGCAAGAGCGAGAAAGATGGAATTTCTTCGAAATTCGATTCCGCGGTTGTCGTCCTTTTTTGGTAGTGCCTTGACGTTCCAAATTTCAGTTCACCATGTCAACGTTGTTAATCTGTTACCTAGTTACTGACACAAAACAATGCGTGTGATATGTCAAAGTAACGTCGTACTCTAGCTAGCTCTTATGATGACAGTATGTTATACGATATTGGACCTTAGGTGGGTTGGAAATTAAATTCCTTGACTGTACAAACAAGAAGAAGGTATACACTTTATGACATCTAATGTTGTTGAAATAAGTAGTTTGATACATTTTGTCTGCGCAAAACAACATGGGAAATCCCAAAAAGCCACAAAAGCATGCCATCGGCTGTTGATGCACCTACGAACCTAGAATTAATTAAAAGTATTTTCTTTTTTGCCTTTTGAGACTTCTCATGTTGTATCGCGCCAAATATATCAAATCATGAAATTAATCACAGTTCAGTCAAAATGTATGATTATGATGTTAACTTTCATTGTTAACCTTCTTATTATTTGTATAGCGAACCGAACGATTCGAATTATTTTATGCTTTTTCTACCGTCCTAGTCTAAAAGGCGACTTTTTGCTATGGAAGTTCATTGTAAAAAGTCGCCTTTTAGACTAACTAGGACGGCAGTTTTATAGTGTTCATTATTACAGTAGAGTGGGGTAGCCTAATAAAAATGACAAAACTTCCGCTTGAAAGGCACATAATATTGATTTAAACTTTCACGATTTTCACTCATTATTATAACAAAACGGGACTTAAACCTCCGCCCTCTTACGCCCGAAACGTCGAGTTAATATCATGTTTTTACGCGATTAAGTCCCGTTTTGTTATAATAATGAAAGGCACATGTTGGAACTACTCTACTACTACACTTAGCTTTTCGGCGAAGGAAAAACATCGAGAGGAAACCTGCAAATGTATATAAAAAAATTCAAAGGTGTATGTGAAGTACCCGCACTGGGCCAACTTGGGGACTACAGCCCATTCATTTTCATCAATGGGAGTAGGCCTATGTCCAGCAGCGGAACATAATTATATAGGCGAATGATGATAAATTATTACAAATGGAGTTTGTGGGAAAGGGTTAGTTTTTACATTTAGGTAACGGTATTCGTATATGCATGAATTTGTTGACAAGATGTCAAAGCTCTATTTTGTGTAGTTAAGTGATCTAGAAGTTCACCGATTATATTTACCAAATAATTATACTTCGCTAATGTTAGCGACTTGAAATTTTTCCTTTAATGTAAAATCGTGAAATTAAAAGAAAAAATATTTGGAACCTATATTTTCCTATGTAAGCATTTTCACCAATATCATTATCACCATCGCCGCTGCTACTTTCACAGAGGAAAGCCATTTTCTGCGTAAGTTAACCACGAAACACTATAATTGTCACAAAAGCCTGACACAGCTCTAACCTCATGTCAAGAATTACAGACAATTGTAGAAATATGACGACTTGTAAAAAATTATGTTGTTTCACAACATAAATGTCATAAAATAAGGCAGTGACAATGGTAAGAAATTGCCTGTCACTCTTAAACTACAATTGAAGACAATTACGAATTTCGCCATACAATAAAATGTTTGTGAAACGGATAATTGTCAACGCTGACATTTTCTATACAAATAAATTTGCGAATATGTCGACTTGTCACCTGTTACTGACAATTGTCAGTCGACAATTGTCGAATTGTAAACCGACATATGTCACTGACAATTGTCAGCGTGGTGAAATAGGGGCCTGGTCTGCTCCGCCAGTCAGATGGACATCTATTCTTATTCATAGCATTCCATTATTTTCGGTTTCCATTTATGATGAAAGGGCAACTGTTGGCAAAAATACTACTTTCAATTTTATTGTTCAGTCAGTTTATAAATTGCTGAAATTTGTTTGGTCTACATTGAGTATGATCTTATTTTATCCACGATTCTCTACAGACTTAAGATGTCACATTATATATATCGCTTGACGGACTCAAAAGATAGACAATAATAGGGTCTCAGTGTTGATCCCCTTCACCCCTCCCGCTGGTTCGCTAGTCACTTTGAGCAATCAGCGAAAAGTCAAGGTGGCCCTGGCCAAACGTCCTGGTTCGACCCCAGGCGTTCAGGCCCCCACCTAGTTCGACCCTATCGAGGTGGACCGGGACAAGTGACCTCGTTCGACCCCAGGGAAAGTCACGGCAGACCACCGGGTCCGAATATCGCAACGCCCAATATAGGTCGCGAGTTAGTCAGACTTTAAAAAAAAAAGCGGGTCAAAGCTATCAAAATATATCAGTAGCTTAGTGTTGTAATTATATGAATACGATATCTGTCTGAATACTGTATTTATACGCAAAAAAAATTCCCAATCCAAAGTAGGGCACAAACGGATATAAGTCAAAAGCATTGCAGATACATGAAGCGACTGGGTTGGCCATTTTTCCACAGCAGCTCTTGGGCCCTGCGCCAGCGATTTCAAACCAGATCAATTTAGTGATAAGATCTCTCCCACAGTTATTAACAATCTCTTGTAGAAAACAGTTACCGAGCGGGATTGGTGATTGACGACCGCTGGAAATCTGCACTTATTACCCGACTACGGCAAAGCAAAAGGCATGTTACGGTTTTAACTTTAGTACTCGGCAAATTATAGACAACCTTTAATAAATAGAACATCGGTAGGATTTAATAAAATATTTATAACACAAAAACTAATTGACAGTAATACCTGTACCGTATGTAGTTATAGGTGGTTTATTAAATTTTGTAGATGTGTAGGTTAGATGCAGTTTTTTTTTCAAAACAGAATCATTTCAAGTCGATGCACTCAATTTTAAGAACCTACTTAAGTGAGATAGATGTAATTTAAGTCACTATACATATACTCGTAATTGAATTAATTTACCACACACACCGGTCACTTCCGCCTCCAAGATCGAATAACGAATAAGCCGTAAATCAAACGGCTATAAAATTATATGAGAAATAAATTTCACGTTAACGATTAAATAAGAGGTAATTTGCTAGTTTATCGTGTAGGAAAACCTTCCGGAAACCGATATCGGAACGCGAGCCGAAAGTCGCTTGCGCCGGCCGTCTGACCCCTGCCCGCCACTTTTCACGCCGCATTTCCTTACACTGATAACATAATTAAATTTAAAACGACACGGCTCATTATACCCGACACGACTATTTGTTTACCACTTAATAACACGCATTGACAGCGTAAGTGAATGGAAAAGTAATATTAAAACTAAAAACATGTAATGCTGAGTAATTGCAGTCCAGGAATATGTCATCTCTGAATTTATTGGCGCGCGCTGTCTCGGTAAAGCTTCCGTGATATGTTATTTTTATTGTTGAAAGTGCGCGTAATTAGCGGAGGCCGGGCAGTGGCGGCCGAAGGTCGGGCTAAGCCCGGGCCTTATAAGGTAAGACTGATGGGCGATGGCGACACGCCGGCTGTTGCGACATCTCGCCTAGACCGTCTAGCTCGAGGCGAACCCATTTACAAAATCGGGAGTCGACTCTGCAGGACCTTTTACAGATATGTTCAATCGTTACATCACAACTATTGATTGTCATCACTAATTGCCATTTCGCAACGAAATAAAGACAAATAAAAATTACCAACAGCCATTAAGACCTATTATCTCAACTTAAAATCGTAATACATAAGTACGAGTATGTAATCGCAGTTTATTGCACAAATCAAAATAGGAACAATGGATTGCACAAAGTTGCAGTTTCGCGGCGCGACTGTTTGCAAAAGACACGTGCGGGCCTCGAAACAGAATCTTACGGTTGCACGGGATTTTATACCTCATAATATTAAATATGTCCACGGCATGAAATGGCGGCTCAAATGTCACGCTCTGGGCCATTTAGCGATGCAGGAAACGTGATATTTTTGAGGTTCTAGCACACCTAAATAATGAATGCAAGCACTGTTGCAGTGACAAGTGTTTCAAGGCTATTACGTTTATTTTAGTGGCACTTTGCGGGCGGTGAGCTGAGGTGAATCATGAGTACGAGTTTTGAAGTATTGAAAGTGTATCTATCTAGTTGTTTCTAAACATAAACATTATAATATTGTCTTCGGTTTCCGCGATTAGTAGTATTTCTTATCAAGTATGCCTTTTGGAACCGCCGCTAGTTTTTTCTAAAGTTAGGTTTTTAAGCCCTTCTGGCATGTGTGTAAACATCTTTACACATTAGGCCCATCTGGCAACACTAATATTGAATTTGTATTTTTTAAAGTGGGTAGGTTTGCACAACAGTAATGTTGACAGAGGGAATTTATGATTTTCTCAGTCTACCCGCAACCACGAACGCTGAAAAGGGTTACGAAACGTCGGGACTTAAAATGTAGTAATATACGCGATTTAATCCGTTTAAGTTGTTTTATTACTATAAACATTATAGATAAATTATATTACTGGTAACCGGCGTGTGATTAAGGGACCAAATTTGAATGTGTAGAAGTAATAAATTTTTATATTTTCACTTTACTTACGAATTAGGGCCGATACAGACGGACTGCAAGCCTACTGCAACTCCCTACGATTTGTATGGGAACTGCATCACAACTGCACGCCGACTGCGCAG
Source organism: Eudemis profundana (assembly GCA_947034925.1). NCBI lineage: Eukaryota > Metazoa > Arthropoda > Insecta > Lepidoptera > Tortricidae > Eudemis > Eudemis profundana. The sequence continues at coordinate 3,811,757 of OX344802.1, read as the reverse complement.
TTGTGATGCAGTTCCCATACAAATCGTAGGGAGTTGCAGTTGGGTTGCAGTCCGTCTGTATCGGCCCTTAGTATTACGTATTACATGAAAACCGGATCTCCTCCATGTGATCAGTGACTTTAAAAAACCATAAAAAAGATTACAACACAGTACCAAAATCTAACTGTATCCATGACACCTCATCTTTCTTTTACCGAAATATTTTTTATGTCCGTGCGGTGCACTACATTCTTACATATCAAATGTTCCCAATAACATTGAATAGGTACTTAGGATTTTACCGTAGACGAAAGCCATATATCACCTGAGCGTGCTAGGAAACGGCTCGCTAACTTTATTGGCAACCAATAAATAGCTATTAACTGTCAATAGAGCGCTATAATTGCAATATTGGTAATATTACCGTGTCAGCTCCAAAACTTAAACCCCTGGAATCTGGCCAAGCTCGATTGCGGTGCTAATGCGCAGTAGAAGGATTATAATCAGTACCTTCACTTAATATTTTCGTTGCCAAGAACGTTTCGCTGCCAAGAACTTGGGAGGATCTTATTTTGTATTGGAGTTAGCAAACTTGGCACTGGAAGTAATAATAGACTTGGAAAAATACGACGCGAGTAACAAAATGCAGTATTCATACTAAATATGATTAAGAAGAATAAGATGATTGGAGCAGTCTCTAGGCTACAGTTTTAGGTAAATTACATTATTTAATCTTTGTATCTATAATCGTACATTATTATACTCAAAAAACAGTCGGCCAAATCATATATTCATAGACTAAGTCAGTGAACATTTTTAGGAAATGAAAGCTTTAATTTATAAACGTGAGTAGTTAGATAGACATTGAAAATTGCTATTAATGAATTAGCTTCCTCTTTCACGTAAATTAAAGTTTGATATTTTAAGTTGCAAATAAGTAAAAAATAAGTGCAAATTGTTCTAATGTTCGAGCACTTAAAACTTCAAGATATTCCATCAGCCGCTGTATAACCGTCACGCGGTAATCTGTAGCCCAATGTGGCTTAAACGATGGCTCAATACATATATACCATTTTGAAGCCTGCCAAGTCAAGATACTGTATGTATGCCGAGAGCATTCCTCCCGTCCTATCACCGCTGTCCAATTAAGGGAAATGAATGTTTGACTGCGCATTACTGAGCCTGAAACAGTTTCCTGGTGTTAAATCAATCCGTCTAATAGCCAGTGATTACTTGAAGCCATATAATGGACTAGGTGGATTCCTAAAGACCTTATACTGCCCATCATGTATATAACGATGTACTTGACATGGAATCTTCTAGTAAGTTAAGCTCTTTCGTCTTTCAGAGCAGAGTAATGGACTAAGTAGATTCTTGAAGGCTGTAATGGATCTTTCTAATCGAGACGCACCAAATTATGGTTACTTTATTGCCCTCTACTTCTCTCTCATAAAGAAACCAATATGTAAGAGCTAGACAAAAGTTAGAGAATGAGAATGGATAGGTGGGTCCGTAATGCGTTACAAAGTGCGTTTTATTCGTCTTAATATCGCTAATCGTGAGTTATGCGTGTGAACCTACGGGTATCAAAGAGCGAGTTTCTTAGGAAAACGTTTTGTAGGTAATTATGGTGATTTTCTCTAGAATCGGTGGTGGTCTAGGGATAATATTATTGCACGTCGATTTTGTGCACTTGATGGATTGTGAATTTTGTAAAGTTGCAGTTTTTCTATAACTTCTGATGTACCCTGAGGGGTCAGTTGCAATTGTCTATAGAATAGAAACCTCTATGAGTATTTAACGAATTATAATGATAAGTACTGTATCATTGTATTCTCAATTAGTAACAATTCAACTGTCAAAAGTTTTCCATCTATATATCCATATAAATTGACATGTGTAATTTATCATTTAATTAAAAATTTACAAAGTATCAATTGTTGACATTATGAACAATCTCACGATAATATTGCATTCCGTTGCAACCGAAAGTTGGTCTGGATCTTGGCAGAAACATTACGCGAGACAATAAAAATCATATGACAGCGGCACTACCTACAAATCATGTGACAAATAGAGATCGCGTTTTTAAATAATTTAAAAAGATAGTGTTCAAAAATATCTATACGACAAATATTACCAAAAGCACGACTTTATTGTCAACCGTGTAAGAGTGCCAAGGTATTTTTATTCTTTTGGTAACTTTATATATTTTTTTATTGCCTTAGACTGGCAAACAGCCATACCAGGCCCACCTGATGGAAAATGCATTAGATGCATTACTAAATAGATACAGTAGATGCATTACCAATGCGTTGCCAGTCTCGAGAATTTTGATGACACCCTTTAAAAAAAAACCATATTCGTAGCGCAGTGGGAAACTCTATATATGTGAAGTTTAATCTAATCTATTTTAAGTAAAGTTTCAGGCTACAAAGGTACCACTTATTTACTGCTTGTAAATAAAGCCAAATTTTAATGGCATCTTCACATCTGTAGTGTGCAATTCGTGGTTTTTCCTGAGAACGCCACACATTTATGATCTTGACTGTACCTGGCCGTGAATACGCCATCATTACCGGTCGTAAACGCCGACCGCACAACATTTGTGTAAAAACCAATAATCAGCCGGCGACTTTCGATTTCCACCAATCCCGTGGCGGCTCTCACCGCCGATTAGCCATTGCCCGCTCTGTCATTATTTTGATTATAGAATGATCTTATGTGACGATCGCGCCGGTTAAACACAGCTCCAATTAAAGACTAGCACACTTAATGTATAGTTTGTACTTTTAGGCACACATTTAAAAAAGGTAAACAAAAAAAAACCACATGACTCGGGTCGTTCAGCCAGTGGTATTGTGCCACAGATACGACTACGAGTGGTTTTTTCGTTTATCTTTTTTTTAAATACCTAAAAGAACAGACTATAGTTTGTGCTATGACTATAATTTTTTTAACGAAATGAGAAACCACCAAATTAGTACACAAAGATACAGATCCGGAATTCTTGACCTGTTTTTGACTGTTTTTAGAATTATACATCAAAATAGACCTACCTTAGTGGAAACATGTGACAAATACCCACATACAAATCTATATTAAAGCGGAACACACACATAATATATACAATACAATACAATACAAATATTCTTTATTGCACACCAGAAAAACATATTACAAGGGTACATTACATAATAAATAATATGGTATACAGGGTGGTCCAAAACCTGACGTCTAAAAAAAATAATTAGATAGCTTGCGTCTAGGGCTATCAGAATATACCCCATGTATGTTAACCGATTTCTTGTAGTTTACGAGTTATTAATTTTTTAACGTTTTTTTTTTAAGAATTCTTCGGGTGTGCACTTCAAGTCATGTAACTTTTTTTCGGTAGGTTATTTTTGCGTTTTTGTTTTTGTGACATTATCCTTACTAACTGAACTTTCTCTCATAAAATATTCAGCTTCCTAACTTTTAGTTACTGGGAACTTACCACCTCAGTACCTTTGCAGGGCGGTCTCGACAAATATTGACCAATCAATTACCTCTTTTTTTTGTATTTTCTTGAAAGCTTAGCGTCTCATGAAGTTTTTAAAATTACATAAATTCATTAAAACCAGTTTTTTTTTAATTTTAAATCTAGTGCGAAAATTTAACTGCGACTTACTTGAACAGAAAACTTTCACTTTTGATATTGTTTTGTGTAACTTAACTAAAAGTTAGGAAGCTGAATATTTTATGAGAGAAAGTACAGTTAGTAAGGATAATGTCACAAAAACAAAAACGCAAAAATAACCTACCGAAAAAAAGTTACATGACTTGAAGTGCACACCCGAAGAATTCTTAAAAAAAAAACGTTAAAATATTAATAACTCGTAAACTACAAGAAATCGGTTAACATACATGGGGTATATTCTGATAGCCCTAGACGCAAGCTATCTAATTTTTTTTTTTAGACGTCAGGTTTTGGACCACCCTGTATATTTAGAAAGGAAAAGATAAAAGGAAAGAATATATTTCTAAATACAATATAGGGAATTCCAAGTCACTTAAAATTACCGGCGCTGCGACCGCATCGCACCACAAATGCGTTTAGTGTGCTCTGTGCTTTTCTAGCGTGAGACTAATGATCCAGCAACATGAGAATTTCTAGAGATAAAAATAAATGCACGTGCATTAAGAAAATTACTTAACATTGGATGCAAGTTTTAATTTTCTAATAAGAGTTAATGTCAATCTAAATCATAGACTTCGGCCGGCGAACAGTTGTATCATAAACCGTGTAGTGAGTGATTTACGATTTCTCAATCAATATTACAGAATCATTGTTTGTTGACAAATATTAGACAAGCAGATTGAATTAATGAAGGACTTTATTTTATTTAGCGCAAAAAAATAGCGACGGGAATTAATTGTGTATGATACTCGTAATGAATTAAAGATCTTTGGGTTAGTTATTCAATGAACACATAATTCCGTAGAGCGATACGATACGAATAAGACCAATATTATTTATTTACGGTTATTTTTAGTACAAATTACGATACCCAGTAAGGGCACTCAACATTAAGGTTTCAATGGTCGAAAACTTACCCAAGATAATATTGCTACATACGAGTATATCCTTAACACTACAGCCGTTCGATAGCGACTAAATGATACAGGACACGTACCCCAACTAGGTAATTAGCATTTCACATTCTCACAGATCTAGTACTTATACGAAGTCATTACATTACCTTGTTAGAAGGAAACGTGGACAGTATTTTACTCGCAAAATCTTGTAACGCACCAAATTGACAAGATTTATCAGGTAGCAAATCAATGTAGATTTCTGTCCGCTCCGCAGATTAAGTAAGTTATTAGTGGGACAGCAGTCGGTTTATTAACCACTCGCAACCACTATCTGATAATGTCAATTACTTCGAGTACCTACTAGGTATTTGAAATGGTCATTATCGGAGATTGCGAGGAATTAATACGTGTTATTGATTAGAATATAGTATTGGTTATAGTAAAGTGGGTAAGTATAATGTATGCACATGTCTAAATACTTCAAGATGATCGGCAGGGATATATTATATCATATCGTATCGCAATCGCAACATTTTGTGTGTTAGTAGTTTTATCCTACAGGTTAAGCCGTATCTTCGGTTTGTAAATTTTGAGAAAAGCGATATTTCTGGCTGCATATTTGACAGCTACTTGCAAAGTTTTAAGACTTATTTTAACATTAAGAAAAGATAGATATGTAGAGAACTGTAATTTAACCTTATACATTTAACATCGTATATTATTTTTGTATTTTGTTCAGGTTTAAATTTCCTAGGCTTGAGTCGCGACGTTATTAAAACAGTTTGTAAATTATGGTTTTTTATACTAATCCAATCTACTGTTGCGCCTATTTCTAATGATCTATTTTGGAGCTAGTAAAAAAAATACCGTATCATAACCGAGATCATAGCAGACATTTGCGTGACACGAAAGATTCTTTGGAGAAACGTTCGCAGTAATGCGACTGGTCGTAATGACTGGCCCGGCACGACAGGCATGCGTTGACTGCATGTCACTGCTGTTGCACATGCTCCTACTTATGTTGTATAGAGGTGTAATTTCCTCTAAATGTTTAGTTCCACTCGTGTCGTGAGAGCTTGTTAGATTCTGCTGTGACACCGAAGATGGCGTACGGGCTTTGTATAATTGATGCCAGTTAACAATCCTACATTAAGTACAGATCGCAGCGCGTAAGATGGCATTTGTCAAGTTAGCCCCAAGAGTTCGCCTTTGTGAAGTTCCCCAGAGATCCTGTCCTGATCGGTCTCCCTCAAAGACATATTATCAAACCGCGTTGAGAAAGGGATTCGAGTGTACCGTTAGCACAAGTGTACTTAATAAATGATTAAATATAATCATAAACCAATCTTTGATATCTTCATAAGTGCAGACCCTTATAGATAATAGAAATGAGACTTGTTTTTACTTTTTCATACAAACTAAATCAGAATCGTGTTGATCACAAGTGTGACCTCTCACTTTCACCTCCTTTAGCGTAAATGTAAAATTGCAATTGTGACAGTTTTGACTTTACATCAATGACAACACTTACCAATTGTACATAAATTACAAAATCATACTTAAAATACTTTAAAAACGGTGTTTAAGAAAGTAACTCTATTTGATCTGAAGAACTCTATCTCTTAATGCTATCGGAAATCAATTAAAACACGCTGTATAATTTGATATTTTTTCCATGCTTTAGAACTTCATTGTACCAAAATAACAATTTAATTTATCTGCATACTCTACCACTGACAATGTCATATCATGCATTAGTTCAAAAATGACATATGAGCTCAATCCCTTTCTAAACGCGGTTTGATAATACTACGAAGAGTCGCACGCTTTTGGCTTCCATCGACTTTCGGCAATCTTAGCCAGGTCGCCAGCGTTTAGCCCATTGTCATTTTAACTTGCTAATTCTTAGAACTATGCCGGTAACCTTAGTTCTTCTACAGATTTCCTAATTTCTGATTCGAACACGTAAAAAATTACAATTGGAATTTGTTATCAGTTATCAGTTCGTTTACTGCTTTAAGGTAGAAAACCGTGTGGAGTGGAGAGCTTTGGTGTATAGAGCAACGGCCTCATGTGGTCACGACCCTCAGTCATGAGGAAATGAAGAAGAAGAGGTATTACAAAGATCCTACATTTCTAACAGCTTTCGCTATAAAATCCTGCAGGACACTGCAGCATGTAATTTATGCTTAATCAACGTCCTTAATTACATTACTAAGTTTAGTGTAAATGTTTCCATCAATTTTATTTTCACATTTGTATCCCATCAGTACGAAGAGCAATCCGAGTGATATCTATGAAATATACCAGTTTCCATATCTCGAGTCGGGTTTAGTGGACGTCGGCCGTAATCTCATTAGCAGAAGTTGACAGTGTCGCGTAATGACGGCCAGTCACACCAAACTGTCATTACGCAGTGAAAACGAAAGCCTACCCGCCTCTTACAATGTCGTACGAGAAAATGGAAAAATACTGTGTAGTTTGCAGTCGTAAAAAGAAAATTACTAGTTTGATTCAACGTTCCTGAGACTTCAGTTTGACATTTGGCTTCCAAATCGATTCCGGTATGTTTATACGAATTTTACGTTACGAAGATTCTATTTTTAAATAATCCAGTTTTGTGCCGAAATTTAGAACTAACTGTTTAAAAACTTAAACGATGGCCTTCAGTCATAAAACATAAATATGGTTTGCCATCAAAGTTCGTTTCTATTACTAGCAAGATAATTTAGGACTGACTCGATTTGTGCAAGGTTTCTCAGCCCGCCCGAGGCATTTATTTTTTAGCTTCAATATAAACATCACTAGAGAATACCTTATGGCATTAAGTTTTGTAGGATAAGTTTTTCTTATGTGCAATAAAGTTTAAATAAATAAATCAATTGCAATATCGAATGGCCTGTTTCCAATGAAGCTACCTACTACAGCGTATGTACCCAGGTACCTAAAATTAGGTAACATGTCCAGCCTAGATAGTAGGGCGGGCCGAGTCTGGTTTCGTCAGTGTCAATCGCAGTGATTTATGAGTTCTGTTCACACTTTCTACTTGTCCTTGTCTGTTTGTTGGACGACGACCCATTTGAAGCTGTCACGGGACTTCTTTCAGAAGAGTTATGATATGAAGCTTGTGACAGGCGCTCTCAGTGGATGGTGTTACAAAATGTACTGGAAAATAAGTTGATGAAATGATGAGCATCTTCTATACGTATAATAAAATTTTAGAAAGGCTGTGTTTGCACATAGAAGGTTTTTTTTTCAAAAAAGTAACTGGGGAGTGTTAAAAATAAGGAAAAATGTTTGTTTGTGTTCGGGCATCACCAGTGTTCGGATCTGGGGTGCAATTTGGGGTTTTGGGGACTTCAAACGTTATACAGAAACATGGATGCCCCATAACGCGCTATACCGGCGGCCCTCCTGAAGACCTGATCTCTCTCAGTGACGAAGCCATTAAGTGGCTAATAGATCTTAATCTTAATTTATAATTTGTATTCGACCTGTTCTAATTACTATATGTGCCATACGATTAAATGAATAATGGATGTTCCTCAGGATTCCGGGAATGAATTATTACTATAGATGCATATAACCCAAAATCCCGAGGAACATCCACGTTTCTGTATAACGTTTGCAGTCATATACCCCAAATAGCACCCAAGATCCGATCTCTGGGCATCACGTAAAAACTACCCGACCGGTTGTCATGAAATTTGGTATACAGGTAGATTATGACCCCGGTTAAAACATAGAATACTTTTTATCCGACTAACCCGGAATAAAAGAGACATTTGGCTTATTTCACCTTCGCGATCGAAGTCGCAACCGGGTCCACTAGTTCATAATAAAATTGTGAATAAAGTGACCGACAACGGGCAGCTGCCGTTGGGAATGGAAGCATTCAGTTTGGCATTGAATTTCTTTAAATAATAAAGCTGAAAAGGAATTGACTATTTATCCACAAAACATATGAATAAGGGGATTAAATTTCACATAGAACTAACTTACAATTCTATGTAGTGCCTCCCTATACTCAATCGATAAATATACATAAATAAATAAATATCGGGGGACCATCTTATACAAATCGAACTAGTCCCAAACCACGCAATGTTAAACATTTGAAACTGGTATTATAAACGAATTTCTAGTCAATAGTGAACCAAGAAAAAAATTACTATTGATTTGCGCATATTGAATAGGGATAACCTATTTAACTGAACTCATTTTGAATGTTTATAAACCGGTTTTGTTATTATACGTAATGTGCGAAAATCGTGAAATGTTAAATCAACATGGAAGTTTCATGCGATTGTTAAATCGTCAAATGTCCGATTTGTCATCACATTGAGCACGCACGTAATAATAACAAATTTATAGCAAATATTATCGGTCTAGTGACTTTATCTATTTAATGCCGTTACATTACACAATTACTGTATTTCACTAGTGAAATATAGTTTTCCGGGGTCGCAATTAGCTCGGACAATAAAGTCTGAGAAAACGTCCTTGCGATAAATATAAATTAGTCACTAGACGCGCGTATAAAATATTAATATAATTTATGTACAGTTGACAGCAATTAACCCAGTCCACACAATAAATACGACTTAGTGAAACCGGCTAAGTGAGAATCGGATTCGCACACGAAGGATTTCGTACCACCGTCGAGCAAAAACCGCAAAAAAGTTTCTTTTATGGGAGCCCCCTTTAATTTTTATTTTATTCTATTTTTATTTATATATTCTGTGAAAATTTCTAGTCTCTACCTATTACACTTCAAAAGGTACAGTCTTGTGACAAACGGACAGACGGCCCGCTGAGGTTTAGTAATAGGGTCCCATTGGCACGTAGTAACGAAACTCAAAAACTGTCATAGCATAATGGCACAGTCTAATAGCATTAATTTTTCTTCCTACAAAAGTTATATCGCGCGCTTGTACAATCGAAGACACAGCTAACTGACCACTTGTCACCCTTATTACAATGTGTTAAGGTCTACTGATGGTCACTTAACTGTGTCTTCGTTTGTATATGTGCGCGCCGTGAACGAACGCACTACAAGCAAAGTTTTAATCGAAGCGTAAGAATACTCCAGTATTGCACTGTCTGGGCCTCGACTTTGAATACGTACAGATGTAGTGCAAAATGTTTTTCCATCGTACTTTGTCGGAAAAGTTCGTATTTATCGTGCTCTCTCAATCACCTTCAGTACCCATCTTACAGACGCCATTTTTAACTTTGACATTTGATTTGACACTAAACAATAAAGTTCCATATTAATGGATATGAAAACGTCACTCATTTAATACAATTATTGATTGACAGTTCGGGTGCCATCGTATTCCAATTGAGATCCGAGTTTTCCCGATGGAAAATCATTTTGCACTACATCTGTATCGCGCTTTCCCAAACGACCGAAGTTTGTATTACTTGTATGTCTATATAAATTTTGATAACGGTTTCAAGTATGCTTAACATTTTCATGTGCCGACTGTACAGGTCGCACCGGCTCGCACAAGCATGATGGATTCGCAGATAGCGTCCGGCGGTGATAAACGGCCGACGATGTTTCAACTTCTCGCTTCATTACGATTTAGAAATGCGCCCATTTCCCGCCGTGAATCATCGCGGCGCTAATCCGCAGTAGGAGACTCTAAATACTCCGCCCACAGTCAACTGGATACAGGCAGTAAGCCTGTGGGAAATTAGTGCTAAATCGTACAAAATCGTTACATAAAAAATTAACCAGATCGAAGGTATTATATGAAATGAACCGTACGCATGTACCTGCGATCTGGATCTCATTATTGCCGCCCATGGTGTTACATCTCTCCTTATTACCCGACTGCGGCGAAGCCCAAAGGAGGGTTATGTGTTTGACCTGTATGTATGTATGTCCGTTCCTATGTCCGCTCGTAATTACTCAACGGTACAACCGATTTTGATAAATGATACATCATTAGATTCGATTGATGGCGCGAGTGTCACTGGGTATGAAGTTCGTGAATATAACACAAAATGGCGGATTTTATGCACTTTTAAAGTGCACCGGGGTCAGGTTTTTTTTATTAAAAATATTTAGTTATTTTTAATATGTATTCTAATTCAAGAGCCCTGGTCTTTGGTAGGTAAAAATTGCTAATAAATAAAGTTATAGGTAAAAACTTAACTAAAGGACTTGTTGCATGTAGTAGTGTACGGAATTTATATGGATATGTCCTTTTTTCTAAAATGGAACGTTAAGCTGTCTAAACGGACAGGTTACTACTACATGCAACAAGTCCTTTAGTTAAGTTTTATACTTATACTATTTATCATGATAACCATCCAAAGTCAAGAATACTTGGCACACGCGCATTGTATTAGCCTCCTAAAACAAAAAAGGCATATCTATGAAATATTTATAAGATACATACAGCGTTTTATTTTATAGCTGCAGTGCAGCGTATTGCAAAGTGCGCTCGCGCGAACAGCTCTGTCCGAAAATACCCCAAGTTGACACACATAAATATAACATAAGCAGGGTAAATAGTTTCAGTTAACAACCGAGCGGAGTGACGTACGGAGTTTACGATGAGTGCTGTTGAGTAATGAGTGTAGTTGAGTTATCGGTTTTTTTGCACCTAATGCATGGCTATGAATAGGCTACTTGATGACAGTTCAAATCAGCTTCTTTTTATGAAGTGTCAAAACGCTCCGAAAGTATGCAGTTTAGTATGAAATACTATCTTGTGACGTGCTTGTGACGTCATGCTCAACATGGTGCCTTATTTTTAGTTTTCGTCATTGTAAAATCGTTGATGGCACGAAAATAAGTTTCAATGATTTTATCCGGGCTGTTTTGGAAGCGTAATTTGCTGGTTAGAGCTAATGAATTTATTTTGATTGTTGTCAAATACCCTATTGGAGTAAATTTAGATTTTGTTGGTTGCTGAGCAGTGAAAGATGTTTTTATTATTGACTGTATGATAATGTTGAAGATTAATAGTTTCGAATAAACCTCAGATATTAGAGTAAGTTTATATATTTTGTAATGATCCTGAAGAGTTTACTTAATACGTTCAGTGCCAAAAACTCGACTATCGGTTTAATTTTGTATGTGAATTTGAGAGTTTGGCACTGAGAGTGTTAAGATTTATCTTAAACTTAAACTTTAAGTGTTGTTAGGTCGAATGTTAATTATAATTCAGGAAAAGTTAAATTATGCAATAAAGAAGTAACTTAATTGACTTGACTTAATGTTATCCTTGACTCTACAACAACAGGCGTCATTGACGACCTAGGCCAGAGTCATAAGGACATAGGGCAAGTAGCGTCTTTAGATTAGGCATTATCAATTTATCATCAACAGTATAGGCCCCCGGAAACCACCCAATCGGCAAAACCGGCATCATTTTGTCACATCACTAGCTCCCACTGAGACGAAAGTGAGTTCGTGCGTAACAGCACTCCGAATCAATATCGTGTGATCGTAAACTCTCGAAATACCGCCCCAGGTTCGAGTCCGGGCGTGAACTGTGTAACGCAATTGGCTTGGGTATATTCAGACATGAGAAAATGGCCAGTATTTCAGGGAATAATGTAGTAAGTGCACATGAGACGCGTTCCATTTTATGTCTCTTTTCTATTGATTATACAAATTTTTGATTGCAATCGGTGACTTTGGAATAAGTACATACATATAAACTGTCTATTTCCATACCGTAAAAAAGATGTGGAGCAGGAATAAAGATAAGCAAAGTCATCGTCAGTTAATTTCATGAAATGAACTAGTATAGGTTATAGAACAAAAATATTAAAAAAATATCCACTGAGTCAGTGGATATACTGACTACGCCGTAGTAGGGGAGACCGGGTATGGTTGTCTCACGGGTTGGTTGTCACAGCAGCCATAAAATAATACGAAACGAAGGAATAAGTGCATCGATTGGTGAAGTAGGGAAGGAGGTGAAGCTCTTGCGATCTTTTAACACCGAGCGATGCAATTATTTCTTCGTTTCGTATTATTTAATGGCTGCTGTGACAACTAACCCGTGAGACAACCATACGCGGTCTCCCCTAAGTTAATCCGATCCTAGTCATAAGTACCACATGGAAGCGACCTCATTTAGCAGTTGACTTGTAGTCTTTTAGCTCTTCTAAGGTATACGATAGAATGCCTATATGCCATAGTCATTTCACCGGCTGTCTTACCCCCACACCGGAACACAACGGTGCGAACACTGCTCTTTGGCGGCAGGTAGGGGTATAAGATGGTGATAGCGATGCGGGCGAATCCTGCACAAGGTCCCTACCACCTGGTAAATCATTCTCGTACGGCGTCCAAATAAGTTGTATGCGTATAGGATTAAGTGCCTTAGAAGAGTGAAGAGAATTGCGAAGACTACAATCTATTATTTATTACTAAACCTTTCTCGAACATTTCACCTCACTGTCTCACGGATGAATTACCTGAAACCAAAAACAACACAGTAAGTACTCCGCTAATTGGAGGAAGTGTCGAGGCAGAAGGGCGTAACTGCGAACGCTCAAAGGGCAGCCTCGTTGCCCTCGCTAATGGCTAATTGCGCGTTGCGCCACACATTACTGGCCGCTATTCTACAATCCTTCTACTTTGTAATTTAAAGTGTATGAATAAAGTGCACTTAGGATGACTTAGCACGAGATGTGCGTGGGCTACGTAAATTGGTGATTTGGAATTTCGCCTTGATGTTGGAAAGGAGAGGTAATAAATTAGCCTCCTAATTTGCATGTAAGGTTATTTAATGTATCTTATTCTTTCTTTTATCTCCGTGTGTCTGTTTCATTAACATATAATTAAATAGTTAATTGAACATATTGCTTTTTTTGTCTATAATTTTTATTTTAAGGTTCGTCATAGAAAGGTCTGAATTATAATTTAAATTGAACTTTAAACTGGTGCATGTAGGTTATGGCTCAGCGTTCTGCGACACCTTTGGGCGTTGTTGGCGTGATAGGCACGACAAGACACGACGCCTTTAGGCGTTCCTGGCGATGTTAGGGTTAATATTGGTCCGAATAAAGCAGAATTATCCAATAAATCACATCGATAAAACTTTACATGCGATAACCCCATGTTAAACTAACTACGATTGTCGTTTACGACTGTGTCATAAGTAATAACGCAAAACCCACGTACAGGATAACGATTCGCATTAAATGCAGAAATGGGCTATTTTGAAGTGAAAGTTATACATTGCATAAACTATGCACATTTCACCATATCCGTAAATATATTACATACGAGTACTAGTGGACTCGATCGCGACTTCATTCGCGGAGGTGAAATAAGTTAAATGTCTCTTTTTTTCCTTCGGCTTAGGCGGATAAAAAGTCGTAAGTCAGTCGGGGACACGGGGCGAAAAGGTCAACTTTTTGATTTTTTCGCCCGAGGGGGGGTGTATTCGGCAGGCATGAAATGCGGTCCACTGTGTCACGCCCCAATGCTTGGCACCCGGCCATGCATAGATAGATAATATATTTTACATCACACCTGTCCATAAACTGGCAATTACCGCCCGCTACGTGTGCGGAAAATCCCACTTCATGGCCTGGGGGAGACGTAATAGTACATTGTGTATCAAGGGCGGTAAGTAAGGAATTACAAACGAGTGTTTGTTACAAGGCCGAGGCGAAGCCGAGGGCTTTTATAACACGAGTTTGTAATTCCTTTACCGCCCGTGGCACACACAATGTTTTTCATCACACTTGTGAGGAAATCTGATTAAATAACCTTACTTTAACCTAAATAAAATTGTAAAACTGACAGTGACATTAGTGACATATCCATAGACAATGCGAATGTCAAGTCACGTTCGGAAACCATAGCGGTAAAGACTTAAAATGGTTGATTTTATTTTTGCAAAATACTGAAATACACTATTTAAACATTTCATTAATGTTACAGAAATATGTGTTTACATGTATTTGCAATATTTGTTCTCTTTAAATAAATATTTCAGTAATAAAAGTTAAAAAAGTAAGTTGGTGCTTCCTTTGAAAATGACAAATAAGAATAAAACAGAACCAGCGTTTCAAATTTAAAAAGAAAACCATTACGCCCTAGGGCGTAATAGGTCATTTACGGCCCGCAAAACCTACGTGTAATGACACCATTTTCGAGCAAGTGTGATGAATTTTTTTTTACTTACCACGGGCGGTAATAAAGAAAGATTCAGATCGCATATTTATCGCTCTTGCCTTCGGCTCGGGCGTAAATACCTGCAATCTGAGACATTCTTTGTTTTACCGTCCTAGGTAATGTACTATAAACTTTATGTTCTTAATTGATTTTTTGGCTTTTTAAATCTTTCATATTGTTTTGCGCAAAGTAGGTACCTATTGTTTTGCGCAAAGTAGGTACCTATTGTTTTGCGCAAAGTAGGTACCTATTGTTTTGCGCAAAGTGTTGTTTTGAAAAGGATGGAAATTGCCAATGAAATGTCATATGGCTGGCTGACGGCTGGCGGTACCTAGGGCAACAAGTTTGCTTAAATGTAATGAATGTTTAACATTCTTCGTGATGTAAACACTATAGCTTGGCAACTTGAACATGCTTCATGCAACATGAACGGCGACCGACAGAGGCAGCCTCCGTCGGTCGCCGTTCATGTTGGCGGTAACTTGTGTAAGTACTTACGGCTGCACATAACAAGAAGCACACAAGTGAGTGTCACTAACGAAGTTGCCAAGCTATAGTAAAAGCAAATCTCATCATAAACAGGTGTCATTTCAACCGCAAAGCTACAAATGCGTGCGATTTCAGAATATCTCCCTCGCCACTCAAAACGTACCTTATTACCCTACATTAAATTAAACTGCATACACACATAAACACTCAACTCAGCCGAGTTACACGGAAACTCACTTAGTCCGCGCTGGAAACCTTTTATGCTGACCTAAAGAAAATATATCTAGAAAAACCATTCGGCATAATTACCACGACATTCTAGTATTTAGGTCACTAGGATTGTTGTATATTTAGGTGTAGATGTCACACACGTCACTAAATGGCGAAATGAATGTTTTAAAAAGTTTTATTCATGTGTGACTAACAGAAATGCCTGCCAGTTTTTCGGTTGCATATAGTATCTAAGTTCTGTAGCGATTAGCCGATAAGCGATCTTATTTAACAAGTTCCCTGCCCTGGTGCCCCCAATATGGGGTCGTGCAGTTTATTTTCAGAGTCCGTGCTTCCACCAAGGGGTCACTAACCCATACTGAATGCACAGTTGGGACTTGTGGCGATAGTTTTGTATGGGGACTGTGAACGCGTTAAGGGACATTAATGTGAGAGTGAGACACCTATGTCCATACAGGACTTGCGTATACTAGTGTCTCCTAGTACACTTGGATTGTCCTTAAGCTAACTCCTGCAAGATTATCTCATTGAAAATAGATTTCGGATGTAGTATTTCAAGATAGAAGGTTATAAAATTCAAATCAATGGTTCAATTCAGTCTAGAACATAACTGACGTAATATCCAAAACGAGACTAGATATTACAGTTCATTCACACACCCACGCCGCGCTCATTCAATCCTTCACACTGTTTCTCGAGCATAAGGTCGTATTTCAGTACAAAAAGTGGGTCGCTTAAGTCTTTAGTGCACGTATGCCCCATGTGCACACAGCACAGACAGTGCAGACGCACCACTTCTTAATGAATTAATGCCCCTACATTAATGTCAAATAGCCCATTCGCGGTGGAATGCGGAATGAGTCCCGGCAATTGATATTATCCACTTAGCACTGGAGCTTCTGTTGATATGTTTAGGTTGTGGTGCAAAGCCGAAGAGTCAGGCTCAGACTTGTAAAAGCCCTAAGGCCGTATTGCAAAATAAATAAGAGTATGTGGTGTTCAAAAGTGTTGAACCTATAATCGCGTTCTTCTTTCGTATCAGCTGCGAATATTCAATCAACACGTATATCTATCTATTCAGCCTATATCTATCCACTGTTGGGTAATTATAGGCCTCTTCTTTATTACGTCACTTATCAATCACATATAATTTTTTGGGCAAAAAATTTAAACATTCCCGACAAATAAAAATAGAATAGGAAACGCGTAGAAAATTATTTTTGAAATGATTTTGATTATGTAGCTTTCACTACAAATCATTTATTATGCCTATATTTCCACACAAGAAATACATGAAATTTTGATAGCCTCGTTTTATTGCAGTCACAGATTAATGGTTAACGACATTTATTTCTCTAAACGTACCAACATAAACTGCAAATTTCACGAAGCCATTATGATTGTGATATAATTTTCCATAATTCACGCTGAATAAGCCATTATTGTCAAAACTATTATCGCTGTATTTTCTGACTTGCGACAGGACTGGGCTGCGTCTGCGCAACGCATGTCGCAACGCGGTACAGCGCCATCTAACAGCAGCGATTGCATCGTTGAAGGCTTGAGACGAGAGCACTGTTCTTTTGAACATGTATGTGTATGTATGTACTTATAGACTTTTTATCATCCAAATAGTACCAACTTTTTATCAAGTATTGAGACAGTAATTATCTATCGCGCTAACCAGCGGTGGGCAACCTTTTAGCAGTCAAGGGCCACATAGTAACTAACGAAATTCACGTGGGTCGCACTTTGGTAATAATTTGTGACTTTATACGATTCTGAATATAACGACCTTTACATACAAAATAGCCAGGGAGGCTCGCGGGCCGCAGATTGCCGACCGCTACGCTAGATGATCATCAGATTAGTAAAGTTCTATGGTGCTACAGAGCTGGTTCGTAGGTATTTGTATGTCAAATTTTGGCGTAATTGGATGACACACGGACGAAGTAACTTAAAAACAAGTATTGTAAATATTACGGTGATTTGATTGCAAGTCGCACTCCTAGCAGTGCAGTAGTTCGTGAGGCAAGTAGAGGCAAATCGCCACGAACGAGTCAATGGTACGAGTATGTCAATAACCCTCTTTATACGGCGACGCACAAAGACGTCGTCGTTAGGATTAGGATGCAACCAACCTTAATACGCTGTGACCATTAGAATCGATTTGACATCCTACGTGGTTATGAAACGTTATCAATCCCTTTTATTCAATAAAGCCGCTGTCGACAACAATAGCCACACAATGGCCGTCAACTAAATCTCAATCGTGCACTTACGACCGAATACAGCACTCGTAAAACGATACGAGCAAGGAATCTAGGGCGGATTAGCTGCGTTAAAACCGAACCGTTGCGTAAACGCACCGGGAGAAAGTGACGCACGGGCATTATCCCGTACAAAGCGACACCTGTGTTCCTAATTCGAAATTAACTTGAAAATGGAACCTATCGACTCACAAACGCTAACCGTACAGATGAAAAACGCATTATGATTGTACTGGCTCAATACAGGCATGAGGCATTTTTACTTAGGATGTTAGAACAACGGTTTGATGCGGTGGTCGTAACTTAAAGCTTAGAAAGCAAAATCCTAGCTCTGCCCTTCGGATCGAGTGCCGTAAATAACGGCGTCTAGTCATTATCCGTCTTTACTCCAGATTCTGACTTGACACTAATTCGCATTGTTGCTCCGAGTGAAATATTACCGAAAGAAGCGGTGATTTATGTTTCAATGCTTTCGCAATTGGTGAAGTTTTGTAATTTTGAGAAAGGCTTCCAGTATTACAAGCAATGGTGCGCTTTCTACAACACCTTGGCAAGTATTCAACATTCTGCTTGGCTCGGAATTACTCACGTGCTTATTTATGGTAACTAGAGCTACAAATTTGTACCCCTTAAATTGCTTTCGGTAGCTTTAGCTACCAATCGTAATTTCGATCACCAGTGAAAAGTGAAAAGCCCCACATGGTATAAGCTGAACTCCATAGTACAAACGGAACAAACAGTATCGTGTCTATTCTATGTATATGCCGTACCTCTATATCAAGATCATCAATTCCCGTGAAGGGCGTCACATTAGTAACTCTTTTATTAGACGAAGCTGACGTCAGACAGTCTCAATGTATTTCAGAAGTCCAATAGCAATGATGAATAATATAGACCGACAAATAAAACACTCGAGACTGTTTGAAGTTCGCCGCTGTAATCACTGCGATTTGTTGAATAAAAGACGTTATTAAGCCCGAATTCACAGAGAAAAATTATGTCACGCCCACTAGACTCGTTAACGAAGATATACGCATTAATTTATGAGACTTTTCGAATTGGATAGACGCGAAATGGGATTACCTTCGTGATAAAGTATTA
Organism: Eudemis profundana; assembly: GCA_947034925.1. Taxonomy (NCBI): domain Eukaryota; kingdom Metazoa; phylum Arthropoda; class Insecta; order Lepidoptera; family Tortricidae; genus Eudemis; species Eudemis profundana. Next base: position 3,792,950 of record OX344802.1, on the reverse strand, counting down.
TAACTAGATAGAATTAAAACATAAATACAAGATCTTTGTGAAGGAATAGGTACCGGGGAATAAGACTTATTGTTAATAATGAAATAAGAAAAGATAAAGTAAGACAAGTTATACTTTTAGATATCAAAACTTTATGACAAAAACAATCAATGTTTAGTAGCAACGAAGTTATACTACAAACTTCCACGGTTTTATCAGTTTAAAATAATCACAAATCACGATAAACCTCACCCAACATCACCTAACAACAGAGGCGTGAGAGACATTTGGAGAAGTGTCGCATTACGTCGCTTAGATTCCTTGGGACTACGCGGAACGAAACGCAACGTGCCGTAATAAAATATAGCCATCACGGTTGCGCAAACGGTGGGGCAACTTGAACTTTAGATTATGGTCAATGTCGGCAGATAGGGCCGAAAAGGCGTTGACATGGTAATGTCACAGTATAAAGACATACAAATGGCTTTTTTTTCTATAACTGACCTGTGATTGACCTCAGTCGCGTCTGATGGTAAGCGACTACGAGGCCGAAGATGTAGCTCACCGATTTAGTAAAAGTCTACTCACGCTTGTCTTGAAGAGTCCTAAGTTATAGTTATTTGTCAGAAATCCTTGTAAGATCAGACGACAGCCGTTTATGACAGAAGTGCACTGTGGTGTGGGTTACTCAAATACATATGGGTACTGTAAGTACCTAATCAATGCTGATGATTTCTCCAATTGTTGTTCTTATGAAATTTAAGACATACTCGTACAGTTACCCAACGCTCCTACTATCGGGCGAAATAGCTGCTTATGATAGTAACTGCGCCGATTACGCCTGTTCTGAAAGTTAAGTTTCGAGTTAGGTATACTACGAGTTAGAGATGTGCCGGTCCCGGGAATATTACCCGTTTGTATGGGAAATATTTCCACCTCGGGAATATTCCCCATAAAATTGGGGAATATTCCCGGGAACGGCACATCGCTACATGCAGTACATGCCTACTTCGGGCTCACCCTACTCGCGTCTCGCCCCGTGCCCCTCACACGATTACTCTACGCGAAAAAAAAAGAAGAGAAAAGAATTGAATCAGACATATAAAAGAGCCCTTGGGAGCAAATAAATTATTTTATTTTTTCTGTTTAACGGTGCGTTTGCACTGACACGGAGCTGACCGGACTCGAGAGAAACGGACCGTGAGTTGACCAATCGCACTGGTTCCAATGACGCGGAGAAATTTCGAACACTGTAATTCAGGGTTTCCCAAGCTATGGGTCGCGACCCACTGGTGGGTCGCGAGCGAATACTGAGTGGGCCCTGCCTGTAGAACGACACACCAACCGACCGATCCATGCCTGTTTGATGAAGCTATGAAAGTCCTCTTCCGTTTTACTACTCTTACCTACCGGCCGGATTTTCTAATATGGTTGAACATTAAAACTAAATACCGAAATAAATTGGATTGAGGATTGATCAAACTCACTGCGATTAAAAGTAACTCGAGTCGAAGTTGATGTCAAAACTGTAATGGCGAAACATAGGAAACACATCATCAAACAATTTCATCCTTCCCATTGAAAAAACTTTTTTGGTGTAGTTATTTCATTAAGTAATAAAAAATGTATTAAAAACTTTGTTATTTAAAAAGTCCTGTGTTCATATTGGTAACGGTTAAATTTCCTAGACATGGGTACCGAGTTTGTAAACTTGTATTAGATGGGTCGTAGCCTAGACAACTTTGGGAACCACTGCTGTAATTGATAAACTCACGGTTCGTTTCTCTTCACACCATCCAGCTCCGCGTCAGTGGAAAACGAACCCTAAACGTCTTCGTTAGCCTACTGTATGTTCTTAGACTGTGATATGGTAATGTGGGATGCCCAGGAGACGTGTGATGTTAATCAACGATCGGTAGACGGTTTTATTTTGATAAGGAGTGTTGATTTCACGCGGGGTATTTTATTTGACAGGTTATTACCAGTAGACACTTCGAAAGGCCCATAAATGTACATCGTTGTTTAATGAAATGCCACAAATTTATGTCACAATGTGTAATTTAAGACGAATTCTGCCAAATGAGCCCATAGAATAAAAATTGCTCCGTACCTAAAAAGGAAAAAACGTAACCCTTATAAGATCACTTTGTTGTCCGTCTATCCGTCCGTCTGTCTGTCTGTCCGTTTGTTAAGATCCTTTATCTCTTGTACACGTGGAGGTATCGATATGAAATTAAAACGATATACACAGGTCTAAGGTCTCTTGAAGCTATGAAAAAATCAAATTTTTAGGTTAACGTAACAAAAAGGTATGCTACAAAAAACGTATATTTCGACACCCTCAAGGAAACCAAAATTTATAGGATACTTTCCGTTGACCTAGAACTATGAAGTTTGGAAAATAATACCGTTTTATACTACAAGTATAGGCAAAAATCTGAAAACTATACATTTGTAATTAAATCATAAGAATATCGTCCTTATTTGAAGTATTTTTACGGAACCCTCGGTGAGCGAGTCCGACTCGCACTTGTCGTTGTCCGGTTTTTAATGATAAATAGCCTATTCAGTATTTTGGTATCAGTGATACACTATTGCTAGGCGTCTCCAATTGATTTTGATGTTATAGCAAACGTTCATTATATCTTGTGAACGTTATTCATATGAATTATGTAGTTATATCTCGTCGGACGCACCCATTGAATCCAGCTACTTTAAGTACAGCACATACTTGCCAGAGGACGATCTCCACTTCATTTAGCTGTAGCTACACTATCAATATTATAAATATTATAATCTATACTGTTGTTCTACATAATGACACTTGTCTCTTCAAGTATTTACGTATATAATTCTACATCCGGAAGTCATATTGTTAATTAGCAGTAATCTATCTGACTGCGTTTTGACCGTTTTAATAAATATTTCTTTAAAATATGAAATAATATTGTTAATTATTATTACTCGTATGTACGTATAAATACCGAAAATAAGGCTTATTTATATAGTGCATATTCATAACGTTTTAATCACGTCGGATATACGCCGGTATCTGCCAAAAATCTGCCAGATTACTAGGTACTTAAAAGTAGCTATGTACTTAAAAGATCAACCTCACCGCCGGTTGTAGCTTCAATTGGGGTAAGGGCAAGGTAAATCAATGGCTCTTACGCCAATTGGACCTGCGGTCGACGTAACTATATTCTGTAAGGCACTTTTCACACGCATCGCTCCATCACCTGACTAACAGAATCGTGCGTGAGTTCAATATACTCACCCAGCGGTTCACGCTTCTGAAACAATTGCTTGTGACAGCTCAATTCGTCACTGTTTTTGTGAAGCGACATGACTAAACATCGCGTGCTTTAAAAGCCAAAGGACGTACGTCGAAACAACAGATTATTTTGCATTCAATCTAAATTCGTCCACTTACGATTGAAATTAAAACGGAATCGATATTATAATAAAGAGCCGATATATTACAAAGTTATATTTGCCAGTGACAGTTTCATAGTCATAGTGCGTTAGCCATTTACTTTGTTTAAGGTGAGCCAATTTCAACTGTTTGTCGCTGTGCAAAGTAAATTGGTGCTGGTCAGTAGGTATATTAGGCGTGCTTTAATGAATGAAAAAATAACGTTACGTCGTCATTCAATTGCGGGAAGGTTATTGCGCAGAATATGATGGCTCTCAAACCCATACTTATTTTAGGTAGAGGCGTTTACTGTGCAGAGCATTCGTAGATTGTTACTTACGATATGCATTCCTCAGTGATGTGATTAGGTAAGGTTAGTTTCTTGATTTATCGCTTGCTGAAATAGAATTGGATGCTTGCATACAATTTTGACTAGCATATTCGTCACTTTTATGACGTAATATTCAGTATTTTGGTATTCTTCTCAGGGAATACTGAAGTTTGAGAGGCTCATTTTTTCCAGTTAGAAAAGACCGAGGGTTAAGAATAGTTGTTTTTTCAAAATAATTTACGAATTTTATGAACAATTTGCCGAATTAGTCTTAAATCTAAAATTACTAGCAGTTGTATTAACGTGCGGAAACGACGCCAGTTCTTTTGTTCTGGGTTTAGTTCAAGCTACGTTTGATTCACGATAATTTTAAAAATACACAGCCAGAAATACCTTGCTCGTTAACACAGCGTCCAAACATCTAATTATTTTGATCGATGCCGAATACACGTGCTGGTAAAATCACCTAGCGCGGTTCAAGAGTGGGAGACGTCAATCAGCTGTGTGGATCCAAGGTCGCCCTCACCGTCTTTCGCTTGGCCCGAGTCCAAGCTAAATGTCTGCCGGACGCTGATTCACGGCCCGGTCTGGAACTGTAGCTGTTGTCACTTTGGACGCCACGGGAATGATCCGGTGAGCGATTCTGAACAGCGAAAAGCAGTGCCAAATTTAGACTGTGCTTCCACTGCACGACTTAGGTAAGCGCTCAGGAAAATCTACCAATCAACGTGCCTAACCTCGCTCACTGCAGGCAGCCTGGTGCATTTTTCCCCGCACACCGTTCCGCTACTTCGCACAGTTTTGGTGGATACTCAAGGTTTAACCATTGAATTATTTCAATAGGCTCTAATTTGGCCTAATTATACCCTCTAATAACAACTGACGGATAATTTTATCCGTTAGAAACGACGAAATCTTGCTTTTGCGAATGCGTGGAGCTTGTAGCACTTTGTTCCTCTTTTTAATACAATCATAAAAACAAATAAAATAAAAGATGGGTTTAACTTTGGTTCAGACCAAATAGCGTTGAGTAAAAATTTGTTGAAAAGAAATTTTAGTAAATGTATATTCAAATCTTTTTAAAAATCGCATTCAGAATATATCTGACATCATCGTGAATAGTACTGGATCTCTGAAAATCCAAAAAGTATCTGATTCCTGTGTGTTTAGAAGAGTGACATTCAAAATGTCGAGAGTTAGCAACTTATGAAATGAAAATATAAGAAATCGCGTGTTTAATGTAACTGTACAATATTGTGACTGTGAGAATACAATTCGAGGTAAGAATTTAGCTTTCAACATATACTTTTTACCCCGACAAAGCTGCTAAGTGCTAGCGACTAGAAGATGCCCATCTTCTAGTCACTAATAAAGACTTTTACTGTATAAATTGTTTTAAACAGCAACCATCGTTAAAGGCATCTAACAATACCCGTAATGCATGTATCGGTTGTCTAACCTCTAGAGACCATCTGGCCGCGCGAAAGCCCACATACTCATCGTTATCAATTAAAACGACGTAAACTCTCAACATTCCTAAAGACTTGTGACCTTTGGTAAGTGTTACGCGAAGTGCTGAATATGTATGCTGATGGGACGGGATGAACACAAGCGGTGAAGATAGACTAAAAAGGACAAGTATTTTAATGTCTACATTACGTGGACGTCATCATGGGGTCAATTGTAGGGACGAGCGAGGAACTAACAACATATTCTCGGTTTTATTGATTCTGTTTGATTCGATCGTTGTTTAGATCTAGATGGTAAGTCGTAATGGACCTGAAGATAAGGTTGGTGGTCCAGTAAGCGGTAACTGAAGTGAATAGTCAAGAAAGACATTTTAGTAGCCAAATGCAAAACGCAACGTAGTCCCTTAGACTTGTGTTCCTACTCGTAGATATCGTACTGGCGACTAGTAAGAAGTAGCTGGATAGTATGTTTTTTCCTCGTCGACACTTCCTGCATGTATTCCCATGGATAGGGTAAACATAATTGTACTGTTTTTGAGCTTCCAAGAGGAAATATGCATAACTCGACATCCTGAGCGCGTTATATTATTTTACAATAGAAACAGTTTTGCATGTATTAAAATTGAGTGTCGGCAACCGCACATATGTAAGTTCTATTACTGGCGTGTCCCATCACATTAGTTTGTCAAAGATTATTATAGAATTCTTTAAAAACCATGTCATTTAATCTCCAGTTGGGAAGACAAGTCTGACATGGTCATCTTTCAAAAATGAATTGGCTTATACTGAAACAGCGAGCTATAACTTCGGCTTCATCCCGTAGCCATCATGGTCCGTGGGATTTGATATTCGGTTTAAAAGAACAAAATGTCTCATTAAAAAGTACTACAGTCCAGGAAAGTCCAACTCAGGTGAAGAACATCTACTTCTATACAGGGTTACATATGAGCATTGTAAATAAAAAAACGAGAATTTCCGTTTGTTAGTTCCGAGAAAATGGCCACATCTCTAAGGCGCGTACCTATAAGGGCAGATATTTACGCGGTTGTAAATTACGCGCGCCGATACGGAATGCTCGTTACATGTGCACTTGACACAGAACAGCCTCTTAATGGATTGTGAACATGTAGGTATGTTTGCGGCGATGGGATAAATACTGAACATACTGTTTTTATATTGTTGGCAGTGAAGCATCCAAATTAAATCATTTCTCACAAGAGACGAGAGACTAAAAAGAGGGACACAACTGGTGCTTTCAAAATATCACATCTCGGTAAACAATGCCAATAGAAACTACCCACGATGTTAGGTACTTATAGTCTGATTATCCAGAGTTGTCTTAACTAGTAATCAAATATCTACTCTCAAGACGCATCTTTTTGCCATAAAATATGTTTCCTCGTCCCCCTACGCCAAAAACCACAGTAATTTTCAAAGCATTTTCTTCGATAGTTTTATTTTTGAATAACGGGTTTTCAGCAAAAAAAGGTGCATTCAGAAACTTATTTACTAAGTATTTAGGTCAGCTCTGGAGAATTAGAGTGTAGTTTTGTCCAAATAGAAAAAGAAAAATACACTTCGTATCTCTAAAATGTAAGCAGTGCGTGTATTTATATTATTCCACATTATTAGACCACTAAACTCTACAGCAAATACCAGCACTCACCAGATCTCAATAACATCCTCTCAATATATTACCAACACTCATTCATTGATGTCTTAACAATATCGAATGCCTATTATGCTAATACGGCGCGCGGGCGGCGTTATGTATCTGATTGAATTAGCAAGCACTACGGTACTCTTATGCAAGGGGTCGACGACCTGCGAACTTGAACTGGCATTTTTTGTTCCTAATTTAAAATTAACGCAAAAGGTCGCATGGGGATAAGGACTGGAACCACGCATTCGACTTTTTTAGACGGTGTTGCCATTTCGATCTGAATGTTAATGCGAAATGATGAATCGTATGGATGTAAAAAATATTTTGATATGTTTTTTCGGGGCTTAAGTAATGATACTAGTGTTAATGTTTTGATGAAGATGATGTCATGTTTAATAATATGCGTAGTTATTTTCCTTCGAAAAGAAGCATGTTGCTGTAAGAGTATTAATAAAACACACTTTATTCGTAGAGAAATAGAGCGTCGCTAATAATTTCAAATCTAAACGTAAATGGGCGCACATTGAATCCTCTTGCATTGTTTGTTATTATGCCGCGTGTACAAAATCAGCTTATTTTTATGAAATGTCAAAACGCAGTTTCATAGATAATACGAACAAATTACCTACGTCATTAGTTCGTGGTCAAATTGTTTCTTTATTTAATTTTTTTGTACTTTTAAAATTGTTAAAGGTTAGAAAATAAATGATTCTAGATTTATTTGAGATAAGTTTTGGAAATTGAAACTACCGCATTGTCCGACATTCGTATTGATTAAGAAGTCACTTATTGTCACATACTCGATGCTAGGTTTCAGAAATATCATCATTCAGCCTCTAGCGTGTAAGGCAAATTGGATTAGGACATAATACAACTTGCAAATTTCCACCCGAAGTCACCGCCCTCCACTGATAAGCCAATACAGATTTACGACTTTCAGTCCCAGCCGCATCCTATATTGAGTGCTAATTTACATACGTTTAAATTAGCTCTAGTCTATTAATTGGACATTTAGAGCCAATTACATAAGAGTCTTAACGGAGACTTAAGACGAATGGCGCGCGATGGCTCTGATAGCGTCAATTAAAGCAGCCATATACGACGATCAATCTTAGCCGGTTATCACACATAGTGTTATATAAAGTACAAGAATCTTATGGGTGTAATCGTGTAATGAATTTCTCTTGTTTACACTTCATTTGACTAAAGGAATTGTCGTAAGATTGGCTCAATGGAGTATTCTTGTTTGTTGTTGTGTGTGTTGGGGCTACTACGGAAATTTGATGTTCGTATTGTGCCGCTGCCGTCCCTTTTGCTCTCCTGGAAAGTAATGTTCATTCAATATCGAAGTTCGTGTCGTCCCATCCAGTCAGGGACGACACGAACTTCGATATTGAATGCCGGAGTACTAGACCAGACTTAGATAAAAGAGTAAGTATTCTTTTATGACGTATCTTTTGGGACGGACTTTTATGATGTGACGGTAATAAGTTGTCCGGCTACTTTGGAGGCTAACTGTACCTTCGTCCTCGGACTGCTCTTTCTTCACTACCTGATGATCACTAGCAAAGCATTACGATGATGAACATGCACTGCTTAATAACTTTGAAAGCAATTTGATGCTGATCATCTTATCTTTATTTTCATAATTTTAGAGCTTTGCTTTTCGTCCTCGGTTAAGATTTTTAGATTTCAGTAGGACACCATATATTTACTTTTTCTTTGAGGTGTTGTAAAAAGTTTCGTCATGCTCCTTTCTTCTTATCAACATTTTTGCTTCTCTCCTTTTGCCTCAACAATAGTCACTGTAAAAAGTAACGAATAGTTGGAATAGGAAAAATCACCCACGACAATAAAGCGATAACCGCAGACATTAATAAGGATAATAGAAAATTAAACCAAAGGCCTACCATGTTAACATAATTGATACAAAAAAATTACAAGACAACCCGGGGCGCAATAAAATTATTATCCCATTTAATACTTCATTACTACTATAAAAGTAGTGCAGCGTAAAAACGACTGCTCAGTTAGGGCAACAGCGGCAAGAATTGTCACGTGTTAGTCGTGATTTGTACTATCATCAACAAGAATTATATTACCATCTGTCTGACAGCGTTCCTCGATTGTCAACCTTAACTTTCATAGGATAAGGTTGAATTTTATATGCGTGCGACGGGGAATAGAGGTGTCAGTAAAGTACACTAGGTTGCCTATTACAGCGAAACCGGTGGTCGGCAATTGGCAACTTTACTTCAAGCCTGATTGATGGATCGCCTGACGAGGCAAAACCAGGTGCTGCTCAATAGATTTCTAGAGAAACTGTTTGCTTTTCTTGATATGTGAGGCAATAGGGTTTGTAGTAGCATGCTCTGGCTACAATGTGGTTCCTTTTAAAATGACCACTGTTTCTGTAGCGATTTCATTTCAAATTGTAAATAACTCATACCTCAGACATCACCTATAGTAGCTGTAATGAGCAGGCTGTTACAAGATTTGGTGACGCAATATGATTCGTAAAAAAAAATCGCACAGCAATTGTGGTCGATGTTTAAGGTAAGTTAACCTTTATTAAAATTACTATTGACTTAATTTAAGAGGGTGGAAATGAGAGTGAGGAATGTGGCGCATTCAGTGCAAAGGGTAAATAAAAACTGTGAATTACGTAGGAGATAGCGCAAACAATGCTACAAAAAAACACCAGTTTCGAACTTTACCTACCTACTGCTGGTTATAAAGAATCCCAAACGAAAAAAATATAAGAACAAACAATACTCCAAGTCGGAACAAAACTTATTTAACTGACTTCATTCATGAATGGGAAACGTAATATCCATCTCAGACAGCAAACAGTCAGTCTCGTAAGGGAAATTATCTGTGGTATCGTATATCAAACGCCAGTGGAGCGAGTGGCCAGAAAGAAAGCTAATCTGCGTTGTCAAACGGTGGCAACAAATGTCATGTTTTGATTAAAAGTGACGTGATTCAGCGGGGCGTCGGATTACAATCTACAACGGAATGGGGAGTGAGTGATCGCGGCAATATTGCTGTTGACGTTTCAATTTATTATATGAAATTCTTGACTGCAAAATGTCATCAGGTATTTGGGTATCATATGTTTCAAATCTAACTGTAAAATGTGCGGTGAGTTAGACTTGTTATCTCGGTCAAGAATTTAAGGCCAACGTTTGTATTTTGTTACACAATGCAATAATTAATTTAAGTACGAAATGGATACTTTACAGAAAGCATATTTCCGAATTACATGTATTAACGTTTTGAGTCCTTTGTAGCACTCGTGGTCATTGACGAATGTGTTATGGACTATGTACGACAAAAAAAGAAAATGTGTTCAGTAATATTTTTCACGAAAGACGAGTTTGGTGCGGTTTTCGAGGGTGGAACGATGCCACCGTTTAATGCAAAACAACAAATTCTGCCCACTCGTAGGCGCACTTTACAAGTTTTACATCTGAGTGCCTTGCTTACCTGCTCTTTTCTTTCAAAATGAGAAAGATGTAATTATGACGTATATGCTTGTGAATTTGAAAGCTGAACGCTTGCTGCGTTCATTACGCCAGGTGGTTAGCTAATAAATTTCTTCTCTTCAATGATTCTACAAGACATTCATCACATTATCCCGTCCACTGAATCGCTTTCCTCTTATTACTTGTAAGAGTGGTTGGAAAGTAGGTCGGATAAGAGCGTCAGATGTCGTGCCTTCGACCCTATATGGGCAGACGGTTTCCGATCTTCGGTGGTACTGGGTTTGTATGTTTTTATGTGATATACGATGAGGAAAATAATGCATCGACCGATAAGGAGGTCTCTGATGCGCATTACTCTGAGAAAGCTTTTAATTCGCGCAGTTTCTATCCCGTCTGCGATAATTTGTAGCTCATGTCTAAAATACTGTTAAACATTGTTACGTGAAACTAATAAAATAAATTTTAGTGTTGTACTTGGTTACGACGACGGGCGTGGGTAGTTATCGATAAACATCATCCCATCTCGTAATGCGTGTCGTGGCTCTGTTTCGATGCAGATACCCATCGTAAACATAATCGACCGTAAATCACTTATTCAACTTTGTTTAGTCATTATTCATTAAACGCTTTATCGCGTACTAAACAGCTGTTTTACGGCTGTAAATTTGCCATAAACGAACGAGTCGTAAACGATCAAACCTATTTGTTTTCCGCTTAATATGAATTTCACAAGATCGTAACACCAATATCTAATATCTAAGGCAGCATCGGAATTACGCAAGTTTAATTCCATAGAGGAAATTAACAGCCGGTAATAAATAAAACCGTAAATTTACGCTCATTCACCGTTATCGCACGCGTTTGCTTATTTAGCAAACTCTAATTGGCGGAGACGGCTATTGCGTCCCAATCCCAAATAGGCGTAATTTCTAAGGCGTTCGTACGTTAATAAATCGTTTTGTCTCAGGACACCTGTCTAACCTTTATAACTGGTAGCATTTAATAAGATTTGTTCGAAGGTGGCTCGAACTGTTTACATACGCATTTCGAAATAACCTGGCGGTAGATCAAAGATAGCGGCCCAGATGCAATTAGTGGGTTATTAAGGGCGCCCGCGGGTGCGAATAGCGGCAGCCAAATTGCCCGGAAAAATAGCTTTATTAGCGCAATTGCGTGTGACAGTGCGCATATAAATTGTGCGCGGATAGAATGAACAAGGTATCGATTAGTGAGAGTGGCGGTTATCGAGCGACCGACGCGAACGCGCCAAGGGCAGCCCTAATCTTGCTTTCTTTGATTGCATTTGCTTTGCTTGATCTTTGTGTTCAAATAGCTAGATTACGTAGTAAAAACTTTTTGCCCACTAAGTAAGATTTATGCTTACAAAAAATCTTTTGCTATTTAGCACAAAAGTTTCACATCTAATGGTGCTCTACAAATACCCGCGTCCACTTTCTTAAAAAATGTGCTACGAGGACGTTTGTATAATATTATTGATTCCCGGTTTAATCCTCTCAGGGCAAAAACCAAAAATATTTTCTCTTCTTAGAAACTCCGCTGCAAAACATAGCCTTAATAACGTTTGTCTGTGCGTTTTCTGTCAATTTACTTTTAGACATTTTTATCAACGACATGTTTCACAATGTTACACTTTCTACCACCGCTCTCAATGGGCCACAGTATGCACCCAGCGATAAACCACTCCCGCGACGATAGCCGCGACTCGTGCTCGGAAATTGATTTGCTGCTATCGCAGCCGTCACACCTTCACTTCCGTTGCATTGAGATCTCCCATCGCAGCATGAGAAAAGGCCAAACACAACTACAGAATAAACTCAAAACTCAAACTCATTTATTATTGCAAGTAGGCCTCAAGGGCTCTTTTACATGTCTGATTCTTTTCTTTTGGCGCTTCGGCAAATGACTTTCTGGTGAGAAGAAGCGCCGGAAAAAACTCACCAGTTTCTCTTTTGAAAACCATTGTAACAATTGTGACATGATTACATGAAATGACATTAATAAAATGCAACAAGTAAATCACTGGGCACAGACTTTTTTTACCGAGAAATGTATATAATCTCCTTGCATTGCGTGTTTAGTGCAATAAAGTTATAATAAATAAATAAGCGTTGCCCAGGTGGTTTCAGATATAGGTTTCCTCAAAGTATACACTAAAAAAAACACAAAACTTCTTACCCTGAATCCATTACTATGACCATCTCAGGCAAGATGGAGCGATGATATTCGCAAGGTGCCCAGCGGCAGTTGAAAATAATGGCTTGCTGTTGTCGTTTAAAAACTGTAAAATTGTTATATGTATGTCGCAATAAATCTATTTCTGTTCTATTCTAAATTACGTAAAAAATAATGTAAAAAACAATTATAGATGGGAGATATAAAACCCGCGTATTGCGTCAGCACAGCGCGCACGCACTGGACCCCGAAATTACACCAAATGGAAGCGTATCAAATAATTGCTACCAATACGATTTACTTTTTACTGCTTGTTTTCTGCTTTTCGTAGTATGATGAATGAATGAGAAGCATTTTATGCGAAGTCTATTGGGTTCCAGCTTGACAAGTAAAGATTACAGTCCTCTTCTTTCTTTTTCTAAAATCGATATATTCGTATGTATGGGAAAGCAACAGCGAATGGAAATTGAAGAAATTATTAATGTATGAAACCTACAATAACTACATACGAAGATTCATCAATTTTGTTACAAATATTGCATAATTTGGTAATATCGTTGTACTTACTCATCATCCTTAATACAAAAATAATACAAAAACCTAGTTAAGCACATTAACAATTATTTCAGTGGCTTCCGAACAAATCAAGTTATTACAATTAAGCTGTTACGTATAATTCTACGAGTTAGCGAATTCCCGATAAAAAAAAGTATCGCGTCATACCATTACCAAAAACATTCCTCGCAGTCGAGCGTACAAACAATTTTTTGCTGCCTCAAATAAGTACTCTCGCACCAGATCGATAGAAGACTCAATGAGGCTTCGTAGATCGTAAAAAGCATTGTACTCCAAAAGTTCACTGACACCTCGTACTACCATGATTCATAGCCATCTGACTATCTTCATTTATCTCCATTTGAAAACAGAATGGCTACATAGGAACACCATAAAAAACCTAATCAATTTTAATGATGTTTTCGGTACATGCCCTTATGTTTTTGCGAGGTGTTTTTATAGCGAGCTATTCCAAGGCTGGTTCCGTGACTTCGAAAACATGGTCACGATCGCATACAGCCTTTAATCACGCTTTATTTTTACTAATAATTAATAAACGTTGAGTGGTTTCCTCTACTTATCTTTCCGCCTACACTTTAGTCAAATACATTTTGGTTATTGTATTAGTTCTGTTGAAATATCCGCATTATTTTTTCATGTTCTCAAACCTGAAAATCAAACCAGTAAAGTACTAGCAATTAGCCTGAACAAAACTCTACAGAAGTTAGAAGGTTTAGTCACTTTTTACTACGTTGGAGGAGAGTTTCTCACAATAGGTTGAAATAGAGCCGCTAAAACAATACATGTCTGTTATTAGGGTTCCGTAGCCAAAATGGCTAAAAAGGAACCCTTATAGTTTCGTCATGTCCGTCCGTCCGTCCGTCCGTCCGTATGTCACAGGCATTTTACTCAAAAACTACAAGACGTATACTGATGAAATTTGGAATATAGATGTCTTGTAGATGCCGCTACTAAGTTTGCTAGTTAGATAATAAAAATAAAAAAATCTAGGGGGGGCACTCCATACATGTAACAGAAGCTAAAAAAAATTTTTTTCAGCAAACGTCAACGCGATGTACATAATTCGATAGTTATTTTAAAAACATTAGAAGGTTTTTATGTACTTTTTTTTGATTAAGTGAATACTTTCGGAAATAATCGCCCCTAAAGTTGCATAAATTGTGTCCCCCCCCTTTTAACTTTTAAACCGTAAATCCAAAAAATATGAAAAAAATCAGGAAGGTAACGCTTAATAAATACATTCAACGAAAATTATTTTGAATAGTAACGAATAAACCGTTATGAAGTTATTGCCGTAAAACTTCTCGACCAAAAGGCATTAAGTGCCATCGAAGTACACGGAATTTAAGACCTTTTGCCAGTTGTTTATTTTTAGCTTTATTTTTATCTGTAGCACATTTCCTTATAGATACGGCTATGGAACCCTACACTGAGCATGGTCCGACATGCTCTTGACCAGTTTTTTAGACTACTCTCTAACATAGTATATCAAAATAAATCAAAGCGGAGCTGGACACTTGGATACCTTTCCTTGTTAGTCTAAGCCTCTAAGGGGATAAATACCCAGCAAGAGAATTTCACATACACAAAATACGCCTTTCAATTAGAATGGTCACTTTTGCTTCTGCGTTAGCAAAAATATCTATATTTATCGAGAAGGATATACTTATTAGGGTATTATTGCTAACAAGCTAGCCAAAGAAACCTCGCTTCAATTCGTTTTAAAGTGCATGTACACCCATTACATATAATGATACGAGGACAATTACCAGCGGTGCTTTAGACAATGAATGATAATTGGCCACTATGATACGCGGATACAACCGTCATTAAGAAGGTGTGACATCACGCGTCAAATTGTGTAGCCCGAACAATGGCTTGATTGATCGAATGAGCTTTCAAAAGTACGCCGTTTTTATAATAGATCCTATACTGTAATGAGAGTTGTATAAAAAATCCGACCATGGCTTGGCAATTTCATACCTATCAATCTCTTTAGTGCTATCATTCAAATGTGTTTTCATTGGAAGGAGAGAGATGGACAGCGATAGAACGAGGCGTGCTAAAGCAGACTCACATTTCAAATCACTACGTATTATAAAATGAAGAAAATTAATAAATAAATTTGCAGGACTAATTTACACAAATCGATCTAGCCCTAAACTAAGCAATACTTGTATTATGCGTACTAGACGATGATATAGAGATAAATAAATAAATAGATAGAAGACGAAGATGATTCCGTTACAAATACTCGTGTGCTCATCACACAAATATCCCAAGTAGCACACAAGCTGTATAAAAGCTTATACAGCTATTATACCTCCAGTTTAGGCGCTATAAGAGCTGTATAAGCTGTTTTACAGCCTGTGTGCTACTTGGGATATGTCTTTACCGAATTTGAAGCCAGGACGTTAGCTTCGTAGGCGGTGTCACTCCCACTAGGCTAAACGTGCCGTCAATTAATAAATAAAGCATTGTAAATTGACATAACGGTTTGTTTGACATATCATGTATCAAAACATTGCAATTCCCGTTTATCAATACTTAGCGGTCAGTGCGAATTATTACGCAATTGTAATTCCCTTTTGAAAACCCCTCCATTGAATTCCGAACTCCATGAGCTATACCGAATTTTAGATAATTATTTTTGTGATGCACGCAACGGAAAGTGACCCTTATTGTTAGAGCATCAGATAACAGAGTCGAATGGGCCAGAGGTAATTATGGAGCAATTTCGTGTATTGTGTTAGGGCCGACGACAATGGGAGAGTATGTGGTAATGACGGTCGGATAATTTTGTGGCTGGGGTGTCGCAATCACTTTCTTTTATTCACGCTGCGGCTAGCCATGATTTGTAGGGACCAGAATCAGTGATGATGAGGTGTTGAGAATTTTATTAAAAAATATACTTGTGAATTTAAATACTATTACGCCAACTGGTTGATATTGCACAATGGAGCCATTAAAAATCGAAAAGCTACAGATCCGCATTGAGAGTTCCGAACCACGATTGCGTCGGGTTTTAGCTTGTTCATATCTGCCGGGGAGCTAGCCAGTAATATGAATGAGGCCATACGATTAAATAAGTAAAAGGGGCCATAATAACATCAAGAGATTGAACGTATATTTGCAGCAGCAAAATATGTACATATAGAGTAACATATTGTACAGGTATTTTTGAAAAATTTTCAGCTGCTTTCATAATTTGTTTCTACTCTTTGAACAATCACCGGACATAATATATGATGATACGGGGCATGCGAACATACCCGACGTCACACTATTCCTACAGCAATTAGATCGAGTTAGATATTTCTGCGTGCTGCATATAATTACAAATGTTATTGTATCTATTACCTACTATTAAAGGTGGTAATCAGAGTTATAAATAGAGGAAGTTCTATTATTACCAGCTCTAGAGCATAGCACTTGTTACATTTTAATGGGTCCTACAAATACCACCGCCGATAACCTATCTTAGTAAATGTCATTTTGCAAAGTTCCCGACTTGTTTACACCTGCCAATATTCTGTCATTACCCAGATAGGCGGTTTGCATATCCTGAGTAGGAACAATTCTCATTTCATTGGGTTTTATGAATGTATAATAAAATTGTAATAAGCATCCGAGGCTCTAGACGTGAACTTCGGGTTTGACCGCTTGGGACCCATTAAAAAGAAAGTAGCACGGAAATCGGAGGTTATTCCTTGTAATAGGATTTTAATATCGGTTCTAAATCATACAATTAATTGCGCTGTACATGGATCGTGGATGGAAGTCGGCGAGAGTGCTCAGGAAGCCAGTTTTCTATTAAAAATTGATCTTCTAACATCTCAGCTCGGATACAATACAATACAATACAATATTCTTTATTGTGCACCAAAACAAAAGATTACAAAAACTTAAATCTAAAACAGCATAAATGGTAAACAACAGGCGGTCTTATATATGGTGTATTTTATATGGTCGGATATATGGAATGAAGATACTTATATGGAATAAAATTCCATTTAAAAAGGCGTAGATTGTATATCGAAATGGATCTACGAATCGTTGATAAACAAACCATTTCTCTGAAGTTTATAAAAGCCAAATTTTAAAAATATCTTAAGAGTTCGTTGGCTCCGGCACGTGGCCGGGCGTAAACAAACGTTTTACATGGTACAAATTAATAACATTTCGAGCAGGAAACCCTTGAGATGTTAAATATAGGGTCTTGCGCAGACGCCGCGGCGCGGGCGCAAACGCGAATGTTTATATCCATGGACACGGATTGAACGATCGAAGATGTGAGTAAAACTAAGATTCAGTAATATGTATAAGTAGCCTTCAGCATTTTTATGTAGGTAGGTAATCTAAAAAAATAGAAACCTACAATACGAAAATTTGTCATGTTTATTTTTTAACTTTCATCGGTCTAGGTATTTTTACGGTTAAAAATATTGTGTGTACATAACTAGGTAGTTCATTTGAACGCGATAATTTTCTTTATATTCATTACAGGGATGTTATAGTTTACTCCATAGGCTATATTTTTTCCAAAAACATAAAATTTGTACATATCATCTACTGGGCGCGCTCGCTCTATCGTAGACTCCAATAATGCGTACCATCAGGCATGATCGGATCGGAGGCAAGAGAAAACCCGTTTAATGTAAAAATATTCGCTATTATTCGCTATTTAGAACCGCGCATAAAAGCTACTGCTAACATGTTCTAATTTACTCAAAATTGCTTCTAAATTTCGACACATTACACATTCGCTCACCGCAGCGCATCGCAACTCGTCCATTAGCGTTTACCTGTAAACAAACATACCACATTAGTTAACGAGTAATCGTTAAAAATATCCAATTTATACGATTAGCAGACTCGTGCTACGCGAAACCCCACACTAGCACAGTATAATAGCAGTATTTTTTTTCCTATAAAATTACATCGCGCGCTTGATTGAATGTGTGCGCACCGTGTACGAACGCACAACAAGCAAAGTTTTAAAAATGCGTAAGAATGCTCCAGTATGGATCGCACTCACACAGACGTGCTATTGCGCGTCTGTGTGAATTACCTTTCGCGCACTCCTAAGCGGCCGAAGTTGGACTACTTGTTTGTCTTTATACTTTGACACTAGCGTCTTTCAAGCGTCGTCTTCTTCAATTCAAACCCCCGCCCGAACTCCTGAGGAGTTCCAATTCTTCTTAGATGTGCAGCAATGGGCCGCGGATGCAGGTCCCGCTGCAGAGACTCATATCATCACCGGTGTTGTTTTAGTGGGTAGCAGTGGCGTGGCGTTGAAGAAATCCTTGGGCAAGCCGGAGCAGCTTTGGCTTCAATTTTCTTTAAGAGAACTAGAATTAAGTGCTAATCTGCCTATATTAGGAAAGCCGATGGGAATCGAGTTCTATAGACACCACGCCACTGGTGGGTAGTCACTCCTTCAGAGGGGAGAGTCCCGCATAACCTGCCACTAAAGGCTTGGTATGGCCTGAGGGGTATACGTAGTAATGCATTTTCACACCGTCCAAAAAAACGCAAATTAAACGTTCGAGTGACGCTCGAAGGACGCCAGTGTAGCGTCTCTACCACAGAAATATATTGAGAATTTGAGATAGAAGAAAATAGTTTGTCGATTAGTATGGAAAGCAAGTGTGTAAAGTTTTTCGCTTGGCGTTTGACGCCAAAAGTACAATTTAGTGATGGAAAATATAAATCTTTCCTTTCACTTGGTGATATTTGCACAATTAAGTATACCATTATTATCAGATTTTCAAATCTGATAATAGTATTGATGGGAACTGAAGTTAACGGCGTGCAAAGTAGATCGCCGCCACTTCTTTTTAGCACGCGAGGTACATTAGTACATTGTGTATCAAGGGCGGTAAGTGAGGAATTACAAACGAGTGTTTGTTACAAGGCCGAGGCGAAGCCGAGGGCTTTAATAACACGAGTTTGTAATTCCTTTACCGCCCGTGGCACACACAATGTTTTTCATCACACTTGTGAGGACATCTAATTAAAATAACCTTACTTAACCTAAATAAAATCGTAAGACTGACAGTGACATTAGTGACATAATATCCATAGACAATGCGAATATCGAGTCACGTTCGGAAACCATAACGGTAAATACCTAAAACGGTTGATTTTATATTTGCAAAATACTGAAATACTACACTATTTAAACATTAAATTAATGTTACAGAAATATGTGTTTACGTGTATTTGCAATAACAGTTCTCTTTAAATAATATTTCAGTGATAAAAGTTAAAAAAGTAAATTGGCATTTCCTTTGAACATGACAAATAAGAGTAAAACAAAACCATCGTTTCAAATTTAAAAAGAAAACCATTACGCCCTAGGGCGTAATAGGTCATTTACGGCCCGCAGAACCCACGTGTAATGACACCATTTTCGAGCAAGTGTGATGAAATCACTTTTTCCTTCCAAGAGACCAAGGACCTTAAAAATAAATGGACGTAGCGTCGCGAACAGATAAATGAAGCACTCATGATGAGCCGGCAATGAGCCGGCGCTTTGTACGCACGCACGCACACATCAACCAGCATAATGGGCCGGTCGGCTGCCATTGGGCCGTCAACGCACACATGCTCACTTCGGCGGCCATTGCTTGGCTTCACCCGCGTCTTAGACCGCGCGGTATCCTTCTATTTTATACATCCATGGTAGAGACTATTGAAATTTCCACGTACGTAGGCATATCGAGGACATACAAGAGCAATATTGTAATAGGATTAATGAGTTTACATAAAGTGTACGCAAAAGGTAATCTACTTAAGTTTGTAAGTTGGACTAACACGAATAACTAAACATGCTCTATTAATTTCGCGGTGAAATAAATGGACGCATATCATTTCAAAGAATAGTAGGCAGCAACAATAGTTATAGAAACCTAACTGTTGATAGAGTCTGTGCGGAAAGAGAATAGGCGTGGCGAAAAACGGAGCTAACCTAACCAGTATGGCATTTTTTTTGCAAATACGGTAGAAAAGCATTATAGCGCCCCAAAATCTAAATCCTATTCTCTTTCCGCACAGACTCTAGTTAGGACTTAGGATGATAGATAATGCGAAAGCCGAAACCTCCATGTTTGTTGTAAAACTTGTAAATGACATTGACTCTATTTTACCCCTTCATGAAAGAGAGTGAAAAAGGTTAAATAAGGCATGAATTTCTTATTGAAATTGGAGGTATTGTGCTAGTAAAATACCTGCGGCCAAAATACTATTATGAGTGTTTGAAATAAAATAACTTGTTATAGCAAAAGGTGTAACTTATTTTGATATGAATTCGCAACATGACTGTAATTTCCATACCTACTAACTTACATCGCCTATTCTATAAGGATTTGCAAAACTTCATGCTAGCTCCGCCGAGCTAGCATGAAGTTTCGCAAATCCTGCGCTCAAAGCTGGCGAGCTTAGTTAGCCTGTGTTTTTTTGTCACTTATCAATTATCATCGTTCCGGTACTTTTGTCGTAGTGCGTTCGTACACGGCGCGCACACATTCAAGCGCGCGATGTACCTTTTGTGCGAAGAAAAATTACTACTATTGTATATCTATCAGTAGCGTGGCGTCCATAGAACTCGATTCCTTCCGGCTTGCTTAATATCAGGCAGTTGAGCACCTCATTCAACAGCTCTTAAGGAAAATGTTCGCCAAATCTGCACCGGCTTGCCTAAAGAAATATCTTTTACGCCACGATATCCTGATATCTATATCAGGCTGTCTAGCACTACTGGCCGCGACGTCGCTTGTCGCGCGACAAAGAGCCGCGTGTCACATTTGTGCTAAAGGTGCAGGTTAGAGCACCTTGTTGTGACTGCCAACTACATATTAAAATGTTTATTGGACAGGTAGATTAACATGATTATAGGTAGACTGCATAGATATATAAATGACATGAGCGTGTATTCTGAAGCCGCCGTGGGAAAGGGTCAGCGCCAGAGCGCCGGGGGCCGGCGCCGCCGCTCCGGAAGCGCAGGACGTGCCGCGCATTGCTGCTTTATGGCCCATATCCTTGCACATCTATGCCGATTCTAAGGGCATTCGACAAGAGAATTTATATTTGTGTGCTGTTTATTTCTAGATGGCTTTGACTCTAAGTCATCTAAGCCTAAGGGCAACGCGAACTTCGTTTTAGTAAGTTGTTCTCGTCTGCCAAGCAAGCGTTAGACAAGAAGAACAGTTGTTCTTCGTCAACAAACTCCATTATTACTGCGAGTCGTGAAATTATCAGTGTCTTTTGTTATTCGTTTTGTGTGGCTATCGTAGGGGTGGACACTGGACAATTTGTATATGTAAGTACCCCGCAAAAATGGTAAAATGTTTGGCAACGGAAACATGTGCTATGGCCACTCCCTTCAGTGTTGCTTTAAGCTAGATTGAAGAATCGTTCCCTATTGTTGGAAACCCTTTCCTACAGGTGTATTCATTAAAACCCAATCAGAAAAGTGATCATTAATATTATACTGAGCCTTTATTGTTCCACAGCTCACTGCTGAGTAAAGCCCCCGCGCTTTTCACTGGTCCCGATTTAGTGCTGTATCTGATTATCAGAATCAGGATTATTTATTTGTCAAACATAGGTAAGTACATTATTCCTTTCTGCTCCTCGTCGCTTTGAGTTTTCGGGCTTCCACAACTTGGTGATCATGTTGATAACTAAAGTCAGGAATTTCCTACGTTACATCAATCTGGTATCTGACAGAAACAGCTCAGCTATAAATAACAGCAGTTTTCATAGTAATCTTTGTGATATTGCAGAAAACGGTCCGTCTCACGGATACACGCCCACGGTCCGTGGCGAAGTTTTTTCTATCACACTGTCTCTTTACCTGTAGCATTATACTGTCCAGCCTCAAGATTTACTACAGTATGAAAGGGCTTATTTTCAATCAACCGCACCGCAATAAAGTATCCGCTACCAACACCACTGATTTACATACATTCTAGCAATACAGGATTTGCAATTTCCATAACTCTTCTGTGTATCCGCATAAGTAACATTTTCCTCTGTCATAAATGACTTTATTTACATATCGATTGATTTAGTAACGTAATGCGGTCGATGAGGACTTTATGTCTAAGTGCTTACGGATTAAATTGGAGTTTCCCGGGGGCATCGGGAAGTTTGTGGCTCCAGGCATGGACGTGCATATCTTTTGATCTCCCAAGTGCAGTATACGAAGTGAATTCATTAGTGGCCGGTACATTGAATGTGTGTAAATAGAACGGAAGCTCTATACTTAAGTCGGCGTGATAGCTTGCGATGTTAATAATAGTAGGTACGGCGATTTGGTTTCCTTACCGTTGTTTTAGATTTGCTTTAGTTTAAGATTTTGTGATTTAGTGGGAGTAATGAGGCGTAATGCTTGATCGTTTGTTTTGAGTTCGTACCGGATGAAAATAATTTGTTTTGCATAATTAAGTTGTTGTTTGATTTCCTTTTCGACGATTTAGTTATTGATATTAATTTAACGGTTCATATTAAGACGATGCGAATTCTACTGCCATTGTATTCATCTCTTGCTGCTTCCTCAAATGAGTGACCAAATCAATCTAATATTAATTATAATTTTATATAATAACCGCATGTTTATAAGTGGACATTGTCTCAATTTACTGTAATGGAATGTAATACAAAATACCCTTGATTTTCCTTAAAGCTTATCATATTAACAATGAAACATTTGCTCTATAAGAATGAGTAAGTACCTACCGATCATTAAAATGCAAAGGCCACAGTCACTCTAATTAATAATATCAACATTGAATCCACTATAATGAGCGCTAAATATGCAGGTAAAGTGAAACACAGACGGTGTAAAACAACAAAGTACAAAATCCGCAGTAAAAAATAAATCTCGACGCTGTTTGAATAAAATTCCTTTTGAAAGCCTACGATACTTCCTAGCAAAACGAAACCGACACGGCTCGCTCTCCGCCTGCTCCTCGTTAAAAATGCAACTGGGAAAAAAGTCATCATCATTTTAAAAATA
This sequence comes from Eudemis profundana, assembly GCA_947034925.1. Taxonomy (NCBI): domain Eukaryota; kingdom Metazoa; phylum Arthropoda; class Insecta; order Lepidoptera; family Tortricidae; genus Eudemis; species Eudemis profundana. The sequence goes on along the minus strand of OX344802.1, from coordinate 3,769,812 downwards.
GAATCGCGTACGGCAGCGAGCCCTTTTCTCCGCGCTATCTCCCGAGAAGTGGAGTCTCGAGACAAGTGGGTGTGGGGCAACGACCCGCCTTGTCGTAGGTCGCGACTAAAATATTGTCCGGTGATGTCAAGCTTACGTAAGTATTGTTGTTTTAGGCTACGACTTTGTAATGAGGTCAATTCTTAAAACCGTAGCTCTCAATAGATACGCTTGTCTTTTGGGCGTGAAGTCGTGCTCCGTTACTCCAAACGATAACGTTCATTCCACTTTTGTTTTAATAGTTTTGACGATAAAGATGCGAGTGTTTTAGTTTTTTTTTTCATATAGGAGGTATTGGAAAGCTCTCGGCAATAACACTCACAGATAAAACAACGACAATGGGCCGCAATTTGGTGAACAAGCGAACAATACAAATAGTCGTTAATCCTCCGAATGAGATTACGGCACCATTTGCGTCATAGGGGGAAGTAGGGGGAAGGTCATCAACACCCTGCGAACGATGTAAGAGGCCATGAATTTTGTATGTTACCTTACCTACTATACTATGAAAGCGCGATGAAGGCGGCTTGTTTGGGAAAATTTTGAACAAACCTTTGCAGATCAAGAAAAATAGCAATTTCTAATAAAGAATATAATCGCTTTAGGATGTTAGATAGAGGGAAAAAGAGGTAGAGGAAGACCGAGAACATCATGAGAATATCAGGGACTGGACCGGTGCTGCAGACGCTACCACTCTTGGCAGAGTGGCGAAAAATAGAGAAGGCTTTCGCTTGATGATCGCCGACATCCGTTAGGATATGGCACAATGAAGAAGAAGGATGTTAGATTAGGCTGGGTCTATGACACGTATATGTATGCATGTCATGTTTTGAAAAATATTTTTCCACAACTTCTTTTTAGAAGCAACCTGGCAGAAGTACGGTATGCATATATTACAAACGAAACATTAAAAATATTTTTGTTAAATTGTACATCTTAATGAGTTTATTAAATAGAAGTGAAAAATTACTATCATAAGAGCGAAACAAAAATGGCAAAGCACCATCTTAAACTTCACACTTATTGTTAGTAGTTCGCATTATGTTATATCTGAATAAATAGCCACAAGTCAGTTTACGACATACGCTTACAGGTATTACCGTTTAAGACTAATGAAGAAGCTCATACAACATCGCTGTTAAATGGCGAACAGCGCTCGAATCGATGGTCAATTCATACTCCTACAAAACCGGAATATTTGAGTTACGTACTCACAATAAATTCAAGTAATAGCACGGGCTAAATACAGCCCATAACTCACGTCCACATCTCAGCAGGCGAGATATATAAAAAGCGCTGGAATAATAGCAAAGGGCGCGCGAAGCTGTTGGGAGCCAGTTGGCAAATTACTGGTGGAGTGTAAACTTGAGTTTAGGGTTATTTTCCATAAAATCTCGCACAGCATGTGAGATTTAGGTATTTCCCAATTTTCCTGACTTGTCCTTAGTAATAAACTTACTTCGTAATAAAAATGTATCGTATTGGTGGACTGACAAAATTGGCTCGGGTCAAACCAACTGAACTTCGCAAAATATTTATTATATCTGTCAGAACAGACAGTGTAATTAAAGACTTGTCTAATGACAGCCTCTTTATACCTAGTATCGTTCTGGCGGTAGAAACATGGCCTTTACCTCTGATTGGGTGAAAATCAACCTGCTAAGCGGTTTTAATCGGAAATAATAAACGATAAATAAACCTAGTTTTTTTTACTCAACAACAAAAAATGCACAGGTACCTATTATTATTTATTAGGTCTTAATTAAAAGTAAAAGGCCCCATGTAGCTCAGCCAGTTTAATGTACTCTATCCCTCACCGGCACTAAGAGACATTAATATGCAAGTACTTTAATTAAAAATGCAATTAACAAGCGGCGGCGTACGAATGGCCCTAGCCAGTTACTAGTCGTTAAACATTCACTGAGTTTTTGTCTTTAATTGGGTAAAAAACCTTTGTTGCACTTGATTCTAACTATGAAGTCATCAACATCTGAAGCGTGAAGATCTTTGAAATTATCGGAATGTCTGTAAAAAAGGTAACGACATTATTTTTCGGTTCGTTTACTGATCAAGTTCCTATGTTACCATACCACAAGTAAACTCTTTCCAATTCAAATAGCCCAGCAGACTGTTAATCTTAGTACCTAGTGGTACTAGTAGTGAATTTTTTTTACAAAAATAACAAGAAGCTGAACTGTTCTGTACTTTTTTGCGACCACTATAGACATGGTGGCAGGATTGATTCGTTCCTAAAAACAATGTCAGTAAGAAGTTAAATAAGTATGTATATGATGCACATATTGCATTAATAATATAGATTGTTAGATGCGCCATCATGGCCTGGATATTAAATGTTGTACATTTCCCCTCCTAACAGGCATGTGACAAGAGTCTACAAGTGCCATTTCATACAATAGGTCCCTTTGACATTACGGCACCCTTTAGTAACAACCATCTTAAATATTACCCTTGAAACCTATTCAGTAAAGTGCGCCTACTGTGCGTTGCCATATCGCCTTTGTTGTAGTCTAGTACATTTTCTTTATTATGTTAGTACTTAAGAGGTGCGATAGCGGTATTCAGAACAGGCATCCAGAAATTATTGGCAAAAGAATTTTGTGGCATCAATTCACAAATATTTAAGTAAAGGGATCGCACTTAAAATGCTCGAGTAGTTCTTGTACATCTGTTTTTTCGTAGCGGATTAGAGTACCAATCAACGTACCGAACTACAAACAAAATGGCCGCTAACGGACATTTACCGGGAACATACAAACATTTTATAAAAATAACACAGAGCTGCACACATAGCAGGAAAAGGTTAGAGGACCGCTTGTACCTAGAATCGTTATATTTAATTGCGATAACCAAACCCAGCCAGTGGCATAAAAAGTTGCCGTGCAGTACATTTGGAATATGATTGGAGTAATAAGTTGGAACTAGATGCCTGAGCTCATTTCCTCTGAAACATGACTTTACCTAATAAAATATATGATGGAAATTGATGATATACGTATTTCTCTTGGACGAGTTTTCTTCAACGGTACAGGTAACGTCATAACATTGCTCGGGAAGTGAAGTTCGAGTACAGGAAATGTTTTTTCACGCTAATACCACGCCTCATTGGACCGCCGTAAACTAAACGTTTTATGTTGTTTTCCTTTTACCGTTTTGGTACTCCAATTTTTTTTATCATGCATAAGTACTCTCTTCAACTGTCCTTTCTCGTCACAGCATACCACAAAATATACGTCTTGATATTTTCCTATCGCTTGATTTCGCGTCGCAAGTATTTCGTTTATAAGAACGAAAATTGCTTAGGAAGATGTGTATTTCGCTGGAAGACTAACAAAGCAATACATTTGAAGAAAACACATTATTTGCTGTCGCATTAATCCTTATTTATAGAGACATAGTTCACACTCACTCAATTACATTGTGACTCACTGGTTCCAAGCTAATGAGGTTTCTGTCCGAATCGAAGTGCTACAATAAACTTTATTCTTTTGTGATAAGGTCTTAATATTTTATGTCCTAGAGGATTATTTTATAAGGCAATAAATAATAATGGATCGTCTTCGACCTTGGCGGGTTAGTCAGTGTCTGCCTCCACTGACCAACGACGGAAGGTAGTAAGGATGTATGAACTTTATACGTTTCTACTACCTTTGTTTTTATGTCAAGCAGTATATCATAGTGAATTAATGCCGTCGCAGACGACATCTTCTGCATTGCGATGCCGCGACTCCAATTTGCTCTTAAAATTGCTATCAGCTATAAAACAATTATAATTTATGACACGGGGCTTGAAAATGCACGTCATTTGTATGATAAAAATATATTGCATGTTTATGGATTCGTAGTGCAATTTCAACTGACGGTCGAATAAAAGCACAAATTTCAATGTTTCTGTTTTACTTCTTTTAACGTTGGACTTCTAATAATTATAAAAGCAACCAGCTCCACGGATTTACTTGATAACTTTTCGACATCAGGTAAAAATGTCTGCCCCAAAAACCGTCGAGTTATCCACGTGCAAAAACACAACAAAGCGGTTTTTGCTCTAGAAATGGTATCGTATGCGTAACTAACAACGTAATAGTGAATTTACACGCGAGTCGAAAAACGGCGCAACGCAACCGGCAGGTGCACCGGTGCGTTACCTTGATGGGTTTTCGACCGCATTGTGGTAGGAGTACACTCTCACCCAAATTTCGGCTACGGTAGACTTTTATTTAGGGCTGCCATCTCCAAAATTTGTCACCTACGACAAAAAGCGTATCCCCGGATTTTGGAGCTTAAAACTCGGACATCTTAACTGGACTACAAATGAAACGTTCCCCGGACGTTCCCCGAACCCGGGAAACCCGGACGCCTGGCAGCCCTACCTTTATTCTACATGCGGGTAAAAACATGCGCCGCTTAATTGCTTCTTTTTTGCACATTCCGTGAGGAAAAGCACAAAGCATTGGCTTGGACATTATTAATAAGCAATTGAATATATGAATTTTGATAACCTTCATTCAGTGACTAGATGCCCCGTATCACCGAGGATAGTTAAGTATAAGTATATGTTTCGTATAAGTTTCGTCCCAAAATCTCGTGAAGTTTGTAATATACCCCATATTCTCTCAAGTTTAAAACACAAATGAAATGAAATATATTAAGTATCATCAGGGATCAGGGACGAGAGAAAAGAAATTATGATCAGCCGCAAGTCACGCGAGTGTACTACCACCATTAAGGTGGTTTTGCACCGGCAGGGAGAGACGAGACGCGACGCGGATTGAATTGAAATTTGTATGAAATTTTCAAATCCTCTCCTAGCGATTGGATTGGATTGAAAGAAAGAAAGAAAATACATTCATTTATGACAGCAAAAGGTTACAAAAAATTGAAAAAATTAACAAGAAAACACAAAAAAAATAAAAAATCTCGCTGCCACAAAAAGGTCCCACCTCAGCATAATACCAACTCCAGAGCTGGCGCTGGTCTTCCGGTGGAACAAGACAGGGGCGATTCGACCGTTCCAGTGTGAGATATTTATATTTAATTACAATTGATATTGTCTGGTTCAATCGGTTTGCCCCACTTAAAGTGAACGCGATTGGATTGAAAATTTCATACAAATTTCAATTCAATCCGCGTCGCGTCTCGTCTCGCCCTGCCGGTGGAAAAACACCTTTACGCGTACGCAAGCAACGTGACCGAATTTTTTACCCATCCACCGTGGTCTTGTATGGCGTTACCTTCGACTTATAATTTTTGTCTCGGCCGTTATTGACGCAACTCATTGTGTATCGAGTGATTAACCTTTTTCAGTGCGTTCGATTCGTCGAATAAAAATTATCGGATGACAAGTTGCTTTTAATATTGAATTTCATTTTCCGCGAGTTGTTTTAATAAAAAAGGCTACATTGTCTTCGGGTACATCATCATGTTTTTATGGATGTATTTATCTTTCTTAGCATAGGTATTGAATCAAAGAAAGATAAGGTAAAGCTATTTAATGTCGAGGATCACGCCATTGGCATATTGTCTCTCAGTATTGGTAGATTTTGCTGAAAAAATGATTGATTTAGATTTTTCTACTTGACTTATTTTGACAAAAATGGACAGCTAGTTCTATTTTACGGCAAATATAAACAACGAAGCATTCCATATTATAGCAGTTAATCTAAAACAAAGTAACTCTGTTTTTTTCAAAATTGCTCTATGTAACGATGTCCTACTTCTTTGCCTACGGTAAGCCCAATATTACACTTTGCTGCTTACAGTTATCTACAGTACACATGAGCACGACCATATACATATGTAGTACCTACCATAGTCTTTAGTGTGTACATAATTACGCACATGACACGTCTTCCACCACAAGGTGCGTACACGCAGGTGCGCGGTTCAGACGCCGCAGTTAATTACAGGCGAAATGGCTCCATTGACGTTAATCGCTATAATTAGCCTTAACACCCGCTAATTGGAGATTAATTTTATCGAGTGCGTAAAATAGTTCAGAGGTCCGTAATCTGACCTGATAGTTTCCTTAATGCTAAGTGAATAGGTAGTTACACATACTTTACACAAGAACAATCATTTTATGAATCATGAAAATAAAAACCCATCAAAAGCATTACATGTAAAAAGATACAAGTCTTGCAACGCAGTTCTTTGACAACAAAAAACTGCTGAGATGTCATTACATCTCAACACTTTTTAGGGTTCCGTAGCCAAAATGGCTAAAAAGGAACCCTTATAGTTTCGTCATGTCCGTCCGTCCGTCCGTCCGTAGGTCACAGGCATTTTACTCAAAAACTACAAGACGTATACTGATGAAATTTGGAATATAGATGTCTTGTAGATGCCGCTACTAAGTTTGGTAGTTAAATAATAAAAATAAAAAATCTAGGGCGGGCACTCCATACATGTAACAGAAGCTAACTTACTTGACACTGTATTTACTACGTGGTTCTATCAACTAGTGTACATACATAAAAATGTAAGGCAGCAAAAAAAATCTAAAAATATTTTAAAAAACAACGTAAAAAATAGGTGCGTAGCGTAGGTATATATAAGTGTTAGCATGATTTTAGCTCTATTTATTACACCGCAAAATTTAATTAAATGATCAACTTCAGTCTGTCAATTGTACTTTTTTATTATTGTGCAATAAAGTTTAAATAAAGAATAAACTTCTCTATCAAACAGCACCTTAACTCACAAAACGTTTACATTTTCGGTAAGAGACCGATTCCATGTTGCACCCTTTTTAATAACCCTTTAAACATGTCAAATGCATCGGCGATTACCCCCCGCCTATATGTCGAAGCCAGATTCACAGCGGCGTGACTCATGCTCTGAATTGGTGAGATCAGCGTTGTCAATCATCGTTCGGTTTGTTTCGTGGGACTGAGCTGCCGTTTAATTGATTTAATTTTAAATATATACTAACTAACTAGGAATATATTATAATTTAAATATTGGGAGAAGCTGTGCTGTTAATTCAGTATTGGCTTCAGAATAAAAGTCAGAAGCAGATCAATCTTCATGATGAACAAGATACACATACGCTCTTTTTATTTTTGAAAAAGAAACGTGTCATGTAGATTGATTGCGTGATTTTGAGTATTTTGCTCAATGGACATGAATAAAGGGTTTACTGACACATCTTACAGATCACCAAAGAAATATAGCAGTGTCCCAGCTTGCTCTCTAGGAGGGTAAGTTGCAAATGCTAGTCCGTGTGTACGTAACTTTACAGATCAATTGAGTTAGGGAGCAATATATTAATTCCAGTATAAGAATCGTTAATTTAGATATTATGTTACATGCTGTTCGTAACAACGTTACAGTAGATGGATATTATGAATGAGTTATAATGAAAGCGGTTTATTAATCTAAATAGGAAGTTTCATAATAACAGTGCAATTTCACAGCAGACTGAATATTCAACAACAAAATCAGTGAAAGCGGGGTTAACATGGTGGGTGAAGTGCATTCAAGTTATCTAAATTAACTACTTTACTTTGTTGCCCATTCGTTACGTGCACAATGAGATTGCGCTAGAGTTAACGATGTAGAAAATTTGTCAGAGTCGGGCGATGTCAGCAAAGTTTATCATGTTGTCAGACGTAATCGTTTCGATAAAGAAAGGAGAATACGTGCAGTTGCTGCTAAAAAGCCAAATGAGAACAATTACGTTGAAACTAAGCCTACAAAACATAACATTATCGGTAAAACAAACGTACATTATCTGGAAGAAGACATAAGTTTACAAGTAAACTTTATACATGAATAACTTCAAAGCACAGATTTAAGATCGTGTTGCAAGTTAGGAACATCCTTCAGAAGCATCTTTCGTTTAGCGTATACGAGTGCTGTAGCTAGCACGTTGGTGATCGTATCATGCGTGTCTAGTTCTCTGAAACTAATGCTACGTATGCTTGTCTAGGCATCTTCTTACCATGTCATTGGACGTGGCACTTGTATATATTTTATTTTCTGTACAATCAAAGATTGACTATCTACATTTTACATCTCAAAGATGTTAGATATTAGACTGCTGCTCATAGCGAATTTGTCATGTGAAAATCAAACAAAGGCGTTTCATCTCAAAAAAGTAGTCAAGGACTCAATACCAGGTTAATGCGGCTATAAACATTAACTTGAATATCATGCTTAACAAATACGGCACAGCCATTTAATAAAAACTTATTCAAGCATCCGTAGTCGAGTAGTAAGAAACAATCCTCAAGCCCCAAGCCTTATTTAACATCATAACTGAGACTATTTTGTACGATTTATTTTTAGATCAACACAAATATGACTCTATAACGTTATTAATTAGACTCAAAATAGATCAGCGGAGGCGTAATGAAAATTAATGTGTAGTTTGTAAGCGAAACTGGAATACCGTAACTAAAATAGAATGAACTTGAGAATCGTGAAAATAGTCTTTAAGGCACAGACTTTAGAGATGGTTGAGAACTCAAAATGGGTTTATAAGATACATTTAAAATGTGTAGTATGAGAATTCGTTCTCATCAGCTGCGCTTGGGAGCGTCTTGGCGATTACTCACGCGACGGCAACGCCTTAGACAAAGTATTTAGCATGGATTTAGGTGACACATTACTATCGTAAAGGACACACTTAAATTTGCATGATTATTATGATAATTTTTTATTTATGAATGTAGTGAATATACCAGTTTTGTTCATTTACATTACTTGAATGTGGATGTGGCTCATCAGCCATTCCGGAAAATTTCTGGCGACGTTCTGTTGAATTAAAAATAAATGAATGAATGTTGGTATAAATGATAATGTTCGTGTTGTGCTAAAGCGGGGTTAAAATTATAGGTAAAATTACTTTAGAGTGTTTTTGCTATATCTCAGCTTATATTTGCCATCGAACAAACGAAGACAACTGTTAATTTTTAAAGAACTCCTTTAACGCTACCTTACAAATTAAATCAACAAACTATCGCAAAAACATACAATGCCATAAAAAAACCTACAACAGTACTGCATTTTTTAACAGTTGCTAAGCAAGCATTTCACCGGGAAGTAATTTGTGAGGGAGATTCCGACAAACGATACGAATAGAAGCAAAAACTAGAACAATTGACTTACAAAATCAAAATCTATTGTTTGTTATGAAATTTATGAGTCTATACACTATACATGTATGCAACAGTGCCGACATTTTTATTACCTGACTGATCAATCATAGTGCTATTAACGGTCTAGTGCTTCATAAATTACTGATATCAATTTCACTGTGGATTTAATATTTGCGTTTGAAGGAATGATTCAGTACGATGTTGCGTTTGTCAATATTGTCATACGTACTCGTTTAATTAGGAAACGTGTAATATTACGAAAAAGTAAAGCTATGTTATTTTCCGTTCAGCATTAGCTAAATTATTAAATCTGAGCTATGTCAGAAAGATTACTCACGCAAGACTCTACACTTTGGCAATATCATTTCACATGAATTTCATATTTAGGCAATGTCGAAATGAACAATGATTCACCGGTCACCTGCCGACCAACTTATATCTCGTATGTGAAAGATGTTATCCCGTTGATATAAAGTCCACAATCGTTTGATTTATAACACCGGTGAGTTGGTACGCTGCGCACGTGGTCACGCGTGATGCAAACGATGCGCGCACAAACGTGCCCCATGCGGTATTGTAGTGCAAACTTATCATAACATGACAAGTGTTGTGGTCATCATGCATTGGAAAACGATTACATACTGATACTGCCGCTTGGCGTGAATGTCAACGAAGAAATACAAGTCATTGCAAACAATACAGTAGAAGTGTAAAAATATAAAGATTTGGTCAAAGCGTCGACTGATACGAGTACTACAATGAAGTCGCCTAAAGAAGCAAAAGAAGAAAATCCTAATTTAGTTCTGAAGTAATCCACCAAAACCGTAACGCTTATCATTGACAAATTGCACAAAATGGGTGTTAAATACGAGCTGGTTTGACGACCCCAATGTTTTATACATAAAAATTAGGGACAAAAAGAACAATAAAAAGGCACATGCGTAATAATTAGCTACTTGTCAAACAGAGCTGAACCGAATGCGCGGAAGTTGGAAATTTACCGACCACTTTAATGGTAATTCTGTTAGGTTAGGTAAAACATATGCTGCTGCGTCGACGCAGACATGACTAATGGTATTGGGAACATTATTTTACAGTAATATTGTTCTATGAAATTAACATGCGTTTGAATCAAGGCTGATTTTCATAAGTTAATTATTTCGTTATGGTAAAGTTTTAAACACATTTCATTCATTGTTCTACCATGAATCCTTTACGATGAGCTGCTAGAAGAGTATACTAAGGACGAAGTACAAAAAGTTCGTTGTTAAACTAAGGGCTTTATCGCACTTGCGATTTCCGGGCGAGCTGCGGGCGAGATTCCATACAAAACCAGTTCGCCGCGAGCGACATTTGTATGGAAATTCGCTTCTAACTCGCCCGCAGCTCGCTCGCAAATCGCAAGTGTCATAAGGCTCAAATAGAAAAAAAATAGCAATTTGTAATTTCAGTTCAAATTACAGCTTGCCTTACATTTGTGATAGGGGAGTAATGAACGGAAAGCGAATTTGCATACATACAATTTATGTAAAACACTAAATCGTCCACACTATTAAACTTTTAAACGCGACTTTGTTTTGTGTTATTTGAAAATGTAAATGTGGCCTTTATAAATAGTAAAAGTCACTACGATTCTTTATTAATGACTGTTCTGTATAATTTGTAGGGCGTTCGGGTGGAAAGGTGAGTTGGTAAAGTGAATATAGATTAGTTATTGCTTGGCAACTTCGTTGGTGACACTCACATGTGTGATTTTTGTTATTTGCAGCCGTAACTACTTACACAAGTTACCGCCAACATGAACGGTGACCGACGCAGGCAGCCTCCGCAGGCAGCCGTTCGTGTTGGCGGTAACTTGTGTAAGTAGTTACGGATGCACATAACAAAAAACACACATGTGAGTGTCACCAACGAACTTGCCAAGCTATAAAACAATAAAATAAATTTCATCTATTTCTTTTTTACTAAAATTCTGCCTGCCGCAAGGTAGCGTTCTTAGCCCACAACTCTATGTCATTGTCACTAGAAAGTTTGAATAAACATTGGACATGTACACATTATCATATCCTAAATATTGTTCCATACCGTAATTTGAATACGTAATACGAAAAATAGGAAGTTATGCTATTAAGCCGTTACATAATAAGTATGAAATATTCAACTATTGTCATAACCGTTATTAAGTATACTTTAAATGTTTTTAGACAGTATAATGAAGAGGGTGTTTAGGAGGTTACGCCTGTTTAACAAATAGTTATCGTTTCTATCTCATTAGGGAAGAGCCACGTCACGCTGCAACGATACTCCAGTGCAACGACTCTTCGTAACACCGGTTGCACAATTCTGTGTGTTAGTAACTTTAATTGGCTGACAGCCCGATAGGAAGGCTTCGCTCGATTGAAAATTAATTATTTTGACGCTGTCAGCAGTCCATTTAACATCATTGGTAACGAGATTGGATGCCGAGATTACGATTGCGTATTGTAAACAACAATTAAAACTCATCAAGTTAGGCAATCGTGAAGATTTGAACAAACTTATTTCATGTATTAAAAGAAGCAATTGATTAAAAGAACATGCGATAAACATTAATAAAAAGCGATGTTTCTTTTCATGCGACACTAATGACAAAGCAAAAGTGATGTGTCGTGGTTTTGAATAAAGAGCTATAGAAATGAAAATATAGCGAGGTTCAACGACTTCTTCAAGCCATTCATCATAATCGCGTAAACGCTATCCAATTCAACCGCAACCATTCAATAGGATCGCAGATCGACGACCTTTAGGAAAAAGGTAGAAACGATAAAAAAGTCGTACCAATAGCCCTCATTAATCATAAAAGGCTCGTTGAGCACTTCCATTCAGAACTGCATCAAAACACTTTCGCCGAAGCGATAGCGGCTATCGTAAATCTTTGTATTTGTAGAATTTAGAAATGTGTTTTGCTACAAAAAGTTTTAAGGATGTAAATAAAAACAAACGGAAAAGTGTCTTGTAGAATCTCTGAATACGTCTCTAGGAAAAGTAAATGAAATAAAACTGGCTTAATACCTATTCCACTTATTGAGAATTCTCAAAAGTGTCAATCTGTCTTCTGGCTGAGCACGTAATTCAAGAATGCCAGTGTCCTGACTCACAAGCCGATAGTTTTGGTGGTGAATACGAATGGCCCGAAATAAAACAAGCAACACATTATGTGACTCATAAAGCAAGCCAGCATGACATTTTAAATAAAGTAAGTAGGTCTTAATCCCTCGCTATGTTTTGTAATGTGAAGAGAATTTTAAAGATGCAGAGACCCCACCAGAATGAGCTCATTTGTCAAAGGCAAGAAATAAATGTCAGCAATAAGGTGATAAAAAAGGGTCGTCATGCGTTATACAAATCAACATGGAGCAACAGTGTCTACTTATTGAAATTCAGATTGAGCTATACAATACATTGCATTGAATTCATTTCGGACGTTTATAACTTCTTAAATCTGATAAAGGATGGTTGTTTCTGATTTCAGTGCTCCGATAACCCCTGCATCCAGCTTTTTAATATTCCGTAATCATTTTGCAACAACACGGTGAAGTTAAGAGTTCAACGACCTCGTTACGCGGATTGGTATTGTGCAAAAATTGAGTCACAAACCTGCATTGTTCAAAATTTCGATGCTGTGAACTAGTTTGTGCAACGTATTTACCTGAAACAAAAAATGCATTTATAAGCAAAACATTATTGACTAAGTTTTACTTGGAATAGTAAGATAACGTCTATCGTACTTATCTCGTTGCTATCAAACAAAACACGACATGAGCCATTTCATTAATAAACTCATCCATTCGTGTTTCGAAGAGCAACGAAAACAATCTACTCATTCATAGTTGCATCATTTTCTTTACATGTTTCATAGATCATCTGGCGATATGACCAAGGAAGCAATAATCTAAACTTAGACATGAATCAAGATAGCTTAGCCTGAATCAGAATGCTAGTGAATGAACATGCCGCATTGAAATCAATACTATTTATGTCAGGCTGTGATAGTGTATTAGTAAATTGTATTAGGCAGTAAAATTTCAATGAGGAAATCCGTCTTTCAAGTGATATTCGTATACAAGAATGAATGGGTATGAAGTTTTGAGATAATATTGGCGATCTCTTTGTATCCAATCGTAGTAATTTCTTTAACAATATCGATACAAGAAAAAAATGGGACAGGTTAAAGTACTGAATAGCATACTGTCAGTACTCTATGAGGTAATGTTTATAACGATACTCGCTGTTTGAGCGGCCACTTAAGACGATTAGTGTCAATTTGCAATGCGTAAACTCTTCTAGGCTTCCTAGCCAGTGAGGCGGGCTTTGTAAATACGTAAATAAGGTTCAGAGTAAAACTCAATTTGTTCAGTTGCGAAACTTAGTGTTTGTGAATGAAGCTCGCGGTTTTAAATTTAGTATTGGCAAAGTTGAATGAAATCCTTTACCTATTCGAGGTATGGTTAGTCAAAACAGACTTCGTAGCAGTTGGTTTTGATTTTAACAATATATGGATACCAAGATTAGCCATCTCACGGTAACTAAACAAACCTAAAAAAACACAAGTTGAGTAAGCCATCTAAATCACAACTGTCTACAATTTATAGTCAACAGATGATCTATTTTTGCGCAAGGGCCATTGCACGTGACCAGATTTCCTTATTCACTGACGCAATCGCTATAAATAGAAAAATACTTAAGATATCTAAGGATAACAATGTCTATCTTGGTGGCGTAACGGAGGATTCTGAAAGGTAGTTTATCAACTAAGATAAAATCTGCATCACTTATAATACTTTTACTTCCAATCACTTTGTCTGCCGGAACAAAACGCTTTTGATGGTTCCTGGTACATTTTGCAATGATTAAAATGATTTTGCTGTCAAATATGCACCGCGGGTCATTATTAAAGTTGATATTGATAAGTTTAATCTTTGCAGTAATAACTAGAAGAAAAACGTAAACTTACACCAAAGATACTGGGGTAAATTCAATGTATTACTTTGTGTTTTTGATTTAGTAAAACATACTAATCTTACCTAGTTTAGTATGATTCAACATAAAATTGTAACAGGAACTGAAAACCAATGCCAATCTAAATCGAAAAGTCTACCTAGGACCTACAGACGTTACTTATATGACGAAAGGCAGGATTCTAAGATATTTTTTTTTGGAAAATCGTTCACTGAATATATTCAACATAACATTAAATGTTTACGTGAGTCCCAATCAGAGCATAGTTTCGTTTCTGTATTCATAATTAAATAAAACTATTTTTACACCGAAGTTGACGAGGTCACAATAAGGCGTTGCTTCTTGTTCGACTTAGCTGTCAAGTCTCTCATCTAAGATAGCATTCATGCCAGCTTAATGCAGCCAATTCTCACCATTATGTCTAAGTAATTAATGTTGACTTGTTGACTAAACAAATATACGGCGAGTTGTCAGCACATTCGGGCTGCGTCTGCGACTGCAAGTCACTGCGCACAAAAGAATTGTTTAATGGCCACGATTTTGGACGATGAAATTTGGGCAGACTGGATGCAAGTGACAAGAGGTGATACTGCAATCGTATTCAAAATCGAAAACGAAATTATGTAGTAAAATACACATATCGTCGCTGGAAAGCAATAATGCTGTAACCCGCACTACCATCGAAAATGCTTTTTTTGCATATTCTTATTCAGTTTTTTTTTCTGCGTCGACTGGTATAGTTATTATTTGTCTGTGATGATAAATAAAATGTATACAGCATATTTTTTTTCACCTAAATTTGTAATCGCGGAATGAAGAAACGCTGTAACCCGCATAAAATCCCGTGTTTTCAACTGCGTTGTGGTTTACAGCAAAATGGTTTCCGCAATTAGTTCTCCGTCATCACGTACAGCATTTTTGCTTTCCGTAAATTTCAACTTTTGACCAATTTTTGTCATTTGCAGCATTTTGTGGGGAGATGTTGTAAATAAACTATGGTGTACAGCATTTTAAAGATACAGTAATAAATAAATAATGACAGTAAATACATTTTAAAATATATAGTAAGTTTGTATGTATATAGTATTGAGGGTCGTTTTTATTTGTAGTTTGCTAGTTTTCGTTTTTTTAAGAGATTTAATCATGATTTAAATTAAGTATAAATGTATGCAAAGCTCCCTTTAGATTATAGAGGTAATATAAGCATAACCTACTTTAAAAGAAAAACACGTTAATTATTTTTCCGTTAAAACTTTAATGCATGTAAACTATACGTGTATCATAACTGTTCTGTAAAATAATCTTTATTATTTTTTGAATTGAATTGAATATATTTATCGATTAGATAAATAATATTTTTTTTTAATAAAATGACACGTCAACCTTAAAACAACGATTGTTTTAACTAGTATATTTAGTGTCTCACTGCTGTGCATGAGCCTCTCTTATAATACTTTCCTCTACCTCTGAAGTCCTCCTAGACCTTAACTGGGCGCTATAAGTCAGAATGGGTAGAATGCACTAAATCTCTATGAGCTTACATTTCAGGGATATAAGGGGTTTCCCACCATTAGTGTTTTCATCAACTGCAAGCTCCTCCAGGCGTTTCTGATACGTCTTTATTTTGTAAAAAAAATAAGTTTTTTTTAATACTGTGTACTTATAGCCTGATAAATACCATACTTCCGTTCTCAATCATCGTCCAAACCAAATAATTAAAATTAGTTTAGGCGATTACATAGTACTGCTGCATGTAGATGCATACAGTCCAACAACATAAATATAACAATACTTAATGATAACTTTTTAATAGCCAATACATAAAATTTTAAGCTTAAAGATATGTATGTGTGGCATATTAATTAAGTAGTTCAGAAAATATTATTACTACAGATCAACAATTATTTACCACTAACATTTTAAAATGGATCAACATAAACTACCATTCGCATTTACACTGCTTCATTCATACCTGTTTCCTTCCATTCATTCAGTTACAGCAACATTGCAGTACAAAAATCTTGTCAATTTAAGTTTTCATGGCCCAAAAATTGTATTACGAACCACTTTTTAGACTTACAGCATTTTAAAACGACTGTGAGATTTGGTAAAAATATTGTTTCCATACAAAAATTTTGTAGGTTACAGCATTATTGCGTGCCATGATTAGAAATATCGAAATGCTGTAAACGACAAAAGTCATATTAAAAACAAGTTTATAGTAATTTTACCACCAAAATTATAAACGTCGATTTTTTTACAACGAGTCTTCCAAAGGGGGTTTAATCATCTCTTTTTGTTTGAGATTTATGAATTTTTCTAAAAAAATGCAAACGTTTTTTGGCTCTAGTGAAAAGTTTACTTTTTGAGGGTTACAGCATTATTGCTTTCCAGCGACGATATGAAAGAGTTACGCATTGTTATGAAAAATTATGTTCTAATCTTGTTGATAAAGCACAACTGAAACAGTGATTAATGATATAATACCTAAATAGAAGTAATTATAAAGTAATCGTAAGATAGTGAATTAGCGATTCTATAATTATTTATAGACGATAGCATAGTATTATCAAGTTAATTTATCGGAACAAGTAGCGGTATATGTACTCATGTTACATATCGTTGGGGATAGTGCAATACTGCGTAAGTAGCATATATAGATAAGGTTCAGTTTCAAGCAAATTTGTTAGAAATTGAAACCTTATCTACATGTGCTACTTACGCGGTATTGCACTATCCATTGCAATGTTATGTTTCATAATTACTATAAATATCATATGTAGATATCTTTTTTTAACCAATGCGATAATTATCTTCTTCAGTAGAAGACGTTTGTTTTTTCAATATTTGCTTTCCCAATGCCAATTTATCTCCAATTATATGTTTTAGTCCTTGTAAAAAGAACAAGGTTGTGCCCTCGATCTATCGCGAGCTCCAACTGCTTTGATTGAAGTCAAATGACATTCGATTTCCAAAAAATAAAAACAGCTCCCATGACTTGTACCACCCGATACACTTCTCGATACCTCACGTTACGAAACATGGCGATACGATCGCAGTTCCGATGACTTTGCTCTTCAATTGGATAATAAAACTACGCTTACGTAAACAAAGCTTGTCGAACTTTCTTCGGACCAGTTCTTGTCACAATGCTCCAGATATTCTTGACATTCTACTGGTTTCAGTACATGCTGGTTCTATGAGGTTAGTAGAGGCTATATAATTATGTAAGTAGATATAGATAAGCCATCAAATTACAGGTTCCTTTCCTCAATAGGCTGGCATTGACTACATTTTATTTTATTATTTAACTGAACTGCAATTGTCCTCAATAGTGCCTAATGGTAAACGACCGACACCGAAGGTGTAGCTTGTAGGGAATGTAACTCGGGTACTCGAAAACCAAGGCACCCGGGTAACTAAATTTATTTAGAGTCGGGTAAAACCCAGGTATTTTGACTGGGGTGCTAGACAGGAAACTTCCCAGAGTGTCTGGATTCTTCTCATTCCTCTTGATCCGGTTGATCCGCAGGAAAGGGAAGCGTCTTGGTCGGTGCTTCCTTGGAGCAAAGGCAAGTGTTTTCTCTGTTAGAGGACTCTCCAGGTGCGGCACGCGAGGGCGGAGCGTCGGGCACGGGCAGCATCCCTCCGACGTCTCCTTTTGGGGGGCACTGCGGGCAGGCACCAGACGGGTGACCTGTGCCGCTGCGTGGTGGCGGTGGATTAGTCCTCTGTGTCCCGCAAACCCGACCTCGATGGCAACGAGGGCCACGACTGTTGGGAGCGGGACGTAGAGGACTGGCCCACCGCGGTCCGTTAACCTGACTGTCCCCAGCAACGAGGGCTGGCAATGGTCAGGAACGGACGGGCGAGTATCTGCGGGGTAGGGGCGTGTGTCCTCCCGTGGACGGCTACGGAGCAGGGGCGTTTGTCCTCCCGTGGCGGCGAGGGAGGGACCGGGACATCGTGTGTCCGGTGCCGGTCCCTGCTTCCCCGGGGGACGATCATTTGGTCGGGGAGGAGCTGGTGAGGGAAGGCACACTGGCCATGCTACAGTGTGCCTTTTTCGGAGAGGGTTCGCCCGAGGGCGAAGGTGCTGGTGATGGCCTGGAGGAATGATTCCTAGACCATCACCGTGAAGGCGCAGGTTGGTAGCATCCCTGGGTTTTAGTCCAAGTTCTTTGTAGGTAATGTAACCCGGGTACCCGAAAACCCGGGTAACTGACTTTATTAAGAGTCCGATAATACCCGGGTTTCATATTTCACCGGGTCTTGCATTCCCTAGTAGCTTGCCGGTTCAGCCTATTCAGTTTTGTGTTGAAGAGTCTTAAGATATATTTGTCAGGAAAGGTTTACTATTGGATCGCATAAATTTAAAAGGCATAATGCATCATTTCGCATAATTCATCATTTGGCATAATACTTTTTTTTCTGATCCCGTAAACTTTTCAGGATTATTATAACGCAAACCTAACCTATTTAACAGGATGAGGCCTTAAAGAGTCCTGAAAATTCTCCAGTTTAAGAAAAAAATGCATTATGCCGAATGATGAATTATGCCAAATGATGCATTATGCCTTTTAAATTTATGCGATCCAATAGGTTTCCGTCAGGAAATACAGACGGTTTTTAATAAGATGTCTAGTTCTCTACAAGAATGAATTTAGTATAAGTACATTAGTAAATTTTAACTTTCGTTTTATACAAAAGTTGGGAAGACAATGTCCCGATATTAGTCCGCGTTATAAACTTCACGCAACATTTATAAAAGCATCTGTTTGTATTGAATCTAACGCATAGCAAAATTAACAAAAAGCATATGAGTAACTCGTAAGTAATTATTGTACTTTAGACTTAACAGCACGAGTATAGAATATAAAAAAATATACTATAATTTGTGTTTTAGATAATTGCGCGGTTAACACGTTCCCTGTCCCGATGCCCCCAATGTGGGATCATGAAGGTTTTTTCAGGAGTCCGTGCTTCCACTCACTCACTCGCTTTGGGGTCACTTCCCCATACTGATTGCACGTTGGGACTTGTGACATAGTCCGACAGTTTTGTATGGGAACAGTGAACGTGTAAAAAAACAAAAAGCAGATGTTTAATTCGTAAGTCATTGCTGTACTTTATATCGACACGTGTACAGCAGTAAATAAAATTTGTGTTTTAAATGATTGCAGAGCTAGACAGCATGATGACGCTCACCAACCGTCTTTCTTTGACAAGGACCAAAATTATATTAAAGACATTGCCCATGATATTTTAATTTCCTCTTACGCTCAACCGAATATGTAAAATAGAGACCAAAGCTGGCAAATCGGCAATATGGTAGCAATAAATTTGGCTCGTAGGAAACATTATGCTTTTATCGTTACTCGGTCCAAGCACACAACATGAGCAAGTCCACTTACCTATTTTATGTATACGTTCGAATGTTGCGTGTCGTATATTTATTTATGTTACTCACTTGTTCACGTCCACTTGTCTCACAATTAAATGATTGATTTGTTTTGTTAATCACGTAACACGAAACTAGAACACATGTATGTGTCATGTTCAATGTTACACGCATTCATATTGGACAACGATTTCTTTACTTCATACCATTTATCTTTAATTGACGTGAAGCAACTTTTGCATTAAAGTTTCTTAAGCACGTATTTATTTATTTAATAGGCCGATAAAGGGCTCAGAATGCAAATCGCCCTGTAACGTAATACGATTACGATATTAATGAGCACAGAATAAAGCAGCTACTGCACTCGCGCTCTTCCTGATTATTTATCTTGTCGCGTACTTGCTTGCAAGGAGACAGTTTTGACACTTTCTACGTGAGCTGTGTTTGTATAAATTAGCTGCGGCGTGTTGTGCGCACGCGCTCAGAAGCCGGTCGTGAGTCACGCAGACGCCGAACACGTTAATTGTTACATTCGCAAGCTTCATGTGGGGTGATCGCTCGAAGAACACACGTTGCTTCGGTTTCTTTGATGTGGTCGAAGATAAAAGCATACATCTGATGCAAGAATGTTGCTCAGACATATTATTATTGTCCTACATCAACTTTCATCATAATCACACGTTTGACATATAAATAACTATAGTCATGTCGTTAAGTGCTTTGTTTTAAAAATTTAGTTCATTAAAAGTGGCAAAACATGCTAATTCGTTACTTTTCATTAATTCTAATCTTTTATAACGCAACTATTTTCATGCATTATGTTATGTAGTTTCAAACACTGTTCCGCATTTACGTACAAAGATTCTAGTAACTGCCGTAAAACGTTTGTAAACACATTACGTTTAAAACATAAACGTTACGAATATATTATTAAAACGAGAATGATACTGTTTACATAACACCAGTGACTGAAGGCTGTGACGTAAGAGAATTAATGGACAGTGAATCGTTATTGACAATGCTATCTACCTCAGCAGGCTGGAGTAATGTGCTCCATCTGATTATTAATGTTCTGTGATAAAGCACATGCTGGATGCCAAAGGTTATTTTGATAAAGTTACGTGAAATGCTCGTATGAGCGTAATATTATAAATATGTATAGAGGTTTGATATCATGTTGTATGTCCAAAGATTTTTGTATTTTTTGATAAATAAAGTTGACTAGAACCAATTGATCGGGTGTAAAAAAATTGATGGTTTGATATATTTTTGGCATAACATTTAATGATCAAGAAACAGCAAGTTGTATGCAGATGGACGAGAGAGGTTACCGTTGATGTGGAATTAGGGAGGTCAAATTAGTGAAAATTAATAAAATATGTATGCTTGATGGAAAGTAGATATCCCTAACATATGTTGCATGCAACACCAGTGAAGTTGTTTATACGATCAGTCTGAGTGATTTGGTCACCCTTTAGAAAACCCAATGACAAAGCATAAAAACACCTCAGGGTTGAACAATCAACTGTTTCATTCGTTACAATAGTTAGAACTCTTTGTCTCATGTTATTCCTCATACCTTTTACTGCTGCACATCCCTGCTAAACGATTGTTTAATACGTTTGCAGCCCGCACGTACGGTAGCCTGCGCAAACAACCAGCGCACGATTTTAGGTCAAGGCAGCGCAGCCTGGGATCGTAGAAGATCATTACAAATTGCAGCGTCTGTGCTCGTCCCCGATCCGAGGAACAAAGGTTACCCTAATGCCACCATGACATATTGTCCTCTTTAGAGAAATAACGGCGTAAAAGACCGTCAAGCTCATAGTAAGATGAGTCGATGTTTTACTATAGCGAAATATTTTGTAATAAATGAGGGACAAGTTCACACTGCCACTTTGTTAATGTCAAAGGCGGTTGGTTTATGGACTAGATCTATATAAATGCAAAGCTTACAAGCGGCTGCGAAGCTTAATTAAGGAGAAATGATGGCCTATTAAGGCCATATCGTGTGTCGTTGATAATTGCTGTCTAGACCAGTCGAATGCAGTGGATTCAACTGAGAAAGACCAGTCAAATGTATTTCAAAGGCTATGTTTAACCACAAACTAAATTAATAGAGGAAAAAATCACTAAACGAAACAATGCTTAGTAAGTACTATGTATCCAGTTCAGAGACCGAGACCTTTTTTAGTAATCGTATTTGCGCCTCTTTGTTTCAACTGCTACTTATACGGAATGCAACCTATCGTTATCTAAATCAGTTTCTGTACGTTAACACCATAAGTTACGTTTACAAAGTTCAACAAAGATATTAACAATCTGGGTCACAGTAAGACAGCTAAATCTACGTCAAAAGCCTAAAATTACGATGCCGCTGGCAAAATTTTAATGCTAGATTTGGCTAGATTGCTAGTTTTCGCAATGCTACCTTGCATGTACAGACTAAGCCAAGCAATCAGTCGCTAGATTGCTGGATAATGGACGTCGTGGGAATTATAATTGAAAACTATGGGAATGGTCAGTCGTGAGATCGGATTTACGGTGGCTGAAGAGTTGAATGGAAACGATAATATTGATTCTAGGAATTTGTTGATAGGATGGAACAACAATAAACGTCCGACTTTTTCACACGAGATGCTGACTTTTACAATAAAATGGATATTGGGTTAGACCAGTCTTAGTTCTTACTAATTCACATTCTGTAGAAATGTTTGGTGACCGAGCGTGCGAGAAGCTGTTTTAAGCTTGGCCAAAAATGCGTTCGTATGTTTGTCTGTCTGGTTGTCTGGCAGTTTTCCTCTACTCACGTCGTATGATCTTTTTGTACCTGTAAATAGTTTGAACAAGTGATATGTATCACTAAAACATCTAATTAATTTGACACGCAATGGATATAAAGGGGACAAAGATATCTTTAAAAGTAGGATATCAACCTAAAAGCATTTTCTTTGCTACTTAGTTCTAGTTGTCCTAGTTATTTGTGTCCACTAGACAGCTTCTATCGAACTGGAAACCCCAGGGACACTGGTTATTCCCGTTCACGAGTAAGGGAAACTATATTTACCGGGAACTCCTAGCAATTCCCGTCAATTAAAACAAGCTGTTTACGCCGGGCGGTTTTGGACTCGATTCAGAGCTAACTGGTTGCAGTCTAAATATTTACACGGCCGGCGTTCCAGGATGTTTGCAACCTGCCGTATTTTGGTTTCGGGAAATACGGGCTGTTGGAGAGACAATGATTTTATTGTGTTTTAATTATTAATATGCTATTATTACTAACGTAGCTCTAAGTCAATTGTAACTAACCAAATCTAATATGAGTCTAAAGGACCAGAAATACATGTTTTCAATCAATTCAATTCAAATTTTACACCATTTTTATGCTTTTCACCAAATTATATATAGGTAAACTCGAAAAAAGGCACATAGAACTTAAATTCACAAAACTAGATCCATAATTTCAAAATGAAATTATGGATCTAGTTTTGTGAATTAGTACACAATTGGAGAATTTTTATTCTTTACTAGACACTACGAATAATAAAACATAAATGGAAATAAAGGTTGAAAAAATTGAAAAAATTGCGCTGTTTCACTTATTAAACAAATTGCGAATGCTGTAATCCTGTTAAATACTTTTAAAAAGAATGTATGCAATTTCAAATGAAAGTACATACCTACTCAATTTGAAACGGACTTAGGATAAAAATAATGCACGTGTATGAAGCTTGAATTATTGGTAGTAACACAACAACAGAGCACTAAATATGACTCACAGACAATGCTATATTCAGACAAAAGTATCTGAACACTTTTTTGCCCCACTTACGGGGTCCCTGCTATTTTTAAACGCATCCATGGGAACGCGACAACAGGTGATGCAGCATGTGCAGTCACGGTGCTTGAACAGAGGGTTCTGCAGACACTTGCATCCATAAAACAAGCCATAGTAACCCTTAAGTCAACGCCATAAGAGCGTTGACTTACCGACAGATACATTAGTGTACTTCCACTGTCCCGTGTTTAAAAGGGTGTATGTGTACGCAATATTAATTAACATACGCTTTTTAAACACAGTAGTGTAGAGGCTGTGAGACTGTGGGGTGTGCGATGGACTGTGTCCTCAAGGGAGGCTATGCTAAGGCATGCCGAATGCGGGTGGATATTTTTGCTTTGATGTCTTTGGTATGGGGGTCGTTTTACAGCAAAATTCCTATTGCAACCCTTTCTTTGATCCTTATCTATGTAACCTCTAACAGAATTTGAGAGCGTACATTACTACATTACTTTTAGAGTACTTTTAGAGTATGCCAACTATGGGTATTATTACTGTATGATAATTTTGTACCACTGCTACGCAAAACCTGCCACCAGTTTGTTCATTGATCCCTTTTCTGTACGCTTTTTGGCCAAATGATAAATTAAACAACACGAAGAATATCCCCAATCCTAAGGTTGATAAAAGGAATATGACGGAAGCTACCCCTTAGTGAGTTATCCCCTAAAAAGTTACCCCACGTCATCCCATGTGTGGTGATCAAACTATTAAGGATGACAGTCGGTAGCTGTGACGAATGGGAATATTGTTGCGAAGGATAGATTATAAAAAGATATCCCTATTTACAAAACGATTTATATTGTAAAATCAGCTATAATCATAAAAGGAAAAAATGTTTTAATAATCACAAAAGTTGGTACATATAAAAAATGCAAGAAATACATTGATAACAATATAGAAAGCTTCATTAAAGTGAAAAGAAAGAAAATCTCCTACTGCAGTATTTAGTTACCGTTAACCTTAAATTGAATAACAAACAGAAGAATTATAGACGGCAGCAAAAAAATTTGGGAGATGACCGCATGAGTGATGTATGTCAGCCAAGTGATAAATTAAAAAAAAAAAAAGCAAAATGGAATCACAAAAGAACTAAGTATTTAAGGCTACTCACTGTTACTGTATGAAATAAACAATATGCGTAGTAGCCATGACTCTAACCATGTGAAGTGATACTCCTAGCACAGCTGATGAGCTCATGTTCATATAATGAAATCACCAATTAAATCATAATGCAACCACGTACCCTGTAGCTAGTAATTAGTATGTATAACATAACCAAATAGCGGAATGCACAATCTGCGAGGTCGTGCGTGCAGTGTAGGCAGAACCGTTTGTACCCGTAGAATGCAATTGCATTTTGAACAATGAGCAGCTGGGTGAAAAAACGGTTAATTGGATGCTTTTATTTTATATAAAAATAATTGCTTGGGCCTTTGTTTGCATGTAAATTACATTGCTTTAGTGTTAAGTATGTTACGTGAATGTGACAAGATATTTGCGCCATTCATACGATTTGACTACAGAGTTTTTTATAGATACATTAAAATTAAAAATGCGGTCGCATTTTTAAGACCATAATCATTTTATAACGTGATTCTAGTTTAGTCGTGAGAAGCCAAAATAAAATACAGCTAAACGCATCAGGGGAGCATTTCTGATCTCCGCCCTCGCGAACAATGCACAATACGCATGCGCGACTTTAGCGCACAATAAATTCTGCCAATAAAAACGACGCAAGTGCCACAACTTTCATATGCGTATAAGCTGTTTTATAAACATTGTTGTACAATATTTTATTCCACTTTTTATTTTCAACAAAAGCGTTGCACAAAAGAATTGACCCAGGAATCGCCCCTGCTCGACTGTCTTTGTTTCTCGCAGCGTGTATGAAAGTGATGGAAGAATTGTCTGTTGTAGAGCGATTGAATAAGAGGCTGGGTTACGCTTTATGGTCGACAACAAAAGAGGTGACGAAATTAATCATAGTCGGTCGAAGTGTCATTTGTTTTGCGCTATTTTTTGGCGATATCAAAATCGTTTATTCTTTTTACCTACAATGATTTTATTATGTTTGTAAGTGAAGCGAATACCTAGTTCTGAACTATTGGAGAAAAAACTTTTAATGCTGTTTATACTAAATTTGTGTATACTGCTACGTTAATTACCTACTTGCTTTGCTATGTTGTGTTTTGTATCATATTACATGATAGGTGAGATATTTCTATTGATGTCCTGTTACCGGTACTATTTTTATTCGCAACTCAGTAATATTCCTACGAAATGCATAACTAATTGTAAGACTGCAAATCTATAGTTCATAATCAAGTACAATACGATTTTACATGGTCTCGTGCATTTTAGTGTTCATATATCAAATGCATCTCACGATACGATTCGCTTGCACACAGGAGCTGGAAAATCACATTTTCCACACACTAATAAACACATCAGTCGCGCAGAATGCACAGCACACGTGTCAGACACGCGCCCGACCCCCTGGTCCTCTGGCCCTCGGCCCTCCGGCCCCCAGCCCCTTTTATGAGGGGCCCTCCTGGGACGCAGTTATGTATGCAGATGGAAGAGGTAGGCATGCATTATGTATGTTATCTCTTCAGTTGATGGAGGTATAGATTGGGATTCTGGAGATGGCCGCTTTGTGTTCATATTGGGGCTGATTAACATAGAAGCCAAAATCAAAAATGTGAATATTTAAAAATATAAATTGAACCTTTTGATGAACTCTGCGCAAGTTATTATGTATACCAGTATACATAATAACTTCTAGTTTTATCTGTATTTGGTATATGGAATGCAAATAGGTACAGTATGACATTAGACGTTCAAGATTTTTCTTCAGAAAAAGTTAGTAAACTGAAATTATATTGCCACTTGATAGGTCAACGGATTGCTGCTCATGTCGTGGTCATACAAAAGACAATCGTAACAATAGCTATAGCGAGGATAATTTCCTTATCTTAATAATAATACTATATTTTGCGACTGTATAACCTAACCTAATCCAACACCTTGTAATTTAACTGTATGATCGTCTCAATAATCTTACGATTAAAATAAGAATGAAATCCCGCGCTACATTTTAGTTTATTTTGGGTAAACATGTCCAACTAGTTATTGTATAATTCAACAATAACGATTATTTTATGATTTACGCTCATCCTCCGTCGACAGTTCAGAAACGTCGGATTTATAAAATCACATTACAAGCCTCTAAAGGGGCCTAACGGACGTTGCCACGTTATAAATTTCCCTGCGCCATTGTGCTGTAATAGGCAATAAATTGACACCCTGTATGGCTACGATAGCAACCCTTTATTTAAAATCCTATTCCTGAACTAAACTGTCATTCTATAAGGGCTTAACGTTCTAAAGAGTTTAAAGGAGAGAATTTTTGCGCCTTCGTAACTCAGTCTTTTAAATAACGTAGTACTTTGAACCTTACCTTAGCACACTGTACAAATTGCAACTAAAAACAAAATGTTCACAAAGTAATTCATTCCTTTGTCAAAGGACATTTAACGTGTGTGAAAGAGAGATGCAATTTTAATATGGAATATTACGGTCGATGCAATTTATAGCACTGACTAGGGAGGGTACGGTCGCGTCGTTGCAAGTTTTAGCAGTGCGAGGGGTAAGGAGGGAATGTTCGATTTGCTTTAGAATTAGCATAATAATCGAAATACAACTCTTTGAAATAGGGGCGAGCACTTTGAAATATTATTGATTTCCTTTGGCAATATTTTTTAATGTCACCTGATGCCCCGATTTAAAATTGTTACTGAATACGATGTCGAAGAGATTTATTTTAATTCTGGAATACAAAATAGTACATATTCTCATAAAATTAGTACGGCGATTGATTATCACTTTGTAAAGGATCTATAGTCAAGAGTAAAAACAATCGGCGACGGTTAATTCGGTCTCATCCTAATAATGATGATTATAATCATCATTCAACCAGAAGTCGTCCTCTGCTGAACATACATGGGTATCATCCACAATATAACTAGTCACAAAAAAGATAAGAAAGAGTCACAAAAGAGAGAAAGAACCAAGATGATCGTCATAGCTCTGAAAGTTGAAGTGGCAATGGGCTGGTCACAGATATCGCAGAACCGATAACCGCTGGACTAAGCGTGTTCTGGAGTGGAGACCGCGTCTTGGCAAACGTACGGGAGAGGCCTATGTCCAGCAGTGGACTATAACGGGCTGATGATGTTGATGACAAAAACGATCTCCAGTGTTCATTACTTTCGGGAACAGAGGGGAGGTATTACTCGTTTTTCAATATGTGTCATCTAGGTTATTTCAATAAGTCCAGTTTGTCAAAGTAACTTGCAAGTGGCCCTCTAGGTCGTCGTTCCGGGTTCGACTCCCCGCTGAACGCGATAATCGGTCCACA
This sequence comes from Eudemis profundana, assembly GCA_947034925.1. Taxonomy (NCBI): domain Eukaryota; kingdom Metazoa; phylum Arthropoda; class Insecta; order Lepidoptera; family Tortricidae; genus Eudemis; species Eudemis profundana. The sequence goes on along the minus strand of OX344802.1, from coordinate 3,741,994 downwards.
TTGTGCGCCGGCGCAGCGGAAGCGTGATCCGCATGCAATTAAACCGCATCCTGTGCTAACTGTAACTATGCCACTGTTATTTTGTAGTATTACTATAACAATGGGTAATATGTAGTTAGTTTTATAGTCGGGTAATAGTCTGACGGATTTACGTGGTATTGATTTAAAGTTTCACGATTTTCACCCATTATTATAACAAAATGGGACTTAATCGGAGCCATTACGATACGTCCGAAACGTGGAATTAAATAAGTAATGTATTTACGCGATTAAGTCCCGTTTTTATAATTATACTAATGTGATTTACATACACGCTTCGCCAGATATTAATTATTCGCGAGTACTTTTAGTTCGAGATAATACAACGAGAAAGCAGTTAGAAGAAAAAGAAGACTTCACTTTGGATAACAGCTCAAAGAAAAAAAAGAAGGTCGTGTCCTACCGACATCCAGAAAGCTTGGCCGGTGACTCGTATATCGTCGACCGTAGGCTGAATTAGCGTAAGGGGCATTGTTTTGCCTGTCCCTTACCGTAATTCAGCCTACGGTCGACGATATTATGATGAACTGAGTTAGAGATATCTGTGGAGATCAATATTATACGGGTACCGTTTAAAAAAACTATATTACATATATATTTGTAAAGTGTTGTGGATATCCTAAATAAATACAAAAAACGTAAAATCTTGTAGCAGGGTTTTACCGGCTGGTTTGAGCATAGTAAAATAAACAAAAAAAAATCCTGAGGGTTTGATCAGGTAGTACCAGGTATAATACAAAATATTATTTCTTTCAGTTTAGTTCACGATTATCGTAGGGGATTCAGCTACCTGCAATGACCATCGTCGTGATTGCATAATGAAACTGCCCTCTAAAACCTCATTAAGCTTTATTTATGTACTATTCCTTCTTTTAACTTCATACATATTTGCACTTTTGCACAGGGCCTTTCGTTGTACCACCGCATTCCGATTGTGAGATACGATACAGGTACTACACTATACCATAGAGCTACTATGAGGTAGGTACCATAGACACGAAATAAAAATGTACTTTCTTTTGCAAATAAAGCTTAACCTTCTTCCCTAGAGAAGCTCACTGTAGAGATGCAGTCGAAAATAACGCTAGTCAAAAAGTCAAATAAAATACAACCTCAACAATCAGGCCGATCCCAACGACACTGAAAATCGACCGTCTGAATATATCTGTATATCTACGACAACATCCTTGAACATGATGTGATATGATACATAGATACGAGCAAATAAAACTACATGTCATTTGGTAATAACGTAAAGTTACGCTCCACTAATCTCGAGGTTAGATCAATAAAGCTGAGTGTATCTATAGAAAGTTATCGAATATCTTATCGGGCATAAACAGACAGTGACTCAGATCGAGCAAGTGCCAACAATGTCGTACAAGAGTGTCGCGGTGTGTCGACTAACTGTTACATGAGGTACCTTGAACCTCAAATTATAGATACAAATAAATTTGTACGACAGGTCTCTTTAAGTGAGGATCAAGCAATCAGTTCAGCAATATTCACCCACTTTTGAGGTCTTAGTACATAAAGCGGTCTTCGATTTTTGATATTTATAGCTGGGAAATGTATGAACGGGGCTATCTAATTTAACTGTAAAATTGTACTGATGTTAACCCATTACGTGTTTTTCACGGCGTGCCAAAGTTAATCCAATATTTTTCTCACTAAATCTTACATTATCTACACTCAAAAGTCAAACGACTTCCGAGATAATGTTTTGGCGTAACTCATGCGCCACTACGGATCATGAGAAGAGATAAGACTAGGTAAACAATATGCTTGAATGAAAACAAGTGACGAGAGCTATCTCATAATACAACGCAGTTTACTAATGTTACGTGAAACAAATCACCATAATTCATCTTACAAAACTATCTTTCGTATTAAATTAAGAATATATTTCATGAAAATCTGGACAGACTCAACCAGGGAGTGTATTTCAATGAATAGAAATTAAGAAGTTACAAGAGACATTTAACTGAGTTTCAATATTTTTATTCCAAAGGTGAATGCGGTAGACCACTTTTTTTTTAAGCTTGACTAACTTGCTATCCTTACTGGATGTAACAAAAATCGGACCAGGTGGGGGCCGTGGCGTGGGGTCGAACCAGGTCGCTGGCCAGACCACCTTGAGTGGAGACCACGTCTGAGCAATCGCTATCTATTATCGTTTTTATAGTCTAAACTGTAAGTAAAGCACAAACATTCAGTAATGCGAGAACATGTATTTGAGGTACAAATTGTTACCTCAAAAGTAAGGCTCGCTACCCAACTCTACGGTTTGAGTGAGTGTTCGGCCTTAGCAGCCGTGACCTGCCTAGCTTCGGGGTAGACGAATCGCGTCCAAGAGCGAAGTTCGTTCAACGCACAGAGCACTCACCTACATACTATTACTATGATGAGATAATAACACCTTACTAACCAACCGACCAATTGTTTTCAATCTAAAGTGCTGTAAAATTGGCTGACTGAGGTGAAGTTACTTATTGGCAACGGTGAATCAGAATTTTGTATCAACTACATAAATTCTAAAATAATAAGTTTGGCGACACAAGGAAGAATCTAAAGTCATTCGAAATATGTGGAGTTACACTGTTACAATCTCATGCCATAAATTATGTACCTATGTGTTATTGATATATTTCCTTAACAAGTGTAAAAAGTTCTATGAACTAATCTGTCCGATAACGTATTTTCAACCGATAATATATCAAGCGGTCGATTATTAAAGACCCATAATTACACTATTTATTGTGAAATGTCATATGCATGCTAGCAATATTAATACTTAGTCTAAAAGACACGAGTACCCTAGTATGGCGTCGATGACAAATGTAGTTCTGCAAAACAAGTCGCAAACGCAGATAAAAATTATTGACGTGTTTTTTATTCAGACGCTGGCTTGGAAATATGAAAAAAGTTTATATTTGTTTGGCCAGAATATTAAAAGTAACTTTAGCGCGACCGAGCAAATCAAATTATAGATTGGATCGTAATTAAAAACAAAGAGGCATTGTACCTATGATTGAGGGATAATACCGCCTGTTAGCCATACCTACCATTAGTTTTTATTATCTTGTTTATTTAAGGATCTCTGTAATTTTTTGGTGTGCAATAATGTGTGGAGTGAGTGATTGTATTGTATAAACCCCTGTACACACACATGCAGGCAATGTTGCTAGTATTCGATTTAAGTTTTCATACCGACCTTAGAAAAGGGTCTAGAACCTGTTTCAGGAATGAACAAAAAGAAAAATCTGCACCAATTCAAAGGGCGAGCGAGCACTCGTTGTTTTGTACTTAAACTAGAGAGGGCATACATAGAAAGGTGTAGGATTTTACTACGTTTAAACTGCCACCAATGCTTTTTTCAATGTCGCATGAATACAGATGTGGCAGCCTTTAAAATGCGACATAGTTCCTTCCAGATCTGAATCTTTAATAACTGATCTGACCAAGACAAGCGGAAACAACGGAGATACGCTTTTGTTCAGCAGTGGGACTAAATATGCTCTTTAATAACGATAATTTGGACATTGACTACAGTCTTCAATGAATTGGCTTAACGCGCTGGATTAGAAAAATCCAAAAAAAGTGTTCTCCGTTACACAAATAACATTGAAAGTCTAATAGTAATAGAGTTCCGTTAAATAACAGAAAGCTTAAAACTTCCTTAACGATTTTCGAGGAAATGTCATTGTTTTTTAATTCACCGCTAAGCCTTAATTGCTAATAGGCTTAATGGAAATCTAATTACAAAACCGAGATACTCTTCATATAAAGTAGACGTCCCGAGTGCTTGACTCCGTCCTAGTACATGCCATCTTGAATGTTAAGGGTGCCTTTCCACCAGAGATGGGCTATGCTACGTTGCTATGGATACGTTGATATCCACCAATCATACTCATTGATCCACAAAGCATGGCACTGGTGGAAATGGTTAGCTTTCAGTTCCTCCCAACAGAGCTGCATTAGCAGATCTCTGGTGCAAAATCACCCTAAGAATAGATAAATAGAGGTGACAGCGGGGTGTCAATTATTAGGCATTAGCGTGTCAAACATAAGGATATATGGGCATATAGGGCATTGGATATATAGGGCATGTTTTGATTAGAACGATGGATATAAGAGACGAGATTATCGACATCTTATTCCAAAATGGTCTCAACAGCGTGCCTAAACAGTGAGTTACGGTACCAAACCCTGTAATTTACCCCGACGTAGGCGCGAATAATTACAATGCGGTTAAAACGGTCCGTTTTTTGCGCTACGAAAGGTTGTCGACCGTTTGGGGAAGGCGGATTATCTATGATCCGTTCATCTTTGAACACGCTCTTTGTAAAGCACTTAGATGTTCGCTATCTTTTGAAGATAGAAGAAGTAAAGTCACGTCGATAGTATTTTTGGCCAGTATTTAACAGCGCAACGAATTAAGTTTGGTGTTGTATGTCTACTATAACTTCATAGAAGGATAAAACAGATTTCAAATAAACGCCTTTCCTGTTAAAATAATGATAGTTAACGGCCGCGATCTAATCCTGGCATTATTTGTATGTCCAACACCAAGATACGGTATTGGCCATACAAAAAAATCACAGGTTGGGAAACCCTAGCCGCAACATATTGCTATATTTTTTATAGTATTAATAGAATATTATGCCTGCCTATAAGGGTCCAGAAAGAAGGCTTTTAAGCCCTTGACTTCTGACTAGAAAAGACGCAAAAATTTAATTCATACCATAACATCGATAAAATGGAATGTTTTATAGGTATATCACAATTAGCAGAAAAAAGCCCTGCAAGCCTCTTTCAGATTATAATTTAAAATAAAAACAATCTGCTTTGGGGTACTAAGTTTCTTTAAACTACATGCAGCTTCTTTAAAGCTATTTCTATTTTGTTAGCTATTGTTTCTTCATAGTATCATTGTACTCGAGTTCTCTACGAACACGAGATTGCAAAAACCAAGCACGTTGCAAATCCAGCATACAAATAATATGAAGCCGTATAAGCTAGCATCAAAAGACTTGATGAACTAAACACCCATTCAAACACACTCTGTATTCATTCCATTCATTACCCAAAGGAACTTTAATACCATGCGCGAAGTGGGTCGCTCCCCCGAGATTCACAAACTACAAACTTTCAACTTTATCACCGAGCAGCAGAGTCCTTATTCCATTGTCAAGTTGAATGGCATCTTAATAAAACAAGTTTAATTAAATGAAACTTTAGTAATGTTATGACGGAGTTTGTAACTCTGGATGTTCATGCAGCAGTCAACTTGCAGTGAGACAGCTATCAAGTTACTAAGAACTTTGTTTACTAAAGATAAGGTTAAGTCGTTTTTAGGTATACTGTTTCATTGAGCGTCTACGAATTGCGTTATTCAGATTATTTTATGAGCTTAACTGCCTCATGGTAAACATTAAGAAATATTGACGCAATTGATCTAAGGACCAAGGTCGGCTTAAGGACAGTATTATGAAGCACGTTCCAGTAAAATCAGTCATAAAATTTAGAGCAATAAGGCTCATAATGCCTGAATAAACGAGTCAGGAAGTCGCATTTCAAACTTGAAGTGATCCAGGTTCTTGAATCAGCGGTATTGTATGGATGGCGGCAAGGCCGCGGGCGCGCGCTAGTGTTATAAATCAACATCAGTGGAGTGGCAAGTAATTTGTATATTCAAATGCTCCCGTATCATTTGGAGCCCGCATGTCATCGGCTCGACATTCAGCGAATTGAATAATTGGGAGGCGAGGTCCTCGTGACTTTCATCGGTTTACAATAACGATATCGTTTGTTATTCCCATGATGAAATGCGAAGATAACGCGTAGAATTAATGATGTGCTGTTCGGGAAGATTCTCATGTTGTATGGGGAATTTTGGGGGATATTCCCGAGGTGGAAAATTCTTCAAACAAATGGCGAATATTCCCAGGAATGGCACGTCTGTATGCGAAAGCACATCACACGTAATTACAAGAAGATTCAATATCGTGTCATTCTTGAATTCGCTTCATTGGCAGTGGCATTTGTTTGCAGTTAAATACCTAGTATTTTCGATTTGGTAAAGTAATAGCACGCAAATTATAATAGCCGGGTTCTAATATAATTAAGAAGGTAAATTTCATAAAACACCCATGGATGGGAGAGAAATAATCGACTATCCAATGTACTGAGACATCTGCCATACGTTTAAACCACTTTAGAATGTTTTAGAAGTCATTTAAAACCGGTAGACATTAAGTTTCCACAAAAACATTCAACCAAAAACATTACAGCCAAGGTATTCTAATATAAACAAACCCCTTTCTTAGTTGACCAACGACCTACATGTAACCTCGAGCGTCAAATGACTGATTGATTGATATTTTCGACTTAGATTGACAGACGGTCAGTCACAGAATACTCGTGCACCGGCCGAGGCGCACCTTGACTGGAAGTTGATTAAGGCAGATGGAAAAGTCAAATCGATTCGGCATCTCCACTTACACTAAAATACAAAGAAGGACCTGTATCTGTATAGCAACTGTGACATACTTATGACTGTTTATCACGTGACAAATACTGCCTACCCCGTTCAATATAGTGCGAAAGTTACAGGTTGGTCTCTGTCGGGAGACAAATGATATCGCGGCTAGTTGTACTAGTTCGGCTCAATGCTCACTCGAGCATTGAGCCGAACTTGAGGAGAGTTCCTTCGGAACCGATAACTCCACTCAATGACTGAGTTGTCAGTATCGTGTTTCTCCCTCTAATGTGTGCTCAACTCTCAGCGTCCATACGTTAGAATTGCTGGCTGGTTAAATCCACCGCAATGGAATGAATCGAGCCATCATTGTATCTATAACTCTGAATACACAGGAGAGCAAGAGTGGCACATTACGAGCTTCCATTTTCTAACTTTGGAGTAGCCCTACACAGGTTGCGTTTACGCGTACTCTATAACCCGTAATCGGGTCTGTGTAAACAGCACGTCGTTGGCTAACATAGAACGTAAAAATGTATTACCTAAGGCGAAGAGAAATTGGTGTTTCACTAGCTTTTTATACGCGAATATCTTTAAATTTCTAACTCAACACATTATATAACGCCGGTGTGAAACTCCTAATTAACGACCAATATAATTAAGCTATCGTAAAAGTATTTCACTGTGAAGTCATTAGCATACTAACGAAACGGGTAATTAATTACTAATAAAATTATAAACATACGCGCAGACATGTGACACGATGCCCAAGGACATGGCTCCTGAATTAGACCGCCATCGTAAAATATACAACCGTACCAAAGTAAATATTGTAGCCGGTTTCACCCCCCGCTGCGCTCGTGTTAATTGCCAGTGTCGTGAGAGTGTCGTGTGGTCGTCGTGACCGACGGGGCCAACACGACACGACAACCCACCGACATCGATATAAATGGGGTTTGCGGTTCATGCGATCATTACACGGTCCCGAGCGGTTGGAACACGAGACACGGCCGAGCCGTGGATTCGTGGTATTCGAGTTCAAAAGTCAGAAGTTAACCAAGGGAATGTGTTGATTTATCCTCCCCGACACTACTTGTGATGTCGTGGTTGTACTAGCGCGGTGCAACAACAAATTTAACCTTTGTATAAACACTCTGTTTTAATTTTAGGCTAGCCACGTAGCACCATTGGCACCGATGCACTTTTGGTTACAAAACATATAAATGCATCATAAATGTTTCAAAACAACGGCATAAATCCTTCGTTCTTCGTGAATCTGGTGCCGAATTTGTTTTACTACGAGTTGTCTTAGGTAGACAATGTTCTTCACACTTTTCCTAGAATCTTGACAAACTGCTGTAGATGAAACGCAAAAAATTCCGGTAAATGAGGAAAATGTAGTTATTGAATGTCTTTAATAACACTATTGTTGCTCTCATAGGCTTGCATTATAATCAGAAACATTGCGTATTGACACGGAAATCACAATTTGCTTACTAAAACAAAAAACCTCGCATTAAACCAAACAGAATGCGGAAGGCGAATCATGTCTCACATCGGCCATTTAGAAACAGTTTCCGAGAGACGGGGACATTTATCGCTAGCTACAATAATGTCAAATAACCTATAGGTACAATCGAACCAACTGAATCATGACCCACTTTGCTGACAATTCGTTTGAAACTTTCCAACTTGTAAGGTCTATCGACACACTTAGGACGTTTTAGATCCTAGCAAAATTACGTCAATATAGGTCGGAAACAATTTTAACCTTTGTTATCATTGCAATAGAAACACATTTTACAGTCAATGTCTGAATCTCGAGCTAGCTCTCGCTTAGATAACCTTAACTTTTTGATGATGGAAAAATAATATTTCATAAATACAATGTTCTAAATGTGCGTCAAATGTCAAGTTATCAGTTGTCAGTCAATGTGAAAGAATAGAAACTAAATTGTAAAATGCTTAATCATTTTAAATGATGGCCAATTTAAAAGAACAGAGAGCTCGGATTATAGTCTCAAGTCAGGAAGGCTATGGCATACGAAAAAAATCACGCGAATAGAATATATCTCGGAATACAGAGACAGTGCACTCCATAAATGTCAGTGTCTAATAAAATGATAACAAGTTCCTCACCATGGAAATCTATCTTTAAGCAAATTTCGACCTACTTGCATTTAGGAGTTTTAGCAAAATGAGCTTATGGTGGGTCATGATTCACAGTGGCGTGCATTGAAGGTGGACAATGAGAACGGGTTCTAGTCCAGTTATTTTAAAGGAATATAAAATAAATAATCGAAACAGACAAAATTTTTTTTGGTCATTTTGTATGGACTGCCTACCCTACTGCCTACCCAAATTTGTACTGACTGCACGCCACTGATGATTCAGTTGGTTCGATTGTACATGACCTGTGAGAAATTGTACAAAGGAAATGTTAGATGTCCACCGCCTGATGAGCGCCGTATTTACTGCACCCTAGGCTACCCAGATATGGAGGCTGCAATGGTGGGTTAATTAATGAATAATGGATGCATTGCAATATTTCACTAGTTTCTCCAACCATCCTACCGTGGGTGTACGATGAGCAATCGAGGAAGCGATGATTTGTGATTTAGATGTATGTGACTTATGGGCCATAAACTTGTCAACAACAGACGAAGCTAATAAACATTGTGTCCAATAACTCTGCAATGCTATTCGCGACCAAACACTAACTTACGCTGCGAGCCTGCGACATCGCAACAGTATCAAGAATCCTGCTAATGCGGTCTCGAAGTTCACTCGGCCCCATAAAAAGGAATTTTCTCTTTTCTCGCAGCTAATCTGTTCGCAGAAAAATCTTTATGTGTTTTTAATTAATTGCTTGGCACTAACATCGCCGCAGGAGCGCTCGAAAACGTGCTCTATTCCGAAACGCATACAGGCCACCCAGGCAATTAATCGGCCGAGTTGCAGTGTCAGGTAAATTAATTTGTGCCTTAGGAACTACTGTTCGACTTAATTCATTAGGGTTATGCGTATGCTAGTAAGGCAGTACAGGTTGCGACACCTTTCGCCGTGAGTACACCAATATGGGGAGGGCCAGCTGTCGTTTTTTTAACGATACCATAAAAGAGCTCGTGCGTCGTCTCACCTGGATAAGCGGGGTTTTTGCATGGCGTCGTAAGATCGCCACTTCGCGATATAAAATCTCGCGGCTGTATCAAAAACGATGGCAAAAAACGAAAGTAACTTTAGGAGGTAATGGCGAGTGTAAACTTTAACTTGCACTTTCTAGCAACTAAGAGCATTGACAAGCCTTGAGTGACTGAAGTAAAAGAAAGTTGAGTGTTTGTAAACTTGCACAAATGCCCGGTTCTATTTACATTCTTACGAGCGTTAGTTACGAGTCGAGTACGGTGCGAACGATAACAGTAGACGATCAATTGTGCAAACAGCTTGTGTGCTCGCGACAAACCGCTAATCGTTCGCTCTAATGTGTTCCCTCGTTCGGTTGATGATCTCTGAGATAAAGTTTATTGATTTAACGAACGCCTAATTTAATGTGGGCTAAATCTATGAAGTTATTGTCTACAGGCAACTAAGGACGGTCAAGCGAGTTTCAAGTAGCCTAGAAACCCTTAACATTTTTTCTCCATGTATGTAATAAAGAAACCAGGGTAGACTTTCTAGGAAGCGGTTTAGAAGCGTTTAACACACATTCCCGGTTTAAGGGGCTGCCACGTCTTGTTATTACCGAGAACCTGGATTATGATTAACTTTACCGTTAAAACACGCCGCCTAAGTGACTGGGGCATAAATGTCACGACATTTAAATATCTAGACCGCGGTACAACGTTGTTACCGACAGGGATTTAGATGAGTTTTCAAGCTTTTTAAAATGCCATTAGAATGTGATCGATCGTAGTGGGCAGCGCTGCAAACTTGATTACAAAATGACGGTCACTCCATAAATCATATGACAAATCAATTTATTTGTAGCTATAAATCCATTCCATTAAAACACCGTAATAAATCTAGTAAAACGGTAATTTTGTTCCTAAACATTCCACTTAATATCCCCTCGGAATAATAAAATGGACAACGCATGAAAGTAGTAAGTTTGTACCATTTTCTTCCCTCGATTGCCCTGCTAAAACTTAAAAATTTTCGATATTAATTTCTCGTTTTGTATTTAAACTATTATCGTGATAACGAGTAAAACATGTGTCGAAAAAAAAATGGTCACTTCGAATTCGAACTATCCTGTTGATTAATTGAAATTATGTTTTAAAGGCATCGGTTATACCTTTTACGGTATTCTGCCTGTCCTTTTGGTATATGTGTTCGTCAGACGACATTCCGAATGAGACCTGCCAATTACGCGGGTTGGAAACACTGAGACGCTTTTTTATCCCATTCAAACCGTTATTCGGCTTCGACAATCGTAAACAACCAGTTCTTCCTTCCATATACGCACCGCCTTGTTCCGATTTTCTAGCACCATCGAGCATTTCCACTTTTTCGTACCCTACGCCCGCGTGACATTTTGGTGTCAATGCAACACTAAAATGTTAAGTGCACTTTATTCCGAAGAGCACCAGATTGTCTGTTTAACTTGTGCGGATTGTCGCCAGTTCGACGTTTTTACCGATAACCGACCTCTTAACCAATATTTACAGTCATTAAATCTTTAACCAAAACAAATGAGACCTCAATAGTTTTTGTGCCTTCGCAAACGAATTAATTGCAAATAATTATTCAACGTGAGCCAAACGAGGTAAAGCAGGGAGATTGATTTGCCGAAACTAAAACTGACACAAGGCTGTTCACGGATTAGCGAAATTTGCGACTTGATATGGGATAAGAAAGTGAAACCAAATCGGTATCTAATTAGTGCGATTAGTCAAGCCCGAATAGGTCGCCCGCTTGTGCTCGGTCACCATGGATTTCTCGCTTCACTTTTTTGGCGACATGACATGAATAATTAAGCTCGCAGACATTATTTTGGTGGAGCGCATTGTTCGGCAGCTGCTGGCCTCATGACACCAATAAATATCCTTGTTCAGAATGTGCACTTCGTATTCGTAAAGCCTCTTCTATTGTGTCCATATTGATTTAGCAAGACGACGCCCGAAGACATTAAATGCATTTCTTTTGAAGCGAGGACGAACAAAAGACTTGACCAATCGGAAACTGTCGGAGATTGCTTTTGTTTAGTCGTGGCGAGTAATTATCCGCTTACAAAATACTAGTTGAGGTTACGAAAACACAAAAACGAAACACGAGCCGGCATAACATACGAGTGTAACGTAAACGGTTCATAGAAACTATTAATAAACGTAACAATGAGTTGCCTCGCGTTTGATGCGAGCAGCACCCGCGTCATAGCCGCGGCCGTCACTCGTAAAACTAATTTCAGTTCCAGCGACGAGAGAACCGGCCAATTGCAGCCGAGCGATACTCCCAGAACACGGGGCTGCACCTAAATACATCGCAAGGTTGCAGATTTAGTTTCACGCCCGAAACTCCGAGATGCAAAACGTGTCACCGTAAAATCGCTAACAAGTTATTTTCTCTGCAACTGCAACGTGGGCAGCATAAATATAGTGTTATGGGCGTCCGACGCCGGGTCAAGCACCGTTGCCACTGCAAATGACGCGATTTTATTCTGCAAATACAACTCCTCGCGTCTGCTTCAAGCTCGATTGTAAAAGTGGATCAAACCTTGGCATCCGTGATGTCCTGGCAGAAGGCCAACCGCCTCCGATTGAATGAGTGACGATTCGCGAAGACGAAAAAAACCAGGGGTAGACAGTCACGTTCGATCTATTTCGAGGAGGTCGAATTTTCTGAATCGCTCCCTGAGTTAGTGGCGCCGGCACTTGAGCGTTTAAAGCTAGAGGAAATGCGTACATGCCCGCTAGATAAGGATGGCACTCGGAGTATTTCAGCATTAGGTTTGAGAGCAAATGCTCGTTAATAGTTAGGTTTGTTTTGGACTGAAGAGCTCCTGTTCGAGAGTGTGTCAAACGTGACCGGGGATGCAAAGGCCCGTTGTGGGAGTCACGTACGCGGCGCGCTGTCTGACAGAGCCGCCGATAAGAATTAATCGGCAGCAGGAGTCAGGAGTTATCGTCTGCCATCAGATAGACGGATATCTCTTTATTCGTTTGGAGATTCCCGGGTGAGTAATTGCTTTGCGGAACGAAAGTAGGAAGGGGAATATAAAACAGTCCTGCGATACCAAAAACACCATTGAGGCATTTAAGTATGTAGGTACTTAACAAAAATATTGTTTTCTATGTTAACCACAAAGTTGATTTGGAGAAACCTTGTGTCATTTAATTCCGATGAACTGCAATAAGGTCACAAGGATAGAGTTGTCCTAAATGCAAACACAACAATAACAGCTATTGTTGAATACATTTCACTCAACAGTATAATTTGTGTTATTCAGAATAGGGTTAAACTTCAGTTAATTTTTACATCATGGAATAAAACCGTAACAAGACTGTTTGTGCGCGCATCACGCAAAAACACAGACCACTAAACCTAAAGACGTCGCTTCGTAGGATTGTTTCATTGAAACCGATTCTGCCAAAACTAAAGGGGCGCGGGAGACGCGACGAGCGCTTACCGCACTGTGATTTGCCGATTGAAGGACAAGTGGGCGTGTAAACGTGGTGTAAACAAAATGTCTGGCGGCCGCTAGTGATGTGACGATGATCGATGATTAGAGTATTAGCTAAATTAATAAAACAACCCCGACTTTCAAAGTGTTGTTTATCAAAATACGACTAACTAAATACAATAAAATTATCATTCATTCAAACATAACCCGCCCCCCCGACTTACATACCCACTCTATTAGACTTCACTGTTTTCAAACTATTGCTTGCATTGCATTTGTGCTGCTGTATAATAAGTTTGGGCATCGTAGTCACGGCAATAAATTAGCTAATTTATTGTTTGTTATGTGAGTACTTGAGGCCAGACTAGGCGAGCACTTGAGGCAACAATTGTTCTTGTAAGTCTGAGTGTCAACGAAACCTTAAAGAAATCAAACACATTTTAGTTGACAAGCTTTGAATGATTTATAATGTAACACTGCAGTCTTAAAAGACAACTTACCACTTTAAATATATAAATAATAATTAGACGCGGCTGCGCGCAAATACTTTGCCCATATATGTACATATGATGGATAATATTTCGATACTTTTAAATTACTTGCGATGTATTGCATATTTCATGTTATCAGTTATCGAAAGTAAACCAACACATACTATGGACATCACTAGTTCGCACTTAATAATGTCACTTAATGGTAGACAAGGAAGGTGCGATTATTCGCATAGCGTGATAGAAAGAGACTTTGTTAAAAGACATCAACGAGTGACTACGGCAGTCTAGAGAACTTTATTTGATAATACGCATATTTAATTAGTAATTTTATTGAAATCTGCTTACCTGTAAAATGAAATTCCATCCTTTTGCACGCCAGATGTTTTAGTGTTTTTGCCACACAATTTCACGCAACAATAATGAATTTTTAATCATGTTACTTACGCAACGTCCGAGAACAGACTGATGTTAGTAACGGGGGCGTGTCTCAATCTTGTAGTAAATTTACCGTATGTGTGGCAGCGGGGGTCGCCTGACTATGCGACGTCTTTAGGTTTAGTGGTCTGTGCGCAAAAACTACTGAACCGAATTTGGTATACATGTAGATTATGATCACGGTTAGGACATAGACTTATTTCAACCCCGAACGAAGTTGCGGGTATCCTCTAGTTCTTCATACAAAAGATTTATTTGAAAATGTTACAGCCAATTCGAAATTATTACCGTGTTTATTTAGGTCGCATCGTCCAGCATCGTACGATGTTGACGTTATTAAGCGAAACAATAAAAGGCTCTGTATCGGATTAACAGGCTGATATAACAGTCAACAGAACTAAACAACAGCGGCCAGATAACGCCCATAGTTCGTAATTGTGCCCTTGAAAAGTACGAGATAACGAGCCTCAGATAATAACAGACTTCGCTTATGTTGACCTTGTATCTGACAAAAATGATTTATAAACTAAACTGTGGAAAAAATGTACAGCGAGCATGTTGCACAATGTGCTAATATCAATTCGAGAACAGAGACCGATCTACATTTTAATTAACTTAAAAATATACTGCCATTGTAGGAACTATCAGATCAGAGAACTTAAAAATTCCCTAGCAATATAAAAAACGAATACAATTATGAATTCTGCGATAAAAATAACGCAAAGTTTAAATAAGATTAAAAATAAAATTTAAAATAATGATTTCTTTCCATGCGTATTTTATAATTATGTATTTCAATGATCATTGATCGATGTAGGTATAGGATTTTACTGTTATGATCATGACTGATACCATTGAGGGGCAATTATACAATCGTTGAGAGTTAAGACAATAGACTCACTCAGTTCGAAAACACCAACTGTTATATTGTCTGCGAACAATACAGGTAAACCGTTCTCATGCTAAGTTCAAAATATCCTATATTATGTATTATGAATAGGACGCCTATGTCATGAGACCATTGACGTTTTTGGTCCTTCGAGGCGGATTCTTTTGAAAAAAAAGGGGAATATTCCGAACTGGCTATCCGCGCGGATACTGATAAAGCTGTGAAATCGCAACGTATATAGGAATGAAACGATATTTTTAAATATCGTATTATGACCGGCGGAACACTCCGATAAGCGGCATAGCTGGAGATAAGCCTGAAAAATGTCAGTTTTATTGCTATTTCCTGCGAATTTGCATCGACGAGGGTTCAAGTATCGCTCACCTTAGCTGCGGGGATGTTGGAGTTCATCCAACTGTAGATACGGACGCCTTGGCTAACGCCGAATTGCGTGCACCAGCTAATTCTTCAGAACCCGAGAGTTTATCCCTTTAACACAAGCACACAATAACTAAGCACGTTAACACAATCGACCGCAAAGATCGGGTTTAGCTTCTTCATAAACACTACAGAACCAACAATGGTCTTTCACATCACGTCAAATATTTGCGGAGTCACAGGTGTACGCGTCGGAATCGGAGCATTCGTCGTCAGCAACACGTGCGCTCTCGGCGGTTAGTCGCGAACAACAGAAGATAAGCGAGCGCGCGACGCGACTCGCCCCTCTACGACCGCTGCACGCACCAGGCACAGCGAGACTGACGGACGGATCCGCGGCCCGTACCCAGCGGCCTCGTCGGTCGCATCTTCGCAACTCGCAACCCCAACCGAACCCTGTCGCTTCCTTCCACAGACACATTTTTTCCCCCTGACAAAAACAGGACCATCGCAACTCGTGCAGGACGACTTTGCGTTTTAGTCGTGGAATCCGACCACTTTTTCCGTCGCCCAAGTAATTATTCACGCCTTTTACGACGCGTAAACAGTAATCTATTCGATTATTCTCATGAGAATGTCGGTGCTTGTAATTATGCAGAATAGGCCGATAAATTGGAACAAGTTTAAGCGCGACTTATTGATTTAGATGTCACCGGTGGCATGAAAGTAAAAGCGCATTAGTGAGTTGTAGGTCATTGGCTTTAATATCGTTTTGGATGCAAGCTGAGTAACGATATCAGAATTGCGAAATAATTTGCTCATGTTGCCGTTACAACGGCATCATGATAAAGTTCGATAGCGAATGGGTTGTATGTGAGAAAGTGTGCCACATCCTGAAACTGAGTTAATGGATGGGTAATGACGGGCGTCAGTGCCGCTAGGCGCTAGGATCACGTAGGAGCAACGGTACCGGCCGTCTGCGACGATATGCATGCTCGACGCTTATTTGAATAATCGCAGCACACGCCCGGGTTTCGAGAACAACCAAAGGAGGTTGATAACTATAAGGTTTCTAAACAAATTAACCCGCTTCATTCATGAATAAACGCACTGCCACAAACATCGAGTCCCATAAATGGTACAGCATCGCGAGTCTTTGATTTAATAGCTAATTTTCTTATCTCGGTGATTCGTCGATTATCGGCCGCGCCAAAGGAAATCTTAATTATAATGTTGGCGAGTAATCCGAGCGGGCAGAATGCATCGTCCGACTTGAAAATCGATTGAAACGATAATGTCTCCCATAGACGAGAGATGCATGAAAGCTGATACAATTAAATAGGAATCCAGAGGACCCGGTCACATCGGCGCGTTATTAATCGCTGGTTACACGGCCAAGTTGGAGATGTTCGGCTTTGCAACATCCTTATATACAGAAAGTATGCTTGCATTTGTCCGGTTGCTTGCGGTGAGGGCGTTTGAAGAGGGTCTCAGAGCATTCGGTGTATGCAGAGTATTTCATCTCGTTACCGTTTCCTAGGTTCTGCGTAGACCAATCATTGGTTTATTGCGTGGAGCCGCAATGCGTGCTCGTCCGGGTTTTCAACTACATATCTCCGTTTAAAATTTTATTACTTTATTAGCTGCAGTATAGACCACGGATGACGGAATGTCATGCGACGCGTCGTGCGATTAGATAAGATTGTATTATTTGAATATTCATAGTGTTTTTATGAGCAGCAGTATTTGAATGTCAAAGGGTTAAGTGTAAAAAATAATTGGTTATAAAATTCTACAGCTTAGGCTTTTCTTTAATGAAGCATAAAATTCAAGGCGTTTATTTTATCGGCTCACTCGATCAGACTTGCCGGTCACTTGTATATTGTCCGTGTATTAACATAAAGTAACTTTTACATGCAATGTCGCCCTGTAAAGTAAACGGTACCGTTGCAGAAACCCTATAAAACGCGATTTTTGCCGATTTCGATCGTGCTATGGCAACTTTCTCCCATTGTTTTATCGAGGGTGTCGAGTCGCGATTTATCGGGCACGCATCGTTTGACAACGACTACAAGACACGGGAATCGAACCCGCGCTAACAAAGGCATAAACAAGTTTCACCACGACCCTACCTGCTGGGGATTAATGAAGCTTTTTCAATAGGAAAGAATAAAACTTGCGAGAATAAAACCAGCACTTTTGGCGCGCGGGGAAAAGCGGTGTAACAATATTTAAGTTTCATAATTTCTTACGACCTTTTTCCATTGGTTCATTTAAGATCGGAGGGGATTTGTATTCAAGCGGGTCGCTACCAATGACGCTTATAAATAGACCAAAGAAACATTAAAGTTTATTCTTTAAGAAAGTCTAGTTGCTTTAAGAATAAACCCACGCACAACCTTCGGAAAGAAACAAGAGCAAGACTCGGACCTTTCGCAATCCCGACATTTCAAACGCAACCGTCGCGTAGTTCCATTTTCAAAACGGAAATAGCATATCACGTAGCTGTGATAATGTCTCCAATTAATAGAGGCTGGCGTTCGCGCATATCTGAGGTTGCGCCGACGGTAGCGGGCGCATTTCCCCGGCTAATTGATTTTGCATACGCTAACGAATCGCGGAAATATATGCGGAACCGGCGATTAGGTTACATCCGTGACCTCTGCGACTTGTAAATAAAGGCATAATTGACAGTAGCTTGATTCAACCGCACGACTGCATTTGTTTAGTTAATTGAGAATTATTGGGTTTCTTAATTTATACAGGCACACATCTACATATACTATGCTTTCCTTCAGCGAAAATGTGTTACCTACACAAAGAACAACTAATACATCAAGATATGACAGTCGGTAACATACAATATCTGGGATAATACCTACACAATATGAAAGAAGCTAAAAAGTTGTAAAAGATTGATCGCCCTCGGAGCAGAAAAGTACAGTCGCGAACAAATGTCTATAATGATTTATGATTGTTAAAATAGAATAAAACGGAACATGTCCTGGTTTCGCAGTCTCATCAGGCTTTCGTCAACTCTTAATTTCTTTAACCTTCGGCCGGTTTTCCAATTAGCCCGTATCTCGACT
Organism: Eudemis profundana; assembly: GCA_947034925.1. Classification (NCBI taxonomy): domain Eukaryota; kingdom Metazoa; phylum Arthropoda; class Insecta; order Lepidoptera; family Tortricidae; genus Eudemis; species Eudemis profundana. The sequence goes on along the minus strand of OX344802.1, from coordinate 3,723,570 downwards.
CTCGCGCATCCGAGCGTGCCGCACGACCGCTCCCGCGCACGCAGCCCGTGTCGTAATCGTGTGGTTTTTTCTGTCTAGTCGACGGCGAGAACTGTTCACTCGCGCTAGTGGGGCCGAAGAAAATGAGGCGACGCCGAACCCGACAGGCAATAATGTTGGCAGCCATGTTTTGTCGCTATAGTGTCGCAATTGTCAAATAGAGTTTAGGGACATCTTTTTATTTTACTATATACACATTTAATTAAGCTCTACGGGCTAAGAAATAAAACCGATCCAGCTAGCTAGCCAGGTAGAAGCGTCAAGTTTTACACAAGATTTTTTTACACAATGCAAGTAAGCATTGAGAAAGAATTTTCTGAAATTCATGGCTCGAGTGAACAAAAGGGTATGGAAATCTCATCAGATACACTATGGAATTCAAAAATTATGTTAGTGTGGAAGTTTGCTTGAGAATTAGAATAGTGTGTACCTACTAGCGGCGTGGCGTTGAAGAAATCCTTGGGCAAGCCGGTGCAGCTTTGGCTTCAATTTTCTACAAGAGCACTAGAATTAAGTGCTGAGTTCAGCACTCACTCATTCCCATCGGGCTTGCCTAATATTAGGCAAGCCGATGAGAATTGAGTTCTATGGACGCCACGCCACTGGTGTGTACTCACATGAAGTTAAATCAAGCGGTACCTTAGTACACTTTTTATTCTAAGTTTGATAGCGTGAATGTATCTTTGAAATTTATTGAAGCAAACTACGGGCACAAAGACACGTTGCATCTACACTGCGATACTGCGAAAGAATAATGTTATGTGTGGCTTTAAACTCCTAGATTCGCAGTATAATTTTATTACACCACGATTCGTTTAAAGCAGAGTAAAAATGTAGTATGTGGCAGTGTCGTAGAGTTACATACATCGTTTCGATTCCGAGTGTAAGAGTTCAGACATTCAAATATGACAACGATACGGCCTCAAGCCGAGAACTAGACGTCTGCCCTTGACGCATGCGCTATATATCACCAACCTTACGTCCACCGAGACGATTAATTCTCAGCCAGTCAACCTGAATCACTATAAAGACGGTATAAATTTTGAACCAAAATAAAATCACATAGCAATTTATTCGCCAAAGAAATTGGTTAAAAATAAGCTGTAAAATTTACCTGAGGCCTTGGATCGGGTTTCTCACTTTCGATTGAGCGGAACTGAGTCACCGCTAATTGGGCTTTACTTTAAGCTGGCTCCACACTCGCGTCGAGGCTTGATACATACGCGTATTATATTACAAATTTACATAAATTATATATATGAGGTAAGTCCTTTTAGATTGATCTCGCCAAAAGTGTAAAGTCGGCTTAATGCCATAGCTTGAGGGTTCGTAAAATATGAGATTGTCGGTACTCGGTTGACTGTTCCAAAAATGTTACTGACAGTAACAGTATGTCAGTAGCTTTAAATTGGAATCAGACTGCGGATACAGAAAATTGTGATCGTATACCAAACGGCATATTTCACAACAATATAGAAGTCAATAGATCGAAGAAGGTTACGCTAATATTTTCTTAGTTGTGCCCTAAATACTGTAACTCAATTCATTTGTCACATTCCTTAAATAGTTCATTGTCCTAGTTCCCATTTTCCCAAATGGTATACAAACCGAAACTTACACAAAGTTCATAAGCATTCAGATTATTTACAAGTAACGTGTATGTTTACAAGCTTGTGAATTGTATGGGGCGATGCCAAATGCCTCGCAGCCTACGAGATGAGTGTTTGGCGAGTCATGTGAATCGATAAGTGGGCATCATAACATACGCACTTGAGTGTGTTGAGTATTTACTTAATGCTCTTCACGTTTTATACTAAGAGGCGGCAAAACAGATATTTATGGAATACCGTAAATGGGGTGAGAAGGGATTGCGAGGACAGTTGGGTTACGAATGGAGAGAGTAGGGATGACAGAGGGGTGAGGGTTTTTAAAGGCTACTGCTACTTAAATAATATATTCTTGTTGCAAATGGAACTGTAGTAATATTCATATCCATCCAACAATTTGCCCAACTCACCTTAGTATGAAATCCCTTCTCACCCCAACTACGAGGGACTACGGGGTGAGGAGGGATTTTGTGTTTATTGTCAAAGTTATGAATTGGAACTACCCAAAATCATACAAAAACCAAAATACAAACGGCCGGAACATTTATTATATATACAATTCAATTTGCATATGTAAAAATAACATTTTATCGAGGACTGAATGTCAGTTTTGTCCCTACTCGCCCCGTTTTACGGTAAATCAGAGTACTTACGAGAGATGCCGTATACAGGCTGCTTTATTTATTTACGCTCTCATAGTAGGTGGTGATATTTCCAATTAAAACATATTTTTCTTGTAGGTTGTTTTGAAATATTTGCCTGAATAAATTCTGCCTGAATATCTGTACGATGTCCCTCAAAAGGAAAAAGGAACCATCATAACAAATAGTCGATCCTTGTGTACAACTAATAACTTACACAGGCTTTGTCATTGTCACTGTAGTTTGGCCTTGATAATATCACATATGAATTGGCAAAGCAATCTAATCACAACACAACACATTCTCCTCAACTTAACCAGTTGCCTAAATATTATTTCTATTATATGAAACGGCAATAACGGCATACAATTGTATGGAATTTCTGTATGAAATGTACACAGTTTGCAAAGAGAGCGACTACATTTCGACATGTTATTATAATACTAATCATTTCCTATAGTTTTGTTTTAAATCCAGCCGAACCTGTACGTCTCGTATAACTGGCCGCGACTTCGTTTCTCGCGCGACAGACCATCACCTGTCACTGTCACACTATATTGATTGGAAAGAGATCGGCAGCATTTGTCGCGCGACAAAGAGTCGCGTGCCACAGTTGTGCTAGAAGTACAGGAGAGAGGTATGCACCCTACATGCAAATATACCGGGTGTGGCCTGGATTAAACAATTAAACTTTTGTTCAAAAACTTCAAAAAATTAAGTAATCTTCAGATTTTCTCTATATCATATAAATTAAATGGTAATACCCACAGACCACTAAACCTAAAGACGTCGCTTCGTAGGATTGTTTCATTGAAACCGATTCTGCCAAAACTAAAGGGGCGCGGGAGACGCGACGAGCGCTTACCGCACTGTGATTTGCCGATTGAAGGTCAAGTGGGCGTCACACAGAAATATAAACAAAATGTCTGGGGGCCGCTAGTGATGTGACGATGATCGATGATTAGAGCTAAATTAATAAAACAACCCCATTCATTCAAACATACCCCCCCCCCCCCCCCCGACTTACATACCTACTCTATTACACTTCACTGTTTTCAAACTATTGAGTAGGACATGATTTTTAAAAATAAAACTTTATTACAAATTGGTATTAATTTGAGCTTAATTGTAATAATTAATGCCACTATGATTTAAGTGCTGCTGTATAATAAGTTTGAGCATCGTAGTCACGGCAATAAATTAGCTAATTTATTGTTTGTTATGTGAGCACTTGAGGCCAGACTAGGCGAGCACTTGAGGCAACAATTGTTCTTGTAAGTCTGAGTATCAACGAAATACTATAACGGTAAACATTGCCTTTACACAACTCAGCTGATAACGAAGAATCAATATACTCATCACAGTTAGGTAAGTGAAGCGTAGAATTGGCATTAGGACTTAAAAGTCGCCTGTTCCCAGATTTTGTCTATCTAAAATATTCTGATTTAAAACGTCGAGAACATACGATACTTTGTTTTGTGGCATCAATCCATATTTTTTTTATATTAGGACACTTCATAAACCTTAAAGAAATTGAACACATTTTAGTTGACATGCTTTGAATGATTTATAATGTAACACTGCAGTCTTAAAAGACAATTTACCACTTTAAATATATAAATAATAATTAGACGCGGCTGCGCGCAAATACTTTGCCCATATGATGGATAATATTTCGATATTTTGAAATTACTTGCGATGTATTGCATATTTCATGTTATCAGATATCGAAAGTAAACCAACACATACTATGGACATCACTAGTTCGCACTTAGTAATGCCACGTAATGGTAGACAAGGAAGGTGCGATTATTCGCATAGCGTGATAGAAAGAGACTTTGTTAAAAGACATCAACGAGTGACTACGGCAGTCTAGAAAACTTTATTTGATAATACGCATATTTAATTAGTAATTTTATTGAAATTTGCTTACCTGTAAAATAAAATTCCATCCTTTTGCACGCCAGATGTTTTAGTGTTTTTGCCACACAATTTCACGCAACAATAATGCATTTTTAATCATGTTACTTACGCAACTTCCGAGAACAGACTGAAGTTAGTAACGGGGGCGTGTCTCAATCTTGTAGTAAATTTACCGTATGAGTGGCAGCGGGGGTCGCCTGACTATGCGACGTCTTTAGGTTTAGTGGTCTGTGGTAATACCCCATACCTCTTTTGTTGTTCGACTGCCGTCCCATATCTAAAACTAGACTAACCTCTATACAACTCCATAGAGGTTAGTCTAGTTTTAATCATAGGGCGGCAGTCTTCACCCTGTCTGGTGATATCATAAACGGATTGAAACTACACAGTAATTACTTACGATATTTGCATAGCCAGTAGAAACGATTTGCATACCTGTAACAAAAATATAACTATCAAAAATATGTCTTCATGATTACAAGTTAAATATATCTTTGCTACACATTTGCCTTGCGGCTGTTTGCGCTCACTTCCGATTGAAATTCCAAAAACAAACATTAACGAGTCAAGTATAATATCGCAATAATTCATGTTTATTTACAATGTAACGGTAATTTCCATTTTCCACATTGTCTCCTAACCTAAGTTACGTAATGTTTTGATTAAGCTCCAATTGAGACCGTCCGAGTTACGTTTTCTAATCAATTCATATTATGATTTATGCTGATAATCTGTTCATAATTTATCTGCAATTAAATGTGGTCATTGGCCACCCATTACTTGAGCTGATGAGTAATTTTGTTATGTCATTATGTTACGTAATCTAATTTGATGGTAATTTTAATTAGAAAATGGGTATTGAGGTTAAGGTGTATTGGATTTCCGTTTTTGTTTGCAGTGAACGAACGTGGTCGGTATGTTGCTTGATTTATTTCCGTTTGAACTAATATTGTACAAGTTGCTCATAGCCGCGTTGAGCAAAGTAGACTATAACTTGGCAACTTCGTTGGTGACACTCACCTGTGTGCTTTTTGTTATGCGCAGCCGTAACTACTTACACAAGTTACGCGACAACCCCGCCCGACCGGAGGCATCCTCTGTCGGTCGCCGTTCCTGTTGGCGGTAACTTGTGTAAGTAGTTACGGCTGCACATAACAAAAAGCACACAGGTGAGTGTCACCAACGAAGTTGCCAAGCTATAGTAATTAGTTCATAAAGAATTGGCACTTTCAGATAAAGTCATGTGATTACGAAAACTATAGAGGTAAAGTCTAACGCTCAATGAACTAACACATTCAAGTTCATTACCTCTAGCACGACACGCGCCTTTTCATGTGTTTCGAACCGTACTTAAAAATAGCTTCTATGCCTTTTAAACTTATCACCTTTTATTTATTTTTATTTTTATTTATTAAGGATTACCAACAGATAGAACATACAAAAAACAGCATCTTAGATTACTACATAGGTTACACAGAATGCCTATCCAATTATAGGTAACCACGGCTCACAGTTTGGCGTAAGTAGGCATCTCTGCGCTGTGTTTTGATTTATGCGCAAGAGTACATTTGTACGTGGGAAGGACACTCCATCCATATTGTAATGCAAATACACCGGCGAGCCATAACATGGTAAGTCTTATGCTTGCTTACTAGACTTACAGCGTTATGCTTATGCTTCTTACAAGACATGGCTGGCGAGGATCTGCCGTCCGCGACCGTTTTGCCATTGAGCTGCTGGGCTAGCTTATCTGACCCAGAGGCAGCTTTAGCCCAAGGTACCCTTTAGTCACAGTATAAAGACAAACAAGTAATCCATCTTCAGCCGTTTCGGAGCGCGCGACACGTGAGTGCGATCGATACTGGAGCATTTTTACGCATTCTTAAATCTTTGCTTGTAGTGCGTTCTAACACAGCGCGCACACATTCAGGCGCGCGATGTACCTTTTGTAGGGAGAAAAATTACTGCTCTAGTAGGAAGCAGGAGCCGCCCGGAGCGCCCTTTGCTTTGATATTACACCCCGCCGTCGGCCATGACACGGACACAGAGTCTTTGAGAGCGACTCATGAATTGATCTTTGGAGGTTTGGGACCAAGAGGGACATGGTCCAGGGCGGCAGGTTACGAGGGGCGGCGAACACAGGCCACAAGCGGCGCTCGGCGTCCCCTAGGATTCTGCGTCCGTGTGCACACCCTGCACTATAGTTAAAGCCCAGCCTGAATACACCACTTTTTGATTTGATTTTCTGCCGCCCTACAGCGGTGCCTCATGCTTTAGATTGAGCCTAGGGTTCGCTTGCGGCGCCCCTCGTGGCCCGTGCCCGCAGCCCCTCGTGACCTGCCGCCCCGGACCATGGTCCTCTCGGCCCTAGAGTAAATACGCCTCTGACTGTATCTGTATTGAATGGAAAGGGATAGGTAGTATTTTTCGCTAGGCATAGAGTTGCGCCGTACAGTTGTACTAAAAGTACTAGTTGAAAATCATTTCAATTATTCAATTGAGAGCTTTCGTCATTTTTATATGGCCCAACGAGAATTCTCTCATAAGGTACAAATGTCTGCATGCCCATGGTGTGGCCGATATTTAAAACAACAGCGCGCTTTAGCGTTCTTTACCAAGGAGTGGTTCAAAAAAGGACAAGTAACGTCAATGTACATGAACATTTGTATAATTCAGTTCCATCTGCAACTGGAGCCACATTACAGGCTAGCATTCATCAAGCCCAAAATCGTGCTGCAGCTTGGAGAACGTTGGTGAAGAGTTCCCGCAGCCGTCACGTCCCTCAGCCATGAGGATACGACGAAGAAAAAGAGAATACATGAACATGAACATGAACATAGGTACCACACCCAGCCAGGACGTTGCCTGACCCGGACTAGCCGGATACACCAGGGGGCACAGATTTGTAGGGAGTGACACGCTACGACGAAGAAAAAGAGAATAATACAGTTATTTAATGTAAACACATTAATTTAATCACCACGAAGACTTTGATTGACGCTGACGAGTCATGGTGACATTGACGAGATACGGAACCGAAACGTCAGATTGATCAACGTCAGTTAGAGTAACCCATACTTACGGTTAAGTAGCAATAAATATCCGTAATTTCAACAGTCATTCGAAATTAGCCGCGTATGTCGTTAACTGAGTCGTAATGCGGTTTTTATGACGTATTATTTATCTCTTTGGAGGTTTTTTGGCATATGAGGTTTAAGGAAGCGTAAAATATAAATTAGCCGGGTGCCCGCCCCTCATATTGTTGAGTATTTGGTGTTATTTGTTTATATCAAATGAAAACAATGAAAATAAAACAGGAATCACATCAAATCATCAGCCTATTTATGTACATCCCATTGCTGGGCAAAGGACTACTTCCATCAAAAACAGGAGTAATATGTAGATAAATATGTGAAGATCATAATATGTAGTAATTGATTCAACACTCATTGGACTCAGTGGTTGATTGGCAGTGAATGGATCTACTTAGTCATATACGCTTTTGTTTTTAAATTAAGACACATTCTCCGAGTAAATTCCTACATTCCCAACTGCCTATAAGCATACGGATATTATCCTAAGGGGTCGTAAAAACGCCCACGGACCACCATATACAATCACGTCTAAAAATATGTATACATTTCAGAACGTATCTCTACGGAAATAAGATTCAAAATCACATACATGTTTTTAGACTTGACCGTACAATCTACGTACCTCAAGTATGGAAAATAGACAAGTGACGATGATGTCCAGAAGCCATTGTTCCAATCCCCAGACGGTTCGAAACACATGTAAATGAGCACAAGTCTACATGCTACATAATACGATAATGTTCATGAATAAACGATTTAAAACCATTCGTACTTTTCCTGTTCTGATATACCTCGGCCGACTTGTCCTCGTTCTGCACTCAATGCCTAAAACGGACAACAAAAAATGTAGTTTGTTTAACAAATTCCTGGGTTGATCGTTGAAAATGTCGCAGGCCGAAAAGCAAACTAAAATGGTCAAGGTCCCTTTGCAACTGAAGATGAAGTGTATGAAAAAAACAAACAGCCTAAAATGAGCTTTATGATTAGGAGATAAAGATCACAATTGAGTATGATAGTTTGGGATACAGTCGTAATTTTTTTGTAAACAATAACATATGCACATGCCGGGAATAGCAACAGGCTCATATTTTGCAACGCGCATTCTTTTTCGAATCATTTAAACAAATATTTTTGCGAACTGCTTTTAATTGGAGTTACGTTTACTATAAATTCAGCTTCTTTATACGTGACTGGATTTTTCTGAAGAACGATATAATAACTTAACTATGCATTGCATTTCGTTGTACGTTAATGGGCAAAGAATTCATTCTCAATTATTGAGTATTCGCTGAAACAAGGCGCGCGTACTGTTGATTAATCAGAATACTTGATTGGCCTTTTTATTGACCACTACAACGTTAATCGAGTTTTTGTATAAGACACATTCACTCGGACAATAAAATCGTTTTATGACGTTTAAAATCTGATGAGATTGGCCCCGATTACTTTAAGCAACGGAAACGCGCCGTTAAGTATGTTTTATAGCGGGCAAATGCATTTTAATTGGCGGATCTGGCGACAATTGGCTTTTGTAAAATTTGCAGCCGCGATATACGAGTATTGATAGAGCTCGCACGCGCACGCCCGGGGTCGCGTGAAGGCGCGTACGGATAGCGCGTTCCTGTGTTACGCGTAGTTGGGAAACACTGTCCACGCGTACATTGGATACGCGTACAGCTCCTGTACGGACCGCCGCGAACCTGTACGCGAGGTCAATCGATCCAGAGCGCTCCGCGAGCCCCAGTCATTCGCCATGACTCCGACAAAAGTAGCGGTTGCGTGCACCGCCACTGCTGCGGCATTACTCATTATTCAACACATTTTAAATAAAAAAAAGAGAAACAAACGGAAACCTAGATGGTGGATGAAAAAATTGTATCGTGAAAGATTACAGTGTGGAAATAGGCTTATGGACGATATAAATTATGAAGAAAGTGGGGACAAAAATTTTGTGAAAATGAGTTTGCAAGATTTTGAAATAATTCTTGAAAAGGTTGTTAATATTTTCATTATTGAAACTCGAAGAACACGCGTGTCTATTCATTTTGGCGTCCAAATATAGCGTACCCGCTCGTGTGTATCCTCTTTGACGCGCGACCAAAAACCGACTGACGGCGGCTCGCTTCGCGCGCTAGCTCGCGCGGTACGCGTTCCCCAAGAGTGTACGCGTAGCTGCAAGTACGGATATGGCGTTCCGGACACGCGTAAACTGACTACGCGTACCAGTGTACGCGCTATCCGTACGCGCCTTGATATGCCAGCGCGGGCGCACCATCGCGCCGCCATCTCCGCCAACTCTTATTGTTTTTAATTGATTACGACAAACGACTTGCATTTAGCCCCGCGCGTTCATAAAAACCGAGCGTAACACGTCAATATAAGCGTAATTCGAATCGGCATCAATCAGGCTTAAGTAGCCGCTCGTTACAAATTACCGCAATAAGCCATCATCTCGATCAATAAATCACGTCTCACGGTTTTCGACAATTTCCCTTAATTGGTCTCGTTACCCAATCGCGTGCGTGGCGATCGCACGATACCGTGTGTGGCCGCCCTTTGCCCAAATCAGCGGGGTGATCTCGGCGACACTGACCGGACACGAGAAGTAATTAGCGCCTCGGACCACACAGCGCTGCCCGACCGCGGGCACTTTCATCCTCGCGCGGCCCAGCGCCTCTGGGTCGCGTGAATCACGAACCGCGGATGCAAATGTATTACCTACAACACCCGGTTGACAACGATATAAAATACCCCGCCGGGTGTAACTAAGACGGTAACATGACAGGAACAGTGCTGTAAAGGAATTTTATTCCGTTAGCTACACGACGTAGCGCCACCGTCCGACGTTTCTCGGCGGGAGCGGTCCGGTTGTAAATCATCGGAAGACACGACCGCTGACGCAACAATGCGTCGAATTAGAATAAATTGCATAATTGGCCCCGAATTTATCAGTGAAAGTGAGGAATCGTCGCACGACGAATGTGTAATACCGGACTAATGATCGCGTCGGATTATGCTCCCGAGCCGTAGAAAGCTCGCATTATTTATGAGCCGATGAAACCATTGTCGGCGATGAGTGATTTACAATGACCGTCGCGGATCAGACAGTTAATTACGGACGCCTTTCTTTGATACGCCGTGAATCTCCTTACGACAAATTAAGCTTAATCAAAGAGTCATAAGGTCCATAATTGTTTCATAATTAAATCAATATTGCGATTATACCTTGGCATTAACCACGAGGGCTCGTGATGCTTTCGTTAATTTCTAATAATGATTCCTTGTCAGTGATTAATAGGCGTTCCGTTGATTAGTTCCGCATTTAGCTTCCCCTTTACTAATAATATAAATTTATTAGGGAAATTATTTCCTATATTGTTGAGGAATTGTTTAGTACCTCTAAGTAGGTAATCATTCCTAATATGTATTTCAATAGTACACGTTGATATTATTTCGTGCGAAGGCCACAGACATATTTGTGAAACTCGACGCCGAGACACTTGCTATTGCACGCAGATAAAGTCATTGCACTTGTTTCAAGATCATCTAGTACGCATGCGTGGGAAAATACAGCTTTGTTCGATATCACGTTATGCGTGAAATCTTGAGGTTGACTCATGATCTAAATTAAATAATGATAATGACGTGTTACGCCATATTGAACGAAGTTCATTAAGATACTGGGCCAGATAAAGGGAATGGTAAAGGAGAAAAACTAAATTTGTTTGGGCGCTGTAATTATTATCGTTTTGAAATCTAGTGGTTTTGTTGCAAAATAATAAGCATTGTTGGGTCGTTGCATGCCAAAAGGGCGATTTCGTATTAACTGTTTAACTTGGCCAGTTTACAATGGGCTTGCAAGAACATGTGACCTCAAGGAATCTAAAGGTCGTTCTGATTTGGCCAAGTGCTTGAGAAAGAAAAAGTTCATGTCAGACGTGATTGGCTGCAGGTATCATTATCACAATTTGAAAATTACGAACCTCGTTTCCTAGTTCATAGATAATTAGTAGGTACTGGAAGGTTTGTGGCATCAGGTTCACGTGTAACTTTTGGCCTAGTTATGAAATTAAACGTTTAAGTCAGTTGGTACCAGATATACACACGTAATATCAGTACTAGTCTAATTTCAATGAATTGAGAGAAAAAAATTACCACATTTTGTGGTAAGTATGGTTTGTAAGGGCGTATGTTGATGGTCACTTATTGACAATGTTTTCCACTTTCGCAATTTCCCACACTTAATATGTTTTGTGACAAAAATTGATCAGTAGTGATGAGCTGAAATCGCTAGCTTGGTTTAAAGAATAAACCTCAAGATGTCGCCGATTTTTTTTACAGGGTAAAATAGAATATTAGTTTACATCAACACATCTTTAAATGCACGATCAAACGAAAAAAATACACAGTTCGTAAAAACGCTCATCGATTTCCACGGTTCGAGCCAATAACCATAAATCGTGTTACACAACTGGATTCGTATTAATGTTATCAATTGAGTAGCAATTAAAATCATGGCGGTGCAAACAAAATTAATGTTTCGACTCTCGAGCCGGCCGCGCCGGTAGAAGGACATGAAACACCGTGTCAGCTCAACTGTGTTACAATCGTAAACATTCGAATACTTCCCAACTGAAGCACAGTAAGAATTTATACTGTGTTTTAGTTGGAAAGCGCCCGCGTCCGCTACTATTTTTCGCAGTAAATCATAAGATTTGAAAGGCGATTGCGCGCTAAAAGTTTTTGCCACGTTTATTGCTTTGCGAAAATATTAACTTGTCTATGGAGCGTGGAGTTCGGAAGAGATTTATAGTAATAAAGAAATTAGCTGACCCAGATGAGTGTCCGGCTATGTCTTAAAGCCGAGTGTACACATGTGGACTTTACGACAATACAATGACTACCTATGTTACATTTTTATTAATAGAACCTCTTTTTTGTAGAACGATTTGCAGATAAATATTGGCTTACTCTACTCGTGTATTTAGGCCTTACATCAATATAACAAGTAAAGACGACGAATTTTAATGTCTATCTGTTTTATACCTACTGTAAGAGTAGCTCAGTGTTTTTCAGTGTCTATATTATCTCCCATACTTTTTAAAAGTCATACCTACTGTACTTTTATTCATAATTATTGAAAGTCATACAACCTATTTTCTATAAAACAAGTTTTCAGAATTGTTATGAAACAAATATAACCTAACATTTTGTTTTCTGAACGCCAGCGTGTTAAAATATCCTGAAAATATTACCGTTTTAGAAAAACAAATACTGTATGACTTATAAATTTACGGGTAGCAAGGGAATCCCGTTTTTCAACCTTTTTCACTGCACGACGCCCTTTGTCTATGTGAACATTATTTCGCCCCTACTGTGTGTTATATTTGTGTCGTATTAAGAATATGTATTTTTTCCTTTTTTCCTGACGCTTCGCGACACTCGCGACTCCCTTAGAGGCCCTGCGACTCCCTAGTGGGTGGCGACCCACACACACGTCGAAAAACATTGCTGTACTTACAAAGTATAAAGACGAACAACTAGTCCAACTTCAACCGTTTAGGAGCGCACGACACGTATTCACACAGACGCGCGATAGCATGTCGTCATTCTTACGCATTCTTAAAACTTTGCTTGTAGTGCGTTCGTATCGTACACGTACCTTTTGTGGGAAGAAACATTACTGCTATTAGGTATACTGTGGTTGTACTTATAGCTAATCGGCAGACCGGTGTGCCACCTCATTCTTTTCTAATTATTTTATCCGTGTACACCAGACCTTACACGCTAGCTTATCTTTCCGGCGTCGTCAATACGCAGAATATGACCACAGACATGGATCTTGATTGCCGTCAGCGTGCGCGGCGTGCCTTACATTACTGCACATTAGACCTTATTTTTAATGAATTCGCATCTCTTAGAAGAGTAGAGGCTCAAGCTTACAGATGTTTAAGTTCCAGAAAGTAATCAAAATGTTGGGTAAGTTCTCGAAAAAATCTGGAATCGTTTACAAGCACTTTAAGAAAGTTTCCATTTTGAAACATTCCATAGGAAATTTCGAGATTACTAAAAAGCTTCCACATGGAAATTTCGCAATTTTGAAAAATTTCCACCAACACATCAGTACAAGTCTGTTGGTAAATTCGCTCCTGCCAACCGTTGTGGCATTCTAAACGTTTGACATGCATGCAACTGCAGTTGCACAAGCAGTGCCCTGTTATAGATCCCTTGACCGATCTGCGCCTGACCTTAGAGGGTGATATCGAAATTGAGCGTGACACGGGCGCCGGCCCACACGCTTGCGCCACGCTCCGTGTCTACCGGGTGCGATACCCGGCCCAGACAGTACGGCTACGACTTGCTTTCAAAGATATCAATTTTGTTTTTAAATGGACAGTTCGTGGTGTACTTATATTTATGATTAAAATGAGTAATTTGCTATCAGCCCCTTATTATACATACTTACTTGCTTAGATACGTTTTTGGGCTCAGATGCTCGTACGTATAATCTGGGTACCGTCAAATGACAATTTCCGTTTTTTTTTAATTTAAAGTGTACTATATACTATGTGTGTATTTAAACTGTGAGAACACTAGTGTGAGTGTCACCATCTTCCAGACTAAATAAGTTATCACGATGCGCATATTGACCTCATCGGGTTTTGCATGCTTTGTCAATATCCATACATACAATGAGACTAAAACTTGGTGAGAAGCCCTGTGCTGTTATCTTAGAGAGGTACCACCTTCTTACTAATTTTTTGGCGTCAAACAGATCATTAGCCCTTTTATAGAAAATTTGCCCGTCAGAATGGCTTATGAAGTCAGCGATCAAACAGAGCACGCGTTACGCGATGGAGAGAGAGAGACGGTCAGATCTGGTGCGTTCCGTCCGGTGACCCTTTGTTAGGGAGAGAAAGTTCTGTACGTAATACTATTACTTATTCTGTGATTACGGCTGAAAGAGTAGGACAGCCAGTGCTATTAGAGATACATGAAGATCCAAATCTTTGGGGTGTCGATGTATTTGCAATCTTTTACTTAGTCTATGAGAGGTCAAATTTGTTATACGACTGCAGATTCTGCTTTCCATACGGCTTTAATATAAAAATAACATTCGATAAACACAACTCCTCACAATCGGCGCCGCCGAACACAAACGCACCGATTAGCTCAGTTTACTTCACTCACAGCTATCAAAATATGACTCAACAAGACTAATGTACCGCACCAACATTTTAAAAATACAATTCCCCCGATCCAAACCCAGCTTTATTACTAGTAATTAGAGTTCAAACTCGATTGTATGTGTGGTCTCGCGAATGCTAATGCGATTACACGCTATCGATTAAAGATCACCCACACAATCTGTCATACAATATCAGAGGTACGGCTGAGCGTGCCAAAGCTGGCGTTTTGCACGGGTTTATGTAACTATGGATAGATTGTATGATTACTGTGACTGGTATGGGTAACTTTGAAATTGCCATGATCTTTGTGATTACCAACAACTTTGGAATAGCAATTTGCTTGGTTTAATTTGACTAGATTGTATACCTGCTTTCTTTTGGCATAAGTATGTCTAAAATCTAATTCACCTGTAACCTTACCTATCATTTATTTGCTAAACAGATTACAAACAGGATCCTCAGTTTTCGATTTCGTAACATTTGGATTGTTGTGCAAAAAATCGACGTTTAAGACGACTCTCTAATGTATCGGGTACGTAGAGGGCTATTCTTCAGAAATATGTCTGCGACTCATTCATCTGTCTCCATACATTTAGCATGAAAAAGGGCCAAATGAATGAGGTGACCGCAGACATATTTCAGAAGAATAGCCCTAGAATTGGTCAAGTGTAACCCCAGCGTAACTGGAAGAGATGTTGTGATTTTTAGAAATTGGCTTTACCGACAGAGATACGTGAGGAAATAAGTTTATTAATCAATTGCAGCTACTGCATAAATCCAATAAAATCGTCATTGCGGTAAATCTGCATATTCTTTTTGGAATCCTTCTGGGCGGATTTCTGCTAAAATTTTATAAGTGGTTGTGTACATATTTAAAAGCCTGTATGCTCTACCTATCTAATACGTGCAAAGAAGTGGGTTTAGTCGTGTAATCATTGATTTAGAGAAGTTTTAAGTTACACTTAATTATGACTCCGTACTTAATTTTTGAAAATTTACCACGCAGCAATGCATAGATTCATGCAGTGACATTATGAGATATGAGCTTTTTTAAAATAACTGTCAACAAGTCTGTCAACTTGAATGTGTAGTGGTACATTGTGGGACGAATTATTTTGTATGGTTAATAATTTAATTGTAATTTTAAGCAAAAGTTATCTTATAGTACATTGTGTATTTATCTAGGGCGGTAAGGAAGAATTTACAAACGAGTTTTTGTTAGAAGCCCGATGCGAAGCCTAGTGCTTTAATAACACGAGTTTGTAATTCCTTTACCGCCCGTGGCACACACAATGTTTTTCATCACACTTGTGAGGAAATCTAAATAAATAACCTTATTAATCCACCCAGTAGGATAAAAGTAGAAAGTGACACATATCCATAGATAATGCGAATGTCAAGTCACGTTCAGAAACCATACCGGTAAAGTCTTAGGACTTGCAAAATACTGAAATATACTATTTAAACAATTAATTAATGTTACCGAAATATGTATTTGCAATAACATATAAACACATATTTCGGTAACATTAATTAAATGTTTAAATAATGTATTTCTTTATTTTGCAAATATAAAATCAACTAAAATGGTCGTTACCGCTATGGTTTCCGAACGTGACTTAACATTCGCATCGTCTATTGATATATGTCACAAATGTCACTGTCCGTTTTAATATTTTCTTGTCATACTGGGTCGAAAAGTAAGGTTATTTTATTAAGATTTCCTCACAAGTGTGATGAAAAACATTGTGTGTGCCACGGGCGGTAAAGGAATTACAAACTCGTGTTATTAAAGCCCTCGGTTTCACCTCGGGCTTATGACAAACACTCGTTTGTAATTCCTTACTTACCGCCCTAGATACACAATGTACTATTGTAGGGCCTATTATTCTAACCACCGTTTAAATAAAAAATCGACCCCGTCCCGGATCGCCCGTATCGGATTTTAACGCTGTATTGTATAGGGTTTATGTGTACTATATTCATTTGGCCGATCAACTTCCATATCATTATTAAGATTATAAATCAATATCGTGTTATCGACTCGTTGTTAGCATGTTTCTTAAAAATTCCAACACCTGTCTAATCATCACGTGTGAAATGTTTAGCCGACGTGCAAATGAGACGAACAATAAATTGCTTCTCTTGAATCTTCGAAGTTCATAAATGTATTGCTATGTGTATACATTTGCTTAGTATAAAAAGTCACTTGAACGAGGTTAGGTTAGTCATAACATGTTCCTATGCCAAGGAGCCTACCTTCATCTTTGTTCGACTATATCTACGTTAGTTATGTTTTTGTTACAGACTGCATTTTGGGATTAACCCTCACTTGATAGTGTGTAACGAGCTTAACGAGTTATTGTATTTTTTATTAAATAATTTGCTGGAGAGTTAGAATTCGCAAAATTTATGTTATATTTGTCAAATTAAGAGTTAAGATGCAGATTTATTTCAAATACGGGAAAAATTTACAGATATCTTTGAAATTTTACGATCCTATGGTACAAATAAATGGGAAGTACCCCATAGTCTAAGAAGCTTATAATATTAATTGTTTTTTTTTTTAACATTACTGGTGATAACGACGTTTATAAATTGGACTGCTTTGTGTTTTCTAATACTTAAAGGTAGATTTTTGCTCACTTGGTTACATAACACAACTTTTCCCGTGCCAAATTTGGTCTCGTTCCAAATAACTTCACCGTGCACCGGTCGAAGGAACAATAATATATTCACATCGTGTACATAGTTCATCCTTCGTTGTTCAAAGTTGAGACCGGTCGGTTCGAGAGTGAAAGCCATACGCCATATCAAATTAGTTGTGGAAATCTACATATCGCTGCTTCGGCGCGAAATTAGCGGGGATTTCGCTGCGAAAGTGAGAATATTATCATCTCATATTTTATTTGAATGACATTTTTTTAATTACCACAATGTAGAAGTAAAATGACATAAGCGACCTAACATTAATTGTAGAAGCAACGAAGCTCGAACGACGCAGAAAATCCAGATGATGACAAAATTTAAGTAAGCCAGTTTGCTAAAAAATGCGCTTAGGACGATACGTTTTAAAAAAGCCAATATTATTCGCAGTAAATACAATTCAGGTTTTTTAATGTTACTTATAACGATGGTTTCTCTCAAACTCGAGCGGTGTTAAAAAAATGACATAAAGTAAACATGTTTTTTGCGGGATTCTGCAATGGCAATATTTCTTGCTGACAGCACTTATTACATTTCATTCTTCGTGCGTTTTTGTTGAGACCCGACTTCGATTTTTGTCAAGTTTTTTATGATAGTTTCGCAAAAGAAACGTTTCAATCAAGCAACTTGTTGTTTGTTAAAGTTGGCCACATTTTTCTTGTTATTCTCATTCTCAACACCACTGCGAGCTGTAGATGAATAAATATGTGGTAACATTCCAATAAAGTAAAACGTGTTAAGGAAAAATGAAACACCTCTTTTCTTTTTACTGAATCGGTAATGCCACCCAAAGCGTATAATTTTCAACCGACATCTACATACAAAATCATTGTTTCCTTCACATGCACCAATCGTAGATCACCGATAATATATTGCGCTTCCAAAACTGCTCACCGATTAAGATGTCTTTGTACTGCGGAACTCGAAAACAATAAAGATCGAGATAAATATCTCGATTAAAATAATCGGGCTGGCCTTTAGCCCGATCCGTCATTCGACTATCTCCTTACCTTCTTTAACTCTTACACATTCTTAACCAAATGTGAACTTTATTTTATTAGGGATAGAGTTCCTTTCTTTATGAATCGATTGATTGTGATACGTCGTTGTGAGAATAAGGGGTAGATATATCTATATTCAGGCTGAAAAAAATGACGTGCGTCAAAGGCCATATATGGGTCCAGACGAGCGCTGACAGAAAAATTGCTAGGCCGCACGTACCCCATTGTTCCACCGAACAAGATGTATCGAGGATGATTTCACTTTTCATGCACGTCAGATTTATGATGTTATGCTTTTGTAATTTATGTCTTAATGTCGGTACACGATTATGCCGCTTTTTGTGCACTTGAAAATTTTAAAATTATATTCGGTACCTATATAAATTTTGCTATACTCGTAGGTAAATAGATACGAATATAGTATTTCAGGTGAAATATTAAGACAAAGTTGCATTGATTGTTGAAACCGGCTCGTTCAATAGGCATTGTCGTTATTTAATCATAATCATATTGAACAAACATCCAATCCGTGAGTGGAAGCCGCGTAAAAAGATTTAAAAAAAGTCCTTAAAAGTACTTTTTGCATTTTTCATCAGTGGCATCACCATACAGCGCGGTGAATCGGACTGGGTGGGTGCCGGGGGGCGCCTGGGGTCGAACCAGGTCGCCTTGTCCCGGTCCACCTCGATAGGGTCGGACTAGGTGGGGGCCTGAACGCCTGGAGTCGAACCAGGTCGTTTGGCCAGGGCACCTTGAACCAATTTTTCCATGTACTAACAGATCTAAGAGGCTCCTAAAATGATAGCTATACAAAACTGCGCATATTATGTATGTGTAACTTGGTTAATGTTCAATAAGGGCCACCATATTTTTTGGCAGCAGCGCGTACCACGAATCAATCTGTCTGAAAAAAAAAAAACATTTTGCAAGGAAAATTTCATAGGCAACTTATTGCCCCTTCAAGAATACCGACACCTGGTGAGTATATTGTCAATCCTCGTTAGAAACTTATGCAAATTCAATAATATACTTGCCCCACATTTCCTGTAATTAAAACCAGCTCTTTATCAACAATGGGTCCGCGTCAGTTTTCTCCGGCCGGTTCTGGCTCCGTATCAGCTTCAGCCCAGCAGTGGGCGGCAGTTTAATTGAACCGGGCTCGTGGTGGGTGGTTGTTCAACAGCTGTGTTCACTTTCATGCGGTTATTTTAGTTTATCACTCGAGAGATGGCGCTATTACTTTTGAGAGATTCTTGTCCTGCCCAAAGAATCGTATAAAATGGATGGCCAAGAGTGACAAGCTTATAATGCTTTTATTGTGAAAAAATTATAAAATCTCACGAAAACCCGTGTAGGTAGGTAATCTTTCAGTCTTGAACTCTATAATCTTGGTCATAAAAGCATGACTTGGCCGTTATTTAGACTAAGTTTTGGGTGACCTGCAGTTGCCATTTAATAGTCATCCTATCAATCCTACATAACGGGTAGGAGCGTTCAAATATATCCAAATACGCAATATTATGTATGCTTGTAGAGTGTAAAAGTTTTAGGGAAAGAAAGTTAAATTTTGACGTTACACAGTTTATTTTAATAACATAGCCCAACATGGATAGAATATAGTTGGTTTTATTCTAAGGTTGGTTTATGATAGGTTTGATTAACTAGTTGAATCAACGTCCACTACTAACCTAGCTCGCCCACGGGAACTAAGTCTGACTCAGACCGATTGTGACGCTACAGTTTATGTAAAACTATGAACTGTGTCACCGGGCTTTGAATTTATATTTCATACTCAATTTCGATTACTAGTCAATATTATACACTTTTTTGTCATTTTCTTAATTACTCGTATGTCTCGTAGTTCGGTAGTATAACCGAATACAAATATGTAATACAATTTGTTCACAACATTATAGCACATTTCTTGGATTTTCATTGCTCTTAACCCGCGCTTAACCTTCCAATAAAGTTGTTTTTGGTATGGATAATATTCGGAATACCCATTTTAAGGATAATGGTATTGGAAACTTATCTACTACTACTTTTCAGGCTCAGTGGAAGATCGCTTTGACAGCTACTTTTATGGACACCTGGGCTATTATGGATGGGTAACTGTAGGGACTTACATGCATACATACATTGAAATTGATTTAACATTTGCCATCGATGCGTATTTTTTCAATGTTATTCATATTTAAATTTACTGTGTAAGATTTGATATCAATAGTTATATATTATAGTCATATTATAATTAAGTAGCCCATAAAACATGATATTAACATTGTAGAAAGTGTAAGTGGACAATTTATGCGATAAGGGACTCAGCGTCGCTTCTCTGTACAGATAGAGAAACCAGTCTACGTTTGTCAAAAATGACACAAATGTATGTGCACCTCTATAGCACATATACCCCTTTTCAATGGGCACAATAAATGCAATACAACGTGTAATTTAACATAAATGAACGTAATTCGGTTGTAAAATTTTAAATGCAGAACTAACTACTACTAGGTTTAAATGAGTTTTCTATTAATATTGCAATAACCCAGTAATGGGTACAGTGTATGTATACAATATTATTTTAATTAGGTCATATCCGTATGTTTCTAGTGCTAATCATAGGTTATTAGGAGTAAATAGGCTATAATAATATTACAGAAATAGTATCATAGTAGCTTTATTTAAAAAAAAAAAATGTTTTGTATATTGGTGATATGTTCATTGATTATAAGATTTACGAGTAACCCAATATTACTTACTTTACTGTTTGGGCATAATATGGTTGACTACTTGAGTTTATTCTGCAAATTAACTCAACTGATTATGCTTTAACACGTTCACTGTCCCCATACAAAACTATCGTACAATGTCGCAACACAAGTCCCAACTGTACAATTGGCTACTTGACAACTTTTTTCTGTGATATGTTATAGAAACACCTCTCAATAATACAAATATTAGTGAAAAAACCACTTCCATATCATAAAAACTCACCGAGATACTACAATGTTAAAATCACATTTTTAGACTTTCCCAAATACGTGCCGAAACGCTCCCTACTGAAGCCCGTTATACAGTGACGTCACTACTTATACGTTGTTTGGGGAAATCAATAACTTTGTTCTGCGACTATGTTAAAACTTGCGTTTATCGTAACGATTTTGTTTCTGCGCGATTTTGAGTTTATCCGGAGCTAAACGGCGAGGGGGTGCGGAAACTGGAGGGCCTGGTGTAGTTCGTATGTGATGGACTGTGTTATGTGGTGTAGCGCGATGTATACCAGCTGGTCGGGTGATTTCGGGAAAGTCATTAAGGATTTTTTTCATCACACTTGCTCGAAAATGGTGTCATTACACGTAGGTTTTGCGGGCCGTAAATGACCTATTACGCCCTAGGGCGTAATGGTTTTCTTTTTAAATTTGAAACGCTGGTTCTGTTTTACTCTTATTTGTCATGTTCAAAGGAAACGCCAACGTACTTTTTTAACTGAAATATTTATTTAAAGAGAACTGTTATTGCAAATACATGTAAACACATATTTCTGTAACATTAATTAAATGTTTAAATAGTGCATTTCAGTATTTTGCAAAAATAAAATCAACCATTTTAAGTCTTTGCCGCTATGGTTTCCGAACGTGACGTGAATTCGCATTGTCTATGGATAATGTCACTAATGTCACTGTCAGTTTTACAATTTTATTTAGGTTAAGTAAGGTTATTTTAATCAGATTTCCTCACAAGTGTGATGAAAAACATTGTGTGTGCCACGGGCGGTAAAGGAATTACAAACTCGTGTTATTAAAGCCCTCGGCTTTGCCTCGGCCTTGTAACAAACACTCGTTTGTAATTCCTTACTTACCGCCCTTGATACACAATGTACTAATGATAACGACTTTCACCGGTCACCACTTTAACAGAAGAGACGTCCTGGAAATTCGCTGACGTGGCAACGGCGGAAATGGATGTGAGATTATCTATTAAACGTTTATTCCGGCAATCTACAATGAGGTTGTAATAATTTAGAAAATCTACGCCAATTATCGGTTTTGTCACGTCAGCGACTACAAAGCGCCATGGGAAATTCCTGCGTAAACTAAAGTCTAGATCCAAATTTACAAAGCCGTAAGTAGAAATACCAGATCCGTTAGCTGCGCATAAGCTGTAGTCAGTTTTAGAACGACGTTCCCGTAGCGCCGACCGTGGGAAAACGCCGAGGTCGCTTCCAGTGTCGACCAGAAACTGTATCTTCGAGGGACGGTCGGTGACAAACAGGCGGCCAGAAGAGGACGGAGGGCAATCGTCCGCCGCCATTATCGACTGCCCCTCGCATTTTCCGACTTGTGGTCACACGGGTGGTCACATCTGGTAGCTTTATCTCCGAACTTGTAATGGTACCAGCACACAGGGAACCTCCTGTAGTTCGACTGCGATCGCTGTCCGGATGGACTGCGCCTGCTTCGCGAGGATGGCGTGCGAGATCTGGAGTTCCGCCGAGACGTTTTGAGCTCCCGAAACTCTCTCCGAAGTTCAGCCACTTCAGCTACGAGGTCGTTGAGGGCAGAGGTGGGCAGTGCATTGCTGACGGCTGCGACTCTGGGTGAAGATGCAGCAAGATCGTTTGCTCTATCCGCCAAGTCTGCTAAGGCTCCGAGTGACGTTGTATCAGGTTGACCTGCGAGCACTGTCTGGATCCCAAGAGGCAGCCGATTGGTCCATACTGTCTTCATAAAATCATCCGTAACGCTGCCCCCTGCCAGACTCTGGAGGTGACGCAGGAAATCCGAGGGCTTACGATCTCCAAGTTCTTCGTGTAACATAAGCTGCTTGATCCTCTTCTCCTTGGAGTCAGTAAGTCTCTTGATCAGTACCATCTTAAGTGTTCCGTACTTATTAGTCGCGGGTGGATTAATGATCACATCTTTTACTGCCCGGGAGTGAAGATTGTCAAGGTGGCCAATTACATAATTAAACTTAGTTGAATCACTTGTGATTCCGGAAATCGCAAATTGGCCTTCGACTTGCGCGAACCATATATCGGGCTCTTCGGGCCAGAATGGCGGCACTCGCACTCCTACCGCAAAAACATCGGATGTATTTATCGATACGCCCCCATCACTAGTACTAGGTTGATTATTAATGGGCTGTTTTACCGGTGGCATGTTTTCCGCAGCGTGATCTTCTGACGCTTTTCCATCAATAGTCCCGGGTGCTAACTGTTGTTGGCGCTCCAAGGGCATGCTTCTTAATCGGGGTCACCAGTTTGGTTGTTATTTAAACCAGATTAGTGTGAACGATATGTTTATTCCTTTAATCCATAAAACAACAACCACTGACTTTTCATGCGCTTGATAATGCCACTCAAGAAAACTGCCAGTGTCCACTGCGTGGCGCGGTGATCGATGAGCGAATATCGAATACCGACCAGTCGATAGAAAATAATTGACGAAATGAAAGGTGCGTCTGTTACCTACAGGCCACAGGGGCACCGGGACAGGGAACGTGTTAAAATATTGAACAAATATCGACATCCAAAGGGTTGCAATAAGGGTCGATTTCAGAGCGTTTCGACCGCGGCGGTTTTTTTTATTCGTGTTCCAGCAAATATATCAGCAAGCAGTAATGATCAGAGTTAACTTTTACTATAAACTATAGACGGTGTCGAGGCTACACATGATTTAATCGAAAGTTGTCGTCACTCGATAGTCCTTCACGGTAAAACTCCAGTGACACTAATGAAGTTACAAAAAACGCTGGAAAAACGCCTGAAATCGACCCATAAAATTATTTCGCGAGGTCCTAGCAAAAGTCTCCACAACTTGTTTCCCCATGTCCCCGTGTACAATATGTATGTTTTACATACAAACATACTTGAATCCGGCCGAAACTGCACCACATCTGGCCAGTGGCCATGGCTGCGATCGACCGAATTCATAATTACATATTGTATGCAAAACAACAAGTCTGATTTATCGTCTCGCATTAAATCGAATCCGGGTGCCCCATATATTTAAGGCAAATTATTTTTCTTATCGACTTTTTTCCTCATTATTGTGACGGTAAAAAAAATGATAACCGATACATATATGGTAACAGTAAATATATTAGCAGAACTAGTAGGTATTTCGAGCACGCTTTTTGGGCATTCTCACGCACACACTTGATCGATATCAAAGAATAAGTTATAGAAGTTTCTCTTCTAATAAAACTGACGTTCGGGTCCGACCACCGGACGGAACGCGCCGCATCCGACCGTGTTCCTCTATCGCATAACGCGTTTTTTTACCCGACTGCGGCGAAGCCCAAAGGAGGGTTATGTGTTTGACCTGTATGTATGTATGTCCGTTCCTGTGTCCGCTCGTAACTACTCAACGGCACATCCGATTTTGATAAATGATACATCATTAGATTCGTCTTGATAGTGCGAGTGTCACTGGGTATGAAGTTCGTTAAAATAAACAAAATGGCGGATTTTATGCAGTTTCAAAGTGCACCGCGGTCGGGTTTATTTTTATAAAAATGTGGTTATTGCCTTTTCTGGTTCTGCCTAAGCCCTTCCGGAGGGGCAAAATTTGGTACCTACTAGTAGCCACGCGGCGAAATCGCGGAGTGAGCCACTCCTGTAGGCTTATGATGCTACGTTTTGTCAGGTGACAAATATGTGATAAAGCATCCGTCACGCTCTGACAATGTGTGTGAGAGTGACGGATGCTTTATCATTTATTTATGGCATGACAAAGCGTAGCATCATGAGCCTACTGGTCATGTGCAGTTCTAGCTGAAATATGCCCTTTTGTAATCAGAGCAGTGTCTCACACGTGTAGATCTGCGCGCGATGAATATCGCGATGCGGTGCTTTCTACCATCCATTAAGGCTGTTCTATCTAATATGGCGGTAATCTGTTTAATTTATTGATATTGCAATGAGCACTTACAGCTGTCGTGTGCAGTGCAGGGAAACGGGACTTTAATGCAGGGTTGTGCGAAAAGTTTAATTAATAAATATTTTTTACTAAAATTTACGGGAAACCCGAACTCCCCATCTAGCCGGCGGCTTAAACTGCCCAGCGATCGAAAAAGTTAAAAAATTAAACTCGGAACATTGATGTCGGTTCTAGGAAGGAGATGACCCAATCTAATGAAAACTAAAATCAGAGCAGGTGGTTCAAGCTTACAATCCAAGCAGAGTGTAAGAAGAGTAAGAAAGTACAAAGTAGATATGTTCATTTTCATTAGCAACATTTTCACGCATCGTTCAACAATAAATACAAGTAAGGTTTTCTATGTTGACGAAAACGATCACCAACAGGTTTGGAGAGTTTAAATATCAGCTTTAGCACTTATGTGGCACTAAAATACAAATAGGATTTTATCCCCAATTATTTATTGTACAATTTTGGCTAGAGTGCGACTACGATAATTTTGCAGAGCGGAACATGGCAACACCTCCATTTAAAAGTCACATTTTCATAGAAATTTTACTTTTAAACGGAGATGTTCCCATGCTCCTCTCTGCAAAGTTATCGCAGTCGCACTCTACCTTCCTGGTAGAGCTAAAAACTTAAGTAAGGGTCTTCTTGTATGTATAACATAAGCTCCATAGTCCACATACTTACATTTCTTAAGGCGAGGTGAGACCAGAATCGGGCACGGAAGCCTAGTTTCCAAATCATTTTTAGAGCACTTATTTGACTCTTAGTGTTGCGGACAGGTCCGCTCAGGTCCATGCAATGGACTGTAAGGTGCTGCAGCAGGTCAGCAGTGGCAGCAAGGGTTCATCGGGATGTTCATGGAGGCCGTAAGACAGTAAAAACACTTGTTTCAAGTAAACATTGATGCAAGGAGGAAGCGTGGTTCGGTAGTGAAGTGGATGTATGAAACTGTATAAACTGATTTTGGATCGTTCGTGGTCGTCGCACAACCGCCGTCAGGCGGTTGGGGGAGCCGTTCAGGGCGTTGCCCTCTTCGGCAGAAGCTACCGCAGCCCGTAACTACGGGCCGGTGGTTGGGGCGGGCTCCTGGGGGGCCCTGCGGATGCCTCCTCTCTTCTTCTTGCCTCGGCGAAGTCAGCCCTGCCGGGTGAGACCCTTACGGGAGGCCCAGCGAGCGACACTCAGCCAGAGGCTGGGAGAGAGGGGACTTCGGCTTCCTTGCCGCTGGACACGGTCCTAACTGCTCGACGGGGAGTAGTGGAGGTATCCAGCCAGCGGTGATTTTTCTTCTAGTGTGCTAGGAGTCTTCGTTGCCGGTAGTACGAGCATCTATGTGGCCTGGCTGGTCGGGTCGGGTGCTGCCTTCTGCTGCCTCTTGCAGCCTCGAGGGCGCTGCGCTGCCTCCATGAGCGCTGACCACTTCGCGGGCGCGACGACTCGCGGGTGCGTCACCGCATCGCCGGCGCGTTGGCAGCCTGGCGGCGGTTCGCAGCCTCGCGGCGCTGCTACACCGCTGAGCGCCTGCTGCATCACGGGGGCGCTGCTGCCTCTCTGGCGCGGGCGCGGCGCAGGCGACCTCGGTGGGAGCTCAGTCTCTTGTCGGATGCTTCGGCGATAGGATGAGATGTTGTGTTGTCTTGTCCGGTTTCAGGGGGACAGGAGCCGCGCGCCTTCTGCAGCTACGGCTCCTGTCGCGTTGGTAGTGGTCCGGGTGTTTGCAGCCTCGCGGGCGCTGCTGCACGGCGGAGCGCGTTGGTGCGGCTCAGTGCGCTGCTGCCTCGCGGGCGCGGGGTCTTCTCAGGTGGTTGCGTCTTCTGTTGTGTTTCTGTTTCCAAGTTGTGAGATGCCAGTGGTGTGCGCGGAGGTGCACACTGCAGGCGGGAATCCTGCGCTCTGCAGTGCGCTTCTAGGGGTCCGGTGTGTCCGTGGGTCTGGGCTTGAGATGGTGAGGAAGAGTCACCGGGTTTACCAAGGCGCCCCCTGCCGTGCCCGGGCAGGGCGGGGGCGGAGTGGTGGCTCCAAGTGGTGTGCAGACGATGTTGCTGCGTGGCGATCAGGTAGGACGCGAAAACGCGATCGCGCGGCGACCAGCCTTACGGCGGCGCGGAGTCGGTGTGGAGCGATCCGGGCGTTATGACCGCGTAGCCAATCCACTGATTTTGGAAGGAAAAGGAATCGGTATAAGGTAAATTTACGTAGGGCGCAACTAGTGGGGTTGTGTTCAAGTGCCCTACTTGGGTGTGTGGAGGGGATAGAAGAGGTGAGGTAGGTCGGTGGGGAATGGGTAAGCATCATCTTTATTGATAATTACACATACATTTGGCATACACATGGCATTTTAAATCTTATAATCTATTGATAAAATTGTAAAAGTTGTAAAATTAAAGTTTAAACACACAAAAATACACGAAATTTAATAGCAAACAATAGATAGTGAAAATTGAGTAATTAAACAATAAAACGAACAAAAATTAACTTTTAACTTATAAAAACAAAATATTAAACAAAACAAAATTAAAGGAGTCTCTTTCTCAAACTTACATACTACCTAGCTATACTTATGAACTACCTAGCTAATATTAACAATCTCCCCCTCGTGCGCGAGCACTATATCTAGTCGCTGCTGATCACAATGAGGCGAGAGGCTGGACGACGGATAAGTCCCGATGCTGTGCGTACTTCTGTTACTCGAACCCGGCCATCTGGGCCTGGGAAAACAGAAGTTACTTGCCCTCTTGGCCATGTGCCTCTGGGCATAGTCTGGTCTACAATCAGTACGATGTCTCCGATTTTGATTGTTTGTTCGTTTGATACGTGCCCTCGTCGAACTTGTAGCTGAGGTTTGTATTCTCGTATCCATCTGTTCCAGAAATCGTCGGCCATAGCTTGAGCCGCCTTCCAGCTGTTTGTAGTCATTTTTAGGTCTCTAAAGCTCCCGAATGGTGACATGCCACATGACCTACCAATGAGAAAATGGTTGGGGGTCAAGGATTCTTGTTCCAAGTCTGGGTTGACTGGCGTCAGCGGTCGGGAGTTGACCAAATGCTCTGCCTCGAGCATGAGAGTATGAAGTACCTCTTCTGTTGGGTATTTTTCTTTCAGTACGGTGTAAAGGGCCGTTTTGACTGAGCGTACCATTCTTTCCCAAGCGCCCCCCATGCTGGGTGCGCCCGGTGGGATTTTCTTCCATGTGATGGCCTTGCTCTCTGCGTACTCAGTCAAATCGTTTTCGTTGGCCCTTAGTGCTTCTGCAATTTCTGTTTCAGCTCCTCGGAAGTTTGTCGCATTGTCGCTGTAAATAATAGTAGGTGTGCCGCGCCGCGCCATTAGCCTTCTTAGTGTCATGATCATGGAGGAAGCCGAGAGAGAGGTGGCTAACTCCACATGAATGGCTCGTGTGGTGAGGCACGTGTAGAGTGCGCCCCACCGTTTCTCATGGCGGCGGCCTACTGTTATCTGCATTGGTCCAAAATAGTCTACAGCCAAGGCGGTGAACGGGGGCTGGTTATGCATAAGCCTTTCGGGTGGTAAGTCGCCCAAGGGAATTTTGTGAGGTACCCCCTTGTATGTGCGACACCACTGGCATCTATTGCAGATATATCTGAGGCAACTGCGTAGACCGATAACTGTCCAGGGTACTGCACTGCATGGCGACCGCCTCTAACAAGAAAGAGTACACAGTTGCAGTATTCCTGGACATGGAAAAGGCATTTGACAGGGTGTGGCACGAGGGCCTAGTGCACAAACTGTCAACATCCACAGCCCCCCGACGCATCGTACGAGTTATAGCCTCATTTCTCGAAGACAGAAGATTCGTGGTGGCAGTCGAGGACGCCACATCAACAGAGCGAAGCATACGGGCAGGAGTCCCCCAGGGCAGCTGCCTTTCACCGGCCCTCTACTCCCGCTACACAGACGACATCCCAGTGGTGGGAGACGTAAAGTTGGGCCTCTACGCGGACGATGCGGCACTATACGTCACATCGATGAATGCGAAGCACGCCGCCAAGAAGATGCAGAAGTCGCTAGACGCCCTACCACGCTGGCTCTCCCACTGGAGATTGTCAGTAAATGTGGCAAAGACGCAGGCGATCACCACAGGAAGAGTTACCCAACCACCGCAACTCACCCTACAGAGACAACAAATACAATGGTCGCACAAAGTGAAGTACCTGGGTCTAACCATAGACCGTAACCTGACAATGACTCATCACATCAAGGAGCTCGTGATCAAGGCTAGAGCGGCAAGAGCCCGATTACGTCCAGTCCTTGCAAGCAGCCTCCCCTTGCAAACAAAGCTGGGAATCTATAAGACGTACCTGCGGCCCCGTATCACCTACGCGGGGCCTGCATGGTACGCTCTTACATCAGAATCAAACAAGAAAAAGCTACGTGCGCAAGAGAATCAAGCACTACGCACAATCGTGCGCGCTCCGCGCTACATGCGGAACGCAACGATTCACCGAGATCTCAACTGGCAAGGACTGGACGCCTTCATAAGCCGCCTAGCAAAAGCCATGTTCGTCAGAGCGGACAACGCGATTGAACCATCACTCCATGGGATTGCGCCGCTTCACGCCAGACCGCCGGATAGACGATCACGAGCTCTACCCAGAGAGCTCTGTAGTCCATGAATCAGGACCCAGGAACCCACCAAGCCGCTGAAAGGCCAACTCTGCATCCAAGCCACTGACAGGCCAACGCCTACAGCCAAAGAACCACCCAGCCAGGGAGAAGAAGTCTGACGAAGAAACAAGAGGGCCCAAACCCGGAAGTTCCCCAGACCCAGACGAACGCACACACAACCAACAAACCGCCGCACACTAGCGGCTACAAAATATTTTAAAACCAAGCCCGCAGTATTAAGGTTACTGCGCGAAAGACGCAGCCACAGGGGGCACACGCCCCGGAATGGCCACCCCACGCCCCCATCAAAAGGGGAATGTGAGAAGACACGGACTAGACCGATGATATAATAGCGCTGCTGGAGCTCGTTGAGTACTGTTTCTCTGTTGCCATGGCCGAGCGTACTGTGAGTGTGTAGTACGATCAACTTCGTCAGCTGTTCTTTGGCATGTAGAATGGGCAGTTTTCTCAAACGATCTTGCGTCAATCTGCTGTTCAAATAGAGCACGCCTTGCCGTATGTCCACGGCAATCTTCTTCAGGGGCGAGTTCTTCGGTAGTGGCCGTCCAGCCTCTTTGCATGTGATCTCTTCTTGAAACGTCAATCTTTGACTTCTCCTTATAAGGAGTAACTCGGCCAACTGTAAGTGGTCGGTTTTCATTGTTGGACGTATTGTCGTATCGAGTATCATGGCTTTGAATACCTCAGCAGAGAGCAGAACAGTAGCAGTGGAACGCAAGAGTCTATTATAGTTCGAGAATCTATCGATCGACGGTAAGCAATCTGTTACAGTTTTACCGACCGTGTGTAAAACGGGTTTTACGGTTCGTTCTTCCCCCGTAGGGGATGGCGGCGCCGACACTGGCTTCTCCTTTGGCCATGTCTCGGGGTCGCCTCTAATAAATTCGGGACCGAAAAACCACCTATGCTTCGCGTTAAAGTCTACGGGAATGCCCTTGGTGGCGTCGTCGGCGACGTTCATGGCGGAGGGCACCCATCGCCAGTCTACTGGCGCGGTTAAGCTTTCGATCTCGGCTAGTCGATGTGCTACGAATGATTTGAACGAGCGAGGATCCGACTTTATCCATGCTAGTACGGTTTTACTATCTGACCAATAGTAACATTTTTCGATTTTATAATCGGATTCGCGCTTGATCGTTTCGGCTAGCCTACTGCCTAATACCGCGGCCTGTAGCTCGAGTCTCGGGACAGATATGGGCTTCAGCGGTGCCACTTTCGCCTTGCCTGCCACCAAGTGTGATGACCTATCTCCGTTAATATCGGTATTAACGAAGTAAATTGCCGTAGAATAAACTTTTTCGCTAGCGTCGCAAAATACATGCATCGATGTTTCTCCCGAGGGCGCGGGTACGTAGCGGGCTACTTCTAAATCTTTCAAGAATCCTACGTTTTTTACGAAAGCTAGCCAAGTCTGGTGGTGTTCCTCCGTGATGGGATCGTCCCATTGAACCCCACTACGCCAGACGTCCTGTATTAATGCTTTGCCTACCATCGTAACCGGCGAGACTAACCCTAAGGGGTCGAATACCGACATGACCGCGCTGGTTACTTGACGTTTGGTAGGGGTAGCTAGTTTCGTAACTTCGATCGGGATATTTCGGAAATTGACGTTAAAACCAAGACTATCGCGTTTATGGTTCCATATCATACCTAACGTTCTTTCCGTATCGCTTTTCCCTAACGTAGTTTGCTCGCTAGTACGCTTGTCCGCAACGTCATCTATGACCTCTGGTATGTTAGACGCCCACCCGCGCAACTCGAAAGAGGCCGCCAAATGCACCTTGTGCATCGCGTTTATCACGCTCTTGGCCTCCCCCTCGTCACTGAATGTGCCCAGATAGTCATCCATGTAGAAGTTACGGACGGTCGCCCGTGCGACCTCGGGTTGCTCGCTTGCGTGATCGTCTGCGTTCTTATTTTTCACGTAAATGGCGGTGCAGGGCGATGATGCCGCTCCGAAAATGAGCGACGTCATACGGTACTCTACCGGTGGCCCCGCCCTATCTTCGCCCCTCCATAAGAAACGTAGACTATCACGATCCGCGTCAATAATCTTAACCTGGAGAAACATCTCCTTAATGTCGGCTACGACCGCGATTCTACCTTCCCGAAATCTAACCAATACGCCGAATAACGATTGGAGTAGGTCCGGACCCGCTAACAACGCGTCGTTAAGACTTTTTTCGTTAGACTTTGCCGCAGCATCAAACACCAAACGGACCTTACCCTTCTGAGGGTGTACGACCGCGAAATGAGGTAGGTACCATGCCTTTTTTGATGTGGGCGGGGCTTCGGCCCTTTCCGCATAACCTGCCTCTATCAAATTGTTGACCTGCCTACTATATTCTTCGCGCTGTTGCGGGTCTCGGTCTAGTTTCCTTTCGAGGCTAAACAACCTATTTACGGCCTGGGCTCTGTTATAGGGCATCTCCTCGTCATCGGAGCGCCACAGAAGCCCAGCCTCGAACCTATTGCCGCCGTCAATCCGTTGACACGTGTCGTTAAGCAATTTAAGAGCGCGCTGCTCTGGATCCGCCTTAGGGGTTTTTGCCTCGATACCTAAACTTTCGATACTAAAAAACTCTCGCATTAATTTAATTGCGGTATCCTCGTTTTGCTTTGACATGGGTCGTATGTGATTGACGTAGGCTATAGTTCCGCGGTTCAGTGAATCTCGACCGTGTAAAACCCACCCCAATTTAGTTAACGACGCGACGGGTTCGTGTTTACCCCCTATCTTTAACTGGCGCGATGTAATCAAGTGCCAGTTGTCCTGCCCTATCAAGATAGTTGGTTTCGCGTAATCATAACACAATTCGTCGGCGATATCCTCGAGATGCTTACACCGTTTAACTAGGTCCCTATCAACCTGTTGCGGACCCAGGTCGAGTTCACTGATTGTATGCGCGGCTATCATATGCAGTTCGCGACTGCATGTCCCTTTAATCGAAATTTTAACCACGCACGATTCGTAATCGTTCAATTTGTTGCCCCCTACCCCCTCTATTGCTAATAATCCGTTAGGCTGTCCTCCGGGCACTATTTCGTCTGCAACGGCTCTTTCGATTAAGGTTATGGACGAGCCTTCGTCCAAAAGTGCGTTCGTCAAAACAGTGCCTAGGGGGCCCGACACCTCCACCGGGATTATTTTCAGGTAAGTATTAGGTTGTACGTGGTTAACCGAGCTAACTTTGCCGCGGGTCGTTGCGATTTGGGCTTTTTTTTTACTCTCTAAAGCTCTATTCTCATTGTGCAAGAGTTTATGGTGAGATGCTTCGCAACCACCCGCGCCGCAAGGTACGTATTTGCACTTAAAAAACCGCCTATGATCATTCGACAAACAACGAAAGCACATCCTAAACTGCTTCGCCTTTTCCCACCTGTCTTCTATGGACAATTTCACGAAGTCCGCGCATTGTGCTGGGGCATGTTCCCCTTCACAAATCACACATTTTTTCTTTCGCGCGGGCTCCGTGGGTGGTATTGGGGACGGCAATTTAGGCTGACTTTTTTCCGGCTTTTTTTTTAGTTGTTTGGTTTTTTTTAAACTTGCCACCGTGGCACGACGCGCGGATTCTGACTCTTCCTCCGACTCGGAGCTATACGAGCTCTCAGAGTACGTCCTACCACGCGCTGCGTTTACTTTCGGTTTGTGCTTAAGGCGACGCTCTTCACGAATATTTTCGTACGAGAACATGGATCCGCACTGATCTCCGACTGTGTTTAAAAATCGCGTAAGCAAAACGAGATCGGGTGCTCCGTGGTGCGACGCCTTAAACTCGAACCATCGATATTTCAAAATTACGTTGAGTTTATCCACGATTCTGTTAACTAGCTCCGGCGCGTACAAATATTGCTCCTGGTTTAAGGTTTTAATTGCGGCTACCGTGTTCGCGACCCTATTCGCGAAAGAAGCAATATTACGACCGTCGTCGGTTAATCGCGGCATTCGCTTTATATTTTCGACTTCCGTGAGAATTATTAATTCGGGCCGTCCGTATCGTCGCTCTAAAGTGTCGATTATTTCAAAAGGTTCCGTAGTCGTGTAAAGTAAAGCCCTAACTGTTTCGCGGGCCGTCCCGCGAATGGCCTTTCTCAAACGAGCTACGTTTTGGACGTCCGAAAACATGCTCTCTGTATCGCTAAACACCGCCTTAAATGCCATCCACTCCGAAACTGTCCCGTCAAAATATGGGAGCTCGTGGATGAATTTAGGCGGCTTCGACCTATTTGAGTTTACTGCTTGCACTATCGCGTCTGCCAACGACTGCATGTCCGTGGTGCCCCGTACGGGTTCCGGTCGCGGACCATGCCTAGGATGCTCGACTTCCGGGTCGATATTTCGATTCTCTAACGCTATAGCCGGCCTACTTATACGCTGCTCCGTGAGCCAACGCTCGACGTGCAAAGACCCCTCGATTCTTGGCGGGGGCGCCGCATCACTGGAGTTCGCTAGGTCACTCATCCTGGCAATCTCCAGCCGACTTTTCGCTGCTGCGGCGGCCGCCTGGGCCCTTGCAAGTTCGGCGTTATGCGCCTCTAGTTCCGCCATCAAAACAGTTAAACTGTTGCTACTCGCGTTAACTAACGTGCCCGGTGCACTCCTATTATCGTCGTTGTCTTCCGCGATATTCTCCCTAGCGGTCGTGACTCTATCCAGTTCCGCTGGTTTATGTGCCGATTTGTTTCCACTGCCACTACTCTGCTCTGTTAAGCCGGTGCCTTTACTCCACGTGTTCGTCTCGGTAGACGTAGTCTCACCGGACTCGGGCGTCGTGCTCTTTGACTTGCTAGTCATTGCACGTGTTTGTGGAGGATCAGACATCTTCGTCGCGCACGAGGGTCCCTAGCTATAAAAATTATCCGTAATTAACACTCCCTAGCTAGTATCACTCCCTAACTATCACTCCCTACTATACCTAACACCCTAACCACTAACTGCCTGGGTGAACTGCTACCGTGGTGATGTCACCCAGGAATAGGAACGTAGGGATAAGGAGGGATGGATAGCCCCCGGCAGAGGGATCGGTAGCTTAGGGTTGCTGATAGCACGGTAGGAACAACCGCACCAGATTCTTGACCAACCTGTGGCCCCCTTCGCTATCCTCACCGTGCCGGCGCAGACTAAGCTTAACACTCTGCGCTTGCTTCACAGCCAGTTAACACCGCTAGGTGGCTGAGCGCGTAATGAGCAGTTTAACGAGACGTAACCGGGCAAAGCTACGCCTGGTGGTTACGGCTCGATTGGGTCAAGTATACTCAGAACGATGCCAGATAAATCCGACACTGAGAACTCGCACGTACTTGTTTCTTTCTTCTTTGCTTGAATCAAGTATACTCAGAACGATGCCAGATAAATCCGACACTGAGAACTCGCACGTGCTTGTTTCTTTCTTCTTTGGTTCTGGTTCTGTTTGCTGTCTTCTGGTTGCTTCTGATATCCGGAGCTCGAAGGACCACTGTTGCGGACAGGTCCGCTCAGGTCCATGCAATGGACTGTAAGGTGCTGCAGCAGGTCAGCAGTGGCAGCAAGGGTTCATCGGGATGTTCATGGAGGCCGTAAGACAGTAAAAACACTTGTTTCAAGTAAACATTGATGCAAGGAGGAAGCGTGGTTCGGTAGTGAAGTGGATGTATGAAACTGTATAAACTGATTTTGGATTTTTTTTTTTTTTTTTTTTTTTTTTTTTTTTTTTTTTTTTTTTTTTTTTTTTTTTTTTTTTTTTTTTTTTTTTAAACCTGACAAACTCACAACCCACTTTCGGGCATTGTGATTGTCGGGCCGGGTGGTTGGCCGTTGCGGTCACTGGGCTCGAACCAGTTCGCTTGGCCAGACAACCCAAGGGCGTCCGACCGTGTGCCTTACACACGGCCGACACGCACATCGGACTGGGTATGTGCCGGGGGGTGCCTGGAGTCGAACCAGGTCACCGGTCCCGGCTTACCACGATAGGTGTCGGGCTAGGTGGGGGCCTGCTCGCCTGGGGTCGAACCAGGACGATGGCCAGGGCCACCTTTGACTTTTCGCTGATTGCTCAAAGTGAGCAGCGGACCAGCGGGAAGGATGAAGCGGATCACCCTGTCCTTATGTGAACTTGTGTATCGAACTAATGGGAGTTTTAGTTGCCGGTTCGCTAAACCTAGCCCAGCTAAGAAGACTCCGGCAAGAAACTTAGCTGGGCCCGAGCAAGGTCGGAGTGAAGTTAAGCCAGGACATTCGGGTCCTGGGGCAAATCGGGACGCGGCCCTTGTGTGGTGTTGTCGCGAGGAGGTCGACCCCGCCGGCGGGGTCGACGCTGTGTTCGTCGGGCACCGTTCGACGGCATCTCAGCGATGATTCTTTCGAATCTCGCTGAGATGTCGTCGTCCGGATCATGCAGAAAGCTGCGGGGCCGCCGGGTGAAGCGACCTCGGGTGAGGTCGGACCGGCGCAGCTCGTCGTCAGGACCTGGAACAGAGGGAACATAGTCAGCCGCTTGCCTAACAAGTGGATTCCTATGCTGGGAAGCCGTCCTAAAATACCGTTTTGAAGCCATCTTAAAGAAACCTTGAATCGAGGGAAGCTTGTATTCAAGGTGAAGGCTAATATTCCGAACATACCACGGGGTGTCGGTCATCCTACGAATGAACCTATTCTGTATGACCTGTAGTGGTTTCAAACGTGTTTTAGGCACGTGTGCAAACACTACACTGGCGTAGGTCATTATGGGACGAATACAAGTTTTGTAAAGTGTAAGCTTATTTCTAAGCGACATTTTACTCCGCTTGTTAGTCATCCCGCCTAACCTATTCATGACGAAGAGAGCGCGACCGCGTACGCGTTTAATATGTTTGGTGAAGGATAAGCATTTATCCAGTATAACACCTAGGTATTTGACCTCATTTACCCAGGGGATGGCTAAACCGAATAGTTGGATAGGAACTAACCTTTCCATTATTCGCTTCCTAGTCGGAGAGAATACAATTGCAGCGCTTTTCTCAGGATTAACTTCGATGCGCCAGAGATTGAACCACCGCCCGAGGGCAGTTATCGCCTCCTGGAGCAATTTCCGTATAATACTGGGCTTAACGTGCGATGTGTATAGGGCCGTGTCGTCCGCGAACAACCCCAGATGCACTTTATCGTGCCTGGGAATGTCGTTCGTGAACAGGGAGTAGAGCGTGGGAGAGAGTACGGAGCCTTGCGGGACTCCGGCGCGTATGGGGTGAGGTACCGATAACGTTCCCTCCAGTCGGTAGCGAAAGCTTCGATCCCTGAGAAAATCTTGTATTATGAGTACAAGTCTGTCCGGCATATCCATCTCATATAGCTTGTATATGAGACCGTTATGCCAGACCTTATCGAAGGCTTTCGCCACGTCGAGAAAGATCGCACCGGTCGGGACCCCCCTAAACTTAGCGAAGTTGCCTAACACGTGATCCGAAATACGTTGCACCTGTTGGACACACGAATGTCCGGCCCTAAAACCGTACTGTTCGTCTATTATTATCGAATTTGCATTCGCAAACGCGAGAATGCGAGATAATACAACCCGCTCATACAGTTTCCCGAGGGAGCTGAGTAAGCTGATTGGCCTATAACTGGACGGGGAGGTGCGGGGTTTACCCGGCTTCGGAATCCCTATAACCGTGGCATTTTTCCACGCGGCAGGAAAATGGCCATTGGCTAGGGCTGCATTGAAGATGCTAACTAAAATTAGGAGCAAAGCTTCTGGGAGAAGCTTGAGGATGCGGTTGGAAATACCATCCGCCCCCGGGGCTTTCCTAATTTTACTTCTCCTAATTAAGCCTTTTACCTCATCCAAGGTAACTGGCTCAAGCGGAGGCGCGGTCGGAGGGAGTTGGGACCTTCTATCCACTTCTGAATCCACCAGTCTAATGTGGGGTTCATCAATGTGTAGAAGGCTTGGTGTACATTGAGACTCTAAGCTAGCCGCGAGGCATTCGGCTTTTTCGTCGTCTTCAAACGCGGGAGTTGGGTGATCCGGGCGATCCAAGGGGGGAATTGAAAGTGTTTGATCAGATTTAAGAGTTCTCGCTAGTTTCCAGTACGCAAGGTGACTGGGCGTTAACTCTTCTAAATGATCACAAAACTCGTTCGCCCGAAGTTCAGCCACGCGCTGGTGGAGCTCTCGTTTGACAGCTGCCAGCTCGCGGCGAACGTCGGGAGAAGGGAATACTGCTCGTAATCTGAATAGTCGGTTCTTTCTCGCTTGCAAGGCCTTAAGCTCCGGGGGCAATGGGCGGCTTTGGATATCCGCAGCCGGCATTTCCCTCGAGGCATCGTCACGAATGACGTTAAGGTGGTTTGCGAACGAGGCGATCGCCGCGTCGGTCTCGTCAGTTGTATTAATAACGTCAGGGATTGAAGTTAGATGCGGGGTGACTGTCTCTACTAGACCTACTTCCACCTTTGCCCAATCCACGACGGTCTTGGTCTCGGGTGGAAGGCTACCAGGGTCAGGCCCGAGCCTAATAACGACCGGCAAGTGGTCGGAGTCTAACTTGTGAAGCACTTCTATAGAACGCAACTGTAAAGTTACGTTCTGTAAAAGTGCTATGTCTAAGATGTCGGGTCGTTTGTCATGATCGAATGGATAGTGAGTAGGTTCGAGAGGGGCGACGACGTTAAATGCTGTATGGTCATCAACCATAGCGTTATAAAGCCGAACGCCATTCGGATTGTTAACTAAACAATTCCACGACTTGTGTTTGCTATTGAGGTCGCCGGCTGCGATTACGACGCCTTGACTATCTAACTGGGCGAGAAGATCTAGGTCGGTCTGTAAGAGTGTGTTGTTTGGAGGCAGGTATACTGACGCAATCGTTACCGGGTGGTGACCCGATAACGATATACGGCAGATAGATGCCTCCATTTGAGTCAGGGCTGGGGGTTGGAGGGCGATACAGTGGAGACTACGGCGGAAGAAAATCGCAGTTCCTCCCGCGGGCCTATCTACTCTATCGTTCCTAACCATTTCATAACCCGGGATTCGGAAAATTCGATGTGACGGCTTGTAAAAGGTCTCTTGGACCAGTAGGATATCGACCGCGTGTTCCCTAATGAACTCGACTAACTCTTCTTTTTTACCTCGTAGGCCATTGGCGTTCCAAAAGCCTACGATGAGCGAACGTGGTTTAATCTTAGAATTTGTACTATCCATACTAGTTCTGGATTAAACCGCTCTGTGAAGCGACTAACTGACTGATCTCGCGTAAGATAAGCGGGGCGGACACGCTGCAAGCAGTAGCGAGGGCTCGGTTAAGAGCAGCAAGGCGTTCACTAAACGAACGCACTTGCCTCTCAAAGCCGAGTCCCGCTACTGGTGCAGCAAGGAGCGGGGTGGGGGCGGCCCGGGCCGCGGAGGCGGCAGCGGCGTAAGATGCCGCTGCCTGGGGACGGGGCGCTGAAGGCGCCGGGCGCGCAGATTGCGCGGGGGGCGTTGAGGACGCGGGAGCAGGGGAAGCGCCCGCCACAGAAGGCGGCAGGTATTTCCCCTGTTTCGGGGCCGCTGAAAGGGCCGGGAAGTTGCGCGAATTGCGCTCGGGGGCCACTCGGCCTTGATTGCGATTGTGAGAAGTCGCAGGACTGGCCTCCTTGGTCTTGGCTATTTGCTTTGGGGATTGAAGGCAACCCTGCCAGTTGGCAGTGTGGCCAGTCATTCCGCAAAGCACGCAAGAAGGAGGCGTGTCCTTCGGCTTGTCACATTCGCGGGTCGAGTGGTCGCCCGTGCATTTCACGCAACGGGGACGCAGGTTACAGCCCGTTTGGCTGTGACCGTATCGCTGGCAGTTGTGACACTGCCTAGCGAATTCTAACCGCTTGGGACGCTCGACCCGGAAGCCGGTCAGCAGGCAAATCTCCTTCAACTTCCAGATTGCGGTTGCTGACGGGTGGTTCGGGTCGAGTTTTACGAGAACAATATCGTAACGACGGCCACCGTTTTTACGATAGCAGCGGTGGACTTCGCGAACTGCTATCCCTTGCCTAATCAGATCGTCCTTGACGTATGATTCTTCGAATTCTTTGGGAATTCCCCGAATCATAAGTCGAAGGGACTTCTCGTTGTCGAACGGATTCCGCTTGTACCGCAGATTCCGTTCGTCAAGGAGCCTAACTAGGGCGCGATAGGTTTCCGAACCCCGGACGACGATTTTTATACCAATCGTATGATCGGACGCTTCGATGAGGGGAATGGCCCGCTGTTGCATGATCGCATGAACAGTGGGCCATTCCTGCTTAGCCTCTAAAAAGAGGAAGTCCTTGCGGTTTTTATTCCGCTCGGACCATGCTGACGATTGACCCCCGGGGGTCTGAGAGGAGGGAGCCCCGTCAACCTGTGCCCCAGGGGCAACGGACGCCGGAGGGGCGGAGGAGACGGAGTTGTCGGGGCTACGCGGGGCCGGCTTCTTCGCAGCCGGCGCATCGGAATTTGAGGGGGACGCGGGAGAAGCGCGCGATGAAGGCCCCGGGGCTCCCGGAGGCGTCTTCGATCGCGTACGCTTCCCCTTCCTAGATGGGCCTGCTACGGTCCATGACTCGGTGTCCATGGCGTCAGAAAATTCAGGGTCTGCAACGGGGACTTCGGGCTCCAAGCTGAGCTCCGGCGCTTTTGCGCGTAGAGGGGAGCGGCTCCTTTTCCGGTCGTCGGCAGTCCCGCTGCACACAGGGCGTGGGCGGGACTGGCGAATACCGGAACGGGAACGAGAGCGGGCCTCAGAAGGGGCCGGGTTTGCTGGGGCGGGCGCGGCCGCCTTTACTGGGTCTTGCGGCTTCTTAAATGAAGCCGCGGCCGGAGGGGCTGGGAGGTCGGGGGTGTCCTTAAGGGACACGCGGCTGCGGGCCTTGCGGGCTTTCGCCTTCTTGGCCTCTAGCTCGAGACCCACTAACGGAGCGGGGGTTGCCGTAGGGGCTACAGGTGCCTTACTAGCGGCGACCTGGGGTGCCGGAGGGGCCTGCGGGGCCTGAGGGGCCGGGGGGGCCTGAGGGGCCGGGGGGGCCTGAGGGGCCTGGGGGGCCTGAGGGGCCGGGGAGGCCTTAGGGGCCGACAGAGCACTTTTGGGGCGGGCGGGGACGCTTTTCATCTGCTTTGATGCAATGAATTTTTCCAGCTTGGCCAACGGGAAAGCCTTCAGGCCCCACGCTGAGTGTAGACGTTCTCTTTGTCCTGCGGACTCAGTTAAGTGCCGCAGGAGTTCATGAACAATCATCCACACCCAGTGGGGGACGTCGGGGTCCTCTATGTCCGAGCTGGACTCATTCACGTCATCAGAGACGACGATGACGTCCTCGACAGCCTCGCTGGCGCCTGCCTTCGCGGGGGACTTTTCTGACTCCATGAGCACTAACGCGGGCGCGGTCCTACAAGATGTCGGTTTAAGTCGTGTCAGATTGACGTCAGAACAAGTCGTGTCCTAAGACTACTCTAATTCGCGCCTAGGAGAAGCCTACACGAAATAGGGAGGGGACGTCTCAGGAGAGACGACGAGGGGACACTCTTCAACGTGTCGACCCCACACAGTTTCGGTTGTCACCGTTAGGTATCCACTGTGCGACCACAACGAGTGCGGATTTCCAAAGGGGGCAGCGACACGCGGGTCGGACTTGAGAAAGTCTTAACTAACACACGCGATGCTTCCACTAGCGATGAGAATCACTGAGTGGGGGAGCGGACTGAATGCGAGAGCTAGACGAATCGAGCGAGCGAGCGAGAGCGCGAATTCAACGCGCGTCAGCGGTACGGAGTGGGGAGCGAACACGAGGCACGACCTCACCCGAGCGCTGCCGCGAGCGGAATGCTGATTTTGGAATTTTTTTTTTTTTTTTTTTTTTTTTTTTTTTTTTTTTTTTTTTTTTTTTTTTTTTTTTTTTTTTTTTTTTTTTAAACCTGACAAACTCACAACCCACTTTCGGGCATTGTGATTGTCGGGCCGGGTGGTTGGCCGTTGCGGTCACTGGGCTCGAACCAGTTCGCTTGGCCAGACCACCCAAGGGCGTCCGACCGTGTGCCTTACACACGGCCGACATCGGACTGGGTATGTGCCGGGGGGTGCCTGGAGTCGAACCAGGTCACCGGTCCCGGCTTACCACGATAGGAGTCGGGCTAGGTGGGGGCTTCACGCCTGGAGTCGAACCAGGTCGTTTGGCCAGGGCCACCTTGACTTTGCGCTGATTGCTCAGAGTGAGCAACGGACCAGCGGGAAGGATGACTCGGGTCATCCTGTCCTTATGTGAACTTGTGTATCGAACTAATGGGAGTTTTAGTTGCCGGTTCGCTAAACCTAGCCCAGCTAAGAAGACTCCGGCAAGAAACTTAGCTGGGCCCGAGCAAGGTCGGAGTGAAGTTAAGCCAG
The DNA here is from genome assembly GCA_947034925.1 of Eudemis profundana. NCBI lineage: Eukaryota > Metazoa > Arthropoda > Insecta > Lepidoptera > Tortricidae > Eudemis > Eudemis profundana. The sequence continues at coordinate 3,681,438 of OX344802.1, read as the reverse complement.
GACATTCGGGTCCTGGGGCAAATCGGGACGCGGCCCTTGTGTGGTGTTGTCGCGAGGAGGTCGACCCCGCCGGCGGGGTCGACGCTGTGTTCGTCGGGCACCGTTCGACGGCATCTCAGCGATGATTCTTTCGAATCTCGCTGAGATGTCGTCGTCCGGATCATGCAGAAAGCTGCGGGGCCGCCGGGTGAAGCGACCTCGGATGAGGTCGGACCGGCGCAGCTCGTCGTCAGGACCTGGAACAGAGGGAACATAGTCAGCCGCTTGCCTAACAAGTGGATTCCTATGCTGGGAAGCCGTCCTAAAATACCGTTTTGAAGCCATCTTAAAGAAACCTTGAATCGAGGGAAGCTTGTATTCAAGGTGAAGGCTAATATTCCGAACATACCACGGGGTGTCGGTCATCCTACGAATGAACCTATTCTGTATGACCTGTAGTGGTTTCAAACGTGTTTTAGGCACGTGTGCAAACACTACACTGGCGTAGGTCATTATGGGACGAATACAAGTTTTGTAAAGTGTAAGCTTATTTCTAAGCGACATTTTACTCCGCTTGTTAGTCATCCCGCCTAACCTATTCATGACGAAGAGAGCGCGACCGCGTACGCGTTTAATATGTTTGGTGAAGGATAAGCATTTATCCAGTATAACACCTAGGTATTTGACCTCATTTACCCAGGGGATGGCTAAACCGAATAGTTGGATAGGAACTAACCTTTCCATTATTCGCTTCCTAGTCGGAGAGAATACAATTGCAGCGCTTTTCTCAGGATTAACTTCGATGCGCCAGAGATTGAACCACCGCCCGAGGGCAGTTATCGCCTCCTGGAGCAATTTCCGTATAATACTGGGCTTAACGTGCGATGTGTATAGGGCCGTGTCGTCCGCGAACAACCCCAGATGCACTTTATCGTGCCTGGGAATGTCGTTCGTGAACAGGGAGTAGAGCGTGGGAGAGAGTACGGAGCCTTGCGGGACTCCGGCGCGTATGGGGTGAGGTACCGATAACGTTCCCTCCAGTCGGTAGCGAAAGCTTCGATCCCTGAGAAAATCTTGTATTATGAGTACAAGTCTGTCCGGCATATCCATCTCATATAGTTTGTATATGAGACCGTTATGCCAGACCTTATCGAAGGCTTTCGCCACGTCGAGAAAGATCGCACCGGTCGGGACCCCCCTAAACTTAGCGAAGTTGCCTAACACGTGATCCGAAATACGTTGCACCTGTTGGACACACGAATGTCCGGCCCTAAAACCGTACTGTTCGTCTATTATTATCGAATTTGCATTCGCAAACGCGAGAATGCGAGATAGTACAACCCGCTCATACAGTTTCCCGAGGGAGCTGAGTAAGCTGATTGGCCTATAACTGGACGGGGAGGTGCGGGGTTTACCCGGCTTCGGAATCCCTATAACCGTGGCATTTTTCCACGCGGCAGGAAAATGGCCATTGGCTAGGGCTGCATTGAAGATGCTAACTAAAATTAGGAGCAAAGCTTCTGGGAGAAGCTTGAGGATGCGGTTGGAAATACCATCCGCCCCCGGGGCTTTCCTAATTTTACTTCTCCTGATTAAGCCTTTTACCTCGTCCAAGGTAACTGGCTCAAGCGGAGGCGCGGTCGGAGGGAGTTGGGACCTTCTATCCACTTCTGAATCCACCAGTCTAATGTGGGGTTCATCAATGTGTAGAAGGCTTGGTGTACATTGAGACTCTAAACTAGCCGCGAGGCATTCGGCTTTTTCGTCGTCTTCAAACGCGGGAGTTGGGTGATCCGGGCGATCCAAGGGGGGAATTGAAAGTGTTTGATCAGATTTAAGAGTTCTCGCTAGTTTCCAGTACGCAAGGTGACTGGGCGTTAACTCTTCTAAATGATCACAAAACTCGTTCGCCCGAAGTTCAGCCACGCGCTGGTGGAGCTCTCGTTTGACAGCTGCCAGCTCGCGGCGAACGTCGGGAGAAGGGAATACTGCTCGTAATCTGAATAGTCGGTTCTTTCTCGCTTGCAAGGCCTTAAGCTCCGGGGGCAATGGGCGGCTTTGGATATCCGCAGCCGGCATTTCCCTCGAGGCATCGTCACGAATGACGTTAAGGTGATTTGCGAACGAGGCGATCGCCGCGTCGGTCTCGTCAGTTGTATTAATAACGTCAGGGATTGAAGTTAGATGCGGGGTGACTGTCTCTACTAGACCTACTTCCACCTTTGCCCAATCCACGACGGTCTTGGTCTCGGGTGGAAGGCTACCAGGGTCAGGCCCGAGCCTAATAACGACCGGCAAGTGGTCGGAGTCTAACTTGTGAAGCACTTCTATAGAACGCAACTGTAAAGTTACGTTCTGTAAAAGTGCTATGTCTAAGATGTCGGGTCGTTTGTCATGATCGAATGGATAGTGAGTAGGTTCGAGAGGGGCGACGACGTTAAATGCTGTATGGTCATCAACCATTGCGTTATAAAGCCGAACGCCATTCGGATTGTTAACTAAACAATTCCACGACTTGTGTTTGCTATTAAGGTCGCCGGCTGCGATTACGACGCCTTGACTATCTAACTGGGCGAGAAGATCTAGGTCGGTCTGTAAGAGTGAGTTGTTTGGAGGCAGGTATACTGACGCAATCGTTACCGGGTGGTGACCCGATAACGATATACGGCAGATAGATGCCTCCATTTGAGTCAGGGCTGGGGGTTGGAGGGCGATACAGTGGAGACTACGGCGGAAGAAAATCGCAGTTCCTCCCGCGGGCCTATCTACTCTATCGTTCCTAACCATTTCATAACCCGGGATTCGGAAAATTCGGTGTGACGGCTTGTAAAAGGTCTCTTGGACCAGTAGGATATCGACCGCGTGTTCCCTAATGAACTCGACTAACTCTTCTTTTTTACCTCGTAGGCCATTGGCGTTCCAAAAGCCTACGATGAGCGAACGTGGTTTAATCTTAGAATTTGTACTATCCATACTAGTTCTGGATTAAACCGCTCTGTGAAGCGACTAACTGACTGATCTCGCGTAAGATAAGCGGGGCGGACACGCTGCAAGCAGTAGCGAGGGCTCGGTTAAGAGCAGCAAGGCGTTCACTAAACGAACGCACTTGCCTCTCAAAGCCGAGTCCCGCTACTGGTGCAGCAAGGAGCGGGGTGGGGGCGGCCCGGGCCGCGGAGGCGGCAGCGGCGTAAGATGCCGCTGCCTGGGGACGGGGCGCTGAAGGCGCCGGGCGCGCAGATTGCGCGGGGGGCGTTGAAGACGCGGGAGCAGGGGAAGCGCCCGCCACAGAAGGCGGCAGGTATTTCCCCTGTTTCGGGGCCGCTGAAAGGGCCGGGAAGTTGCGCGAATTGCGCTCGGGGGCCACTCGGCCTTGATTGCGAATGTGAGAAGTCGCAGGACTGGCCTCCTTGGTCTTGGCTATTTGCTTTGGGGATTGAAGGCAACCCTGCCAGTTGGCAGTGTGGCCAGTCATTCCGCAAAGCACGCAAGAAGGAGGCGCGTCCTTCGGCTTGTTACATTCGCGGGTCGAGTGGTCGCCCGTGCATTTCACGCAACGGGGACGCAGGTTACAGCCCGTTTGGCTGTGACCGTATCGCTGGCAGTTGTGACACTGCCTAGCGAATTCTAACCGCTTGGGACGCTCGACCCGGAAGCCGGTCAGCAGGCAAATCTCCTTCAACTTCCAGATTGCGGTTGCTGACGGGTGGTTCGGGTCGAGTTTTACGAGAACTATATCGTAACGACGGCCACCGTTTTTACGATAGCAGCGGTGGACTTCGCGAACTGCTATCCCTTGCCTAATCAGATCATCCTTGACATATGATTCTTCGAATTCTTTGGGAATTCCCCGAATCATAAGTCGAAGGGACTTCTCGTTGTCGAACGGATTCCGCTTGTACCGCAGATTCCGTTCGTCAAGGAGCCTAACTAGGGCGCGATAGGTTTCCGAACCCCGGACGACGATTTTTATACCAATCGAATGATCGGACGCTTCGATGAGGGGAATGGCTCGCTGTTGCATGATCGCATGAACAGTGGGCCATTCCTGCTTAGCCTCTAAAAAGAGGAAGTCCTTGCGGTTTTTATTCCGCTCGGACCATGCTGACGATTGACCCCCGGGGGTCTGAGAGGAGGGAGCCCCGTCAACCTGTGCCCCAGGGGCAAAGGACGCCGGAGGGGCGGAGGAGACGGAGTTGTCGGGGCTACGCGGGGCCGGCTTCTTCGCAGCCGGCGCATCGGATTTTGAGGGGGACGCGGGAGAAGCGCGCGATGAAGGCCCCGGGGCTCCCGGAGGCGTCTTCGATCGCGTGCGCTTCCCCTTCCTAGATGGGCCTGCTACGGTCCATGACTCGGTGTCCATGGCGTCAGAAAATTCAGGGTCGGCATTTGGGACTTCGGGCTCCAAGTTGAGCTCCGGCGCTTTTGCGCGTAGAGGGGAGCGGCTCCTTTTCCGGCCGTCGGCAGTCCCGCTGCACACGGGGCGTGGGCGGGACTGGCGAATACCGGAACGGGAACGAGAGCGGGCCTCAGAAGGGGCCGGGTTTGCTGGGGCGGGCGCGGCCGCCTTTACTGGGTCTTGCGGCTTCTTAAATGAAGCCGCGGCCGGAGGGGCTGGGAGGTCGGGGGTGTCCTTAAGGGACATGCGGCTGCGGGCCTTGCGGGCTTTCGCCTTCTTGGCCTCTAGCTCGAGACCCACTAACGGAGCGGGGGTTGCCGTAGGGGCTACAGGTGCCTTACTAGCGGCGACCTGGGGTGCCGGAGGGGCCTGCGGGGCCTGAGGGGCCGGGGGGGCCTGAGGGGCCGGGGAGGCCTTAGGGGCCGACAGAGCACTTTTGGGGCGGGCGGGGACGCTTTTCATCTGCTTTGATGCGATGAATTTTTCCAGCTTGGCCAACGGGAAAGCCTTCAGGCCCCACGCTGAGTGTAGACGTTCTCTTTGTCCTGCGGACTCAGTTAAGTGCCGCAGGAGTTCGTGAACAATCATCCACACCCAGTGGGGGACGTCGGGGTCCTCTATGTCCGAGCTGGACTCATTCACGTCATCAGAGACGACGATGACGTCCTCGACAGCCTCGCTGGCGCCTGCCTTCGCGGGGGACTTTTCTGACTCCATGTTACCGGGTTCGCGGGTGCGGTCCTAATCGATGTCAGTTTTATGTCTTGTCAGATTGACGTCAGAAGAAGTCGTGTCCTATTAACTACTCTAAACGCGCCTAGGAGAAGCCTACACGGAATAGGGAGGGGACGTCTCAGGAGAGACGACGAGGGGACACTCTTCAACGTGTCGACCCCACACAGTTTCGGTTGTCACCGTTAGGTATCCACTGTGCGACCACAACGAGTGCGGATTTCCAAAGGGGGCAGCGACACGCGGGTCGGACTTGAGAAAGTCTTAACTAACACACGCGATGCTTCCACTAGCGATGAGAATCACTGAGTGGGGGAGCGGACTGAATGCGAGAGCTAGACGAATCGAGCGAGCGAGCGAGAGCGCGAATTCAACGCGCGTCAGCGGTACGGAGTGGGGAGCGAACACGAGGCACGACCTCACCCGAGCGCTGGAATTCGATTTTGGAAGGAAAAGGAATCGGTATAAGGTAAATTTACGTAGGGCGCAACTAGTGGGGTTGTGTTCAAGTGCCCTACTTGGGTGTGTGGAGGGGATAGAAGAGGTGAGGTAGGTCGGTGGGGAATGGGTAAGCATCATCTTTATTGATAATTACACATACATTTGGCATACACATGGCATTTTAAATCTTATAATCTATTGATAAAATTGTAAAAGTTGTAAAATTAAAGTTTAAACACACAAAAATACACGAAATTTAATAGCAAACAATAGATAGTGAAAATTGAGTAATTAAACAATAAAACGAACAAAAATTAACTTTTAACTTATAAAAACAAAATATTAAACAAAACAAAATTAAAGGAGTCTCTTTCTCAAACTTACATACTACCTAGCTATACTTATGAACTACCTAGCTAATATTAACACTTAGGTCACTGTAAAACATATATAATAATATTCAGAACTGTATCTAGGGCTTCCTCTCACTTAGAACACGATAGCGAACACTTCGCTCGATAGAAAAGTAGCGCGAAAACACTATAAAATAAAGTATTTTTTTCATTTTTTTTCATTTTGTTCATCACCAGTTACCTTTTCTGACAAAATCAATACCTGACAATCATGATTTCACAGTCATGCAGGGCATCCTCTCATGTTTGGGTTGATAACGTATACTTTTATGTTAGAAATCGAAGATAATCTGCAATAATCTGCATTCCGCCCGACCCTAGTTTGTATGTGAAATGCGAGCCAGGTCCTACCGCGCCTTAAACTACTACATACATCCAACAAGGGCTTTGTAAAGTTTTTTACCATTATATAGTTACCTAGTTTTAATATTACAATGTTCTCTGTTATATTTTGTCCCAATAGCAAGCATTAAATAACAGTTATACTTAGATATAGAAGCCTTGAGATAAAACGTAAAATAATGAGACAATCACTGAGGTATATCAATTTTTGCCAAGTATTTCATGAATACATTTAGGTTAAATCTGAACACTATGATTGCGAAACTATTACATACAGATTGGAGCTTGTTAACATTGAACACAATACTTATCCATCCTTACTAACGTAAGTTCAACCTCAATAGCTAAGTATAGGTTAGTGTGATCTCATTTAGACGTAAAAGTAAAGCGGAATGCGTTTACCGTTATAGGAAGTAACAGTTACCCAAAAGATATGAATATACGTACAAGTATGTGCGTTATACCCAGTCCAATAATTATACAGGTGTAGTGAATAATCCTTTCCTATCGGCAAAACTCGGAACAACGATAACACCCGAATGTTGCCGATGTGTCTATGAATTACTGTATTATTAAATTACGTGTAGGTATCAAATAAATCGCATACTTTATTTATCAATGTCAAATGTCAAACTGCCCGTTTGACGTATATTACACTGAGATGTTAAAACCACCACGATTCTATCATATAAAGAATTCGTTAGGTAAACAAAAATATAACTAGTTACCGAGGACGTTTTACTTCAATAAAACGCACTGATAAAAACCAAATTCCGGTTGGGATGATCTAATGATTCTATAAGGATTGGAACCCCAAAAGTCTAACTATAAGTCAAAACTGCAGTAGGATTTTGCAGACCTTTTTTATAACAATTATTTTTTTTAATTAATTAAAAATACTATGACATAACAAAAAAGACACCTCAACATAAAACAAAACAAACCAGCAGAGAAATTAATATAAATAAATATGATTTTCTGATTGGATGAACGACTTCGATTATGACAGCGGTATTAACTACTCTATATAGATACTTCGTCTTGCAATGCGACCGTTCCCTACGTTGTCTCGATGGGTACTGAGTGCGAGTGAAGTAGTAAGACAAAAACGAACATTTCCGGGAAAATACGAAAGGAAAGGATTATTCACTACATCTGTACAAAGTTATTGATACTTTAATTTGAAGAACAGTATTGTTGGAGCACTCGGGAGCGATTAAGATTTTAAAACGAGGGCATTCAAGGGCTCTGCTCACTTTTATGGGTTCTCTCAAAGCAACCACAACAAAAAATCTCGGGTTTTACCGTTGAACCGCGGGCCGTGTTTATTTCTGGCTTCCCAATTCAATCTAACTACAAAGGATTGTGTATTTTCACACCGATTCGCGTTATTTTTAATTAATGTCTTATTCAGAGAATAAAACACGCTACCTACAAACTAAACGTCACTGTAACCGCACATAAAAGCGCTCGATCCAATCCATTAATAAACATAAAAATATCGTTTCCTACTAACAAATTTACAGCTCAATTTGAGGGGCAAATTAATTCTAAAATTAGATCCAGATATAAGGAAGCGTGAAGTGCGTCAAATGCGTATAACGGCTAGTCGTATCGTAAATCGGGGGACATCAAAGCTGCGCGGGCGCGGAGCGCGAGAGCACGACGCATGCGTGACGTGTGACGAGACGTGGGCTCACAGGCTAAGATACAGTCTAACAGGGACCATCCCTCATCATGTTTTCCATAGCGCTGATAGAATCGAACCTGTAAAGGAGCCTTAGAGGCCTATTTTCGGCATAAATGAATCGAATTGAATGAATGAAACCAATTTTGAACACAATATGAGGTTAAAATATTGCCTAATCAGGCAACTTCTGCATAGGCAACCCTATACATAGTTTGTTAATAAAATTACCTGGGTTAGGTTTCTGTATAAAGAAGTGGCCGCTTACCTCTGCCAGAATAAGGGGAGGCAACCCTTTGCATTGTGTCTATATTTATTGCATACGAAATTTGTTTCATCCAGAAAAAAATATGAGGGAAGGTCGTCATTAGACGGTCCCTTCTACCTACTGTTTATAAACATAAACGTTTGTATAAGATCACATTACGTCTTCAACTACTTTCGATATGCAAATGACAACAACACTATTAAATGTAAATTGTTTCAAGAAGCGCCAAGCACTTGGCTCGGGCGCTGACAAAGTTGTCGCTTGGTTGCAATCGCTACAACGACCATACTGGGCATTGGACAACGGCAAGTGGTAATGGTAATGAGAGGTCACTTAATGGTTTATTTGCGTTTAGATTAAAATCCAAACCATTGGTACTTGTATCTAGGGAAACCCTTTTCTTCATAAACTGCCGGCTACATCATCAGATCAGCTCCATGTCATACCTAATAATGTTGCGGCTAAAATATGCATGCGGAATTTTAGCTCAATCGGAAACCAGAATGTGATGAGGTTACAGACAGACACAGGGGCAGGTTTTTTTTATACAACTACGGTGGCAAATAAGCATCCGGCCTGCCTGATGGTAAGCTGCCACCGCAGCCTAAGGACGCTTGCAACACCAGGGGCATTACGTGCGTGTTGCCGACCCTTCAAAAACCTCTTGACTCCCCTCTTGAAGAACCCCATACTGTAGCCTTGCATAGAAACTAAAGGAATAATTTCGCCTTGGTACATCTTAGTACGTCATTTTGCAACTGACATCATTTCATGGGGTAAAATGACACAGATTTAGCATAGGTACATACATACTGTAATAGATTTTACTGCTAAGAATAGCACCAGAACTTACAACCTGTTTAGAACCCATTTGTATTTAACACTACTAAAAGCTTAGGTAACAGTTGGTCATTAAATAAATAGATAAAAGCAGGTCCAGTACCGCACAGATGGCTAGGAGAGATAATCTGGGCTCATCTAGATACAAACCTAAATGTCACTGCGCAGCCGTGAAAGCAAAATGGCAGCGGCAGTTTCTCTTGTCATTCCGCAAATGAGTTTTGCACATCATTTAGAAATTCAATCTGGCCCCGCTGAAGTGGAAGGGAGAATCATGAGAGGTAATCTGGGCTCTAAAGTATAAGAAGAGGGCTCACAGTGCAAGATTGTTCGAATAAATAGCCTTGCTTAGCCAAGAAATAAGGATTGCATTGATTGAGGTACCCAATTGAAGGGATGTTTACTAAAACAACATACTAGACTAGTTGATACTTATTAAACATTATCAATGACAGTAGATATCAACCAGCTAAGTTAGTTATGTTGTTTTTGTAAACTAGCCTTCAATTTAATGTGTAATCATGATACCGTCAGTCAAGTTTTCCTCTTGCAGAGTTACGGAGTTGATGGCAGCCGTTCCATAGGAATAACCTGACCTACCAAATAGGTTGAAGAATAAGTATCATGAAAGACGAGAAAAAGGGCCAAGGAGAATACTAACCCTGTAAAAAGAGTTCTATTAAAGAATACAAATATAAAGAAGATACATAGTAGCTATTTGAGAGCAAAGCAAAGCAAATGTTATAGGTCGATTTTTTTCAGTAATATTTAATGAGCGTAAATTACAGTGCTATAGACCGACTAGTTGAAATCGGCTATTGGCGATTTGAACTAGTCAGTCTATAGGCATGGGTAAGCTCCAGTGATCTGGTTCCTTTCTATCTGCCCTGAACGATAAGACGTTCTAGATATGCAGTTACATATGTGACGTTCCGCGGGTAAAGGTACCTTATGGATATTGTCGCTTGCGTCCTTCTATCTTGATGTCCTATAGTAACGGAGTCAGATACGACGCAAGCGACAATATCCCTAAGGTACCTTTACCCGCGGAACGTCACATTTATGCATGCAAGTTTTACATGAGAGCACTAGAATGTCTACTAATTGAGAGAGATTTTATTAATAATATGAGGGCGATAAAGAAAAAGACGAAACCCTAAACAAGAACCTACAAAGGTGCTTACGGTATAAAATAGCAAAATAGCCAATAACCAACCATTAAATTAAAACAGATTCATTGATTGCACAAAGTATTAAACCTTCTAATTACTTTCATTAGAATCAAAGATTGCGATATCAATCTGGAAAGCTTATAATGTAATAAGTTGATCAATATGCACGCTCCTAACATAGATACCACCAATTCTAGATTTCATAACTGTATCTAATAACATTATCTAATTTAGGCACCTGAAGCCAGTTTTAATAATTAATTATCAACTGTCAACCTTAATACTAATATTTATGATATTAATTATGTATTTTAAAATCGTCGTGGGAACTGCTACTGTCCGTTAAAGCAAAATCAATCAAGTTGGAACTATAATTAAGAACCCGTTAGCCTAGGGGCCTTATAGGAAACTAGATACTTGATCGAGACTGTTTTATTAGACCTTTTAGTAAATGCCAAACACTGTCCGTGAATAGTTCAGTAGGCCTAAGCAATAGCGTTTATGTTTGTACAATCGCTAACGATTTTTAAACACAGGAATACTTACGTGTTTTACGGGTTTTATTATGAGTATGTTTGTCTTTTCTATCCTACTGGCGCTAACGCAAATTAAGCGACACTTGTATGCTATAGCTGGCATGTGCTAGCGTGCCACGTGATTTTTCGCAATATGCAGCAATATTTTGAGTTAGTCCCACCGTCTTCACTTCTATCATCGCATCTCTCGCCTAAGGAACCAAGTCCACTCTAATGTTCTGGATTTGGCGCTACGCTACGGTTATTTCTGCCGCGAACTGGCAGTCTGTAGAATGAGCTCCCTCCTGAGCCCTGATGCACTTTGACATGGGGGTCTTTCTAAAAGCGAGTGCATAGGACGCTGAAATGTCGGCAACGTTTAGATAGCTTCTCTGGTGTTGCATATATCCATGGGCGGCGACGACCATTAACATTAATTATAATATAACATAAAAATATGTAATTATAATTTTTTATTTGTGTTTTTATATATACTGGTAATTAAATATCTGACATTGATGCTAATCCAGTGGCTACGGCCACTGCCGGTAGAATGTAGGCTAACATGATTTGGTTAGCGTATGTCACGTCCACAAATTCTTTTTTCATGCCACTGCTCGCAAAGATGGCAACAGTACGTCTAGCATAACTGGCCGCGAGTTCGTTTCTCGCGCGACAGAGCATCACCTGTCACTGTCACACGATATTGAGTGAAAAGAGATAGATAGCATTTGTCGCGCGACAAAGAGTCGCGTGTCACAGTTGTGCTAGAGGTACTGGTGGACGGTATCGAGACGGGAAAACGGCGCGTTGTTGGACAGCGCACCAGCGACCCAATAATGTATTCAGACACTACAGAAATAACATTGTTGTAGGGTTTACATTAGCCATTGACCAATCGGAGCACGCCGTTTGCCTCGTTTGCGGATCGGCTCTCGAACCCACTCGTCCATCTATTGCTTACTTTCCGGCCTTTACAGCAATGTACTATTTCTAGTAACGTTAATGGTAACCGAATGAAATTTGTTGCCGACAGTTCTTACCGATGGGATTTAGTCCAGCCGCTTAAGAGTCTTTGATACTACAGTCATAATAATGTGTGTACCTGTAACAGACAAGAAAAATCTTTAAGAAAAAGCAATGTTACGTGTAATTATATAGGTACTGGCGTTAATGAATAAATTAAAAATTTCTCCACCACCGCGGACAGTGCGGATTTCTAAGCCTTAGATATTCCCTCTGCCACGCAAACGTCAAACAATAAGACCAGGTGGTCTTTGTAAACAATAGTACATTACTGCAGAGGCCGGGAAGTAAGGGGTTGCCGGCCGAGTACATATAGCTGGCCGAGCGAAGCGAGGCCAGATAGTTACGAGGCTGGCAACCCCATTTCCCGCCGAGGTACGTATAGTGATTTTCTCAAATATGCAATTAAATAAATGATAAATGTAATGTAAGTATGAAATTCCATTACATGCCAAGCGTCAAGGTGCACCGGAAACGACGTATTTTGCGGCCTATTATTAGGCACGTAATGTCAACATTTCATTGCATGTTTGAGAAAACAAAATTACATCCTATAACAAAAATCGGCTAACCTCTATGATGTGTACGAGTATAGAGGTTAGTCGGGTTTTGAATATAGAACGGCAGATTTCTTTGGTTACGTGTTAAATCGTATAATCGTAGTAATCAGATTTTTTTATGCACGCGTATCGTATGTAAGTAAAACTGCCTACGTTGAGCAGATTTCCCGCAAAAAATGGCAGAATGTTTTATATCGTAGAAATGTGGTATAGCGACTCCCTACCGTGTTGTTCTAAGATTACGTGTAACATTATTACAAATGACGGTTAGCAGAGAAACCTAAGGTGTTTAATGAGTCATTTCGTATTTTAGTCGTGTGAATAGGTAACATTTGCACCTTTCTCCTGTGCAGGTACTTTACGATATTGACTGGCTTATTGCTTCATAACACCTCGAATGAGATTCCTATTATGTTTTTACACTTCGATACGGCGGAGAAGTGAAAATGAGACAACGAAGGAATATCGATGCTGAAGAAATCTTTTATTACTAGATTTTTTTTCATGCATATCTTACCATACAGCAAAATTTTACGGTTTTTTTAGGGGTACGTTTTTGGGTCTGATTCCAAATGCAATTCTCGCAATAGGAAAACCAGAAACATTGTAAGTGACGATGAATTCGACAATTTGAACACGCTTATGACTCTTAGTCCATCCAAAATTAGCGACCGATTTACCACTTGGACGTAAACAATACGCCTTTTACCCGTGGTCCCCCCAACATGTCCCCCTGGTGGGTCCACGGGTAATTTTTTTAAACGTTGTCCTATCGTTCTAAACAGTGGGTCTACAGGTAATCTATTTTAACCACGGTCCCACCGCACTAAGTGATAAATATTAATTGAAAACTAGCTATTTCGTGGTGCAAGTACTTTTACAGAACGGTAAATAGTTATGAATTTTTATTTTTTAAGTATGTAATTTTTATGTTGAACTTTTCCAAAATTTTTAATATTTTTCCGCTGTTCTCATTGTTAATATTCATCGGAATAAGCCTACGAGTTGCGTAACAAAAACTGTAAACATAGTTTACAGGTCTTTAAGCGGTGTAACCCGGAAACGGCGTTATTCATAGTCGACGAGAGCGCGCGCAGCCGAAGTTGCCCTTCTTAATCAAAAGGTCGTAAGCCACAGGACTTTCCTGTAAAGATAAGTTATTTTGAGTTAAGAGGGCCGCGTAACCTTTCGGCAGCTTTAGATATTAATGCTTGCACGTTACTCTGACGAACTGGAGGTGCTATAACTCACGTTAAAGATCATTTTAGTACGATGGTTATGTTTGTAACAACTTAGTTCTGTCAGATGTTATCGTGTGGTTAGTAAATTAGTTATACTGTGTAGTAAATACTAAGCTCGTAGAGATAACAGATTCAAGGGAATATTTTTTGCATGGGGATGTAATATCGGACAGAGAGTGGTATACCTAGACTATTTTGTATAATAGAATAGGGTAGGTACTTCGATCTTCTAAGGGTGTGAAAGTCTGCACAAATAATTTTTATATTACTTTACTGTCTATGTTTTGATAGCCACAAGGACCTTAAAGTAAATAGCCGGACGAAGCCTCGCTAGCAAATAAATGAAGCACCTCTGGTAAGCCGGTTGCTTAACGCTGGTTGGTCAGGTCAATGTATGCGTGCTGCTCGTAGTAGGAAAAAAACTTGTTGAAGTGTGCGTGCAGCTCGTAAGTAAAAAGCAACCGGCTCATTAGAGGTGCTTCAGTTATCTGTTACCGATGCATTGACATTACAGTTTTGTGGCCGAAAAGCACGAGCGCATTTCTATTGATAATTAACAAAGGGTAAACAAAATAGAGCAACGAAAAAATATGTATATTCAATTAATATTTGACAAAATTCACGAATAGTAAAGCAGTTATATAACAGAGTATAAACAACAATGCCTCTATTTACGATATTATAATCAGTTCACGGCTTAGTAAATAAATAAATGTCACACCAGACATTTCCCAGATTAAAACAAATGACATCAAATCCCAGTTTCCCAGTTTAATGCCTAGTTTACGAAGTGCGAGCTGCTCAGTACACTCGGATTGTTTACTTGTATGCCAGTAGCTTCACGATGACAATAGCTGCCCAGTCTCTTGCGAGTTGCGCATCAGACAAAAATTACAGGGTCCGGTCGCAACTGCCGGGCTGACACTGGCAAGCTACTGCCGATAGCGTCCGAACAATGTCAGTGATGTCCGTCCAGCCAACTGCGAGTTACTGTCAGGCGAGTAAAAACAAAAAATGTTGAAATAACACAGACGCACCTCGCACATGCGAGTACCTCGTGTGAGAGCCTTATCACACTTCCGATTTGCGAGCGAGCTTGCCCGAGTTAGAACCGAAGTTACAAATGTCACTCGGGTTCGCCGCGACTGGTACTGTTTGTATAGAAACTCGCCCGCAAATCGCAATTGGGTAAGTCAAGATTTTCAAAAGTGTGCAATTTATATATTTTTTCGATAGTTCCCGACGTAATGATCTAGAAAATACCCCTATTGCATTTTTTATTCCCTGTAATTCTTCCAAAATGTCGTGTTAAACTCATTTAAATAAAAAAAGGGACGCCGGACTGACAAAATTAGTGCCTAAATTCGTAAAATAAAACAAACGTATCTGTGTGAAGTTTGATCTGTCACAATTGTCAGCTGACATCATCACAATTGGGTATGTGATAATGATAAGGCCCTAAGATACGTCCATACAGTGCGAGTTACTGGTACTGCAACTATTCGGCAGGCTGACTTGCACGCTAGCTTGCACTGTGTAAACTAGGCATAAGTGACCGCTAATCGCCTCCGCCCATGCCCACAATAAATCAACATCGAACGCACTAGTCTTTTAGCTAAGCCATATTTATGTGGTGGCTTCTCGTATATCTGTAAAGGAACTTAGGTAACTTAATCGCATTATGTCATTTAGTTGTGAGTAATGATTTTTGTAGGATCCGAGGTTTGCTGTTGCGCAAATTGAAGCTTTCGAGTTGATCGATGCATGCAATTTAAGGTGGGAAACGTAAATTCAAATGCAGTAAACTAGTTGTTTTACGTAGCGACGAAAAGGTTAACGCACGCCGTTCAGTTCAGACCGTAGCTCAAAAACGTTGCCGCACCGTAAACGTAGGCGTACTCGTATGCTTCTTATAATAAATCAAACAATCAAATAGATAAATTATTATGTAAGTAAGCAACTATAAACCAATCCTTTTATATTAGCAAAGATGAAATGCGGGACAATACCAGCGGACTCCAGCTCAACAACTTTCATAATGGGGTGTGCCTCGCTCAAACTGAATGTAATTTGCAGAAATACATTACAAATTAGCTTGTTTACATTACGGGCACCGCCATATCACTGCGGCTATTAAGTAAGAAAGCAGAAACGGTACCGTCGATGATAAGATTCTATAAGGCTGATGAAATTCTAAGTAATTTGTTCAAGTGCTGGTAATCACTGCCATTGCATAAGTATGTGGGGCATAGGGCCTTCATAGGATGGTTACTTCGGTTATTTGGTTCATTAGTTGGACTGCGCTCGAAGTTCTCTAGTGGCATTATGATTTTGAGGAATTTGAGGGTCCCCGACAGGCTTGAAGTCCTCTGGTGGAATTGTGATTTTGTTGAATTTGAGGGTCCCCCACAAGATTGGTATATTGATAGGGTAAGGGGCACGCGCGGGCTAGGATCCGGCAGGCAGATGCCTCGACTATACACATAGACTAGTCCGACAATGACCGCTCGCGAATGTACATTCATATTAGCGCAACAATTTATTTATTTATTTATTAATACATGTTAACATGACATTACAGTAAAAAAACCAATGTGTCATGAAACGTAAAAATAAAATAAAAAATAATGGTGCCATGTAAATAATATTCGAATATGTCATTACTTTTTTGCGTTGAACATACGCAAAAAAGTAATGACATATAATAATGTGACGACGAAGTTTAGTGCGGTTGAAGCACTTGTCGTCGTGCGGTTGAAACAAAGATAATTTTGGTACAAAGATATGTGCCCTACAAGTTACTCACGGCAGTGCAAAAGTGAAGTATAGGTGTTCAATGTGTAATATCGGCTCAGAATTGCATAATTCGTGATCAACCTCGGGTGTCTTAAATGGTGACGAAGGGATGAACTCCAGGTAGGGCAACAGCAACCGTAGTGTACTGCACCGTTTAAATGTGATCGCTAATCTGCCTGTAAAGAGTGGCGATTATAACATCCATACCTCCAAACATCTTCACAAACTTTCACATTTATAATACATATTAGTGTGATGTGGTTTTCACTATGGTAATGTTCGAGCGGGGATGCCTATGTCCAGCTTATGCCGTAACTTGATACGGCCGGTGATGAAGAGGAAAGTAATATGACTTTAACTTAATTATATGCTACTTTGTATCCAACTAGCAACATAGATCAACACACCACAGTAAGAAGATACGAAGTAACCACAGCAGCCCGCAACGGATGCAATAGTTACTATATTGCTACAGCAAGGCCATATCACCTGAATTCAGGAAACGCGATGCACGGCCCATCCGCGCGAACCGGCGCCTGACCATTTCCTCCAACGATTGAGTTTAGTTTGTTAGAAACGACGTAAGTACAGTTTACAAAACATGTAGATATGCCCTTTATATCCTACCGTGGCACGTTGCAGTTCTGATAAAAGTTGATAAATGCGTTACTAAGCTCAATCTGAAGTTTCCTGCGTGTTCTAGGTGACTGAAGTCGTAAAAAAACTGATAAGAGACAAAAGATGACAAAAAATCTATAGTATATTTTTTCAACCTGGAAAAGTCCACTGATAAAGATAGGTCTCGCCAAAGACTTCTACAAGTAACGTTTCCAGTCACCAATACAAAGTCTTCCTTCATCTATTTTATGCGCAACAGGGTACTTTCCTGACACAACAAATCAATTACTTTTTATGAAGTATCAAAACGCTCAGATAGTATGAAGTTTCTGTGAAAACAGTATATACCGACATTTTGCTCAATGATCAAATCAACTCCGTTGAAACCGCTAAATTCGTAAAGTTTATTTAATTTGCGCAAAATTTCGAAACCAAATTTAAAGGCTGGCGTGAAATAATTTCTATGTATTGACTACAGGCAAGTATCCTACTTTAGTATAGTTTCCAAAGCTAGTATTTATTTATAACACTGTCAGCATTATAAGCACGACATGTAAAGGACAAGGAAAAAGCAATAGATCTTTCACTATACGATTGTACTTATGTGGTGCCAGAACACTGGTTGGTGATTCACTGGTCTGCCATTTTGCGTTAAAGAGAAAATTTACTGACATTTCGTGGACATCGAAAGAGAAGATTTAACGTGTAATTGTTTAACGTTAATTTATAATGTATTCATGTGTCTTGTGGTCTGTAAACAGTAAAATATGCCGGTGTATCTGTCTATGTAGAATCAGAAAAAATAAACTTTTAACCGGCACGTAAGACATTTCTTGTTTTAATACACGTATAACCTTTTTTGTCATCTTTTTATATGATCTCGTCAACCTAACAATTTTATAAGAATACAAACAGTGATACAAGATTGTTTTTGAATATTTTTGACATGCTGACACATTTCGGGATAAGCAATTTACGAAGTAGACATTACATTTCGTGTTGTAGATTATTTTTAATCGGCTTCATAAAAGTAAGAGGTTCTCAATTCGTTTTTGATTGGGAAAATTTTATTCTGTTTGAAAGGGTAATTCCAGTTGATTCAATTGCTACACAGCCAGGATCTGATGATGGGATGGAGAAATCCAAGGAACTCTATCAATTTTATTAGCACATTATTTGGATATTTTTTACAGTAACTCGTACAGTTGTTCGTGAATAGGTTCGGCCGAAGTCGGTTGTTATTTAGGTATAACTTTTTAAATTTTCTAATCATTATTTCTATCTGTGGCACCACTCGCACCACACCTATTGCTTACTCAGCCGTCTCGGCACGCACTTGACGCCATCTTTCTTACCCAACAAACAATACAAGTTCATAGAACAGCGTCAAGGAAATCAATATACAACTCAGTCAGATTGAGATATCGGCGGCACGCACGTAAGGCGACTGATTAAAGTAATGGTCAGCTTTCACCAGGGCCCTATTTAATAAACGTTACAATCCTACAATTTTGTAGAAAAGTAACAGATTTGTCAAATTGTACTACAAGTGATGTCTAATAAACCTTACAAATATGTAAGAAATTTACGTATTTATAACTCACAATTATCGCAATTACAAGTACTGTTTAATAAAAGTTTACACATGTAGAAAATGCCCGTAGATTTTGATGACAATATTGTACTTACAAAAAAGTAATTGTAGGGTACAATTTACATAAAATGTAAGTGTTTGGTGTAAGTTCCTTTTGGTAAGCCTTAAGTGTAAGGCCTTTTCTTAATAAAAAAAACCGGTCAAGTGCGAGTCGGACTCGCGCACCGAGGGTTCCGTACAAACTCATAAGTAGATTACGCGAATAGTTCAAGAAAAACTGTATGTCGATTTGTTTAGTAGAAGCAAATAAGTATATGTTATGATTTTTGCAAATTTCTAAAAAACAGTGCAAGTTAGGAAAACAGTTATATTTTCCCTCTAATATTGAGAACCTGACGTGTAATGATTCTATTTAATAGCAAGGACCATTAAATCAAGAGGACTGTCATTCTCCATACAAAAAGCTGTTCCCCGAATTTACAACGCCATCTATGTATAAGCTTGGTAAAATAATTATAATATTATTTACAATTATTTAACTTTGCAAACGTGACACAGTATTTAAATGTATTTAAATTTATTTATTATTAGCTGTTTACGAACTAATTGTTACTATACTATGTTTCTTTGTTTAATTATAACATCGTTAAATGTTTAGTGTTTTAGCGCCATCTAGTTTTGCCTGGAAATCCCCTAGCGTGAAACATGCCATCGCTTAGTTTTGCTACTCGCCGCTAGGGATTTCAAGTTTTGTAAATTTCTAAAAAGGTATTAAAGTTAGCAAGACCGTTCTATTTTTCCTGTAATATTCAGGTTGATATTTATAATTAGTAATTATGACACATTTTTCTGATCAGTAACTTCGGAGATAATAGGGGGGGAATGGTACATAAAAATGTATAAATCAAAAACTACTTATTTAAGAAAAAAAATAAAAATGCTGTTTTAATCTACAAATTAAGCCCTTTCATTTGATACCCCACTCAATATAATAGCCCTACTTTTAATTTTCAAAGTCCCATTACGGAGCCTTTTAAAAAAAAAGTAAAAAAGGTACAAGATATTTTTTATGTCCAATAGGCTCGGGTTAGCTACTTTTAACACTATTCCAAATTTCAAATCGATAGCATCAGTAGTTCCTGAGATATCTGGCTGTGACAGACGGACAGACAGACAGACAGACAGACAGACAGACAGACAGACAGACAGAGTCGCACCATAAGGGTTCCTTTTTTACCATTTTGGTACGGAACCCTAAAAAGGTAGATTTCTTACTCTTCAGTTTAGCATTTTAGTGTTACACGGAGTACTTTCTTGTTGGTTTGGTTTATTAGTAAAGTCATGGATTACAACAACAACGTAACTGACATCTCAATTTTATTATCCTCAATTTTTTTTTAATTATTATTTTATGACATAATTCTAATTTTTTTGTCTTGTATTGTCTTCACGTAATGTTAATTATTTTTGAATGAACATTTTATGTTATTAAATAATATTGTAATTGTTAAATATATAATTACTGAATCGCGCCCAAATGTTGGCACGCCTGCTTGCATTGCTGAGCACATCGGAAGTATCTATTTTATATAAGACCTATTATACTGTGTTCTAGCAAATAAAATATTTGACTTTTGAACAAAATTACAATTCTGTTTCTAATATACTAGAATAAAGACATGTGATTCAGTCGAAAAACTATAAGTCATGATATGAAAATCAACAAGCTACCATCACTACTCTCACTACTTGTTGTTAAAACCACCAACCATAAACCAACTCTTCAAGTTTTGACACACCATGAGTCCACCTGTCGGAATTGTACTACAATTTACATAATATCTAAACTTGTAATTACAATCGTGTGTTTAATAAAGCAGTTTTCCCTACAAATATGTGAATTGTCACCTGTACAATGAAAATGTTTATTAAACAGATATTTGTAAAATTGTAGTTACAATACTACAATTATGTAGGTTTTCCACCATTACAATTTTTTAACTTGTAATATTTATTAAACATAAATTTGTAAAATTGTAGCCTGTAATCTACAATTTACAATTTGTAACTTGTATTGTTTATTAAATAGGGCCCAGATTGTATGCAAACTCCGTCATTTAAATAAACAGAACATAAATATACTCCGGGGCAGGATCATGCCCAAATATGAGGCTACCGCGTTGCGCCTAAAAGGATTTTAAGATAATGTGTTAAAATCAAAATTTATAATACATTATACGATCGTGTTGATAAAATTTCATTGGCTCACAATTTTGGAGTTACGTAATAAAATTCTGAAATCGCCTTTTCGGCAGCTGCTGTTTTCAACTTTTGATTTCTTTAGTGGGACCAATTCGCATTTATATTTTAATGTAGCAATGTATGAAAGTTCATAAATAAGCTGAAAAGTATTCATGATTTTATATTTCTTGTGCTCAATGTAGTAGCAGCTATTAGCATCCTAACTTTACATAATATGCTTCCCGCCGATAAGTTAAACGTCTATAAAATACAGATTAGATAAAATTATGAATGACCTAAGATATAATTCCCATACCAGTTGCAAAGTGAGAGTCACATAACTGTATAAGTCCACACATTTAATTACTATTAATGGTATTTGTATTGACTTTAATAGACAGAAAGCGTGTGAAAGACAGAATGTGTAAAAAAGTGACAATCACATTAATGAGTCGGCTTATACGTAGGTCTAGGTTGGATTCTCAATGCATGGGATATAAGCATATCAAAGAAATGATGTGCCTACATTATATTTGCCAGTGTAAAAGGTGGTTCTCTGCTTTTCGCCAAATCATTTTTTCCCAAATGTTTCATTTCCCAACTCACGATTTTCTTCGAAACCATATTTTTTCACAACTTTCATGTTCTGCACTCGCTTCGTTGTTAACAAGCTAGCAGTAGGCTACTGGAACCAAGATATAATTAAAATAGTACTTATTAACAAGCGGTGCCGTTTGCTTGAAAACATCACAAATATCAACATTTCAACCCGAAAACGCATATTACCGTCATACCTAATAGATACCGAACCGCCATAACAATGGTAACAATCACAGAAATTGCTACCGTTTCGCTCATGCGTTAGAGGAAGATGCCCTGAACACAATTCTGCGTTGACCGACTAATTAAATTTTTTTTTTTTAATTTATTACATTGCACACAATCTGGCAAACGTGCTTGAACCAAGTGAAACGACTCGTCCCATGTTAACCAGTCAACAAATCGGTTCCTTGTCGCTCCCTCGTTTAAGACCACGACACTGTTCAATACATATTTGTGTCAAAAACCAGTTATATTGATGACTACCACTTTGAGCGAAACGTTTAGCTTATTAGCGTTATCAATTCCGTATTAATCACGGATGCCGCTGACCGAATGACGGTCATCAGTCATGAAGAAAGCGATAGTTGTTTGTGCCGTTCGGTAGCTATTGATTTGTGCCTTCTGGATCTCTGTTGTTTGTTGTACATTATGTTCAGCACGAACAGATTTAATATTAAGGTGGAATCAGACGGTTAATTTTTTGTTCATTTTCGTGTTTCATTCTGCATCTTTCACTCAAACTGACACACGAAGTGAAACAACTTGTGAAAAAAAAAATGAAACGTCCACTCAAGTGACTATTCATTCGAGTGAACCGTCTGATTCCGCCTTTAATATTTTTAGTATACTATTTGAAGACTAGAGGAAAGTAATATCAGACTAATATTTAAAGGTGGAATCAGATGGTTGACTCGAATGAATAGTCACTGGAGTGAACGATTCATATTTCTTTCACAATTTGTTTCAATTTGTGTTCAGATGTGTCACTTTGAGTGAAAGATGCAGATTGAAACACAAACATAAAAAAAATTAACCGTCTGATTCCACCTTAAAACTATTTATAGGTACAACATTAAATATAAATGCACGAGTTAGTATAATAATAATTACCCAAACACATTGGTGTGATTGTAACATTTAACACAGAAGAAAGCCCACGATTTCTTCAAGATCCCGTATTCAGATCTTGATCTGGTGCCAATTGAACCATGGGATGGGTATAAAAAAAAATCAAAGTTTTTTATTATTTTTTATTTTCATTGTATAATTTGATTTGTGTAAATTGTGAAATTCAATATTTAATTTGTTTATTCGATTTAACTATCCCTGTTTTGACTTATTCTTTGTGCTCAATTTATTTTGACATTGAGTATTTTGACTTTGCAAATTGATTTTTTATTTTGTTTTTATTATTTTTTATTTTTTCATGGTATAATTTGATTTGTGTAAATTGTGAAATTCAATATTTAATTTGTTTATTCCATTTAACTGACGATATCGCTTTAAATTATTATAACTTGACATGCAATGCAACTTATAATGTAATTTTAAAATGAGAAATAAATAATCTAATCTAAAGTAATAAGTATGTCTCTTCTTTTTTGAAGTAAGTTTTTTAATGTATTATAACGGCAAAACCGTTAGTGTAAAACATTTTATGAGACGGACTATAAACGAAAGATTGCAAAACGAATTAAAAAATATATATAAAAGTAATGTAAATATTACCAGTAGGACTTTTCATTTGCAAGTATAATAAAAAAAAGAAAATTTTAAATTAGCATTTAACTGTTTACTTCCAAAACGTGTGATACCTGCGCTTGAGCAACCAAGCAAGAAACCTGTTAAATGTATCAAATAAACACACTGCTCTAATTAGTTACTTAAATACCTTGGCCGGAAATGCGCGTAAATGAAAAGTGAAGTTGTAATTTAACTACTCACATCAATTGTTTTATTTTTATTGTAAGTAACAATTCTTAGGACGAAGATGATGAGATTCTTAGGATGAAACGTCGTCTGATGGAAATCAATAAATCTAAAGTCGACTTACTGTTCTGTCACTATCAGTATTTGAAGATTTTAAATAAATGTTTTTACGAGATGACGCGAAATGTCGTATCGTGACACGATGCATTCTACCACGTATCGAAATCGAAAAATTGAGTTTATTGCCTCTCTTCCTTATGGCAAACTTGCTCCTTCTGACCTTACCTCATCCCATTAATTGTATTACTGTAATTAACCAGCTACAAGCGGGCTAAACCGCGTCGTATCGTGACAAAGACACCGAAAAGGATGCAAGTTCTTAACATTCCTTGTACTTTCGCTGCAGAATCTAAGGCCGTTCCTTGCTCACTTCGTGCTAATAATGGACGGAAGTTTATCTTTTAATCTTTTTTGTTTATGGCTCAGTCGGGTTACTTATAAACCGTTTAGGTATTTATGTACTTACTATGAGAACGAATTGAATTCCGCTTTGAATGTTTGTTTTGTGTGAACATTCTTCTTCTTCTCTTAAGTAGGTACTTGTCAGACGCCATTGGCAAATCGCTATTGGCAAAATACACCGCCGCTCTCGGGACGTTTGCGCCAGTATTCAAAAAGCCTAAATATTAACTAGTATTTCTATAGCTGTAGATTAGGGCCCACTATTACATATTTGCGGCGAAGCTTCTCAAGACTTTTCAACCAAACATTCTCCATATTTGTCTGGCGCTAACGTCGTTATTGGCAAAATACACCACACACCCAGGGCAATCGCCCAGGACGTGTGCGCCATTTACATAAAAAGGCGGTTCATCCCCATTTCCTTGAATCATTACACTCAACAACGCGCCGGTTCTCTAGAACCTTTCTAGCGCGTACAATAAGGATCTGGAATGAACTTCCTGCTAAGATTTTCCCACTGCGCTACAATATGGGATTTTTTAAAAAGGGTGTCATCAAATTTCTTCGAGACCGGCAACGCATTGGCAATGCATCTAGTGTTGCGAATGTCTACAGGCGGCGGTGACCGCTTTCCATCAGGTGACCCGCCTGCCTGTTTGCCAGTCGAGAGCAATAAAAAAAAAACCAAACAAGTGCGAGGTGAACTCGCCCACCGAGGGTTCCGTTCAAATACTTTAAATAAACAATTTCGTACAAATACATTACAAAAGTAAAGTTTTCAGATTTTTTCCTATACTTGTAGCATAAGACGATGTTACTTGCCAAATTTCTAGTTCCAGGTCAACGGAAAGTATCCTATAAATTTTCATTCTCTTGAGAGTGTCGCAATATACGTTTTTTACGGTGTAAACGGTCGTATGTTTTGTTTTACGTTAACTTAGAAGTTTGATTTTTTTCACAGCTTCAAGAAACTATAGACCTGACCTGAGTATATGATTTTATTTTCAACACCACTTCCACGTGTTCCCGAGATAAATAGTCTTGACAGACAGACAGACGGACAACAAAGTGATCCTATAAGGGTTCCATGTTTTTTCCTTTTGAGGTACGGAATCGTAAAAATTAGTAAAACGACGAAGTTTTACTTAAATAGTTCCATGTTTTCATAATTGAACATCTAAGGCCACCCACTATTACATATTTGGGTATAAAATTCAACATTCCTGCATTTATCCATAAAATATCCTAAGAACTTGGTTTAATATTTGTAATGTATTTGACGACCGCTTTAGCTTAGTTGGTAGTGACCCTGCCTACCAAGCAAGAGGTCCTGGGTTCGAATCCCGATAAGGGCATTTATTTGTGTGATGAGCACGAATATTTGTTCCTGAGTCATGGATGTTTTTCTATGTATTTAAGTATTTGTATGTATGTATTTTAAAATATCGTCGTCTAGTATCCATAACACAAGCCTTATTGAGCTTACTATGGGGCTAGTCCGATTTGTGTAAGATTGTCCCCTAATAATATTTATTTATTTATAATAATAATATATTTGCCGGTAAGTGCGCTTATTTCTTATCAATCTCAATATGAAGGTGTTTTTAACGAGGGTATCAATTCGAGCCGTATGTATGTAATATTGTCAGAATTGCACAGTTTTTATATATGTTACTCTATACTAGCTTTCAAACGTGTGTGCCAAAAAAATAATTGAACTAAGTAATATCGTCTAACTTAGCGAACTGTGCAAGTTACTTCAAAATCGGTTCATTAGTTTTTGAGATAGAGAGTTATGTATGTATCAGTCACTAGGAAAACTTCTACCTTAATAACAGCGTAATTTAATTACTACTGACATTAAGCAAAAAGTATTTTTTTTAAATTAAACAGACTTCAAAAAATGAAGAAATAAAAATTGTATCGACCTCAAAAAAAGAGTTGACCTAAATATGTCAACTCTTTTTTTGAGGTCGATAAAATTTTTGAAAGATAATTCTAATATTTGTTCCAATTTAAAGTCGGTTTAATTTTTGTAAATTAACTTTTTTCGATCACGAGCTCTATTGTTTTCATTAGTTTATACTGTATTAAATTAAGTATGTATGTTATGTCGCCACGTCTGCGTGCGATTCCTACTCGCGACCAGTTCTCCGAACGACCAATACAATACAGCTGTGGGACGATTCTGTGAAGTTCTAAGTATGAGGTAGTTATTGAACATAACAGATTTTTTCGAATAATTTTGCCATTAACAGGAAATATGTTATCCCCCTTTACTCCTACACTACGCAAATTAATTGCTCTAAAAAATCTTTTATTTATTTGCGTAGTGTAGGAGTAAAGGGGGAAAACATATTTCCTGTTAATGGCAAAATTATTCGAAAAAATCTGTTGTTGTGATCAGTAAGTACCCTGAGAAAATTGTTTTGAAATTTGTGCTTAGGATAACAGAAACGTATGAAAAATTACCTGGTATCCGCTTATACATATTTTTTCTCGACTTTAAGCAAAGTCACCATTTAAATTTGACTGTTAAGTTTCCAAATTTTACAGAGTACATACATACTCAAATTTCAAAACGCTTACTAACTTAAACGGGAATAAACTCGTGTTAGACGCTTAAGAATATACCGGGTGTTGCCTGTAACAGGAGCAAATAATTAAAATGTAGATTCTACTCATCAAACAATAAAACTTTCGTTCAAAAACTTTTAAAAATTATATAATCTTTAGATTGTATCTTTTTCATACAAGTTAAATTGTATTTTCAATGTACGTTAACATCATCAGTCTAATTGACGCCGCTTGTCACGCTACAAACTTAAAAAAAAACATCGCAATACATTGCAGTTTCAAATAAACTTTAAAGTGTTCTAAAAATTAAAACATAAGTTATTTTTAAATGTCGCTGAAGAAATGTTGTTCATACAGTACAATCTACGTTTTAATTATTTGCTCCTAGGACAGGCAACACCTGGTATAGATGCCTTAGGCGTACTTCTTCAAAATTTGTCTTCGAGTCAAACTCCATTTATTCATTCTGACACAAAGACACATTAAAAAAGTCAAGATAATCAACGTCAAACACAGAACGCCAAGCCATACATTATAATCATACGTTGGCATACGGTTTTCCTTGCGCAATATAGTAGCCCACAATGGTTGAAATAGACACTCAGTGTCGTAAACGGCATTTTGTAACAGTTTATTACGGGATATTAACTAAAGCATGGGTTAGTTATGGTGAGCTATAAATAATTTGTCAAAACGCGTCTGGCCAAGTGAGTGCCTTTTTAAGAGCATTGCGCATGACCGTTTGTCATTGTCAGGGATGGATGGACTTGAAGTGATAAATTTTATAAAAAAGGTTTTAGTTAACTTACACTGTTCCTACTTTTGGTAGTTGAAGCTCAAATTTTGCTGTCCACAAGAAACCCTAAAATAGTCGTCGATGGATTGAAATAACTGCGAAATTTTATTCACAGTGAAATAACAAAAAATGCAGTAATAGCAAACAGTGGTAGAAAACGAGTTACTTTACATTGATTACTTTACAGTCTACCAGTCTCTCAGTTTATAGTTTTGAGTTTGGTTTTGTATAAGCTGTCCTGACAGCCACTTTTAGATATCATTTATGGATTTACAGGAATGACTTTAGCTGTCTGAAAGAAATCGCTCTTTAGCGTTAATGCCAGTTGTTTGCCTTTCTCTGTCCATAAAAACCTTATATAGTACATTACACAACTAGGGGGGTAATACAAAGAAAGGCCGAGATCGCAGAAGTTTGCGGCCCGAGCTGCAAGCGAGGGACGTAAATATGCGATCGAGGGCTTTCTTTATTACCTCCCGTGTTGTGTACAGCATTTTATGTCTACACTTGGCCAGAAAAAGGCTTTTTTCGTACGCGCAGCGCGCGGAAAAAGCCACTTTATGGCCAGGTGTGGCATAAATTGTTTTTACGTCACATCTGGCTATAAAGTGGCAACTACCGCCCGCTACGCGTACGGAAAAACCCACTTCCTGGCCTGGGGGAGACGTACAATTTTGTAATTACCACGGACGGTAATAAAGAAAGCCTCAGATCACATATTTATCGCCCTTGCCTTCGGCTCGGGCGTCAAATACCTGCGATCTGTAACATTCTTTGTTTTACCGCCAGTTATGAACTATTATGTATTCTGTATTCGGAGGTGTGAAACACTTGTATAGTATTATACTTCGTAAACTTTAACATACAAATATATTGTTTACATTCATAAATGACGCACATGGAACCGGTTACTTTTACAATAGGAATAGGAAAGTTTTAATAGCTTCCCCAGAATAGCCTCTATTATTGTTTGTGTCGAAACTATTTAATACTCGTCGTCACACAGACCGTAGCCTTTCTTGATTTTATTCTTCTTGACAGTTTCTAATCCTACCGAAGCCTGTGGGATAGTTAGGTACGACAAGGCCCTGCCCTGGTACAAAATAAGTTTCTGGCAAAAAGTGTTTTTTTTTTATACAAGCTTTCATTGCCGACTGTATTTTTTTTATATAATTGCAAACTGCACGTCACAATTAATCAAATGAACCTAAACACGGCGAATTTATCTTATGTAATTTAGATGATTCGGTTCCATCATCAGATCAGCTCCACGTCATAACAATATTGCATTGTCATCTGATTTACACTATCTGGTGGAAGATGTCTGCTTCAAAATTGAGGTGCAAGATTCCAGCCGAAGAAACATACATTGCAAGTTAAATAAAACCTTGTAAAATATGTCCCACCAGAAAACCTGATCTTTAGACCTGTACACTAAATGCTATAAAAACCAGTCCAGTAGTTTTTATGTAATGCGCGAAGTACATAACCACATGTTCAATTGTTTGAAGTTATGCAAACCAGCTGTCGAGTTTAGGCCTGATGTCTGGTATGTTGTGGATTTAATATGTTTTTAAATTAGTTATTCACACAAAATGTGACGAAGATTACTTCAGTTCAGTTAGAATACGTACCTAACAGTGGCACGGTGTTAGATATTATAAACACAGAAATATATCGAGATAAAAGGAGTTCGTCGATTTGTATGGAAATTAAGTGTGTTTTTCGCTAGGCGTTTGATGCCAAACGTGTAATTTTGTGACGGAAAACATAATTTTTCCATTTCATTTGGTGGTATTTGAAGAATTAATTGTACATTATTATC
Organism: Eudemis profundana; assembly: GCA_947034925.1. Lineage (NCBI taxonomy): Eukaryota > Metazoa > Arthropoda > Insecta > Lepidoptera > Tortricidae > Eudemis > Eudemis profundana. The sequence goes on along the minus strand of OX344802.1, from coordinate 3,652,385 downwards.
AGGTTATCAAATCTATAATAATATTGACGGGAACTGAAGTTAACGACGTGCAAAGTAGGTCGTTGCCACTTCTTTTTAACACGCGAGGTACATACACTTTTTCCTTCTACCTCGACATATTTCTGTGACTACAATTGCAATAGTAAAGCCGGATCAAACTTGCTCCACAGTATAATCCCATATCGTAACCATGAGTGATAAAAAACGGAATAGGCGTAAATACTAATAGAGCGCCGTAGTGAAATTCGCCATTCGGTGGAAAACGTATTGTTCCTTGATATATGCACGTAATTTATATGTATCCGGCAAACCAGTGAGGTCCCCACTATCGATAACATTTTTCTATTTCTTTGCGCTTGATACTTGTATCATTAATTTAGCAAGAAACGTGGCGAGCAGGGCTCGGAAACCGGTATTTGCTCCATACAAAAATACCGGTATTCTTTCCGTTCTTATCGTTCTTTGGTGTATTATTTCGTTTTTTAACCAGATAATCTAATAATACGAAATCATGACTGAAATACATTACTGAGCTCTACATAAAAAAAAAACATAAAATAATTCAAAATATTGGGCTATTTCGGGGTTTTTGCAAAGTATCGGTTTCAAGCCCTGGTGGCGAGTAACTTTATCTTTCCTGGCGCGAACTCCGTGGGAACCGCAGTCACTTCCGTTTTTTGTACATCCTGATATACTTAAGGACCTCTTAAGGCAATAGAGCACTAAACCTGCCCGTTAACCTAACCTAACGCTAACCTAACCTAACCTGCAAGTTATCTCTATGGCTTAGAAGCGGCTCAAGAAGTTTTAAATAAATAAATAAAAATCGCGGCGTCTGACCATATTAAACATACTCCGACAATAAATACCACAAGGTAATTCAATAAACATTCGGTAAGCTATCTACAACACCACCATATATCATCCAGGAAGAGTAAAATCGACAGACGCGGAAACCATACGGACATAAATAATAAAATCACTTTAAAAGTCATCTTATTTCATCTCTCGAGCGCGTGTGTTTTAATAACTGATGGTAATATTATGCGTACTCAATTTTGGGTGGGTGGTCGGGCCGAGGCAAGGCGGACAATGAGAATCCATGGTAAGACTACATTAATTTCATATTAGGTAAGTCAGGATTCAACTGTCGGTCATCACTGGTTTCGTGGGATCTGCGACGGGTATCGTATGTTTCGGGTTTCGGGGGTTCCTCCCGACTCCCGACAAAGAAGAAAATCTCCCGACAAACGACTTCATTTTAAAACTTAGTCCGATCCAAGGTCCCACTCAAGGTGGTCCGGCCAGCGAAAATTCTGCTCTTTCAGGCTAAAAAAAAAAAAAGCTCGCGCGTCGATCCCGCGGGCATCTCCCGACCAAAGTTTCAAAATCCCGACATATTGTTTCCTGCTCCCAATAATATGGTAATTCAATCTGGTAACCCTAGTTAAAGTAGAAGTACCTACCTACGATCGGGACTCAGGGACAGAAGTGACATTAGTTCCGTACCGACCATATTTAATTTTTAAGAATAAGTCACCACATATAAAAGTACTCAAGTTGTACTATTTAGTACCTGGCATAGAATAATTGTATTTCTTCGCAGTTACCTGATATACGAAGTTTAAACTGTACCGTACAGAACGTATCGTTCCGTACCGACCAGCAGCCAAAAATGCAAATACAAGGAACAGACGCCGATGTAAAAATGGTCTCAAAATGTACCTCCAGGTTTTAATACGACACTTTAAAAAAAATTATCCAGTCGTTGTACAAGAAAAGTACTTGTTCGGTGTTTTTTGCTGGACGTACGTACGTGGAACCCTTCGTGTGCAAATCCGACTCGCACTTGGCTGGTTGTTTTTATATGTTTAGCAACAAATATTGTTCCCAGTATCCTTACTGCACAAGAACTGCCTCTGGTTCCCCATGCGACTTTGCTGCAGTTAGTCTGATCAGTAAGGCAGTGTAGTCTAATCAATCTTACATACATTTTATATTAATAGACTAACACCACTAACAAGAATATAAGCTCCATAAGCATATCTAGTCAGTTGTATGATCTCAAAACTAAATTAGTACGAACTGAGAAGTGCGTGAGAGCCACTTTCCCTGTCCCCAGTCCGCGCATCGTGTTGGCCCTGTTTGGTTCATCCTTATATAGAACTACTGTTGATATGGTTTTGATAATTATGCCTCGTTTTACGGGAAAGTTGAGCTGTCTTTGGGCAAAGGGAGAAATGTTACCTCAGACAATAACACTCAATAAATCCTAATTCCATACTAAAACTATATTTCTAATGTGCAGGTCTTATGATTAAATAGCGCTCTAGGAAATATTTCGAGAGTATTTACAGTTAATTAATGTTTTCCACCTCTTGCCAAATAATTTTTGGTATTTAGTAATAGAAACATAACCAACCAGCAACACCAATGCTTCTTACAATCAAGACTAAACCGTGGAATCGTGGGAAGAGAAAAGCATAGGTATGTTTGATGTGAACTCGGTATTAATATGCATGTGCAGCGAGAATTAACGCAGTGTGTAAATACATTAATGGCTGCAATCTATGCGTGGACATTAAATTTACAGTCACATAGCTCTAATGCAGGCTATAACGACGGCTTTCGCATTGAATTCATCATAAAATTTGATTGCGTTTGCTTTCACTGCCCTTAAGAGGTGCGTCAGACATGATGTCACTAGCTCCTATTTAGGGCTGACGATTTGCTCCAGCCTTAGCGTGGAAATGTAATGGAGTTTCTCACGGCTTTAGATTTTAATCAGTGCTTTGTTCATACTTTGTGATTTCCATAAGGGCTTCCTGACCGCGATACATAATTTGGCATGAGGGAATTAAGTCAGTATGCTATAAAGAAATCTTTCTTTTCCGAATGTGACCCTTAAAGGTTCGAGGACTATGTCGTCGACTGAAGGTTTCTGAAAGGTTGCTGTGCCTGTTCCTTACCCAACTGAACCTACAGTTGACAATGTATATTGTAGTTGATCGAGATGATATTGTGTGCGTGCGATTGTGTACAGGCGATACTTGTCTGTGTATTTATGTCTTTACAAGTAGATTAAGTAATTGTCTACATTACTCCAATGTAGGGTGTAGTTTCTTGTAAATCATTAATTTCTGATTCCGCAAAGAATTCTTAATCAAATCGTTTGAAGCCTACTCGTTATCCCTAACTAGGTATTCATGAAAAACTGTTCATTGAATTCTATCTTAAGTAAGTTCTTAGACGATAACGAATTCTATCATTAGTGCCGAAAGGGCTTAATTATGTATGTGTGTAGCTATTCCTATGTATTTACTGTAGAATTTCTACCAATGCCATCATTATTTGCGTACTTACTCGTTTTGCAATTGTAATACGTGACTTATAAGCTGTGGCGCCAACAGCTTGTCATCGGCAAAAAGTTGTTTGGCACAAACGCTTCGCAAAAACTTGATCGCTCTCCCGCTGAGAACAATTGTAATAGATACGACTATCTTCTGAACAATGGCAGGTAGGTACCGATTCACGTAACGCAATGGTTTTATTTCGAAAAGGTCATCGGTGCAGGTGAAAAAGTTCATGGTAGATGCAAAATTGGATGGTATTTGGTATGCAAATTTGATTGGTTAAACAAAGCCGGATTTGAAAGACCTCTTAGATTCTGAGGTACATAATATTTGACCATCAAATAACAAGCTCGTTTTAATAATACCAACAGTACACGGAAGTCGGTATAAGTGTTCTGGTTCTGGTCGATGTTAGAGATATCGTTATTAAGCCGATAGACAATTGATTGGATAATGCAATTTAATTAATAGTTCATAAACCGACAATCACGAGTTTGAGTGACCAGTCCAATAAAACGACTGGTTTATCGAATGAGTTGGAAGTGGAAACGTGGAATAGAGTGATTTACTTACGTTCGCTTATAGCAAACGAAATTACGAATATTAGAGAAATCTTGAATAGGAATATGATCGTCTGGATTTATGGATAGTATAGGATATTTTGAAATATACCTTTTCTCAAACATGGCATGAAATGTTGACATTACGTGCCTAAAAATAGGCCGCAAAGTACCTCGTTTCCGGTGCGGCTTGACACTTGGCACGTAATGGAATTTCATACTTACATAAATTATTATTATTAGTATTTTTTTTTAATTTCCAATCCACATTTATTTGGGCCACAGCATCACGGCATTCAGCCATTAAAAAAACAAAAAACGATGTTTGCTATATTTTGCAGTTTTATTTATTTCAAATTGACATTTAAAATATTTCATCTAAATATTCGCGGTAAAAATGTGAACTGATACAGCTTTTGCATTGTCTATGGATATAATATGTCACCTACTGACAGAAAGTTTGTGTGGTTTGTGTTATAAAATATTAAGTAAGGTTATTATAGTAAGTTTATTTATTTCATTGCATATTTGAGAAAAGCACTATACATACCTCGGCGGGAAATGGGGTTGCCAGCCTCGTAACTATCTGGCCGAGCCGGCAACCCCTCACTTCCCGGCCTCTGCAGTAATGTACTATTACTTAGGCAGTAAAGATAATTGAAGCTTAGGCAGAAAAGAGGCGTTTACTTCATTGACATAGACTCGAAAAGTGACGAACGCGAACTATTATTATTCCGAACATAGTATTATATTATACAGGGTGGAAAGACACGACGATCCTTCTCGCAAAGGGGGGTTAGTTTAAGTGATGGAGAATCGATTCGTAATGTTTAGATTTTTGTTACGAACAATTAGTAAAAATATTAAAATTAATTAATGTTCTTCTTAGTGACAACCCTACTATTACTACGTACTATCTACCTACATGTAAGTGTAATGTGACACTTTATGTTTACAAAAATATTTACTTTGTGATAAAGAGGTGGTGAATACCGAAGCACTCGCTCTTCAAGCCTTGGTGCAATGTGAACTACACCTCCGGGGAGGAGTCGTTGGTCGTTTTGGCCCGTTCGTGGTACTATGGGCTGATTATTTTCCACGCGATCAAAGGCCCGTAAAATTGACATACGGCTAGTTGGGTGTGGTGGAGGATATCTTTGTCTGTAGCGTCGTAACGTCTCGGCGGCATTATAATTACACTCCCCGTATAACATAAGCAAATTTAGGTAATCGCGGGCTCCCAATGGCATTTTGGAAATAGGTTTTATCGCGTCATACTTGCCTATAATGGATTAAAAAATGTTCTTCGCAAGAACCTTCCATCGAATTTCATCCAGAGACAGATAAAAACGTCGCGAAAGGCGCAGACCGGTCGTTCGATATTCAAAATTGGAGCGAATCGGAATTCCAAAGTCTTTTGTTTATGGTCATTGTCCAAGCGCATGTACGACGAACAACGAAAACTTTTTTCTCTCGTTGCACCAACTACAATGGTTCAGTAAATGGAAGAACCGTAGAACGCGCTGCGAGCGGTGTTTTATATTGTTACCTACTGCCCTTTAGTTCTGTGATTTCACCGCGGGAAGCTTTTTATTGTGATATAAAAACGTGATGTTTTATATGCTTACTAATTTACAATAAGGAAATTATAATCTAGCTTTTAAATACGGCTTCGATCGGATGTGGACTACTATTAATGCTCTTTGGAGGCTGTGTAGTAATAGCAGAGGGGCAGATAAAAGTGGCATATAGTTAATTAATTCGTTGCCAATTTTAGCAAGTTCGGAACAGCGGACAATTACAAAAAAGTCGCCAAGTAATTACAAAAGTAGTTTCTTCTATTAATGTTCGATTAAAGCAGATGGTATCTAAATGTGTTTTAATTCAAATAGGTATGTCAGTTGCAGTGGCGTGGCGTACATAGAACTCGATTCCCATCGGCTTGCCTAATATTAGGCAGTTCAGCACTTAATTCTAGTGCTCTTAAAGAAAATTGAAGCCAGAGCTGCTCCGGCTTGCCCAAGGATTTCTTCAACGCCACGCCACTGGTCAGTTGTCTCTGTTCTACTTGTGAACGGCAGGTCACTGCAGCGGCTGAACAGGTGAGTTACACAGTTCTCGAAAGAGGTTGGGTATCTTAAACACATAATCTAAATTCACCTGCAGTGTTTCCGGACCGATTCGACCTTCAAACCTTCAAGAAAAGAGCGTACTCCCACCTGAAAGGCCGGCAACGCACCTGTGACTCTTTTGGTGTTGCAGGTGTCTATGGGCGACGGTGATTGCTTACCATCAGGCGACCCGTCTGCTCGTTTGCCCCCCTATTTCATAAAAAAAAAAAATTATGTATGGGTATTGTTCGTTCACATACTTATGGAGCAATTGTAGCTAACCGTAAAGGCCTGAAAACTTGTCGAAAAACTAATTGGTCTTACCCAAACACGCCTTTTGCAGTACACCAGCGTCTATCTGCAGCTAAAATTACGCTTACGACTAAAGCGGATACCATACCTGGAACAAAACGTAAGAAACTTTAAGTAATTAATCAAAATAAACTAAAATAACGCATTCATGACATTAGAAGGGATAACAAACGCCATCCATCAATTATAGGCGCGTGCGTTCCATATCAAGTAAGTTAAATAATAATGCGTTATTTTATTACAAAGTAATTAATAGCACAAGTTCCGAGCTTCGTAAAAAAATAGTAGCACGTCACAATAAAGCATCCAGAGCGGTCTGAATCTACTAGAACCAGTCCGCATTTAAATTCTTGGTGTACTTTCGTTGGAACCATTTCAATTGTCGTTTTGTGTAGATGGATCTTAGATACATACGAGCTATATTTAAAGGCAAAGGTTTCGAAGAATCCATGTTGCGCAGATAAAGGGCCATGATATGATATATTATATCGTTTAATGGATATACAGATATATTATTTTTGTAGTGTTTGGAACAAAATATACGCCTATATGTCTATTAAAGCTTACCATTAAGTATTGGTTTTTAAATTCAATTTTAATGGATGAATGTCAATCTTATAATTATCAACCTATGTAAGATACATTGGTTTACCTATAATTTTCTATATTTCAACGATTTTCATTAATTAATAAATATTCCGCACACTCGCAAAATAGGTGCAATATGGGACGTTGCGTTGCGGAAAACTATAGCCCGCGTAACCCAATATCCTAATTATTTTATGAAAATAAGAAAAATAAGTAAGCTTCTTTAATAAAACGTGAACACTTAACTAATATGCCTTTTGTGTAGAACTGACTTGACCTATGAGCCTTACTGGTTTTTTGATAGGAATCCTGACCAAGTGAGCTTACAATTCTGCTAGCAGGTTTGCTAGCCGCGACCACCGTGACTTTTCGCTGATCGCTCAAAGTGAGCGACGGACTAGCGGGATCGATTGGTTGAAACGGTTCCTTAGATAGAGAGAGTGTGTGATCGAGCTAAGGGGAGTTTTAGGTGTCGGTTCGCTACCCCTAGCCCAGCTGAGAGGACTGCCTAATACAAGTATCATTTAGTTAGTTAGTTCATTATTATCAAATGGGCCTCGTTCGTGGCACTCTTTGTCTAAATAGTAGTAGTACTTATTAGTAATAATTAAGTAGTAAGGAATGTAATAACTGCATCAAATTTGAATTTTTTGTAGTTTTTTGGTTTTCGAAGAAGGTCAATTGGTAAATTTTTGTGATTCTGATCTGTGCGTACTATGGGTATTTTAAAGCAATCTGCTTATAATATTGTATTTCTCTTTTTTTTTCTGTGTTCGTTTCTCAATTAACGTCTCTGAGTGTTTGCATTGTAATACACTAACAATGATCCCGGTTGTACTTAACTGAAATTGTAAAACCATGATCGAATCATCATGTTATAATTGCAATATCTATCATATCTTTTTTTTAATTAGGTATTATTTTATTGTTGGCTTACTATGATATCACTGTTTTTCTTATTAATGGATGACTGTTATTGGCCTACTTTTATGTAAAACATTTTATGTAAACCTGTATATTTACGGCTGTTGTTGTCCTGAATACCATTAAAATAAAAATAAAAATAAATCATGCTTATTAGATCACCCCATTCGTATGCCAAACAGTTCAATTGAGCAGCCAGTGGTTGAAAAATGCAAATTTGAATAGGGCACCTTACTTATATGTATTTACTCACGTCTTACTTACATGACATTCTAACGTTTTTAGTTAAATAAAGTATTGTATAAAATATAGCTTTTGAAAGATACCCTTTTGGAGAGATAGGTACACTATTGATTGTTGAATCAAATTTTAATATAATATCCATCCAATAAACTATAAAATACATGTATCCAAATACAATTGAATTGATACGCTTTTGCAATTCCTATTGCCATATTAGAAAATTTTCTAGACGTGGCAAAACAATCGGATATAAATATTGATATATTATGCAATTCTATAGTGTAGCACATTTTATGACCCTTTAGGGATTTTATTGATTTTACCACTCGACCGATTATAATTCAACCATCCGCATTTGCCACACCTTGCCAAGTTATGAGAAGAGAGAGTCGACAAATCAGCATAACTCCACGCATAAAACTCGGCAAGGGCTATCGTCTGATCAGTCGACAAACTCTCGAACAATCTGTACTTATTACTAGAAGTTTCAAAATAAAAAGAGTGTAACATTCTTGCCATGTTATCAAGAAGATAAAGTCGACAAATCAGCACAACCCTATGCATATATCGCGGCTAGGGGCTATTCATCTCGGCAGTCGACAAATTCTCGAACGATCCGCGAGCCGGGATAAATCACGAGATATCGCCAGTCGTGACAAACGACCGCGGACCGTTGTGCCGATGAGGTGAGAATGAGTGTGCTCAGATGGAAGATTAGGCTTTCGAATGGCAACGTAGGGTTCAGTAGGTTATAGTAGATGAAAATCTGGTGTTGTTTCAAAAAGTTTTTGTATGTTTGTTATCCCTAATAAGTTTTTGAAGCGCACTTGGAATTGCACTTGCGTTTGCGCTGCGTTTTGCAAAAACCATAAACTTACACACACACACACACACAATGCACAGAGGCGAAGAAAATCTAGTAAAACTGATTGGGTTGGGAATACCGAAAGCAAAAGATCGAGCGGTGTTTCAATAAAAAGATGGAACGATCAAGTGAAAGACTCGTCGTCTTCTAAATTCTACACGGTTGTAAGAGATGCGCTGGACAGAAACCGGTGCCGATCATCCACTCCAGATGCAACCCTGATGCTGACCACGATCCTCAGACATGAGCAACTGGCCCCAGGGAGGCAGTATCGCCCTTGGAAGAGTAGGATATATAAATACTGGATACGGTACAGATAAAGAAGAAAAGATGGTGGTCACGTTGGAGCTTTTAGAGGCATGTTCAGTTTTCTTCTAAAGGTATTGGCTTAAAATCGCAGTACTAGCACAAAATCAAAAATACCTAACTTCGGGAAGGACACTGGATAATTTTCATCTTGAAAGTCATCCCTCAACCCCTTAAACAATTATAAAATGAAAAGGGGGATAGAAATTTGTATGGGGAATTAATTTATCAAGTAAGAGAGTACTAAATGCCACATCGCACGATTCGCACGGCATCACGGTGGTCACAATGCTTATTGTTTAGCGGCGCAGGAGCACGCGCGCAAATGCGACAGACGCTAATACCCTCTCGGACCGGCTTGCGCTTTGACACAGATCCACTGTCTGGGCTAATTGGAGCTTCGTGTCTGGGATTGGATTGACACACTTAAATTAAATGCGTTAAGATTATGGATTTGGCAGACAGTTCGCAAACGGTAAATTACCTTGTACGGTAAATATATCCCAACACATATTTTCCTCATAATTATGGGAAAAGCAGTATGTGTTACCGTAGCAAAATTATTTTCATCTTGGGCGTTAACACTTGAATCCCTTTCTACGGTCATGCAGGTTTCACTCTTGTACATCTTCGCCGTAAACACCCAAATTTGATCCCTTGTGACACAATGTGTAGCAGTAGCGTGGCGTAAAGTTATCCTTGGACAAGCCGATGCAGATTTAGTGTACATGCCTCATATTAGGCAAGCCGGTAGGAATCGAGCTCTTTCAACGCCACGCTACTGATTTGTAGGTACTATTTCTAAATTGTAATAAAATGGCGGATTCCTACTCCCCGGTTAAGCACGCATACTTATTATCCCCGCTTACACGACAAGCAGACGGGTAATTGTACAAAAAACGAAATTTAATAAGCTTAGACAATCTGTTAGAAAATAGAATCACGTAATACACGACTACAAAAACTGCTTACGAAATTTGAACGATTACGTTTATAACATCGCATTTGGCTTTTATCTCACTTTGACTAGTAAACTTTACGATGAAAGGAACAAAGTTGCTTTTGTAACAATAGCATAGACTAAAATACACAGTTAGGGATGTTCTAGGGGATTTTTTGCGTGTTTCCGTAGCGTTGGTTTGGGGAAATTCAATTATACTTATTTTGAGTTGTTTACTTGATGTGGGTGTACTCGGCATCTATCACATCACGTAACTTAACTACACTAATATATAATATTATAAATGAGAAAGTTTGTGAAGATGTTTGGATATTTGGATGTTTGTTACTACTTAAATAACGGGGTAACAACTGGATGGATTGAGCTGAAATTTGGCAAGCTAGTAGACGAAGTCCGGGAAAGAAACATAGGATATTTTATGTCCCGGTAAACAGTTCTCTTGGGACAGTAACGAGAACAACACGGGCAAAGCCGCGGGTAAATGCTAGTATTCTATATACTTTTATAAAGTGTAACTACAGTGAAGTATTACAAAATTATTAAATCTTTATGTAATAAAAATGTCTATCTATCCGCAATCTTATATACCACTTTACCGCGTTACAATGAAGTAGTCAAGGATCTACGTCCTCTAGGTACAGAAAACTGGCAGCTCTAGGACAACATAGAAAATAAGGCGTGTTGGTACCAACTTGTATCAGAAGCCAAGGTCCGCTTTGGGTTGTCAGCGGAGTAAGTATATATTGATAATAGTGTCCGACCGAAACATGTTTTATGCCGCAGTTTAGGTTTTAGCTGAAACATAAACTATAGACGTGTTAAAATCGGTGAATAAAATAAAATGTGGCACGTTCTTTCTACACTTATGATCAATAAAACGCCTATTAATTTGTGTGGTATGAAAAAAAGAATATTAGTAACAAGACATAAATTAAGATATGTACTTATTCTGAGTTTTAATGTTGACAGATTGCCGACTGTGTTGAGCACCTAGGGCGTGCAGGACTGCAATAGTACACATCATTTTATGTCGACAATTGGCCAGAAAGCGGCTTTTTCCGTACGCGTAGCGTGCGGTAATTGCTACTTTATGGCCAGGTGTGGCAAAATTTCCCGGTCCTGCACGCCCTACGAGCACTCGAAGTTAGCCGAATGCGATCCGAAAGTACAATGTTGAAAGTTTCGGCGCGGCCGAAAGGTTTGGCAGTTTTTGGATCGAAACCTTCGGTCGAAACACGATTTTTATGCCAAAACCTGCTGAAACCGAAACCGAATACGGACACTAATTGATAACGATTATTAGCTCCCACTCGCACCTATAGCTTGGCAACTACGTTGGTGACACTCACCTGTGTGCTTTTTGTTCTGTGCAGCCGTAACTACTTACACAAGTTACCGCCAACACGAACGGCGACAAACGGAGGCTGCCACCGGAGGCCCCATTTCGTGTTGGCGGTAATTTGTGTAAGTAGTTACGGCTGCACAGAACAAAAAGCACACAGGTGAGTGTCACCAACGAAGTTGCCAAGCTATAATTGCACGAAAGGAGATTTTCGACATGGCATCAAAATTGCTACATATTTTTACGTTGGCAAGTTGAGGTCCAGATAGGAACTTCTGTACCTCTAGCACAACTGTGACACGCGACTCTTTGTCGCGCGACAAATCCTACCTATCTCTTTCCACTCAATATAGTGTGACAGTGACAGGTGATGCTCAGTCGCGCGAGATACGAAGTCGCGGCCAGTTATGCTAGACGTACTGATGTCAGTAAGACCTCGGGCCGAGGCTGGTCAAAATTCGAAAGTACCCCAAAACGATATCGCGATACCATCGCTATTTAATTAGCCACGGTTTACGACAACGTGACAAACGTGGCCTCTTTTAAATCCTCTTATTATTTGTACGCGTATTTTAATTGCTTTATTTAATTGTATGAAAGAATCGCAAGTCGAATATAGTTTATAAATTAAGTTCGAGACTCATTAGCCATTTGATGGCATCGTGTTCAGTTTTGATCAGGTCTTCGGCAGGGCCCCCTGTGTACTGCGTTAGAGGACAATCTTCGATAATGTGTGTTCTATTTTGAGTTTCGGCACCGGCATTGCTTCAAGATACCTATATCCATATACAGGGTGTTTGGCAGATGGACGGACAAACTTATACAGGGGATAGGTGGGACCATTTGCTACGTGGCCCACCCCAAAATTTTCACCTGGGCCCTATGATTTTTTTTTATTTATTTAAAAAAATTCCGTTTTCAAAACTTAAAACCTCCATAACTTTTTCAAAAATGTTGAAATGGACTTTATCTTTATTTTATTTTTATCTAAACTGATACTAGAGTCTTATAAATTTAATAATATGGTGCACACGAAGTAAATTTAAGTAAATTAAAAAAAAACATAGAGCCTAGGCGAAATTTTTAGGGTGGACCACGTAGCAAATAGTTCCGCCTATCCCCTGTCTAAGTTTGTCCATCCATCTACCAAACACCCTGTATATTGAAATATGTCTGTCATTATACAGTTTTGCAGCTTGTAGTCAGTACCAATGACTTCACGCTAGTCTTTATATCTGCTTTAGAAAATTTGCAAAAAATAAGTAACCCCACCTATTTAGCTTTTTAAACGATTTTTAAAAGATCAGATATGTACTATAAAAGGAGATTATTTGATGTTTGAGTAAAAGAACGTTATTTTACTTTTTTTATAGAAACTTTATAAAATCTGAGCGTTTTGACACTTCTTAAAAAGTAACTGCTTTGTTCTGTTAGGAAAGTTCTCTATGCTCTAATGAGCATTACCGGGGTCAAGAGCAAACCCATTGAATGTAAAAAAGACACATGGTCAAAGCGAATTAACCATCTGATAAAAAGAAAAGATCTGTTGGGTCGCAGTGCATCCAAAAGGACATGTATAGCCTAACGAAATCCTAAACCAACGCATAAATTGAATTTACAAGTTACATGCAATTTTGATGCTCATCCAGTTATTTGTTGATCAGTAATTTTGATGTACTTACTATATATTATTTCCCAACTAACATTTACCCGCGGCTCCGCCCGCGGTGTTCCCGTTACTGTCCCAAAGGAACTTTTTACCGGGATACAAAGTATCCTACGTTTCAATCCAGGACTTGGTCTACTTGCATGCCAAAATTCAGCTCAATCCATTTACTTATTACCCCGTTATTTAGTAACAAATCTCCAAACATCTTCCAAAACTTTCACATTTATAATATTAGTGTGATATGATGTAAAGTTTTCAGAGCATTTTACGCTATAATAAGGGCTGATTTATGGTCGCGTCGCGCCATGTCGCACATCGCGGGAAGTGGTCCAGGCCACAAGAATTGGTGCAGTATGATGTCATGAAATTGATAGCATCGCGAAAAAATTGTCGCAACATTTAACTCGGACTTGGCAGCGCCGCGCTTTTCTGATGCAACTCGATTGAAAGTATTACAAATATTAAAGTTGAAGAAAAACTTTCGGAATGTTCTTACAGTTACTAGGCCTCAGTTACACAAGGACAGTTTTGGACGCGAGTGACAGTGGTAAAAAAACTTGTCTGTTAAAATTTCTTTGTTCTAACCAGTTGGCAGTACCACTTGAGGTTATTAATAATCAATAATAAAATTTATTCCAAATTAAATACACTATTGACTATATGTCACTTACGGTACTAATTATCATTGGTCAAATTGGAATGCGACATTCATAACGATCCCCAGCTATACACATATACATAAAACTACCAGTGGCGTGGCGTCAAATACATTTTTAGTAAAGCCGGAGCAGATTTGGATTACTTTTTCTTAGTAGATACTCCGGTCATATGATTTAATAATATGTAATAATAATAATAATTTATTGCAGGCAACAAAGGCCCATAGATGATAAATACCTACCTTACAATCTAACATACATATTAAAAAAAATTACAACAAAATAAACTCGCAACTTTAAAATCGGCAAGCCGGTGGGAATCGGGTTCTATGGACGCCACGCCACTGGAAGCTACATATGTGCCGTATTACAAACAATGCAGACGTAGGAAATATCAAGCATATTTGCTACTAAATAGTACCTATTATGCAATTGAAGATAAGAGTCCAAGAAACTCTCACTTGTCTCCGCATTGAACAGAAGCATTACAGCATCAGGCCAGCCGTGTCCTTTACAAGCGGCTAACATTTAAATTGGCCGAACAATGGCCAGCACCTGTTTCTGTATCGTATCGCGTCGCGATATCGCGATCTGCGATCAGATCGATTGTCTTGCGCGCGCGGGCGCGGGGCACTATGCACGCGTTACACAGGGCAAGTCGCCGTGCGAGTGGACGTGCGAGTCGGCTTAGTTACCATAGTAACAGCATGACTAGTCACGCCTGTAGTAGTATATATTGAGTGCTTATGTATGTACATAACAATGAATAACGTCTTGTGTGATGAATAAAAAATTATCTTATCTTATCTTATCTTATCATAGACAATGCTATCATAGATTTGTGCCATTAACAACTAAGTTTTTTTATTTTTTTATTATTATTTTATGGGTACGACAAGTTCTTAAGTACTGTATCTCAACATATTTTTTGGCATTTTGTAGCTTGCAAGAAGCACTTTGAATCACATCACATACCACAACCATCATACTGTGTCAGATTAGCCGATGCCTACTTATTTTTGAGCTACACGTACTTTTACAATTTGGTGACTACGTACAATTTTTAGATAGTCATCTTTCTCTACAGAAATACCTTGTAGAGCCTGCGTTACTGGACACCACTCGCATGACAGTTCAACCCATCCTCATTGCTCAAGTACACAAAGCCAGTAGCTTATGACAGCAACTCGCTCCCTTCTTAGACGTTAACAAGTGGGCAGTGCGGATTATTGTTCGTGTTGCAAGTGAATACCTTCTCGGCTTTTCACTGAGTTCCAACCTGTCTATTTATTTTAGTAATGCAGCGTTGAACTTTGCGGTTCTGGGAAATATGTGGTATTTTACGAAGTATGCGGTGCTCCAGCCAATTAAAATTCGGTTAAAGGAAGATGAATATTCCGTTTATTGGGGCATGGTAAATACTTTTCACGTAGGCATATCGCTCGTTCAATATTACCTACAGGGTTCTATATTTAAAATAAAATAAAATAATTTATTTCTGCAAGTAGGCCCTCAAGGGCTCTTTTACATACCTCTGTGAACTTAGCCTACAACCTTGATTTTTTTCTATCGTCTATTTTTTTTCGGATACTATTTCGTTTGTAGTTAATTGTAGTAAAACAATTTTTGTTTGTAGTTGCCTGAAAAAAAAATTAAAAAACCTGAAAAAAATTCAGCCTGCACATTGGTCAAATCTAACTTTTAAAGGTTGATTCCGGTTCAGAATCGTTTGTAGTTGATTGTAGTACCTTTATTTTCGTTTGTAGTTAAGAAATAACGACCAAAAAAAAACAAAACATAAATTCAAGTACTACTCGTCCCACCCAGCGCGCGTTTATGTCTTTTCGCTCTACAAGTATCTTAGCCTTAGTAGTACCAAACATGGCTTAATTATCACATGTATTCCATATTGATTGTAAAAACCTGCTCAAAACTCATCCTGAAAGATGAATTCATGTTAATTTTCGCATGTCATAACGGAATAAGAAAAAAAAACGCAACAATAAAATAAAGCTAAACATTTAGTTCACAAGCGCGTTGAAGTCTTTCAGTAAAAACCAACGGTATAATAGAGAACTGGCACCTAAATTGCATATGGTAGCTCTATTTCGTCTATAGTTGTACATAAACACTACTAACAACTGAGCTACTCGTACCTGGAGTTTTGTAATGAAACGAAATCCCACCTACTCGACGCCGATAGCCCCCCAATCGTTTGTAGTAGATCCTTCTCGTTTGTAGTTGCTGAAAAACGTTCGACAAACATCTAGGCTACACCAGGCTCGTTTGTAGTTGCTCGTTTAAGTTTAAAGTTAAGTAAAATCAGATCTGCTCGACACATAAGGCTTCCAATTCATTTGTATTGATCCTTTTTATTTGTAGTAGATCCTTTTCGTTTGTACTAGTTTGTAGTTGATAAAAATCGCTCAACAAACATTTAAGCCGCCTCACGATCGTATGTAGTTGCTCCTTTTCGTTTGAAGTTGATCTTTTTCGTTTGTAATTCAGCGAAATCCTACCTACTTGCCGTAAATAGCTTCCGATTCGTTTGTAGTTGCTCCTTTTCGTTTGTAGTTGATCCTTTTCGTTTGTAGTTGAGCGAAATCTCACCTACTAGCCGTAAATAGTTTCCGATTCGTTTGTAGTTGATCCTTTTCGTTTGTAGTTGCTAAACATCGCTTGACAAACATCTAGGCTGCCTCAGGATCGTTTGTAGTTGCTCCTTTTCGTTTGTAGTTGATCTTTTTCGTTTACAGTTCAGCGAAATCCTACCTACTTACCGTAAATAGCTTCCGATTCGTTTGTAGTTGCTCCTTTTCGTTTGTAGTAGATTCTTTTCAATTGTAGTCGATGAAAATCGCTTGACAAACATCTAGGCTGCCTCAGGATCGTTTGTAGTTGCTGCTTTTCGTTTGTAGTTGATTAAAATCCCTTGACAAACACCTGGACTGCCTCAGGATCATTTTAAGTTGTTCCTTTTCGTTTGTAGTTGATCTTTTTCGTTTGTAGTAGAATCTTTACGTTTGTAGTTGATGAAAATCGCTTGTAAAACATCTAGGCTGCCTCAGGATCATTTGTAGTTGTTCCTTTTCGTTTGTAGTTGATCTTTTTCGTTTGTAGTTGATGAAAATCGCTTGACAAACATCTAGGCTGCCTCAAGATCGTTTGTAGTTGCTCCTTTTCGTTTGTAGTTGATTAAAATCCCTTGACAAACATCTGGACTGCCTCAGGATCATTTGTAGTTGTTCCTTTTCGTTTGTAGTTGATCATTTTCGTTTGTAGGAGAATCTTTTCGTTTGTAGTTTATGAAAATCGCTTGACAAACATCTAGGCTGCCTCAAGATCGTTTGTAGTTGCTCCTTTTCGTTTGTAGTAGATTTTTTTCGTTTGTAATTCAGCGAAATCCTACCTACTTGCCGTAAATAGCTTCCGATTCGTTTGTAGTTGCTCCTTTTCGTTTGTAGTTGATCCTTTTCGTTTGTAGTTGAGCGAAATCTCACCTACTTGCCGTAAATAGCTTCCGATTTGTTTGTAGTTGATCCTTTTCGTTTGTAGTTGCTAAACATCGCTTGACAAACATCTAAGCTGCCTCAGGATCGTTTGTAGTTGCTCCTTTTCGTTTGTAGTTGATCTTTTTCGTTTGTAGTTCAGCGAAATCCTACCTACTTACCGTAAATAGCTTCCGATTCGTTTGTAGTTGCTCCTTTTCGTTTGTAGTTGAGCGAAATCTCACCTTCTTGCCGTAAATAGCTTCCGATTCGTTTGTAGTTGATCCTTTTCATTTGTAGTAGATTCTTTTCGTTTGTAGTTGATGAAAATCGCTTGACAAACATCTAGGCTGCCTCAGGATCGTTTGTAGTTGCTCCTTTTCGTTTGTAGTTGATCTTTTTCGTTTGTAATTCAGCGAAATCCTACCTACTTGCCGTAAATAGCTTCCGATTCGTTTGTAGTTGCTCCTTTTCGTTTGTAGTTGATCCTTTTCGTTTGTAGTTGAGCGAAATCTCACCTACTTGCCGTAAATAGCTTCCGATTCGTTTGTAGTTGATCCTTTTCGTTTGTAGTTGCTAAACATCGCTTGACAAACATCTAAGCTGCCTCAGGATCGTTTGTAGTTGCTCCTTTTCGTTTGTAGTTGATCTTTTTCGTTTGTAGTTCAGCGAAATCCTACCTACTTACCGTAAATAGCTTCCGATTCGTTTGTAGTTGCTCCTTTTCGTTTGTAGTTGAGCGAAATCTCACCTTCTTGCCGTAAATAGCTTCCGATTCGTTTGTAGTTGATCCTTTTCATTTGTAGTAGATTCTTTTCGTTTGTAGTTGATGAAAATCGCTTGACAAACATCTAGGCTGCCTCAGGATCGTTTGTAGTTGCTCCTTTTCGTTTGTAGTTGATCTTTTTCGTTTGTAATTCAGCGAAATCCTACCTACTTGCCGTAAATAGCTTCCGATTCGTTTGTAGTTGCTCCTTTTCGTTTGTAGTTGATCCTTTTCGTTTGTAGTTGAGCGAAATCTCACCTACTTGCCGTAAATAGCTTCCGATTCGTTTGTAGTTGATCCTTTTCGTTTGTAGTTGCTAAACATCGCTTGACAAACATCTAAGCTGCCTCAGGATCGTTTGTAGTTGCTCCTTTTCGTTTGTAGTTGATCTTTTTCGTTTGTAGTTCAGCGAAATCCTACCTACTTACCGTAAATAGCTTCCGATTCGTTTGTAGTTGCTCCTTTTCGTTTGTAGTTGCTCCTTTTCGTTTGTAGTTGAGCGAAATCTCACCTTCTTGCCGTAAATAGCTTCCGATTCGTTTGTAGTTGATCCTTTTCGTTTGTAGTAGATTCTTTTCGTTTGTAGTTGATGAAAATCGCTAGACAAACATCTAGGCTGCCTCAGGATCATTTGTAGTTGTTCCTTTTCGTTTGTAGTTGATCTTTGTTGTTTGAAGTAGAATATTTTCGTTTGTTGTTGATGAAAATCGCTTGACAAACATCTAGGCTGCCTCAGAAATTACGACGAAATTTCCAATATTTACTTATTTATATATCCACTTTCATTAGCTATCAAATCGTGATTTCATATTCACAACAATATTGGTAGCATTACCGGTGTTAATTTAGCAATATTTAATAGTTAACGTATTTCAAAATGATTACAAGTAAAGGCTAGGCACACACAGGTATCATCTGTCACGGTGGCAGTCAAATTTCTCGGTTTTTCTCATTAAAACTACTTCTAATTGCTTTTCTCGTTGTTGTCACTGTTATTGTCACAAAATATCACTCGTGCGTACCTAGCCTAAATAAATTTTAATGAGTGACGTTTGGCAAATCAATGACAATATGTTTTTTTTTGTTACCGGTTCGTTACAACCAAGTATCATAATACCTTATTACATACTTTGACTCAATCCCACATTGACTTAGTTCCAAAATGCCAAAAAGCTCAAATAGAATTATTTCCAATATATAAACGAATGTTTGTTATAAGCCCGAGGAAAAACCGCGGGCTTTAATAACACGAGTTGGTAATTCCTTTACCGCCCGTGACACACACAATGTTTTTCATCAAACTTGTGAGGAAATCTTAATAATATGTATAACCTTACTAATCGACCCAGTATGACAAGAAAATATTAAAACAGAAAGTGACATTAGTGACATCCTCATCCATAGACAATGCGAATGTCAAGTCACGTTCGGAAACCATAGCAGTAAAGAGCTAAAACGGCCATTTTAGTTGATTTTATATTTGCATAATACTGAAATACACTATTTAAACATTTAATTAATGTTACCGAAATATAAGTTTACATTTAGTTGCAATAACAGTTATCTTTAAAGAAATATTTCAGTAATAAAAGTTAAAAAAGTAAGTTGGCGCTTCCTTTGAACATGACAAATAAGAGTAAAACAGAACCAGCGTTTCAAATTTAAAAAGAAAACCATTACGCCCTAGGGCGTAATAGGTCATTTACAGCCCGCAGAACCTACGTGTACACATTTTTACATCCGATATACAAAGAGTTGGTCAAAAGAACAATTCCTTTGAATACCGAATTGTTATTAAGACAAACTAAAATAATTAGTTCTAGATAATATTTATGACAAGAATAGTAACAAGCTTACAAGACGAAACTGAATGAAACCAATAAATTGATAATTAATTTAATGACTCACATAAAAATCACACAATTGACACAATCACATGAAACAGTAATTTCGAAATTTAGACATTTACATACATAGGTATTGAATTTTTAGGTATTTTAAGCATTTGACGTTTTAAACTTCTGACAGTTTTGTATCAAGTCATCAGTAATGTGAGTTAGAGACATTTTGGGACATCGTGATAATTAGTAAATTCACGATAAAGACAATTTGAATTATAGTTATATCAAGAGTCTTGTATTTTAAGAAGTAGGTGTAAGTCATTTCAAGTTTTAGACATTTTGAAACTAGTCTGTTTTGACATTGCGACGTAATAGGATCCAGCGATTTTCAGCAACTACAAACAAAAATAATCTACTACAAACGAAAAGGATCAACTACAAACGAATCAGAAGCTATTTACGGCAAGTAGGTGAGATTCCGCTCAACTACAAACGAAAAAGATTAACTACAATCGAAAAAGAGCAACTACAAACGATTCTGAGGCAGCGTAGATGTTTGTCAAGCGATTTTCATCAACTACAAACGAAAAGAATCTACTACAAACGAAACGGAGCAACTACAAACGATTTTGAGGCAGCCTTGATGTTTGTCAAGCAATTTTTAGTAACTACAAACGAAAAGTATCAACTACAAACGAATCTGAAGCTATTTACGGTAAGTAGGTGGGATTTCCCTTAACTACAAACGAAAAGAATCAACTACAAACGAAAAGGAGCAACTACAAACGATCCTGAGGCAGCCTAGATGTTTGTCAAGCGATTTACATCAACTATTAACGAAAAAAATCTACTACAATCGAAAAGGAGCAACTACAAACGATCTTGAAGCAGCCTAGATGTTTGTCAAGCGATTTTAATCAACTACAAACGAAAAGAATCTACTACAAACGAAAAGGAGCAACTACTTACGATTTTGAGGCAGCCTAGATGTTTGTCAAGCGATTTTCATCAACTACAAACGAAAAGATTCTACTACAAACGAAAAAGATCAACTACAAACGAAAAGGAACAACTGAAAATGATCCTGAGGCAGTCCAGATATTTGTCAAGGGATTTTAACCAACTACAAACGAAAAAAATCTGCTACAAACGAAAAGGAGCAACTACAAACGATCCTGAGGCAGTGCAGATGATTGTCAAGGGATTTTTATCAACTACAAACGAAAAAAATCTACTACAAACGAAAAGGAGCAACTACAAACGATCTTGAGGCAGCCTAGATGTTTGTCAAGCGATTTTCATAAACTACAAACGAAAAGATTCTACTACAAACAAAAATGATCAACTACAAACGAAAAGGAACAACTACAAATGATCCTGAGGCAGTCCAGATGTTTGTCAAGGGATTTTAATCAACTACAAACGAAAAGGAGCAACTACAAACGATCTTGAGGCAGCCTAGATGTTTGTCAAGCGATTTTCATCAACTACAAACGAAAAAAATATACTACAAACGAAAAGGAGCAACTACAAACGATCTTGAGGCAGCCTAGTAGTTTGTCAAGCGATTTTCATCAACTACAAACGTAAAGATTCTACTACAAACGAAAAAGATCAACTACAAACGAAAAGGAACAACTTAAAATGATCCTGAGGCAGTCCAGGTGTTTGTCAAGGGATTTTAATCAACTACAAACGAAAAGCAGCAACTACAAACGATCCTGAGGCAGCCGAGATGTTTGTCAAGCGATTTTCATCGACTACAATTGAAAAGAATCTACTAAAAACGAAAAGGATCAACTACTAACGAATCGGAAGCTATTTACGGCAAGTAGGTGAGATTTCGCTCAACTACAAACGAAAAGGACCAACTACAAACGAATCGGAAGCTATTTACGGTAAGTAGGTAGGATTTCGCTGAACTGTAAACGAAAAAGATCAACTACAAACGAAAAGGAGCAACTACAAACGATCCTGAGGCAGCCTAGATGTTTGTCAAGCGATGTTTAGCAACTACAAACGACAAGGATCAACTACAAACGAATCGGAAACTATTTACTGCTAGTAGGTGAGATTTCGCTCAACTACAAACGAAAAGGATCAACTACAAACGAAAAGGAGCAACTACAAACGAATCGGAAGCTATTTACGGCAAGTAGGTAGGATTTCGCTGAATTACAAACGAAAAAGATCAACTACAAACGAAAAGGAGCAACTACATACGATCGTGAGGCGGCTTAAATGTTTGTTGAGCGATTTTTATCAACTACAAACGAAAAGGATCTACTACAAATAAAAAGGATCAACTACAAATGAATTGGAAGCCTTATGTGTCGAGCAGATCTGATTTTACTTAAGAACAATTGAAAAGAGCTACTACAAACGAGCCCGAGGCAGCCTAGATGTTTGTCAAGCGATTTTAATCAACTACAAACGAAAATAATCAACTACAAACAATCCTGAGACAGCCTAGATGTTTGTCAAGCGATTGTCATCAACTACAAACGAAAAGGATCAACTACAAACGATTTGGGATCTATCTGCGGCGTATAAGTGGAATTTCGTTGAACTTCAAACGAAGCACAGCAACTACAACCGAGCCCGAGGTAGCGTGTGTTTCAAATGTTTTTTTTACAACTACAAACGACTTGGAGGCCTTATGTGTCAAGCAGGTCAGATTTTACTTAACTTTAAACTTAAACGAGCAACTACAAACGAGCCTGGTGTAGCCTAGATGTTTGTCGAACGTTTTTCAGCAACTACAAACGAGAAGGATCTACTACAAACGATTGGGGGGCTATCGGCGTCGAGTAGGTGGGATTTCGTTTCATTACAAAACTCCAGGTACGAGTAGCTCAGTTGTTAGTAGTGTTTATGTACAACTATAGACGAAATAGAGCTACCATATGCAATTTAGGTGCCAGTTCTCTATTATACCGTTGGTTTTTACTGAAAGACTTCAACGCGCTTGTGAACTAAATGTTTAGCTTTATTTTATTGTTGCGTTTTTTTTTCTTATTCCGTTATGACATGCGAAAATTAACATGAATTCATCTTTCAGGATGAGTTTTGAGCAGGTTTTTACAATCAATATGGAATACATGTGATAATTAAGCCATGTTTGGTACTACTAAGGCTAAGATACTTGTAGAGCGAAAAGACATAAACGCGCGCTGGGTGGGACGAGTAGTACTTGAATTTATGTTTTGTTTTTTTTTGGTCGTTATTTCTTAACTACAAACGAAAATAAAGGTACTACAATCAACTACAAACGATTCTGAACCGGAATCAACCTTTAAAAGTTAGATTTGACCAATGTGCAGGCTGAATTTTTTTCAGGTTTTTTAAATTTTTTTTTCAGGCAACTACAAACAAAAATTGTTTTACTACAATTAACTACAAACGAAATAGTATCCGAAAAAAAATAGACGATAAAAAAAAATCAAGGTTGTAGGCTAAGTTCACAGAGGTCTTTTACATGTCTCATATCTTCTTTTCTTCTTCTTCACTTTTAACTAATTGAAATTCTAACATTTTCAAAGTGACGCAAAGTCAAATTTTGGCTACCGTACAAATATAATATATAACTCTGTAATATTGAGTCAGCGAGATATCAGAATTAAAAAATACCAATCATTTTTCTCCTCATCCTTACTGTCTCCGCATCGTACCTAGTAAGCATCATATTCAGCCATTGTCCCATTACAAGTTAAGGAAAGAACAAAGAAACAATTGATACTAACGATACATACATGTACTTTATGAAGTCTTAAATTCTTCAACAAAACGTGACAAATGGCATTACTCTTTCTCAGCTTAAGTGTGCTTTTAAGCTGCTTTAATCTCCATATACAGCTATGAGCCTTATGAAATCGCGTATTTACGACGCTACAGAGAACAAAGCACCTGCATTTTAGGGCTACCTATCAAACAAAAGACACACAAGGTAACTCGCGAGACCACGAGTGGGCGCTGCGACCAATAAATAAGGAAGAAATGCTGTCGATAAATAAAGTGTTATCGGCCATGCATGCTTCCTAGTATGACAAGCGAGTTCCTGATACTGCCACGCGTCGTTATCGCAGAGTTTCAGCTCGGTATTTATTTATTATGAACATGAGATTCATCTCCACTTTACCACAGATAAACCTACAGTTGGCCAACGGTCATAATATCCGGTGATATATCCTATGACAGTAAGTAAGCACGTTCTGAAACTATTTCGCGAACTGCTAAGGACTGTGTGTAGTTATAGGTATTTATAGTCAGAGGAATTATGTCTTCGAAGAATAACCTAGATAGTAGGTATCTTCAAGGCACGAGTTAACCAGCGGGTTACTTTTGGGCTCGTCATATTTACCATGACGTGAAATTGGGGCTAATATTTGACCAGTATTTTTTCCTGGCCAATTTGTGAGTCACACTCCTGGGCAAAGGGCTGGCCTTTTTTCGCCACTTTTCCCGGTTCCATGCATTCGATTTCACTAGTTACTATATCATAAAATATAGCTAACACGCAGCTCAACCTAATTGAAACAAAAGATTTAAATATATACAAAGATCGTTACTTCGTAATGCTGGTCACAACCTTAGTTTTACCAAAAGTAAATAAAACTTGGATCTCTTCAAGTTGAGAGTGAATAGACATCTTCTAGACAAGCATGCTACATCCTAGGCTTCATCGTCACTTAACATCAGGTGCGATCGGAGTCAAATGCTTGTCTATCACACATAAAAAAAAAAAAAAAAAAAGTGGTCAAACGGGACACAGACCACCCAAAAAAAAATCGTAATGCTGGTACAAATACATCGAAAATTTCAATGTGGTCTGCAAATACCCAGGTGGTGTAGCGGTTAGCACGTTGTCCCGGTAAGACAGAAACGCTGGTTCGAATCCAGCCTT
This sequence comes from Eudemis profundana, assembly GCA_947034925.1. NCBI lineage: Eukaryota > Metazoa > Arthropoda > Insecta > Lepidoptera > Tortricidae > Eudemis > Eudemis profundana. Next base: position 3,627,494 of record OX344802.1, on the reverse strand, counting down.
GGCTACAGTGGGTTATATTTAATGTTTCTATGTATTTGATCTTTGTATATCTATTATCGTAAAAGATTTAAATTTTGTAGAAGAGTCCGTCACATGCATCAATAATTATATGAAATGCGATTTTCTTAAATTTCATCTGTTTAGGGAGATGTAAATACTCCTTAACTACTGGGCTCTTAGCACTTTCTCTTCATTTTTCGCATGCCTAGATTCGTAACATAAAGTTTGCGTGCGAACGGATTATAACTCGCGGTGTTTGTCAACCGATAGAATACTCGAAAGATCCTACAATAAAGGCTAAAAGATTGTTCACAGTCACGCAATTTGTTGAATTAAGTATAATATACAGTAGCAACGCTGAAATTACTGTAATACAACGCGCTATTGTCATCAGCCGAAAGACATCCACTATTGGACATAGGCCTCCTTCGAAGACCGTTTCCATTATGGGGACGATTTCAGGCGCTTTCCTAGCGGTTTTTTGTATTTCATTACTGTCACTCGATACTTACCGTGAAGGACTATCGAGTGACGACAACCTTTGGTTAAATCATATGTAGCCTCAATACCGTCTAAAGTTTATAAGAAAAGTTAACTGTGATCACCACTGCTTGCCGCTATATTTACTGTAACAGGACAACCGCTGCAATATGTGTGAAATGAAAAGTACGCTGCGGTCGAAACACTCTGAACTCGACCCTTTGCCGTAATCGCCACGCTGAGCAAGTGGGTTCCCAATCGTAGTTAGATGCAATTGTATTTGACTTTGTACAATACGTGTGGTGCCGGGGATCAATGGAAAGAGAATAAGATGACGTTTTCCTATATGCTGGATTGGCCAGATAAACTAACACATACCCCCCTCGACACAAGTGTTGTTCAAAGTGTTACGTGTTCTCGACTACATTACACAATACTACGACTATACAAGAGAAATCGACAAAGAAGAAGAGTGCAGCAAAAAATTCACCAGCGGTATTTTTTTGAAGACTGACAAACTTGCAAGCCTTATACTGACTGTTGCAAAAATCGGACCAGGCGGGGGCCGTGGCGTTCCCTGTGATCGTACCAGGTCGCTTGGCCCGTACCACTTTGAAGTTTGAGAGGGTCGGACTAGGTGGGGGCCGGGGCGCCTGGGATCGAACCAGGTCGCTAAGCCCGGAGCACCTTGAGAGGGTCGGACTAGGGAATCCAGTGGTACAGTCACCAGCAATAACATATGATGAAACGGAGCATGCAATAATATGACACCACTCTATTACAGCAATAAGGTCGTGTCAGATATTTCTGAGTATCGAGTTTCATCATATATTATCGCCGGTGACTGTACAATTAGATTTGTTAATATTCATCGTACAGGTATCTTCTATATTCTTATTCAAATACTTATTTAATATCCCTTGAACAGTTGTATGTAAACAGAGTAATCTAAACAGTTTTTGTACCTACGTAACATCCTCTTAATTATCGATATCACTAATGAGAGAAAGGATTCGAAATATTTTACATAATACAATCTTGTTAGGTGAAAGACGATAAAAGATGAAATAAAATTTATGTCTAAACTAAACTGGAATGTAAATTAATGGGCATACTAATCGCCGGAAGAGGCGTGTACGTACTGTCAATGTATTAATCAATTAATTAAAGCGGCCGATACTATCGGAGCTACAGCGATCTCGGCTACGAGTGACTTTCTAGCGAGTTGTGAACACATAAAAAGATGAAATGTATGAAATCGCCACTTAGGCTTCCAAAGAATGCTGCTATAGGTAGTTCGTTGTTATATCTGTTAGTTACAGCTGTATGCGCTGTATAGGCAGCGATAAGTGCGGAAGAAAGAAGTGACCGAATAAGGAATATTCAAATGTTTATCGTCTATTTTATGAGAGTAAGCGAACTATTTCTATAGTTAGCTTTAAATTGAATTTTGGAAGCGTCATGCCATCTCATTATTCAGACTTGAAAACCATCTTCATCTGTCATCGAAAATACAGTCCCCAGTCCCAATTTATATTATTTGTACTACCTACCTCAACTTGAATTATTTACATTCTTATATGACTTTAATATAATAATTAATACGCAAAAGGTGCCGAGAACATATACTCAATGTGGACGGACGGTGGAGAGGTGGGGAGGCCTTTGCCCAGAAGTGGGACACTTAAGCAGGTTAATAGAAAAAAAGCTTTTATGCCACACCTGGCCATAAAGTGGCCATAAAGTGGCCTTTCAGGCCATGTGTAGACATAAAATGATGTACACAACGCGGGAGGTAATAAAGAAAGCCCTCGATCGCATATTTACTTCCCTCGCTCGCAGCTCGGGTCGCAAACTTCTGCGATCTCGACCTTTCTTTGTATTACCACCCTAGTTGTGTAATGTACTATTCGAGTATTATTGTATAGCGTAAACTTTAATTTAATATTTAAATGAAACATGCCCGTAGTAGGGGATCTCGTAGAATTAAGCAATTCGCCATTTGGACGAGATGTCGTGTTTTGCCGAAAGCCGGTATCGAGAGGAAATAAATAGCGACACGAGATTAGCGTGCTCGATTTATGTAATCCGTTTTATTGCAGGTGTTTTAAAGGAGAGTAAAACGACTTTTTTATGTAAACCACTTGCCAAGGGCTGTTTAATCTACATATACAATTCCAGTATTGGAGTGATACAGGGAAATATTGATTTAAACTCGTTAGCATTACATTGCGGATCTGAAAAAGCCGATCGATCTTATTGGACCCCGTCAGCCCGTATCAACTTACTCGCCGGCGCGGCGGTGGAACCAGTGCCTAAATAGCCTAAGGCAGTGGTCCCACCGCCGAGCGGCGAGTAAGATTTCATTGCGGGCTGACGGGGTACAATAAAGGTGGTTGGAGACGAGACGAGAATGAGGGTGTTTAGAAATCATAAACCCACCAGCTGGCAGCAGGGTGGCGAAAGGTCGTTTTGACAGTAGGCGTCAAGATCCACCAATCACACCACCTGATTTTCACATCTACTGCCAAATAGAAATTTCCCCACCCTGCTGCCAGCTGGTGGATTTCTGATTTCTAAATACCCTCATTGAATAAAAAATCCTCATTGAATTGAAATTTGTACATATCAAGTTGCGCGATGCGCGAGGAGAGGATTAAAAACTTCATACAAATTTCAATTCAATCCTCATCTCGTCTCGCCCTGCCGGTGGAAAACCACCTTGAGATCGATCGGCTTTTCCAGCTCCGCAACGTAATGCTACTCGCCCAACTTTACTCGCTTACTCGTCGGCGGTGGGACCAGTGCCTTATTCGATAATTCTCGACGGCTCTTGATATTTTTTCGACGATACCGCTGAAGTTAGGACTGTTGAGGTTTCATAGGAATTAGTGGACATATATTTTATGACATTAGCAATACGTTACTGAGAACGACGTTTTAACAAATTTTATCGATAATGCTGCCAACAGCATTATAACCAATATCAGGAGTTAAATAAACCAACTTTAGTTCCATAGATGGATACGTGATTAAAACAACGTATCGTAAGAAGTGACCAAATAGAATTTCTCCAAATTACTCAACATGATACATTGATACCTTATATATATAGATATAATCGATAATCAGACGTTGATCGATAAACAACTGGACCGCAGATAAAAAAGCCACCCCGATTGACTCACTATTATCTACAGACTAATATATCTACAAGCTGTGGTAGCTTAGTCATTTGGACATGCGCTTCTTAAGCAGAGGTCGTGGGTTCGAATCCCGGCTGGCACCAACGAGTTTTTGGATAACTTAGGCTGGGACCTGATCTGGAGACCTGGCTGGGCATATCTCCAGAAATATGTCTGCGGTCACCTCATTCATCTGGCCCTTTTTCATACTAAATGTATGGAGACAGATGAATGAGTCGCAGACATACTTCTGGAGAAATGCCCAGTTATGTTACAGGTTATCTACCTATATCTTTACGTCTGTGACCGGCCAGCCAAGGGATGCTTTTTGGCAAAGCTGTATAGTGGACCTTTTACATCTAAGAGTTTGGGCTTGGTTCTGAATGATATCTGATAAGGCTTTTACAGTGAAAGTATAAAAAGGTACGTATGAGCTTATGAGTCTTGACTTGACAACCATGTTGATAAAATGAAAATAATAATAATATGTAATTTGTTACAAAACCAACTTAAGTCATTTCAATATTCGTTCAATGTCCGTTTGTCCGACATAGTACTTCAGCAAAAAAAGTGACATTAAAGCCTTAGAGCGAACAAAAGGAGTGAAAGCGTATTAAGAACCCGGCGTAGCGTCAGCAGACAAATCATGGCCGTGTAATAAAATTAGCAGAACACATTGAGTGATTTACGATTTGTTTTATGTTTGGTGAAATTCTAGATCAGTTGATGGTTCAGCTTTCTAGATTCTTATTATTCTATGAAAAGATATAAAATATGAACATCGAGTTGTCGATCTAATTCGATTTATGGATGGCTTTTGTGGGAGAAAATCGTAAATAATTATTATTATTTCATTTTGAAACGCCGAGTCCCTTTTCTTATAATGCGTAGTAGAGTTTGTCATAAATAATATAATAGATAGAATGATAATCTCTGGAATACCGCGTAGCAGTATTATAAAATAAGTGCATCTCTCAATTGGTAAGTCTAAGTGATTATTTATTTAATATTTTATTTTCACTTAAAATTATATGATTTTTTTAAATCAAATTAAACACTAATGTAAAAGGATTACCCTAATCTGGCATAAAATTGATTTTATGTAGTTCGCATAAAATGTTTCACAGTAATACTTGACATAACTATCAAGCATACCTACCTACTTTTATTTTGACATATTTTTTTCATGCAAGCCGAAAAGCACATAAGGTTAAGTTAGAACTACAACCTCCACGAAAACAGAAGGTAGTACATGCTCAAAAAAATCGCAATATCGTCGGGGATAGTGCAATACCGCGTAAGTAGCACATGTAGATAAGGTTTCAATTTCTAATAAATTTGCTTGAAACTGAACCTTATCTACATATGCTACTTACGCGGTATTGCACTATCCCCGACGATATATAATTCTGCCACAAGACAGTTCTGCTAAAAACATTTGATACGGAATACAAAATTACGACGACCAGTTTTATACCAAACATTAGTAAATCAACGTAAAGACTAAAGTACTACTTTAAGTTGTAATTATTAGTTGACACTTTGTTACCTGGCCTGATAAAATAAAATAAAAAAGTTCTATGCTGGCTGTACAATATGTTCGAGAGTTCACTCAAGTGCGACCTCGGCCCAAATTTCCTCCTCAGACAACAATAAACAACCAATCGTAGAACAATTATCACATCGCCCCAAAACATATCTCCACGACGTCTGACATGATATCATATTGTAACACTTCACAGCTTTTTATGGGCCACATCCACTGATTACTTTCCTGACTACATAATTTGATCCAATCGTATAATTGTAAAAGCAACCTTGATCCTTTTATTACAAAGTTCAACTTTTAATGCAACGGGAAGTGGAGATACGATGTTGATAAAGTTATCAGTCTGTCATATCGGGCATAAAATGAATGATATTAATAAGTATTTGCCATTGATCTTTCTTATCTATCATAGACTTCGAAATTTTTGAAGTTGTTTGTTGGTCGACTGTAGATAAACGTACATTACGTAGGTATTGAAATCCATATGCATAACTTTATAAAACTGAAATTTATTAAGAAACGAAATTTATTCTTATTTGCGTTTAATAGTTGTTTCGTTAAAGTTTGGTATTCACAAATAATTATGATGCCAAAAGACATAAAATTAAATTAACACACATATTTCATAACGTATATAAGGTACTGAATTTATAATTGCATACACTAAAATTCTAAAGCCATCAAATTTAATTAAATGTAATTTTAATTGCTGCAAAATTCCTCTTTTAAGTAGATAAATTAATTGCGTAATATATGATTACATCTGTAGTCTTAGTCCAACCAAAACATAAAATTTACTCAAAAGAAAAAAAGAGAAACTCACAAATTACATCTCAGTAAAAAACGCGGGAGCAAGTTCGTAATACAAAGATCTTTAAAGCGTCATAATAACCTTTAATCCTATGTCATCTTTAGCTATAAACGTCGCTTCAAACAATCTATTCTAATGGCACGAAAGAGAAACATGAAATTGCAAGGCATTTAACTTTTTTGCTACCAGTTCTTGCTAGTTTAGTGCTTGCAATTGATCTTGGTTCCAATACGGTGAGAGTTATTGTATAAAAATACAATAACTCTCACGGTTGAAAACATATGACGATCGTGACTAAAACGCAACTGAAAGTTTGATACTTAACATATAGCGAGATTTTCTAGGAAATTAAAATTTATGTGATGTTGCAGTACGCTTTTGCCCTTTTTAGGGTTCCGTACATTAAAAGGAAAAAAAACTGAACCCTTATAAATAGGATCACTTTGTTGCCCGTTCGTCCGTCCGTCATGTATCCAGGTCTACAAACCCTTGAAGCTGTAAAAAAAACAAACTTCTAAACGTAAATAACCACATTTTTACTAAAAAAAACCCGACCGCGGTGCACTGTGTTTATTTTAACGAACTTCATACCCAGTGACACTCGCACCATCAAGACGAATCTAATGATGTATCATTTATCAAAATCGGATGTGCCGTTGAGTAGTTACGAGCGGACACAGGAACGGACATACATACATACAGGTCAAACACATAACCCTCCTTTGGGCTTCGCCGCAGTCGGGTAAAAAAGATATGGCCGTTTACGCCACAAAAACGTATATTTTGACACTCTCAAGGGAATTCAAATTTGTTTGCATAAACAGATAACAGTTTGAATTTATAATGGAATCATTCTGTAGAAGTTATACCTAGCTGCTGCTAAGTTTATTCGTGCATTTTTATTGTCATCGGACCTTCCGCACTCATACAAAATATCAGTCGATTCGACTCTTAAATAGGTGGTTATAGATTGGCATACTTTTTTAAAACACATATTTGCAAGTGAACCTGTTATAAAGCTTGTTAAGATGTTTCGTTTATAGTAATTCACTTTTAATGCTAAGATTAGAAGGGTCAGATATAACCACGATTAGCTCGTAAGGAAGTCGCAATAGGTATACTTACGACCACGGAAGTAAAAAAGATATATTTATCGAAGAAACTTGTAGAGTTACGTCCCTTTAGAGACTAAGCACGGCAGTATAATCATAAATCAGTCGAGCGAAAGAAATTCTCCATAACAAGTTGGAAAACTACACAAATCCGAGAATAACCTACAAAGGCTTGTTATAATAATCTTACCAAATCGCGCTTTCGCTTCATTTGGCGAATTTTGGCAACTTTTTACATTTTATTATACCTAACGAGGACTGGACCAGCTACATGATTACGACGATAATTTTGTATGCTTGTGTCTACTTTAGTGTATAGTTATCGCTTAGGTTTTATGATACTTTCTTCAACGTGTGATAACATTTATGAGCGAATGTTTCTTATTGACGCACTGTTAGCAGCAAAACATGTAGATCCTCTTAGTAAGTAGGTAAGTTACGTTTAACATTGGATTAATACCGTCATAGTGGAAATTCTTTTCTGCCCTCCGGCCGGAAAGCGCCACTTTGCCGGCCGGTGCGCTAAACGAAGACCACCTAAGGAAACCTTCGTTGTGGATTTAACGTGTAAAGCTATTGTTTTCCTTAAATAAATACACTGATATTACATTTGTTTTTTGGGATATACCTACTGTTTTTTTAGGGTGATTATAAATATAAAATGTATCTAAATTAATCAATATGGATAAAATGCATAAAAGAGTACAATGTTAATGATTGCGAATAAACAGTATTATATTATGTAAAACAACATTAGAAACAATTAATATCGTCGACCGTAGGCTAAATTACGGTAAGGGACAGGCAAAACAATGTCCCTTACGCTAATTCAGCCTACGGTCGACGATATATCATTAGATAAAAAAATCTATGGCGAATATCGTACGCCCGCATTCCTTTACAATCATTACGTTCCCGTTTCACAGCACATCCTGATTCCACTATCCTGCTAAATTTATAAATCTATTCGCAGCAAGTTTGCAGTCCTACAATAAACCCCGCGGTTTAGCTTCGACGCGCCGACATTCGGCATGGAGTCAGACGCGGAACCATTTTATCGGAATAGCCGAGGCAATAGCGATACTTGCGCTCATAAACAGATAGCAGTCTGAATTTATTTTTCCTGTTACTTAGGGGTATATGTCCCTCGTTTTATGTTAGATTAAAAAAGTCGTGCGTTATCTGTTACCTGCGTGATTTCAAGGAAACCCGCTTAAAACTGGAAAATATCACTCATGCCATTTCTAAAACGTAAATACTGAAATAAGTGAACTCGGTAAATTATTACCCTCTGATATCCCAGAGTAACCCTGGCAAAAAACCGTTAAAATCATAGTCTAAAGAGGAAAGAAGTTATAATAGAAATATGCCGTCACTTTGATAAATACTGTTATTATTTAAAACCTAAAAATCATCTGAAATAAAATTAAATTACTAACTACAATTAAGTGAGATTTGTCTTAATCTTAGATGCTACCCACTAATCGCGTAAGACGACAGTATTTCCATTTATCTTAGGTCTGGAACGTGATTATAGATAGAATACACTTTTAATACAACTTTATTATGAATGAAGGTTTCGTAGCAATTCTTTTTATAAAATGGAATTCCCTAGACATTTTCCAGCCTCGGAAATCCCAAGAAACGGTCTGTTAATCGTTGTCACACAATTAAGTTTTGAATCCGATCTTGAAAACCATACAAAATAGCAAAGCAATAACGATGGAAGCGGCGCATTAGGCTGAGCATTCAGCAGAGCTGTGCGATGCAGCAAGCGGTGCGCGAGCAAAAAATGCTCCAATGGCGGGCCGCGTTGCGCTTAGCATTAGGCTCGTTGATTGGTGAATATTTCCTTACGCACCTCTCTTCTCCCGCACAATTCTGGTGGACAATCAGCTTTACACGCGTGGGTGCGCAGGCGCGGCGAGCGTCGATAAATTGACGGCTAACGGCATGGAATGGATGCACGCAGATTTGCTCTCGCAAAACGGGGTTTAGGGATAGCCGCAATATTGTTATTTTAGTAGAAGTGGTTTCAATTTACTACAGTTTTCGAGAAACCAAGATTTTACCCCTAAGACGAAAAATAGAAAAATGGTACCTGTACCTAACTACCTAAATGAGGTATGTGGCTATATTTTTTTGCGTCAACGTAAAATAGAATTTTATAAGTAAATGTTGCATTTTTTGCCATGTCAATGCAACGAAGAACTTCCAGTAGTGACATACTTGGAATGGGTAAAATGAACATTTTATTCTAAGAAATGTTACCCTGAGACACAGACCTTAGATTACCTGACCTGAGACTACCGAGCTAAGGCGGATCTCACACTGCAGCGCGAATCGCGGCGACACGCGACTCAGCGATTTTCAACTTTGTATGTAGAATCATCAATTTGTATAGAAAAATCGCGGGGTGGCGCACACTGAAGTCGAGACTCGCGCGTAGGCGCGTTAAGAGGAAACAGGAGGGCAGTTTTTCCATACAAACGTAGTCCCCTGTTTCCTCCCTGGATAATGCCAGTAGAGCAATCATTTTTTGTCCAAAAATCTATGGCTACTATTGATATGTTCCTATGTTTTCCTTTTTACGATAAATTGATTCTCAAAAGAGATATTAACCTTCAAAAACCTAAAAAAAATGCCAGATTTTCCGCTATGTTCACACATCCAGAAAACAAATTTGACTAGATTATTAAAAAAAAGGAAAACATAGGAACACGGCCAAAGCATTTGTTTAATGTTTAATGAAAAAATTAGTTAAATAGGTTAAGTTTTGGGGAAGAAATCAGGGGACTACGAAACGTTGTTTTCATGAAATTTTAAAAGGTATTTTCGGTCCAAGCTGCAGTTGTCTCTATCGCGCTCTGCGGGTGAGAGGCGGGCAGTGCGGGATAGCGACACATTTTACAAATACCTAATTTTCAATTCTCTCGACCTTACTGTTTCCTCTTAATCGCGGCGACTCGCAGCGACTCGCGGGCGTGTCAACGCGAATCGCAGCTACTATGCGCAGCTACACGGAAAAAATCGCGGCGTCACGCCGGCGACTCGCGACGTCACGCCGGCGACTCGCGGCGTCACGCCGCGAGTCGCGGCGTCACGCCGCGAGTCGCCCGTCGCGGCGACTGGCGATTTCAGTGTGTTCTTCGCCTAAATAAAATTGCACGTTTTCACCTTGGGATAGGCTGAATGAATCAAATCACCGCAATCGGACCAACCTACTAATATATCCTACAAGTACATATTTAAAAAAATTATATTCAAATTAGTTCACAGACCATTCCATATAATGACTGACAAAAACACATATATACAAATTTATAATAAAACCACTTTTTGCATCACGAGTTAAGAATGTCAAAAGGCCATAGTATATTTTATCAGTACAGTATATATTGTCGGGGGAGCGCAATCCAGCAAGTTGCGAGTCATCTTCAGGTCCTTTATTATACGGGTTGTATTTCAGGGTTAAACTAAGAATAGGGGACGAAGCACAAACGAAGGTGCTGCCAGCTGGTGCCGCCAAACCGAATCTTGTAGTCTATCATGCTGAGGCCAATTAACGGGAAACGCCATTAATATGATGACGATTAATGATGGACGATTAACGTTGGTCTGGTCACGAGTTCACGACTTGGCGTTGACATTTACAACCAGTTTTTTTTTCAGGTCTGTTAAGTTCCCTTAACTCTCCGCATAGTGTCTCTTGTTAGTGCTGCCATCTATAGTTCCTCAACGTTCACTATATTAGAAACAATTTCCCACCGCCTATACCTTGGACCGACGCCGTCGCAGCATAAACGTCCGAACGTCGCTCTGAGCCTGATGCAGTGCGTATTACAGGCCGGAAAATCGCATTGTGATTATACGCAGAATTAAACCGGCTATAAACTATCCCCGCAGAGTACTTTCGTTGAATTGCACCAGAATAGAACCTCGTCACAATAACGTATTGGTTAAATCGTAAGAAATCAACGGGTAATAAAGTCTAGATTTGTTGTGACGTGGTTCCATTGGGTTGCCGATAAATCGATAGCTCATTATTCATTTACCTACGTAGGACTCGAACGTTGTGAATATTCAGCAATTCACGGTGTTTATTAAATGCGTGTATATGCGTATTCATATACATTGTTCAAGCTCCTATAAAAAAAGCCGGTCAAGTGCGAGTCGGGCCCGCGCACCGAGGGTTCCGTACAAACTCGTAAGTAGATACGTGAATAGTTCAAGAAAAACTGTATGGTGATTAGTTTAGTAGGAGGAAATAAGTATATGTTACGATTTGTGCAAATTTCTAAAAAACGGTGCAAGTTAGGAAAACCGTTATTTTTTTCCTGTAATATTTAGGATGATATTAATAGTTGTTAATTATTACAGATTTTTCTGTTCAGTAACTTCGAAGATAATGTGGGGGAGGGAGGAATGGTAACTTTTTGAGCTTTTTTAGTCCTAAATCAAAAAGTAGGTACATGATTAAAAAAAAAATTGTTTTGGAATCTACAATTTAAGCCCTTTTGTTTGATACCCCACTTGATACAATAGCACAACTTTACATTTACGTCCTCCCATTTCGGCCCCCTTTAAAAAAAAGTAAAAAAGGTATAAGATTTTTTTTTATATCTAGTAGGCTCAGGTTTTTAAACTATTCCAAATTTCAAATCGATAGCAGCAGTAATTCCTGAGATATCTGACTGTGTCAGACGGACAGACAGAGTCGCACCATAAGGGTTCCTTTTTTACCATTTTGGTACGGAACCCTAATTAAGCTAAAGAACAATTAACAAAATCGATCTAACAAAGCTTTTACACAAACCAAGGAAGGTGAACAGAAAATTAAGACAAAATAAATTACTACATCACTTAGTAGACTCTCGAGGCGGCCATAAAACCAAACACCGATTTGTATGGAGGGGCAAGAATCGATAAAATCATGTCGATAATCGGCGCCATTTGTCGGTAATCGCCAGTGATTGTCCTATTTTGTCCCGCTTTAGTATGTTAATAGCGTTAACATACGAAACGAGTCACGAACCATCGTCAGGATAGTTACTGTCATAGATATAAAAGTTTGTAAAGTGTCAAAAACATATAAACACGACTTTATTGACTTTTTAAGAGGCTTTTATGAAACCCTCTTCGTTTTAGGTTATTTTTTCCTCTCTGAAATCGCGGATTTTGGTCTTGTATTGCACTATACGCAATAAAACAAAGCATAAGCCTCATTACCATAGTATTTTTATGCATACAAAGTTATCAAACCAATCAGTTGGCTGAAATTATCAATATTTTTTTCATAATTTTGATTAAAAAAAGTAAAAAAAAACTTTTATATTTTTGCTCTTAATATATTTTTGGTATAAAATTGATAATGACATAATTTATGCCAACTATAATAAAACTAGACGTCATAAATATAGTAAAGACAAGTAGTCTTATAAATAACTGTACACATTGGAAACAGGAATCAGAGAGCGTGGTACGCTAATAGTTCAAAGTGGTTGATGTTTATTTTCCGTATTGTTTATGTATTTGTACAATCTACCGCCTTGTTACGCGAGAAGATGTCTTTCTCCTTAAATTACATTTATAGTCACCATTCGATGTGTTTCTAAGTACTTCGGGAATGTGTTAGAAAGCCTGTTTTATTAAAGTGATTAGGTTTGTTTAAAGGGCTAATAAAAATCTACCGATAGCAAGGAACGGAGTTTCTAATCGAACCGTAGTTAATTCTTAAGTGTAAGTAGTGTAATTTCAAGCATTTTATGGCATAATATTGCTACCATTTTTAATCAGATTTAGAATTTGAAAATGGGAGTGGATTTGCCAATGCATGTAATCATTCTTCAATAGAGTTTCATATCTTATCAAGTTGATTAACGTTCTTATAACAATTTAAATTGCCTTGCCAAGGATATCAAATTTGAAAATTTGATCGCCCACTTAAAAAAAGCAAGTATTATTGCTCTCACATACCTTAATTTGTATACTTATCGTTTCATATCACTAGTTCTGTTTGCTATACGCGCATTTAAAAAGCTGCAAAGTATTTTGGCCTCAATTCATTGCCATTATGCTATAATCTGTATCTAAATTAGAAGTAAATACAGTTAGGCAACATTAACTAGAGCTGTGCCGATATCGTTTTGCCGTAATCGATAGACTCGATCGATATTACTCGATACACTTGATTCGCTCCGATAAAATCTACAAAGTTGACCGTATAATCGGCCGTAGTACAATAACTATACCACATTATAGTCGAGTAATGGCTTAATCAAGCCTGCCGACGTAGCTTTCTACTCAATATTGAAACTTTTATGCAATGATTTAAGGCATTCACAATTCGTTTCTTACATAAGGAATTCTATCCAAACAGTTCGACATTAATGGCCGGGAAACGGCAATTAATTATTTGTTTGAGCCAATATTTTGCGTGTTCCGAGACAGTTCAATTATTTAATCCAGTTTCTGGTTTTAATAGGTATTGTAATAAAGTAAAATTAGGTTTCTAATCAACTCGTATAATTGGCATTTATTTATTTACAAATAATTAGGAACTCGGGCTTAACAAATCTATTGATGACTATCTTGCAAACGGCTATACTGTTAGTAGTAATTTGCACGGTTACGATAAAGATTCCAATTTCCAATAGATTATAAAACTCACGGAAATTAAACGCGAATTAAATTAGGAAACTTGACACGCAACTACCGCTGTCGACCAGTCCGCCCGATCCAGCAATATTTCCTCAGAATAACAAAAACTAGTAAAGAAATTGCCGATCCAAACGCGTTACGCAAACCGCCTTAAATGTAGCGGGCAATGTTGATTCATCTATAAGTAGGGTCTATAATAATTCATAGTCAATTTGCAACTTCCTAGTGTTCAGATGAGGTGGGCTTTCTCGTGCGAGTGGGCGAAACAACCGCTGTAATTAATGCAACTGCACACAGGCGCATCGGAGAGACCAGGCAACGCTGATACAAATAAATATGAGGACGCGTGAGAAAGCACGGGGAGGAGCAGTTGCAGATATGGCAGATAATAGTGAAGAAGAAAGTTCCAAAATAATTAAAATAAAAAACCGGACAACTGCAAGTCGGACTCGCCCACCGAGAGTTCCGTACAAATACTTTAAATAAAGACTATTTTTTTGTGATTTAATTACAAATGTATAGTTTTATCGTAATATCAATCACCAGAGCGGTCTCTATTAGAATTAGGGGAACGAGAAGAAGGATAGGAAGATTTGAATGCGAAGATGGCTGTGGAATACCCATCCTGGAGCACTAGATTTCTCTTCTTTTTACCATATAATTGTGTCTATAATACTTTGTTTATTACTACTTTGTGTATTATTTAACGTATTAATATAGTTTACACACGATAGTTTTCAGATTTTTCCCTGTACTAGTACTAAATATAAATTTTGGAGTCGAAATGTACGTTTTTTGCGGCATAAACGGCCATATCTTTTTTTTACGTTAACTAAGAAGTTTGATTTTTTTACAGCTGCAACAGACCATATACCTAAATAAGTATATGGTTTTAGTTTCAACTCGATACTTCCACGCGTTCCCGAGATTAAGGGTCTTGACAGACAGGCAGACGTACGGACGGACATACGGACAACAAAGTGATCTTATAAGGGTTCCGTTTTTTCTTTTTGAGGTACGGAACCCTAAAAAAGGTTTGAAGACTACGGTAAAATTCAGCCATGATTGAAAAATGTCGTCAATTGGACATCGGTTTGTTGGTACAATCGGAAGTCCATTTATGTTGTCCGGAGGGCCATGCGTTTTAAATATGATATTATGCTAATATTTTCTTTGCACTAGATTACTAAATTTAGAAGTTTGATGCAAAAAATTATAAATGACGTCACTACTCGGTGACTATCATGTGCTGTTTTTTCTTGACGTACAAGACGGTATATAGATTTTCCAGGTGGTAGGACCTTGTGCAGGGTCCGCCCGGATCGCTCCCACCATCTTACCCACTAACCTGCCACCAAAGAGCAGTGTTCGCACTGTTGTGTTCCGGTGTGGGGGTAAGACAGCCGGTGAAATCACTAGCATAGAGTCATTCTATCTTAGTCCTCAGGGTTGGCAACGCATTTGTTATATTAAGATTGCAAATGTCCATGGGCCTCAGAAGTCACTTACCATCAGGGGACCTGTCACTCTAAAAAATCAGAGCCTACCAAGAGAGATTTTCTCTTTGTTGGCGTTAACTTGAATAAAACAAACAAGATATTAAACATATCAACGAAAGCCGATTAATTAAAACAGCAAGTTCATTGGTGATTAAAACAACAATCTAGAATCTTGATAATTTTAACAAACATATTCCTTGTTTCTATCATTATTTTCTTCTTTGTATGATTCGATCATGTTTAATTAGTTACCTTATACACCAATGTTTGTTGAATCAAATCAGAACATGGTTAATTGAACTATGATAAACAATCAATATCATCTTAGTTGATGCATCTAACGTCTTGTTAGGCTCGTATGGAATCAAGATGCTTGATTATAACTATCACAATCTTGTTAGGAGCAACCAATTTTTTTTTAGAGTGTGTGCTCGTTTACCTTTCCCATGATATAACAAAAAGATACTATACAATGTTACATATACCACCAATCAGTGCCATAGATACGTGCCCATAGAACTGATTGGGAATTTGGGAAGAAGCAACATTTGGCATTCATATCCTATAAACCAGTGGTGGGCAAATTACGGTCCGCGGGCCATCTCTGGCCCCCGGGATAGTTAAATCCGGCCTGCCGCCGACGGTCCTTCTTAATAAATAGTATATGGCCAACAATAGAGCTTTAAAAAAAACAATATTGTTTGCTATAATTCTGGCCCTGCTTTAAAATTTCTTAAATTTTCTGGCCCCCATGAAGAAAGTTTGCCCATCACTGCTATAAACCCTCTCCAAAACGTTCATCACTCCAGGCGCGCTTTCTAGCTGCGGTGTGTCCGATGAGGTTGTCTAATGTTTGCCCGAAGTACATATGCCATACAATTCATTTGCCCGAATTGCACTTGCCCGAATTTCATTTGCCCGAATGTTTCGTTTACCATAATAGTTATTTGGCATACTCTTGTTTACCCGAATATTAAATGCCATAAGGATACGATTGCCATACGTATTGTTATCCATATTATTAAGTGCAATATTATTGTTTACCCGAATATTAAATGCCATAATGTTACGAATGCCATAACGTATTGTTATCCATATTATTAAGTGCAATGATATTATTTAATGGAATATTTAAAATCCATGCTAAATAGTACTTTCGAATTTGTTCTGGCTATGCATTTGCTTATTACATTTCTGCAAGCGCCCGAAAATTATTTCGTTGTTTTAATACGTTGATGGGTATGCTACTACATTTATTTTTTGTAACTAATATTCGTATAATGTTTCATTTAACCTTACGTACATTTCAGACAGAGGTTCGTTTTTGTTGGGGGACGCAGTTCAAACCTAACCTAACCTACTTTTCTGACAGCAGTTCGTTTTTGTTGGGGGACGCAGTTCAAACCTAACCTAACCTACTTTTCTGACAGCAGTTCGTTTTTGTTGGGGGACGCAGTTCAAACCTAACCTAACCTACTTTTCTGACAGCAGTTCGTTTTTGTTGGGGGACGCAGTTCTAACCTAACCTAACCTACTTTTTTGCTTAATGTAACCTTTGTATTGAGTTTTTCTTAATGCGGGGGGCTTCGCCCCCCGAGCCCCCCTTGTGGGGGGCTCCGCCCCCCCGTCCCCCCTTTGTCGTTCCGCCTATGTAAGTTTTTTGTTAAAGTCATTTCCCCCAACGGCCCCTTTGTTATAAACCAACCTAACCCAGGTCGACTATAATGTTTCCACCACACCACACGATTCGGTTTTCCATAGTTATATTATGTTATAGCATGTGATTATTATGGATTACGATAATGATGATTATTATTGAGAATGATTTTATGGGAAACAAAGATTCTGGCATATGATATTATTGAAAATGATTTTATGGGATACAAAGATTCTGGCATATGATATTATTGAAAATGATTTTATGGGAAACAAAGATTCGGGCATATGATTAATATAGTAAACAATGAGTATGACATATGAAATTATGGGAAACAACATTATGGCAGTTGAATAGTATGGCAAATGAAATTATGGCAAATGAAATTCTGGCAAGCAAGTGTATACCGTCCGATGAACGTACACATCGCCCGTGGTTGCAGCTGCCTCGTTAGCTCCTGGCTCCATCTCCCGAATCACCCGATTATGCCACTTACAGCTAGTGCTCATAATGTTATCAAACATTAGTAATCTGTGTGGTCAATCGCACACTTCTTTGATCTTTCAATAACTGCATGTTTGACATGTTGAACATGATTTCAATACTTTATAGCAGTGTTTTTCAAACTATTTCATGGTACGACCCCCTTTGTATGTGAAAATATTTCGCGACCCGCGACCCGCGTTTCGCGCTCGTGCTCGAAATACCGTATTTCCAGAATACCAGATTTTTAAAATAGCAAATTCTCGATTTTCGGATTCCCCATATACCAGATCTCCAAAATGGTACATTCAACATAAATATTTAGTCTCTTGAGTCTTGAGTGACTTACAATTTTATAATCTAGTGTAACGGGAATATGGTAAGATAGGAATCTGATATCGGGAATCTGGTATTTTGAAAAATCTAGTACCTGTCCTCGGAATACGGTGTTTTGGGCACGAGGGAAATTTACGTACCTACCTACACAGCACATTCATTATACGCTGTGTCACCTGTCTCACCTACACTAGGCTGGGCCGTCTCGTAGCACGACACTAAAGAAGCAATTACCATTACATGTGTAGACAGTATATGTCTTTGCTAACTAAGATAATTATGTATGCATTATTCAGACGTCTGCTACAGCTATAACTAATTGGTAGCTTAATCGTGTTTCCCCGTTTCACACCTCTCTGACTTAGTGTGTAAAAACATAATCCTTTAATGTTCGCTTAGATTGATAATGGTGTGGAAATATCATTGACCACGAACGTAACCACGCGTGCTAAATCGTGTTTACTATAATTGGCCATGTTTTTATCGGAAACGTTTACAAAGGCTCGCACTTGGTATTTTAACTAAGGCACGATTGAGTTTTTGTTGTATTAATTAAACTGTTGATGGTACTTGGGTTAGATGTCAGAGGGGCGTCGTAATTATTTCCTTAATTTATTTCATCATCACTTAGACAAAGTCTTCCATATCAAACTTTATTGAAATGCTAACAATATTTACATAAGGAATCAGTGTTAAAATTTACACACCTTTTAACTTTAACCAAACGCCTTAATATTTGAGTCAGCGTGAAACAAATGAGTGCGTGAGAGCAAAAAAAGCAAGCAGTGTCCTTCTATTCCTAGCTATCATCCCACATTAGGGTTGCCAGATGTCCGGTATTTAAGCGTACAGTCCGTTATTTTCGAGGCCTGTTCGGTAAAAAATAAATGCTCATACCGGACAGAACAATGTATTAGTATTAAAAAAAACATATTTTTCCCCCCTTTTTGGGGTTGTCCGGTATTTATAGTAAACACCTGGCAACCCTATCCCACATGGTGGAGTGCGTCATCCCACTTTTCGAAAAATCTCCTCCACTTCCTCAGTATTCATATTCATTTATTGCAGTACCAAGTTTACAATAAGGTGTTACAAATATTTTATGTACAATGGTTACCCTGTTAGGGTGTGGCAATGTCCTAGGTGCTAATCTTAAAAGCTAGGTTTCTTCCAAAGATAATAATTAGCAAAGTCACATTTCTTAAATTATGTGTTTGTGTGAGGGTCATTTTCATTTTTGTGCATCTAGTCACTACCGTGGCTTTAATTGCTCTTACTAAACGTTCGACCTAACCGTCATAATCATAATATTATCATGAATTCTGATTTAATCATGTAGATGAGTGAATTCATGATAGTATTAATTTTTTATCAATTAGAAAGAGTAATAACGTCCACGGTAGTGACATCCACGGTCCACGGTAGTGACTATGTGCACAAAAATGAGAATGACCCGTGTGCTCCTTGCATTTTCTAAATTGAAAGTCGTCTTACGTCTCATTTAAGTTGATTATTTTCTCCTTGTTCATACCTTTCATGAACATTAGCAACCAGTATTATATTTAATTGATTTCTTCACCATCTAGAACCAATTAAACATGCCTCATTACCGCAATAATCACGTTTACTTATACGACTTTTCACTGCTCTTTGATAAGTCTCATTGCTATTTCTTACAAAAACACCAGTATAGTGCCCAATGGGACCTGCAAAGGACTTTCATTCTTGATTTCAATCAAGGAAACAATGACGGAATCTACGATGGAGCGAGCGCACATAAAATGTGCATAAGCATTCTAGTCTTAAATGTGTCTAGATTTTTTGTGGAGTTTCTAAGCGTACTGTTAGCTCAACTCTGTATCATCTTCTATTCCCTCATGTCAAAGGGCAGCCTTACAATGCGTTAATTGCCCGACAAAGTTGCTAGATTTTGTATTACTTACTTCTGAGAGTTATCATGAACCTATTTTTATACAATAAATATGTTAATGGAAAGGCCGCGGAGCGTTACAACCGTCATTTCCTTTATTATTATTATATTATTAAATAAGTGTAAATAACCACTAATATTTTATCGATATTCCTCTGAAGTCTATGCATTTGAATGATGAATATTTCGTAACACAAAAGAAAGAGCGGCTGAACCGCTCCGCAGCCTTACCCTAACAAATGAAGATGGAGGTTAAACCAGGACATTTAATTTTACTCCTGTAAATGCAATTACGAAAGTAGAAAGACATAAAACCTAATCACCCCAGTTAATGCACTACCATTAACGATTAAGTGGTATTAAAATAACAACTTTTGCTTTCCCAATCCCAACTCTCCCAGCTATATGCGAGTAAGTAAAGTGACTCAACTATTTTAAGTCATTGCCTGCTAGGTGGCAGCTCAATCTGTATAGATTCACCTGCTGACCTTTGGTAGCCTCGCGTCGAGCCTTTTATAGGCTCCTCTCGTTATCTACTCTTTATCGCAAGATTCTCAAGCGGCTTCCTCACCGTACACGCCATTTAAGATCTTGATTAGAAATTATAACCAAAAGGGAAATCAATCCCCATTGCAACCATAAAAAGATCAAGATTACGCTTGCTTTTGAGCAATCTGTGCCGCAAAAATATTTGACAGTGCACAGTGTTGCTGCACAAGTGTTGTTGCACAAGACGGAACACGCAAATATTCTGCAGCTTTTTTCCGAACGTATCATTTAACGACTGGGCGATTCTCCTAGCGTTTTGACCGCGCGGTTTGACAATCATTGTTGTCCGCCGATTATTTACTATAACGAAAGGACAAATCGTGACAATTTTGATAAAACTAGACTTAAACTCGGGACTGTTTTTCGGTTTCATAAAAAGTTAACTCTAGGCATCGTTTTTTTGAACAATATTTACTGAGACAATAATGACGAAAATAAAACGCCGTAAAAACGCTGAATATTGGCCCGACTACATATTAAAACTTTGACAGCGTTAAACTTAAATAATCACAGATGGTGGGATGAAATTTCAAACAGCATGTCTTCAACTGGTGCACTAAGAGAGGATTTCTCTAAATTCACTCCCCAAAGGGTTGAAATTGAGGATAAAATTTTGCATTAAACTCATGCAGACGAAGACGTGGAGAGGCATCTAGTGTCATATAAAATAGAAAATACAATTAGGTTAGTGTTACATCCTAAACAATCAGCTCAATATGGGTTTCGTAATAATGAGGTTCGGAAGCATCAAAGTTGAATCACAAATTACTTATTAGTACAGTGCTAACGTAAAAATGAATATAATTCATGGAAACAAATTCTAAAAAAGTACACCTATTGTATTATTATTCTTTAAATGGATCGACATCGGTTCGTATATCACAAGCAATTTATCACTCAAGCCATCACAATAAACAAAAGTCCAAATATCGCCGATAATATCATATGATCGCAAAAACTTTTCCCCCGCCCTTTTCCCGTCCAAGTCATTTTTCCTTGTCGAGTATCATAACGTTCCAGATACAATCGACTTGGTTTGTGCTCTATAAGGAGTTATTACTTTTACAACTTCTCAGACAAGATACATTTAGGACTTATTTGGGGACGTAACTAGTATTTGAATACAAACAATGGAATCGGGGTTATCCAAGAACACCAGAGTTGGCAGTTAGTCACAATATGTTTACAATAGGGCTTTAGCTTTTAGTGCCGTATCATCCTAAATAGTAACTTGTGTTAGATGTGGTCTGTATTATAAATTAAGAATCTCATAGTCCATGACCATTCCATGACCAGTCAGTCTCATAGACAATTGACATGATTTTGGCCAAATTCTGTATTGTAATTACGGATTTTTTTGTGTTTGAGTCAGAATCACACTTTGTCGAATTTTAAAACATTAATTCGAACGTTACGTAACGTCAAACGTTATGTCTTAATTATGAGTATTATGACCCTTGATTTTACGATTTGTATATCAAATCAAATCAAATCATAAGCACGTTTATTCAATACAAAGCAATAAATTACATAACAAAAAAGTGACCAGTGCCCAGAAGGCTGGCAGCATTGCCAAAGTGTAAAGACAACCAAGTAGTACGACTTCGGCCGTTTAGGAGCGCGGGACAAGTGTTTACACAGACGCACGATCACAGGTCCGTGTGAGTGCACTCAGTGTTGGGCACTCATGACTAATATCGTCAATCAGAATAAAAAATCGTGAGGATAAATCATTTCAGTTTCAATCAGAATAAATTTGAAATGATTAAATCACTTCAGTTTCAATCAGATTAAATTTGAAATGATTAAATCACTTAAGATTTATTCTCACTCAAAAATTTGAGTAAATCTAATTTAATCACCAATCAAATAAATTCAATCATGATTTTTTTAGTTAAAATGAACTCCTCTGATTGATTTATTTATCGAAATTGAAATTGTTATCCCGTCTATAGGCTTAGTAAGTAATGTAGTAGTAATATCTTGTATTTCGTGTTCCACTATTCACTCAATCCTGCACACAGGCATCACATCAGCAAGCTGAACTGAACTGATGATGGAACATGGAAGTGGGCTCGTTTTAATGAGTTCTATGCATTTTTAACCGACTTTCAAATGAAGGACGGTTCTCTATTCGTCTATATGTTTTTATTTTTATTTTATTTTTTATATTTGTTACGCGATTACTCGAAGACGGCTGGACCGATGTGGAAAATTCTTTTTTTGTTTGAAAGGGTATACTTCCGAGGTGGTCCCATTGCAACCAAATCAGGATCTGATGATGAGATCTTGGAGAAACCGAGGGAACTCTTAAAATATTAGAGGCACACATATAGCGATCTTGGTATTTTTCTTAGTTTCTCGTGCATTTCTTATTAGAAATAAGTTTCCAGTCTTAACCGACTTCAAAACAAAGAGCAATTTTTATGTAGGTTTGTTCCCCGATTAATTTAATACAGCTAGACCGATTTGGAAAAATGTTACCTCCTTCATAATTGTAAGAAAAACTACTTTATTTCTTCTCTAAAAACTAAGTTGTACACAGAGATGGGCAAAATGTAATCGACTAACGATTAACGATTGAGATTAACAGAATTAATTGCGACGGACGATTGAAAACGACGACTGATCAATCTTAGTTGTATAGAGTGCAACTAGTTTAGTTGCAACTAAATTAGCTGCCGATTGATTTCGGTCAACTAAACTTTTTCCGCAAAAAATAATAATAATGTTAGAAGCAAATTGAACGGAAAACAACATGCAGATGTTTCATTCAATAGAAGTAGAACGTGTTATTTTTAGAAGATTCGTCGGCACTTCTGCCGCCATAACGCAAAAGGGCACATCTAACATTTTTTTCGACACTGAGTTCTATACATATTCGGAATCAGTAAATTTCACTGATTCCGAATATGTATACAACTCAGTGTCAAAAAAAAATGTTAGTTGTGCCCTTTTGCGTTATGGCGGCAGACTTGCACCAAAATGCAACAAACAACTTCCAGGTAAGTAGGATTATCCCATTGTTTTGTCGCCGCGTGACACTAAAAAGAGATTTACTAATGACAGAGACAACAAAATATTGATAATATCTATATCTAAGATTTACTCAGTATCGTATAGAACTAGTACTGAAAGTATCAAAATAATTATGAATAGAGCACCTACCTACCTATTTACCTACTATTGTTTGCGACTTGTAAACATTGTGCATTGCAGTTTTTCGTTATTTATCGTAATATTAAGGCCCATTATATTGCATTTTCATTCAAGCGTTTCAAATTAAACTTGTATACATAATTTTAGCTCAATCGGTTGAAGATATCTGCTTCAATATAAGTTGCAAGATTCCACCCAAACCAACATAGTTACAACGTACGCATACGAGTACCTACAATGTACATACCTACTCGTCGTAGTTACATATTGCAAGTTATCTATATTGCAAGTTAAATAAAAAATGCAAAAACGAGCGACTACGTAGTTTTATTTAATATAGATTTAACCGTGATTAGTCGATTGAAACTAAAACTAATTTAATTGTTAGTCGACCACTCTCACAACTAATTTAATCGCAACTAAATTAATCGCCATTAAAAAATGACGATTGATATTTTGAATCGATCTCTGGTTGTACAATCAATATTTTTTAGTGTTGTACTAAATAATAAAGACATTTTAAATTATACACGTCACGCTTGTTAAAATCACGAAAAGTTAAGGCCTGTTTATAACAAATCAAATGAGCCCAAACTCGCGGGGTTTACTAAAACCCTTCAAAGAGTACCATTACCCAGCACCTGGCTCCATCGTCAGACCACCACCATAGAGTGTAATGCATACGAGTATAACTCTTTACAACAAATAAAATGAGCCCAAACTTGACAGATTTACTAAAATTACCACTGCCCACGTCCTGGATCCATCACTAGACCATCACCACAGGATTTAATGCATAGGACTCTTTACAACAAATCAAATAAGCCCAAACTCGAGGGGTTTACTAAGACTCTACGAAGGGTTCCACTACCCACCTCCTGGCTGGCTGACCATCGCCGTATAGTGTAATGTATACTATACTATGTATAGAACCCTTTACCACAAGCGAAATGAATCCATACTTGAATTGAAGGTCTTACCAATAGCCATTGAAGAGTTCCACTACCTACCTCCTGGATCCATTCATCATCAGATAATCTCGAAGCTACCTAATTACTATGCCATAGGTTGTGTGTCATATTTATTCATGGTTAAAAAAAACTGAACATTAAAAGTATGAGAAATAGTTCAAATTACAAGTGCAATCAGTGAACTAAATGTATAAGAAGAATAAAATCAATCTTATTCTAAATATTAATAAGTCAACTAAAACGTTAGTTTAACTAATAGTCTGTCGGAATAAATTAATCAAAATTTGATTTGTCATTTAGAATAAAAATGAAATGATTTAATCATTTTAAATCAAATCAGAATAAAAATGAAATGATTTAATCATTTTAAATCAAATCAGAATAACTTGCTCATGATTTTCAATCTTACTCAAATATTTTGATTGAGAATAAAATTTGGAATTTTATTCTTATTCTTAGTCAACTAAATTCTTGCCCAACTCTGTGCACTCCATACTGTGGCAGGGGCACGCAGAGGCAAATGCTTGGCTGTGGTGCGTCCGTACACGGCGCGCACACATGCGCGCTCCCGATATACTTTTAGTTGGAAGAAAAACTACAGTATTGCCACACTGCACGCTGAATGGCAATGGTGATCCTTTGTGCTAGGAAGGAGCCAGCCCTCTAGACACCCGATACTTCACGGAGCCTTTGATATATGTATTAGTTTGTAATTTTGTACGGTTTGTATTAATTAGGTACCTAATAAAACCAACTAAAATACTTATTTTCATCACACTTGCTCGAAAATGGTGTCATTACACGTAGGTTTTGCGGGCCGTAAATGAGCTATTACGCCCTAGGGCGTAATGGTTTTCTTTTTAAATTTGAAACGCTGGTTCTGTTTTACTCTTATTTGTCATGTTCAAAGGAAACGCCAACGTACTTTTTTAACTTTTATTAATGAAATATTTATTTAAAGAGAACTGTTATTGCAAATACATGTAAACAAATATTTCTGTAACATTAATTAAATGTTTAAATAGTGTATTTCAGTATTTTGCAAATATAAAATCAACCATTTTAAGTCTTTACCGCTATGGTTTTCGAACGTGACTTGTCGTCTTGATATATGTCACTAATGTCACTGTCAGTTTTACAATTTTATTTAGGTTAAGTTAGGTTATTTTAATCAGATTTCCTCACAAGTGTGATGAAAAACATTGTGCGTGCCACGGGCGGTAAAGGAATTACAAACTCGTGTTATTAAAGCCCTCGGCTTCGCCTCGGCCTTGTAACAAACACTCGTTTGTAATTCCTTACTTACCGCCCTTGCTTGATACACAATGTACTATTGTTAACATTTGTACGTACAACAGATGGAGCGTATTTACAAAACGGCTATTCAAAAACCACCAAAATCGATTGGTATGCCCGATTTGTACACTACGCTCCATAT
The DNA here is from genome assembly GCA_947034925.1 of Eudemis profundana. NCBI lineage: Eukaryota > Metazoa > Arthropoda > Insecta > Lepidoptera > Tortricidae > Eudemis > Eudemis profundana. The sequence goes on along the minus strand of OX344802.1, from coordinate 3,601,675 downwards.
ACATTACATTACCTATACTTTTTAAAAACATAACATAAAATATAGCGCCCATTCGTTTACAAAATCAATATTTTGAGTGTAGTGCCCGGAGTGCTCTAGAGATTATTGCACGCGCCCACTCCCGACGTGTCGTCGCACTTCTGAAAACTTGGACATCGTTACATAATATGGCCAATAAATTACTTAATTGCATAAGTTTCGTCGATTCCTGAACAACCGTTTCTTAGCACGATCATTAATTAGCAGAAATGTTAAAGCGGAGAGGTGGTGAAAGCATTGTTTCGAGTTGACCCAGGCTAGGAGGCACAATGGTGGTGGGAAGTACGTAGGAGGCGTGGGTAGGTACTATGCATAATTATCGAAACCAGCGTACGAAGAACTACCCTCCTAGTCATCTTTAAACATCTACGGATACCAGAGGAGAAGTCAACCGGTCAACTTACAATGGTAGCAATTTAGTAAAGGAACAAAACACCGTTCATTTGTCCCGGATCGAAATCATCGCGTTATCCGTGAAATCGATTTGTATTTGTCTTATAAAATGTTTTGTATAAGCGATGCCATGAGATATTTCTTTTTCCTTGGTTTCCAAATTGAGTGGTCATTTGGGGCAAGTCAAATTAATAGCATGCCAGAATAGGTTGTCAGGATCACGGTTACAAATGGTTATCGATTAATTGGATTAGATTTTGTGGCCATTAAACAGAGAAAATCTGTAAAAAAATTGTGACAATAAAAACAAAGTTAAGTGCTTTAACAGACCATCTTTATATACGTAATATATATACTTTCTTGTCCTAATAAAAGTGAAACACAATTTAGTAACTACATTCCTTTTTCGTTGTAATAGACTATTAAGGATCGACGTGATGGTTTTCAATTCAAATGGGGAACGTTTTAGACCGGGAAATTCCATAGGCATTTTATTTCGGGAAAAACATGGCAAATTAAATCACACATTAGCAAGGCCACAGGGAAACTAATAACACTTGTATAGAGCTAAATTTACCAGTAGTTCAACATTTCTCTAGGATTTTTTTATTTTTTACTGAATATCACGTTCATTGTTGGTAGACGTTTAGAACATTACAATTTCCTACCAAAGGCTATATTTAATTTACAGTATTGTCTTTATTGAAAAAAGGAAATATCGCCTCTTATTTTTTTGTCGAAATTTCTTTCATCTTGATCAAACCCGAGAATGGGACACCAGTGATGTTGTAATTAAATTGTGTAATTTCCGCGCACATATTCCAAAGTGTGTCCGTTTGATCAGGCTCGTATTTTCTCGGGGACAGATCACGGGGTGCGTCTTACGATATCGACAGCCAGACGGATTACGCGTTGTATAACCGCGATGCCCTGGTCAGATAAGGTGGCGACCGAGTCGTGGGCGTCCTCACAAGCTGACAGGCTTAGTGCATAATACAAGCCACTCAGTACGTTGCCTTCATATATTTCCTTACAGTTTTTTATCGCCTAGCCTGAATTCTCAGCGTACTTTGTTCACTCTTAGACAGGCAACCGTTTCAGTGACATTTTATCTACGAATATTTTACAATCTGAAACCGCGCGCAGATCACCGCTTCCATTAAACAGGTATCGAAAGATTGCGGTTTAGTAATACTCTTCAGACTCTTTTATTGTCTAATACAATGAATTGATTTCACTGGGCCACCAGTATCCAGTAAATGTACTGCTTAAATATTCCAATCGTGGTTCGTTCGGAAACGTCCGAACACCGAACGGAACTGGCGCGAAACGGCGACATGCAAAATGGGGACGAGCCGTGATTTATCGTTATACTGTACCTAATAAAGGTAGTAAGAACGTGCCTTTTTATAGTCACATACTACTTTTTTCCATCACGTTGAACATAGGTGCTAAAAATACTATACGATAAGTAAAAGTGGACTTACTAGGTATTACGTGAGTGCGGTCTGGATTCGAGTGTCAATTTCGTTATTAATTGCCCGTCATACCTGAAAGCAACGAAAAAAGAACATGTTAATAGGTTGAATAGATTATCATAGCTATACAGTTACTGGGGTGGTTAACATTTGCTTGTTTAATATTCAACACCTCTTTAAGCAATATACAAGCATTGTATGTCAATGAGTAAAGCAGGATTAAATTTTTACCCTCTGAATAAGCACTTCTATTGAGCTATAGGTACTGAAGCTTGCCTATATTATTGCTAAAGCATAGCATTTTTAGGACTATTGTTATAATTACGTCTGTGCATCAGTCCATCAAAAATCTAGATCAGACTTGAACATTTGTAAGGAGGTGGCATCGTATCTACTTATACATCGGTAGAGGTACCGAACAGTCTTAGGCTAACTAAATGAGACAAGCCTTTACAGAATTTTAACGCAAACCAAAGATACCTTGATGCGCTCCAGATCTCTCAACCTCCAGGTTCAAAACGCAAACGTAAAATTCCACGAACGCAAACGCAACACGTCAACCACCCCGCAGCCTTGCCTTGAGTGTGAACTTGGAACGCGGAAAGCGAGCACACCATGTGGCTTCGAGGTCAAGTTCAAGGTCAATACCTAATACATCCAACCCACGCCCTCCTAGTCCTTGATACATAACGATAAGGGGTACTTTTGCTTCACACTAAATGTTATAAGTTGGTTGCTTGGCAGTTATTAGATCGATTTCTTGGACAGTAACGGTTTAGCTGGATTGTATGAATTTTTGATTGTCAACGGGCTGCATTGGTTCTCAAATGTGTTGTTACGTGCAATTTGCCTTGGATGTTGACTATTGCAGTTTTGAATTACATAGTTTATTATTCATTTAAGTATTAGTATGCAATTTCCTACTCTGATTAAATTTAAATTGTACAATATGAATTAGGTATCGTACAAAGGAAGTCCTCTAATTAGCATCACTTCACTTCATAAAAATTCCAATTTTGTGTGGTTTCTAACTCGTCAGAAATCGCAATCCTACGTCTATTGACTACCTCAAAATGTCAGCTTGCTGTGTCCTATATAGTTTTTAGATGTTCAGTTCCTTGCAACGAAATCTGGTGATTTAAGAATTCTTAGTCCTCATTTCTGTATAGCTGGTTGCTGGCTGGGGCTTTGGTTGGGGCTGGGGTTGGGTCTACACTTAGTCAATATTGCCTGTCCTTGGCCCAATGGAGGCACTACTCATCATATTCATTCGAGACAGCCTTCAACCCTCGCTCGTAAAAGAGGATTAAGTTAAATTAGAAAGTTAATTACCGGGGTCAGGCGAGTCAGGGTCGCCGGTCATGGCCGGGGAATGTGGGGTAAGTGGGGCTGGGCCGAAATAGGGGCGGTCTGGAAATAGGACGTTTGGGTGGGACTTGGTTATAATAGGAAACAGCACGCTAATGTTATCCAACATTGTACAAAAGATATGTTCTTCCCGAGACTTGATGTTTTTTTTGTTTTCCTTTTTTGTTTTGGTAACGGTGTGGAAATGTATTACTCATACCCCCGGGCATTTCCCAGTGCCCTTAAAAGGGCCCTTCGTGGAGGTTGTGTGGGACTCACCCCTCAGAAGAGGTTTGGTGACATGTGAAATATGTGGATGGCCATATTGGCCATCAAGAAAGTGCAATTTAAGCAAGTCGGACTTTAATTTAATAAAACCTTGACTATTGCGATATTCAATCTACCTAACAACCACAGAGAGGGGGGCAGAGAGAGTAAGTATGAGCCAGTCAGGGACGTCACTCTAAATTTCAGAAGTCTTTTTATGGCGATTTTTAATGATTGCCCTCTAACTCTATACATTGAGAAAGTGGGAACACGCACCCGTTCCATTAATTCATAAAATATGTCAACGACTCGCAGCAAGTAAAGACAGATGTTGCTGAGAATCACATTCGCAAAAAGAAAGACTCCAAGTAAGTTGTAGTGAGCAACTGATCAAGCATTTCCTTTGTATTTTTTTACTGTAATATGTACTTTTAAGTACCGTCCAATATCAATAACTATGATAATTGATATTCGATTGTAAAACATGAATGGAAACAAAAAGCTCACATCGTAAATACAATGGACAGCGGCCCTGGCCGCCAGATTTATTAATATTACATAGTTCATTAAGTATCTCTGTCAATAATGCCACACTAGAATTATTGTTACAGTAATTCAACTTTCAGACCTAAAATGCTCTACCTGGGCTTTTACTTACTTTCACAGAAATTCACAGTACATAATTTGGTTCTTTTTAAATCGTTGTACTTTTCTATATGGATAAGTAATAGGTATCTATAGTAAGTGTATCTATAGTAGGCTTATGGTGCTACGCTTTGTCGCGCGATAAATAAATGATAAAGCATCCGTCACGCTCTAACGAATAGTGTGTGAGAGTGACGGATGCTTGATCATTATCACTTATTTATCGCGTGACAAAACGTAGCATCATAAGCCTACAGTACAAAATATGTATGTTATGTATAACAATACAATCATACGTTATTGCACACCAAAAGATAAATTACAATGCAAACTTATACAAAAAAAAAACAGGCATACACTGTTGTTTGCCTGTTTTTTTGTATAAGACCGTCTATACGGTCTTATCGCTAAAGAGCGATCTCTGTAAGGCAACCTTTGGGTAGCGGAGTTGATGTAAAATTTACAATAAAATAAATAGGTGAGGAATAAACGATGCAAAAGACGAAGAATGCACACAAATAACTAAAGGAAGTGATACACATACATATGAATATTAATAATATTACTTCCATCCAATCCTGCAAATCCAATGATTTTTTTTTGTATGAGTTAGTGTTCGCGCCTTCCCTGTTAACATCACCCAATTTAAGGGCTTTAACAGCATAATTTTCTTGATACCATCTAGTGTTACTAGACCTGTATGATAAAAGCAAAATACCATGTACCCTCGCCATTAACTATTGTATCGACGGGAAATATACTCATTTTCTGAAATTTGTATGACCCATGTACTTATAGATAACCTGTAAAACGTCTAGTAGGTACCTAGTCTAATATTTGTACCTAGCAGTAGCGTGGCGTCCATAGAACTCGATTCCTACCGGCTTGCCTAATATCAGGCATTTGAGCACATTATTATACAGCTCTTAAGGAAAATGTACGCCAAATATGCACCGGCTTGCCCAAGGATATTCTTTACGCCACCCCACTGGTACCTAGTGTAAATTACAAAAAGAACTGCTGTTATGAGTTGAGGCAGATATCAGCGCGTGAGGAGGGACTAGCCCCCCGCGCGCAGCTAGGTCTTACTGTTCGAGGGCCCAACAACTTGGAGCCCTACAGTCTAGCCAGGTCACGAAAAAAAAAGAGTTGAGGTACCGTTTGTTATACCTGTTCTGTGTGCGCTGATACCACGTTTTAAATCGTAATGTTCGCTGGACGGCTTCCGTCAGCTCCGATCGCGGGTACTTTGTTAAAATTAATTGCTACTAATAATTGATGGTTCGATCGTTAAGAGCGCGCCCGCTGGCTGGCGCCATTTAAAAACCCACAGAAATAGAAAGATAGAAAGAGTGTATTGTAAAGGTTGCATATGGCTATGCGACCTCCAAAGTATTCCCGAGACTGGCAGCTTGTAAAGAATAAGGGCATTTTTATTTTAAAATCTACGGCTAGGTTGCCATACAAATCGACGAACTATTCTTGATATATTTCTGTGTAAAAAACCCCTTGGTAATATTTCTCATCATCATCATTTCAACTCTAGGGGTCCCACAAAAACTTCCACAACTAACGGCATGCGAATGCCTCGATCGACTTTCGGCGACTTTAACCAGACCAGTACCTCTAGCACAACACAACTGTGACACGCGACTCTTTGTCGCGCGATAAATGCTACCTATCTTTTTCCACTCAATATAGTGTGACAGTGACAGGTGATGCTCTGTCGCGCGAGAAACGAAGTCGCGGCCAGTTATGCTAGACGTACAGGAGAGATTTACTCCGCGATCGTGCCGCGAGGCCTTGAGGCCACCCGTGGGTGGTATTAGCCAGCGACCAGAAAGAGCACGCGGTAGTACGCGTTATGCGATAGAGAGAGACGGTTAGATGCGGTGGGCTCCGTCTGGTCGTCGGACCCAAACGACAATTTTATTACAGAGAGAAGCTTCTGTACGTAGTACTATACTTATTCTGTGACCAGGCCATAAGACGGTCTTGCGGGGGGAGGGGGACGATCCGCGCCGCTAATTGTTGTGAAATCTAGGTTTTCCCGTGGTTTCTCCTATAAGGCAAGTGTATTTTGTTATCTTTCGGGAACCACGAATTTTTGCAGGATAAAATTTACGCAGAATAAATTACGGAAAATAAATCTTAAATCCATTTCCCATGTCTAGACTGCAAGAAATAAAGAACATGCGCTTTTATAGATGTAATGAGAGGAAAAGATTTTTTTTATGTCCAAAGCCCAAAATATTCATGATAGTTATGAAATGCCCACAATATAAAGAAGTTAAAACTTTTTCTTCACACAGCTTTGCTCAACCCAAGATGAACATTATAAATGACCTGAATAAATTCAACGGAAAATATAAACGAATTCAGAGACATCAATACGTTTACATTGTAAAATACTTAAGCCCAGTTTTTTCATCGGAGGCACTTTTAAGGTAGGCAAGCCAACAGGCCTGCATCGTACGAATCGAGGGATCTCATATAGTATTGCCTTTTAATTAAAACGTCTAATTCACGCGTCTCCATTCATTTAGTATGAAAACAGCGACGCGGTAATTAGGTGACCGCAGACATATTTCTGGAGAATGGCCGATCACCAACACTAATAAATTGTCCATAAAACAAACCGCTTATAACATCAAGAGATTACCAACAGTGAATTCTAGAATTAAAAAACGACGCAGAAGATGCAATTTCATCGACTTCACTTTCCTCCAGAATCCAAAACTACATATTTAGAAATCTTGTATTCATAAATATTTTTCATAATTACGAATAACGATGCCAAGTATTGCTTGAATCGTGGCAACATTCGTGTACGCGAAATTGTCAATCTATGCCTCGTTTTTTCGTATTAGAATTATAGCTGTCATTTTCGCTCTCATTTGTTCGTTTTCTTGTGATATTCGAGGGTAATATTGTACTTATTTCACGTATTGCCGTAATTTATGTGTGTTGAAGACAGCACGGCGCATATTTTTGCGTTTCAAGATTGTTTTCAGAGAAATCGCACGACGGATTACACGATATTACTAATCTAAAAAAAGAAGAAGTACCTATAGTTCGCCTAATTCTGGTGTGAACCTTACTCAACACTAATACCCGGTACTTCCAAGGGTGCAGACCAATGTGTCCCATCGCGCTCATTTTAAATGAAAGCCCTCTTAACACCAGCGTCATTGTTGCTAATTCTGTTGCCTCTCGTCCGCACACGTACTTGCATGACCTGATGTGAATGATTAATGTAACCACTTTGATGGTGGCAAGGTAAATTGTACCTCCAGGATTATATGGTCAAGAACTGTCAGCATCGCAGATATACTGCTGTCAGATGGGAAAAGTACGAGTAACAATGTATGATAATGTGTATGTTTTTATTGATGGACGTTTTTTTATACAGTCAAAATGCAATTACGAATTGATTCCTCCTCCACCTTCCATAATTTGGTTTCAAAACGTACTATAGGCTACGATCCGCACCTATACATACATACTTTCTTACCGCATAAAACGTAACGCACCGTCAAGTATGCTCGTATGATCATACGCCTTAATTTTGGCTTCACCGTAGTCGGATAAATAGTATCGTGTAACCACTTGTATATTTCAAGCTATCACTGCAGTGATAACTGTACCGAACATTGTTGAAGTCGGCTAATATCGTTTTGGTTTGATGGGCTCAAACACATACAGTATACAGACTTTACAATTTTATAATGTAATAGATCATAAGCTCTTACAATTGAACCGGTAGTTGAGCTGAAAGGGCGGTAACCCTCCTCTCTTCGTGGCCCAATAACCCAGACATTTGAACTTCCTTACAATGTTTTAAGGTAAACAGTATTGTTTAGTGGTCATGGAACGAAGATAGCATTTGGTGCCTGCCTTGAGTATTTCTCCGAGAATGTAAACCGTTCACCGTAAAATTCAGGGCTGACATTCCTTGCATTATCCTGAGTTTATGAGAATTCGACTTGACTCTAATTCAAATGCCGTTTAAATCTTGCAAACTTTTGACAAATATTGGGTACGTACACCGAAGTGTTTAAAATCCTTAGAGAAATGCCTCATTGACAACGAAAATTTAAAATTCATGATTTAATCATTCAAAATACAATCTTATTTCCTTTCTCTTTTAAGTGGATAGATGGAGGCTATCATCAGCACTAGATTTTCACTTAAAACTCACTTCACTTAGAGCCCTACACCACTAGGACGTAATGGCGACGTCGCTAGCTACGTATCCCGACAAAAATATGGTAAGCCAAACGTCGCCAAGTGAGTTCGCTGCCCTACATTTCAATACGAATTGTCTGGCTACGACAGTTGGCGACATCGCTATGGCGTCCCGGTGAGGCAGGGCACTTAGAAGTCTGCCAGTTAAAAAAAAAGTTTTTTAAAAACGTAGAACTTCTACCTAAAAACTGACTAGAGAACTCTTTTTTGTAGAGTCGAAAAAAAAACGCATAACAACGAGGTTAAGTAAACTTGCAGTCATTATGTCGATATTGTTCGTGTATAAATTAATCGACGCAGATATTAAAATAAACGTTGTTTCATTACTTACGGAAGCCTTAAAACAGTTTTTATAGGCGCATCGGGTTTTAAGATTTTAAGTACCCTTTGTTTTAAGAATTTCATTTTTATGAATCTTAATAACTAATCTGACAATGTAATTTTAGAACAATTATATTTATTTCAGCCGTATAAGGATTTTCATTGCTTCTAATGATCAGTTTTATTGCATCTCTGCCAGGCTAGCATAACATGCCGCGACTTCGCTTATGCTAGAAATGCTGAGTACCAGGGAAAGAGATTCACATACCACCGTAGAACCTTGTTGCAATGACCGATCACTGTCACTTAAGCTCGAGTGATATGTGACCTTACAGCGACAGGGTTCTAGTTCTACCAAAGTATAAAGACGAACTTGATACTAGTTCTACCAAAGTATAAAGACGAACTACATGCCCTACAAAAGACGAAGCCACTCTCAAGAGATTGGCAAAGACCAGAGAGCTGAATGCCATGCTGACCGCCGACGCCCATTAAATTGGGCATGGCACCAGAAGAAGACATGCCCTTTAATTGACGGCACGGAGTGTGGTAGCTTTAGCCCTGAAGTTAATGTCATAATTTTAACTGTCAGTAATGTCAAATTGTTATTTTCCTAATAAATATATACTATTACGATTTGCTTAAAATAGACGCCGTATAAGGAACGTGCACAATGAAGTTGCTGAAACTTTCAGCGCCCCCACGACAAAAAACAACCATATTGTTGTGCAATGTTCTTCAACGACGGAGGGGGGGGGGGTGAAATCGGGGCTGACGCAGCCTAGAGAAGCCCCCGCCGGCGTAACGACGTAGCGACGGGTGATTTGGGGATAGTATAATCGCCAGGAGTAGTTTAGTTTGTACTGTAGTTGATAATTTTTCAAAAGCGATAGCGCCCCCCTGGATAGCATCAACACCCCCCCAATTTCTTCCAAGGCCCCTACCACCCCCCTGGGAATCCGCAGCGCCCACTGGGGGGGCCGTACGGACCAGTTTGGGAACCTATGGTCTAGTGGAAAGTACCAGTTACATTTATTTTATACCAGAAACAAAAGGCCGCAATTAGAGAATGCAATCTCGCGAGATTGGGGTTCAAGCGAGATCTCGCGAGATTGTGAATATGAATACCGCGAGATCTCGCCAATTTCGAGATCTCGCGAGATTGGCGGTTTTGTATGTTTGTTCTTGCAATAATCACAAATTGTGATCACAATACTTAAATACATTAGGAGAAAAAAAAGGATTAGAGATGTTATGAAATAAACATTTATTTTAACGTATTATTTTTATAAACTTTTACGTAATGACGTAGCTAATAATAATCTATAATTTATCAATAAACTTTCAAGTAGTAAACTTTGGTGTATCATTATCAATTATCATGTATCTAATGAAATAAGAAATAAAATAAACAATCAGTCTTCTCTTCTAACATAAAACAAAAGTCTTTTAATAATAAAATAACAACAACAAGTCAAAAAATAAAATGAAAAATGAATCTCAGTAACTAAGTTGAGTATAAATATTCTGTGGTTGAGTTGACCAAAATTGAAATATTATTAAAAATTAAAGAAAACTATACCTACTCAGAGATCTATTAGAAATTAAATATTAATAACAGATATACTAATAAAATAAAAAGCTTGTTCAGTAATCAATTTGCGTCACACGCAAATCTCACATAGTCTTTATAAACTGTATTCTCCGACATCGTTCGTTATTACACTCGTAAATCACATAGAAAACTCTTTTTTGCATTAATAACCACAAAAACACTCTAACGCGATCACGTTTTCACGTTGACTTGACAACAACTGTTATTAGTAAACGTTTTTATACTCGAGCGCAATCTCGTTAAACTCGCGAGATCTCGCCAATTTTTCGATCGAGATCAGTCTCGCTAAAAAAGGCCGAGATCTCGCAAAAACGAGATCTCGCGAGAACGAGATTGCATTCCCTAGCCGCAATACTATTGTATGACTTAAGCTCTTTTGCTCCTATGTTATATTAGACTTGTACCCCTTTTCACTAGATCCACAGTATTTACGACAAATTCAATTAGCACCGCTCTGATAGCAAAAAAATCTGAATACCCTCATTAAAACGATGGATTTGTAAAGTTCTTACAAGATTTACGACCGAACCAAGTCGCATATTGCACGGAACCACACAAAGAAATAAAGACATATGGAATGCAAAAAAATGACCACTGCGCAGTCGAAATTATGAATTGGGAAACAATGGCCGATGCAAATTGCAACTGCTTTTTTGTATTCTGGTTGTTTTATTTATTGCCAGCGTTGTTCCGGGCAGCACGTGTATTTTTTTGTACATTCTGGGAGTATTCAAAGCAGGTATTGTATTTTTTATTAGAGCTCGGTAAAGTCAGAAAGGATGGTAATTTAAGGGGCCACACATGCTAATGCTGGTCAGACTGACGATGATAAATAAAAAAGGTTTTATAAGTAGATGTTATAAGGGCTCGTTACTTGTATAATATTTATTTAAATATAATAGTATGGTCTTGCAAGTTCATAATAATCTATAAAAAGTATAGCTTATTAGGCTTTGACAACCAATGAAAATTGTATAAGAACTAACTTTCCTGTAATCTATGTATAAGAAGTTTTTATGGCAAAGTGCAGATGCCGTGCCAAGGACCTTAAAATAAATAGCCGGACGGAGCCTCGCCAACAGATAACTGAAGCAGTTTTTTCCTACTACCCGCTTTCTCTACACATTAACCTGACCAGCCAGCGTTAAATAAACTGGCGGACTAAAGGTGTTTCAGTTCTTTGTTAGCGACGCTATGTCTGGCTATTTATTTTATAGTCAATTCGATATGCTCAATATTTTCATAAGCCGATTAAATTAATTTTAAATATAAATATGCAATATTGTAACACTATTAAATGCATAACCCAAATGCAAGTCATCGACCCAAAAGCCGTTATCAAAAGATCCATAAAGCTTGCGTCACATCTGCACCCGAACCTTTCACTGCAGTCTTATATGCAGGCAATCATTTAAGCTATTAGTCGAATTTCGTGCTGACGGCGGGTGAAAGTGGCTACCGGGCTTGCGCGGGCGGCTCCAGCGACGGACGGGAGCGGGAATAAGGGACATATACTATACATATACTAATTACTGGGGGTACATAATTCCGAGGCGGCCAAAGTCTATGCTACCATGCTGTTGGAGGGCTCATATAGGTGCCCATATAGGTAACAAGGTTAGGAAAAAAAAAAACATCCTTCCGAAGTTCATTATCTCGTACAATATGTTGAGATGAAAGCTCTTTTCAGCATATAACACTAACCTGATATTATATGGCAAAATCAGCCGTCTTCGGCAAGATCACGGTTCAGTCACAGAATAAGTAATATTACGTACAGAAGTTTATCTTTCTTATAGCTACTCTACACGATGGGCCATCGCTGGCCCAGTGAGATGGCCATGCGATGGTTGATACGCAACTACACGATGGGCTATCGCTGGCCCAGCGAGATCGCCATGCGATATTTGACGTCCACACTGTGGAATGGGCCATCGTGTAGATGCGTACCGCCATCGCTGGCCCTTTGATGTGCGGCCGAAAAACCGACACCGTCGCCATTCCACGGCCATCGCACGCGCCATAAGACATCCGTCACCACTATGCCCTCCACACGCTGGCCCATCATAGTGGGCCATCACGGTGGGCCATCGTGTAGAGGCACCATTACAAAGCTGACGTTCGGGACCGACCACCAGACGGAACGGACCTTATCCGACCGTCTCTTTCTGGTCGCTGGCTAAACTCCTCCGGAGGGGCAACATTTGGTACTAGTATAAATTGCAGAGTGAGCCACTCCTGATTCAGTAGAAAGCAGTTTACGGAATTATGAAATATCAGACTAATGATGTTCTTTGGAATTTTAGAGTGTTCCCAAATACGGGTAGACTATAAGAACACGAGTAAATACTACTGACCTTTAGCACAACTGATGTGTGGCTCTTTGTCGTATTCAACATGGTGCGAAAATGACAGGTCAAGTTCTGTCGTGCGACCAGCGAAGTCGCAGTCAGTTGTGCTAGATCGGCTGAATGGCTCATGATAACTCCCGTAATAGGAACATACCCCCGTAAGATTAAATAGATAGTAGATACGAGTATAGGAGAAATAAGGCAATAAATAACCAGGCGTGGAAGAAACGAAGGTTTATGTGCCTTCCACAATTTACATACCAAGTCAAAAATAATACTTACGTTGGTTCCACAGATATTTGTCACCTTCTCCATTGTACCATAATACTCGCAAATGAAAACCTCGACTTTGACTTAACTTCTGTGATATTATTTCTTGATGCCGACAAAAGTATGAGCTGTGATTTTCATTTCAAAAACACACCAGTAGAAACGCCCCTAGTGCTTCTGACTTGCGCGGCACGCGCGCGTGCTACGCTGCGACCGACGATGCTTATCGCCTATTTATGGCTGCATTAACTTGTAAAAACCCTATAATTTTGCTTCTCAATCGCGCGGTGAAAAATGTCCTCAGGCTGGCACGCACGCAGATAATCTCGGAGATTCGTCTGTCGATAGCGTTCGATACTATCTTCCTTACGCAGTTTACGATGCCATCGCTTTGGGGTAAGGGCTAATCAAGTCTGGTTTTCTGCTTGCTTTTGTGCTAAGCCAAGAGCAATAGCTCTCTGATTCAGTATCTCGCGGCTGAAGTGAATAGGCGTAGGAAGAATGAGCGGCGGTTTATTTGAACAAGCGCAACGGTAATATCCTAAGTCAGGCTCAGACCTGTCTGCTTAGTTGGCTCTGCTGCCGCTGACTCGATGCCGGTACATAACTGATATATCGACGTCGACTCTTCTGTCTGACGGCATGATTTAGAATGTTGGAGATAGGAGATAAGTTCAGGACAGACGGCCGCTGGGGCCTACGAGTTCATATGTGGCACCCACGCATCGAGATGCAACAAGGGTAGGCCGCCCCACAAGACAGACTGATGACTTAGGTAAGGTTGCTGGAATCTGATGCAGGGGGCACAGCATCGGTAATGTTGGTGGTATTTGGCCTATGTCCAGCAGTGGACTTTCTGGAATCTTTCCAAAATTTCCGAAGTTACCAATACGGAAAACTTTGGGGAATATTGCCCAATAATGGAGAATAATCCGCATAAGAAGGAAAATATTGCGGGGAACGACATATCTCTAAACTTTACCATAAAATCCGCAGTTTCGCATACATCTTTTTAGGGTTCCGTACCAAAATGGTAAAAAAGGACCCTTATAGTACGACTGTCTGTCTGTCTGTTTATTTTTTAAAACATGCTTTTCATACTTATATTAGCGAACGTATTAACGATTTTTAGACAGTTATTGGATAAATGTTAATTTAACAAGACACTTCATCAGTGATGATGTACACGACCAGAATGAGAATTAACGTAAATAATACAGGCGTAAGTTTCATTTGCGTTAAGCCATTAGGCCAAACCTGAGTACAAACAGAAACCTAGATTCACAGGCCTCCCATAAATCTTCCACACAATGGGAAAGAAGCGGAACCAACTAATGTGGGGTGCAACCAAGCATAGAGCCTAGCGAAGGCACAAAGCTGCCATTATACTGAGTTAAAGTCGGGCAGATATTTCAATGCTAGTTTGGATTTTTTTTTAATATCATTTTAAACATGTCATAAAGTGACGTCTGTTATTTGGCAGGCCTGCCTGGTAGATACAGTCGGCCAGCAAAAATTATAAATAGTAATCTGAGCATACTAAGAACCTAAACACTTTACAATTTCAAAAAACGAGTAAACATGGGCTCTCAAAGATCGGCAACGTATAGATAACACCCCTGGTGTTGCAGATATCCATGGGCAATGTTAACTGCTTTCTATCAAGCAGCTCGTCTACTCGTTTGCCACTTATAACATAAAAAAAAACTCTTATTCTATTTGAACAAACGAAGTTTTCCTACATTATTTTAATAGTCGGCTAGGCATCCCACTGATGATGTCTTCCAGTCATTCCGATACAATACGGCCTGGTGCCAATCGTTGAGATTCACTAGAATTTTATTTAGGGCACTTGAGGCACTTCCTTACAGATTTCAAATGCTAAAAAAAGACGGACCCTCCCGGATTTTCCCTTTATGAGTAAGATAGATGAAACATATTTTCCTGCCAAGCGATCTTGAGGCATTCTTCAATATCTGCAAGACCGAGCGTCTTGTGCGTTAAGGCCTTATATACTAAACGATTGAAACGGATATGAATCAAGCGATGAAAGCCCGTGGGAGTCCGCTGACTTCCTGGCCCGCCTACGTTGCACGCTATATTCGTAAATGTGGAAAAGGGATGTTTGAAGGGTTATGCTATTCATGGGACTAATTCAACTAGTTGTGTTAAGTTGTTTTTCTACTCCTGTATCTGTCTTTTACTTGGTCACGTGCACTAATATAAGAACATACATAATATGAGTTCAGAGAAGTCTATACTCTAACACTCATGGCGTCTCTATAACTCGCGCCACTCGCATTTTTTGAGCCTACTTATACAACTGTTGCATAAAATACTATAACTAACAAAATAAATAAAACCTAGAAATCTTGACTAGATATTTCTAAAAACTATCCTTAGGTGTAAAACAGAGAATAAACGATTACCAATTTTCAGCAACAAAAGGTGAATTTTAAGGGTAGAAGCTTGATTATTATTTAGGACACCTCTGCAGAATTAGTCTCTAAGACTGATTGCAGATCCACAATCTTAGAGCAATGCGGACTTCAAACGTTCCCCTCTGCCAAGCAACCGTGAAATAAACTGACCAAATTGGTAAGGTTTACTTTCGGTGTCGTGAAAATGTTAAATAAAATGTATGAATAATTCAAGATAAACTGTATGGTGGGACAAACTTAACTTTGCTCTTGAAAAACTGTTGTCCCCAAACATCGACATATGTCGCGGTTGGTTTAGTAGGAGCAAATAAGTTGGTCTTACAATTTTTGCGAATTTCTAAAAAACGCTGTAAGTTAGGAAAGTCGTTTTATTTTTCCTGTAATATTTAGGATGGTATTAATTATCGGTAATTATTACAGATTTTTCTGTTCAGTAACTTCGGAGATAATAGGGGGAAATGGTATTTTTTGTCTTAAATCAAACAATTGTCTTAGAAAAAAAATAGAAACGGTTTTGGAATCTACACATTAAGCCCTTTCATTTGATATTCCACCCGATATAATAGATTTACTTACTTTTGATTTTCGACATTCCATTTCGGTCCCCTTTAAAAAGAAGTAAAATAGGTATAAGATTTTTTTAGCGTTAGCGGGTTAGCGATTTTAACACTATTCCAAATTTTAAATCGATAGCATCAGTAGATCCTGAGATATCTTGCTGTGACAGACAGACAGACAGAGTCGCACCAAGGGTTCCTTTTTTACCATTTTGGTACGGAACCTTAAAAATGTGCTTTGGCGACTCCTTTTCGTGTTGATGTAAGTAGATAAGTCTACAATAGATATAAACAAAGAACGCCCAGCCGGTAGCGTGCCGGGTGTCTGCGTCCATGTCTATAAGAGATATAGTACATCCTCCATTCAACAGCGCGAGCTTTAATTAGGTGTCAACCGGCAATGAGGATATTGATAAACGGACACGGATGGCGATGATAGCGATGGTATCTTACTCTCGTCGGCAATATTTAGTAGCGTGAGGCAGGTGTTGTGTTATGCTTACCTGGAGTTAACAGATCACATATACATCTATAATAAGTATCTAATAGAAATTGCGAAGGACCATCATTATATGAAATTGCGAAGCACCATCATTATAATGTATTTTAGGTTAGTCTTCTAATTGTTTGTAGTAATAAACGTTAATGTAATTGTTTGTTTAGGTAAATATATCTGATTGGTTTGTTTAGTTAAAAAACAATGTATGTATACTGTACTTATACAGGGTGATTGATAATTCGACCTATACTTTGAAAGGGGTTATACTAGAGCTCATTTGCAATAAATTTAGCTCAATAAACTAGGGGTCTAAATTTGATGGTTATCAAGTTATTTGAGTTTTACGTTTTTTTAGAAAAAGCCCGCTTTTCGGACTAAAAATGATAATTATGAAAAAAGTACTTCCATTTGGCTGGTATAAACTTTGTTTTCTAAAAGCCAATGAACCAATGACTACTTCAAATAAAAATTTGTGTCAACATTTCAGAATTATCTTAGAAATAAACGGTCATGAAAACCAAAGTCATAATTTTTTTTTTCGATTTTGTTACAACTGATGAGAATTACTTGAAAAAAATGTACGGCACTTGATGTAAAAACTACAGAAATAAGTTCCTCAATTAATAAGCTTTCCAAAAAAGTACAAATGTTGGCAACTTTTTCAAAAATCTTGAAAATAATAATAATAATTCCAGAGCAGGTAGCGGTTTCGCAAAAGGCGTACCTGGCCCGGAGCCGCGTTGTTTGTGTCACCTTTATTTTTCTGAGGGCTTCAATTGACCTGCCTCGGTATCTTATCTTACCTTATTAGGGGTGAGATCAGGGTAGATTGCGTTCAGGCATGTTCGTGACTAACCGAGGTTTAATTATCTTCATTCAGTAAGTGATCAATTATCTGCCTTCGACCTTCTTTCCAATTCAGACGTATCGTTGTTAACTTATTTATTTTACAAATGAAATGAATTATTGTTTATCAAAACAAAGAATAATAGCATGAACCTCGTATAATCCAACGAACTAACCGAGGCTAAATTATCTTCATTCAATAAGTAATGAATCAATTACTGTCAACCGTCTTTCCAATTGGACGTATCGTTGTTAACTAATTATTTTACAAATCATTAACTAACTAACCGAGGCTTAATTATTTTTTTCAGTAATGAGGTGACCAATTAGTTAATTATTGAAAGTAATAATGATACCTAATGACTGACAGAAATAAGCATACCGGACCTGAAGCCAGTCTGCTTACTTTGTGTTTCTTCATGCAGAAAGCACGATATTAATTTATTTACATCAAATGCTTGTTGGTAGGAATAAGATTGCAAAAGCAGTAAAATAACCAGTTTCTAAATAAAATTTTATTTTAAAATAATTAAATTATTACTAAACACAAAAAGAAGCACGCAGGGTAATGTTTCGCCATACGATAAATAAATAATTAAAATAAATTACAATTACAACTACAAATCTTGTTCGAATTGCCTGCCTCGGTTGCGAATGCAAGCACGAAGTCTTGTACGTACTTCACTGACTGTAACCCGCGTCGACAGACTTTCTTTAATAGTTTGGGCAGCTGCTACAATTTTTTCTCGTAAATCTTCTACATCACGAATTGGCCTGTCGTAGACTAATGCCTTCATGTGACCCCAAATGTAGAAGTCGCATGGAGTTAAGTCGGGACTTCTCGCTGGCCAAGGGATCGGACCACCTCGACCAATCCATTTTTCTGGATAATTCACATCCAACCAATGTCGCACACGCAGATAATAGTGAGCTGGGCAGCCATCGTGTTGATACACCATGGCTATCCTTCTGGCAAGCGGCACATCCTCCAGCAGCATAGGTAGTTCGTCCCTCAAAAAGTTCTCGTACGCGTCACCGGTTAATCGTGCCGGCAGAAAGAATGGCCCGATCAAATTGTCGTGCACAATACCCATCCAGACATTTAGTGAGAATCTGTGCTGGTGAGCTCCTTCTCTGGACCTCCGTGGGTTTTGATGTTTGGGGGCCCAAAAATGCAGATTGTGGTAGTTAGTTATTCCGTCGCGGTCGAAGTTGGACTCATCTGTCCACAAAATGTTCTTCAGGTACTCCGGGTCTTCGATGTCAGCATTCAACAAAAATCTGCAGAAATCGATTCTTCTTGCAGGATCTCCCTCCTCGATAGCGTGTACTGGAGTGTAGTGGTATGGATACTGCCGTGCTGAATGTAATGTGAACCAAACCTTCCACTGAGTTATCCCAAGCTGGTTAGCCACAATCCTTGTTGATGTAGTGCCATCCGCGCGGAAACACTCCAGGATTTGTTCCTCTTCAACCGGATCATGGACTGGAGGTCTTCCAGCATCAGCTTGACGACGTTGAACCGATCCAGTTTCTCGAATACGTCGATACGTCGCACCAAACACACTTACATCAGGTAAACGGCGGTTGGGGAAGCGTCGTTGATATTCTCTGCGAGCCGCAGCGGAGCCGCCATCACAAAACCCGTAACAGTACAGGATATCCGCGTATTCTTCATTTTGATAAGCAGCCATTTTTTTTAAGAAATTAGTACGTCCGAGTTGGAAAGAAGGTCAAAAGTAATTGATTGATCACTTACTGAATGAAGATAATTAAACCTCGGTTAGTCACGAACATGCCCGAACACGAACCGAACGCAATGTACCCAGATCTCACCCCTAATTAGATAAGATAAGATACCGAGGCAGGTCAATTGAAGCTCTCAGAAAAATAAAGGTGACACAAACAACGCGGCTCCGGGCCAGGTACGCCTTTTGCGAAACCGCTACCTGCTCTGGAATTATTATTATTATTTTCAAGATTTTTGAAAAAGTTGACAACATTTGTACTTTTTTGGAAAGCTTATTAATTGAGGAACTTATTTCTGTAGTTTTTACATCAAGTGCCGTACATTTTTTTCAAGTAATTCTCATCAGTTGTAACAAAATCGAAAAAAAAAATTATGACTTTGGTTTTTATGACCGTTTATTTCTAAGATAATTCTGAAATTTTGACACAGATTTTTATTTGAAGTAGTCATTGGTTCATTGGCTTTTAGAAAACAAAGTTTATACCAGCCAAATGGAAGTACTTTTTTCATAATTATCACTTTTAGTCCGAAAGGCGGGTTTTTTCTAAAAAAACGTAAAACTTAAATAACTTGATAACTATCAAATTTAGACCCCTAGTTTACTGGGCTAAATTTATTGCAAATGAGCTCTAGTATAACCCCCTTCAAGGTATAGGTCGAATTATCAATCACCCTGTATAAGCTATTTGCTACTGAGAGACCTACAGGCGTCATTGAAAATGAGCGTCGCGAAGTAAGTAATTTACTTTGTGGCATTAAGCTGAGTGGCGACCTTTTTAGCATATTTTTTTATTTTATTAATTTCGTAAATGTTTTAATAAATGTGTGCTAAGTAAACGTATTTCTTTCTTTCTTACTTCTAATATATGAAAAATAAACAAAAATTGTTGCTTACAATAATTAATTTTTCGTGTCTTTATTGCAACATGCGTTCAGAATGTATTTCATCATTATGGCTGCTACACACGAAGAGATGGCCGAACTAGGCAAGATTCCAAACCCTGCTTTAGCGCCTTTATCACACTAGCGATTTGCGAGCGAGCTGCGGGCGAGTTAGAAGCGAAGTTCCATACAAATGTCGAGTTCGCCGCGACTGTTTTACATGGAAACTCGCCCGCAGCTGGGCCATTTTTTTTAAAGTTAGTAACTTTTTTTTAGATCTGAGAAATTTTACATCATTTCTACTCAGAATCACGCGTACCATCGTCTCTGATTGTAGAAAAAAAGTATCCCAATGTGTATGGAAAAGTAACGGAAAAAAATTGGGACACTTTTTTTCTCCTATCAGAGACGATACGCGTGATTCTGAGTAGAAATGACGTAAAATTTCTCAAATGTAAAAAAAGTTAAGCGTAACTTTAAAAAAATTGTCCAGCTCGCTCGCAAATCGCAAGTGTGATAAGGCCCTTATTATTGATCGAAAACCCGTCGGGCCAAATCTCGCACAGTCGATGGCAGCTTTCATCGAATGTAACGTCACACGCTCCTGCACTTCATGTTCAGTCGGCAATCCTTCAGTTTGTTTTATTTTATTATTAATAAATTTGCGTTTGACCCGCCTCACCAGAAAGTGGAGACGAGATCTACGATCGACCACGATCACCCAGACAGAAGACACTTATGCACTATTTCTATTCAGTGCATTCCTCTCCGGCTGCCTAAAAGTGCAGGCCGCATTACCATTGGGACCAATTAAAAATAACTTCACAGAACATCTGCTATCAGTTCACAAATTTCCATTTAAATGCCACAAGTCGAAAGCGGTGGTTTGGTCACTTAGTCCTTGGTCCTTGTCACGATCAAACTCGTGACATTTAAATGTTGACCAACTCCTGTGCTGTAGGTACACTACACATAATTTGTTCATGATTAAACTAGCCCACAGCCAAAGTGACCGCCCGGGCCATAAAACCATTAAAATATTGCTATCTCTTTCGCACTTATAAAAACATAAACACAAATTACCGCTCTCAAATCCGCAAAAGGGAATAAATAGTTCAATTTCATCTAAATGTCAGAAACACATATTAACTGAGTCGTACCAACCAAAGACATCCAAAGAATTATTACTCAGTCCCCACTATTCAGTTCGATAACAGATGATTCGATCAAAAATTTTCCCAAAGTTCATTTATGCACACATCCAAACGTACTCGCCTGGATGCGCGCTCCTGAAAATTTGAACTAACTCACAGTGACAAACAAGTCTACCTGTATTAATTGTACCTAATCCTGAGCTACTTGACCCCACAACCCCAGATAGCATTTGTACCTAAGCGCTATTTAATTCAAATACGTTATCTACAATAATTCCTTATTTGAAAGTCGATTACAAACAACATGTCGCAATATACATAATTTCATACAATTTCGAACTTTCAAGAGTTTCACTGCACGTAAGTGAACGTTTTAGTCTAAGATCCCGTACCTTTGTTCACTCTTTTTTGTGATAAAACATGTTTTCTACTTAGAGGGGTAGTAAATAAAATAAAAACCGGTCAAGTGCGAGTCGGACTCGCGCACCGAGGGTTCCGTACAAACTCGTCAGTAGATACGTGAATAATTCAAGAAAAACTGTATGGTGGGACAAACTTAACTTTGCTCTTGTGAAACTGTTGTGCCCATACATCGACATATGCCGCGGTTAGTTTAGTAGGAGCAAATAAGGTTGTCTTACGATTTTTGCGAATTTCTAAAAAACGCTGCAAGTTAGGAAAACCATTTTATTTTTCGTGTAATATTTAGGATAATATTAATAATCGGTAATTATTGCAGATTTTTCTGTTCAGTATCTTCGGAGATAATAGGGGGGGAACGGTATTTTTTTTAACGGTTTTTGTCTTCAATCAAAAACTACATGTCTAAGAAAAAAAATAAAAACTGTTTTGGAATCTACATATTAAGCCCTTTCATTTGATATCCCATTCGATATATTAGCTCAACTTTCGATTGATGACATCCCATTTCGGTCCCCTTTAAAAAAAAAGTAAAAAAGGTATAAGATTCTTTTTCTGTCCCATAGGCTCGGATTAGCGGTTTTTAACACTATTCCAAATTTCAAGTTGATAGCATCAGTAGATCCTGAGATATCTTGCTGTGACAGACGGACAGACAGACAGACAGACAGACAGACAGACAGACAGACAGACAGACAGACAGACAGAGTCGCACCATAAGGGTTCCTTTTTTACCATTTTGGTACGGAACCCTAAAAACGAGTTGGGTTTGCCACCACATATCGTAACAAAATATTTTTTTTGTACCATAATTATAATAAAAAAATATTTGACTCAAATAAAATAATAATAAATATTTGAAATATTTGATTTGTGGTTTTTAAACATACATATAGGTTTTAGGAAACACAAAATTATGGTTTTTCACTTTTTTCCGGACTTATTAATTTAAACTTTAATACATGACGATCCCACCCGACGAACCCACTGTTGCAAAAACAAATACTATATTCTGCAGTAGTATTTAGTACCTATCAAATAATTCATACATATTTTCACAATTTATGCAGCTAGGAATAAGCAAAGCATAAGTAATAATAATTACTACTATGTTTTTTTCTACCTTACCAGGATAAGAACGGCAGTTATAACGCATCGTGTCTATTTTTTTCAAATTGCAAACGAAATGAATTTCACTGAAAAATGATGGGGGAAAATCCTTATAAAGCGGGGTCTTGGACTATTGGCGAAGATTGGCATCAAGGGCAATGAGAAAGGGAGCGAGATAGGGTCAGGAGTGAGCGAACACTCGAAAACGCGGGCAGATAACAAAAACCGCTGAGAACAGATTCGTATCGTTCACGGTACGCGGTAGGCTCTTAACGCAGCGCGAATCTGCTTCCGTGATTGTCTTACTGTAGGTACGAGTCTTTGTGTGTATATCACATTTAAACTTGCATGTATCAAGATTCAAGGCATGCAATGCACTAGAAAAAAAAACTTGGTACTGTGGAGGGCACAAGAGAAAGAGTTTCAGCGTATAGGTGCGACGTGATCAAGACGGCTGTTGTGCAATACTAGCGAATCCAATCCTGCAAGAATGATCTTGCAGGATTGCCGAAAAAAAGTGGATCAAAAATGTAGTAATTTATAGAAATATGTCATCATAATATCGGGATTGGTGATGACGGCGTTTGAAACGCTGTGAAATCCAAAAGAAAAAGAATCGAGTGCATGGAGTTTTATTTTGTAAACCACAAAATATGAAGAAATAAATAAAAATAAAACCACATGTATTATGCCAATCACGTGTTCCTGGTGCAGATAGCGAGCTGACCTACTAGGGATATTGCGAATTCCCCACAATTAAAGATCGTCATACGCGAGTCCCGATAAGCCTGTCGGAATTTCGCGGGTCACTGCAATATAGATAAGGCATTGACAAGGATAATTGAATTTTACGGTTAACTTTTATTTATGGATCGACGCTGCAGTAGCCAGTTCAGAGTTTTACACCGAAAGAGGTAGTGTCAGGTGGCTAGCTATCGGAATGAGAGTTTTTTACTTATTTTTTAAGATCAGCAATTTTGCCGACTATACTTTTTTGTACGATTTCAATCTGCTCGTCAAATGGGCCCATACACGATACTAAACAAATTCTTATGGCCACTTTCTACCTCTATTAACAGATCTGTTCAATTCCATTGTGCATTGGAACATTGTCATTAGGGCGTACAGTGCCAGGAAAATTTAGTATGGCAGTACCGGGAATTCTCGGTGCTGCCATACTAAAATTTCCCGGTACTGCACGCCCTAATTGTTATCCAAACTAAACGGGTTAGCAAAATTTCAGCTCATCGGTTGACCTGCTCCAATTCAGCAACAATATTTGACCTGAGTAGACTTTCAATTATTGCATAGTTATTTGCACCTTTAAAGTTTTACGATTGAACTACCCACTTGTAAAGCCCTTATAAGGAACTATAAAACTATTACGTCACATTGCGCAAATCAAAACGCAATGAAAACTTAAGTAGCCCATTAACCACAGACAACAATAGTTTTCTCTTTCCAAATTTGCAACACAATCGCGTTTAAATCAGCGTACATCGTTTAACACTTAAGCTATCAAAATATCTCTCGATTACCGTTTAACTCACTTCCTACCTGCCGTGAACCCATTCAAGACCTACCCGCCTCTCTGTTGGAAACACACTAGCTACGTTTATCCGTGTACAGACAAAATATATGGACAAGTATTTGAAAGTTAAAGAAAAAAACACGTATTTTGCATGGGGACCCCTTTTATTTTTTTCATTATTTAATCTTATTGTGAAAGTAATAATACATATTCTGTGGAAATGACAAGCCTCTATCTATTACGGTTCAAAAGATAGAGCCCTGTGATAGACGGACAGACAGCGGAGGCTTAGTAATAGTAACAGGGTTCCGTTGGGATTGGGACCCTTTGGGTACGGGACCCTAACAAGTTCTCGCACTCTTTATATAGGTAGGCAAACTTTCAGAGAGCATTTGAGAGTTTTTTACCCGACTGCGGCGAAGCCCAAAGGAGGGTTATGTGTTTGACCTGTATGTATGTATGTCCGTTCCTGTGTCCGCTCGTAACTACTCAACGGCACATCCGATTTTGATAAATGATACATCATTAGATTCGTCTTGATGGTGCGAGTGTCACTGGGTATGAAGTTCGTTAAAATAAACAAAATGGCGGATTTTATGCAGTTTCAAAGTGCACCCCGGTCGGGTTTTTTTTTAGTAAAAATGTGGTTATTTCAAGGTTCTGGTTAAACTTGCAAAATTAATAACCTCCAGTACGTTATCGTACCGCAATCGATTTTCGTATAGTACTGCAATCGATTTTCAGAAAAATCATTTAAAAATAAATAGTTTACCTAAAAAAATAGACGCTTACTTACGTCTAAGTATTGTACGTCAATTTTAAGCCAACAGTATACTGGAAATCGAGTACAATGTGTTAGATGTCGTTGGTTACAGCACTACCTTGCCATCACACTGACGAAAGTAGCCATTTGCAATAATTTGCATGAGGAAGCCTGATAATGCCACCATGGTGGTCGGACAAATAAAACCACCCATTGGACCTGGAAGTATCTTGTGAGGAAATATAAAATCTAGTTCAGATAGTTTATACGCCATTTACATATCATTTCCAATGGTTGTTATTGAATAATAATGGACCTTAGCGGTTATTCAACTGTGAAATATTAAGTTCGCTAATCTCATTCAATGTGTAAGTCGTGTTTCACTTTCTGACTTAATGTCTTTACTTCAAATGCGATCGTGGTTAAGTATGAGGTATTTACCTATAACAGGGCACTTACACTAACTCTAATTTATGAGTAGCATGAATAGAACTTCATGTTTGAGTGACTATATGAATTATGGTAACAGCGATAGAAATGCAAGTAATAACAACAGGTAACCAATAGTATAAAAAGATACATATTAATATAAGTGAGCGCATGGTGAGCGCCCTTGTTCATGTATTTTGGAGTTGACTGTAGCTACTAAATTAGTGATATGCTACGTGCGAGAATATTACCAAGTCGAATGGACAATTTTCTGGAACTATACTAGACAGAAATCGGGAATCATGGGTTACGGTAGCTAAAATTTCCTAAAATACAACCTAGCGAAATTGTGTTTCCTCGTCGCTAATAATTTAATAAATAAGCACCACATACATCTTTTTATACATTTTACATGGTTGTACTATATAGCCCTATATGTAATATATAGCCCAAAATAAGAGGTACATTACAAAGTTGCGGAATAATAGTAATAAAGGTGAATTTATTCTTTAAAAAAAATCTGTTTCAGCAACTCGGTGACTGAGACATGAAAGGTCATAGACAAATACAGAGAAATTAGCACGATTCTGTGTCAAACTTTATCGCTCAGTAGCTCTCAGTACTTTGTCTATAACACCCATGATTTCGTAGATAAATCAAACCCGCCTTCAAATCTAACAAACAAGTTCCAAACGGAGGTCAGACTTATCAATGCACCATAAATTACATTGATTTAACACCACACGGCCCGCGACGATTGCACATATCAGCTGCAATAGCAAATTTCAATTCGACAATGCAAATCGGAATATCGATCGGGGTAATAAATAAACTCGTACATATAAAATCGGTAGCAACTACTGTCGACATAATAAGGTTATTTATGGGTTGGTTTTATCTGGTGACCGCCATACGAGCGGGAAACAATAGGACAGACCTTTGAGCGCTGGACACAGAACAAGCGCGGTTGAGGAATACGGAATTCTAAAGGTATTTCTGTTGGTAAAGAGTTAGGTTAGCCGATACAAGCATTGCCGGCTCCGATCTGATTTATTTTGATATATGTTAGAGAGTACCTAGTCTAAAATAATGGACATGTATTTTTTTTAGCTGCCGTATCTCGACCTATTGGAACAAACTGACCTCCAAAGTACCGAAAAGTGACTAAACCCTCCAACTTCGAGAGAAAAAAAAATTCAAGCAAGTTGCTAGTTAATTAATGGTTTGATATTATGTTTGAGAACATGAAAAAATAATAAGCACGTGATTCGTTATATCGGCTCAAACTCATATTTTCCTAAAAAAAAACACCCTTCAAAGTTTGAGCCCTTTGCGGGTGTTTTCCCAATGTCAACCTATATTGGTTTGTCCCAATAGGTTGAGATTGGGCAGCTAAAAAAAACGTGTCTATTATTTTAGACTACTCTCTAACATATATCAAAATAAATCAGATCAGAGCCGGACAGTTGGGTACCTTTTCTTGTTAGTTAGAAAATGTCTATTTGTGCAAGATTGTTCCAAATGTCACAGCCTATGTTAAAAAGATGGAATAATATGTTAGGAAAACGTGTGGGGGAGGGGGAGGGGGGTCTAAAATTCTGAAAAGTCGTGTGATGTACTTTGTGGATGACCCCTGAAAATAACTCAAAATCGTAATATAAATAGTTAGACAACCAAAACATAATGCCAAATGATCGTCGACCTAAAGATCCGAGGTGCCACTTGAAGAAAAAAGAAAATTAAATCAAGGAACATTTTTCCATATTTTCCAATTGCGCCCATTTTAATAACGTAATTGACTTATAACTTATAAGGCCTGCAAATTTTAACAATTAGGGCAAACCATTCCGCGGTATCTCCCCAGCGTTCCGAGCTAACCGCGTTAAAACTGCAGCGCAATTTCGTTGAATTAGACAGAGCTCTCGCGAAATTGCTAGCATCAAAACTTTCACGGCAAGACAGACGCCAGACATTCATATTACCTGCATGATTACCTCAAATCATTGACTTTGTAACGTACTTATTTTACCTACGATGAAACAGCCAGAGTCATCTAGCGGACCGCGGGAAAACGAGTTCGATCGAGTTCGTATACAACGAAGAGGCGACATCTGTGCAAGAACTATGGAACTCTTGAGTCATTCTTGCCAGTGTTTAAAGTTGTTGATGGCCGGGATTTAGTTTTGTTTTATC
The DNA here is from genome assembly GCA_947034925.1 of Eudemis profundana. Taxonomy (NCBI): domain Eukaryota; kingdom Metazoa; phylum Arthropoda; class Insecta; order Lepidoptera; family Tortricidae; genus Eudemis; species Eudemis profundana. The sequence goes on along the minus strand of OX344802.1, from coordinate 3,574,126 downwards.
TTAATTTTGGAAAAATACACTCGTCTCGTAATAGTTTTTTATTGATAAAGGTTTCATGCTGATTGGAGAAAATAATTGAGTTCGTTTTGATAAATAAATTTGAGTAGGATATTTGGCAATTAAAAGTGTATAGGACATGACAACGTGTGAGGGTCACTTGAGGGCGTGATTTGGCTATGGTCCGTGCTCGGAGGCAACGTCACTTTTCCGGCGTCTACCATGGAGTGAGGACATCGTTTCGATCGCCACTGGAAAAGTCAGACGTGGCTTCGCCCGAACAGGGCAGCCATTAACCCATGTAAAATTAGTTTTGGAGAACTCTTCTACGCAACACCGAGTCACAGGTGAGTAGTTGAAGCGTGATATGCTCATAGCTAGGGTATTATCTCGGTGTGTCGCAAAATGGAGTTAATAGAATGTCTATGTCTTGTTGCAGAGTATAAAATGGCCGCGTAGGCGTGCCTATCCTGAAGCTTCTGCTTGAAATGCCACTATCTTTTGCCTGCATTCTGACGGTGAGATGCGATTTCGGTTTAATCTTTCTTTCTTTTACCTCTTTTGCTCAGTTTATTTTGTTGCGAACAAGGATGGAAACTATTTGAGTTTGCCTGGTTTAAAATTCTTATGCTAAACTAAATTTAATTTCACAGCTAGAAGACTGATGTGTGTGACGAGTTACTCAGAAGTATAGCGTGAAATGTACTTCTGAGGAAGTTGCGTCCACGTGTCAGCTTGAGTCCTGTGACTGCGGTCGTGGAAGTGGCTACATCTTCGGCGTGAAACGAGTGGTGTAGTCACATCGCCGACTGAGTGCCACGTGCAGCGTGAGCAAGGCGGACGACCACGCCTAGCTATTTGTCGTGCCGGGTGAGTGTAAAGATATGACTGTTCATCCCATTCAGATGCCAAGCACTAAAATCTGTTTAAATCTATCCCTAGAAATGCCTGTCTCTCTAAAGTCTTTCAGGAAGTAATAGCATGGTTTTGAGTGTCGTGTTAAGTGTGTGTCTCCTTTTACAGCTCAAAAAGAGTCGGTGCTTGACGTTGGCGGAAAGTCTCGCCTATGCGCAGCGGTGTAAGGGGTGCAGCGGTGCAGCAGCTTTCTTCTGACCAGGTGAAGACGCTCCATTTCACTCTATACACACACAAACACTCGCACAAGCATACCCGTGCCAAAAAGCTGGTTAGTTTATATTTTTTTAGCTCCTTTCTTTGGGTTACTAAGCCGACCCCTTAACTCAACCTACCTTATTCATAAAAAGTGTCTCTTAATACTGCGCTAGCCTTATGGCAGTATCTCTCATGCACTTGTATGTAATGTTAGTAATAAACCTAGGATAATTTATCATTTCTGTGTGGTTGGATAAAATAAATAGTTATTGAAACGTCTGTACTTATTATCATTCATCTCCTCTTTTACCTGCATACTTTTCATAACCTAGTAGATCTTGTCACACCCTGTCTCGCTTCAAGGTGTTGAATTATATGATAAGCGAGTGGCGCCCTATTAGTATTTTGGCTTTCAGTCAACCTATGCAGCAATTTGATCTTTATCGAGTAAGTTTGTGTCACGTACCAAGGGCAACGAGCCGGCTGCCCTGATTTCTAATATTAAAATAATAAAGTCTCATTCTCTTGTAGCATAGTCCGTGGCATATCTCTAAGCTTGGTCAAAATTCTTGATATCTTTCTTTTAATAAAATCTTGTTACACTGGCGGCCCATAGTGGAGTCGCTTCCTTTCCTTCCTCTTATAAATATATACTTGTTACATTTGGCGCCCAACGTGGGGCAGGTTCCAATTTTGGACTGGTGATACAATTACTTGCTCGGGAAGGGTCGGATTGCTGTTTTGAATATTTTTTTTCTTCTCTCTTAATAGTTATTTGATATGAATGATACTAAACAGAAACCAACTTGGCACTGGGTTGTTTGTGATATTGCTTGGGAGTTGTTGTGTGTTGAAGGTTTTTTTTTCTCTTCGAAAGACAATTATAGTGAAACAGTCAATTAAACATTTAGTGAAGTGTTCTGTGTTATAAACAATTTAACTAAACATATAATTTACTCTATACGTTCATACTGCGTATTTCTGTACTGTACTGTTGTGATTTGGTGTTTGCAAAACTTATATATAAAATCTCCAACTATAGATATAACATTATCTAAAATTTTGTAATAAACCTACAAGCGTAGATCATTCAACTTTAACTGTGAACTATAAACTTTAAGTAGTGTTTTGTTTTCACATTATAATAATATCTCAAAGATATTCTACTTTGTAGCCTCATGCTGGGTCTTCTTACATGCTCAATACAACCTACATGTTATACATAAACTTAAACTGGTAGATATAAATACTAGCTAAAACTATGTGCCTGATTTTATGAATGGGTCACATATTTAATAACTTAAAATGTTATCCCTAACCTTGCTGTACTAAAATATTCTATTATTCTCAAACCGGTTGAAACTGATAAAGAGTTCTTGCTGTCACATTTTAGTCACATGACCTTTCTGAGCAATATTTTATTACTGCTAGGTGTGTAATTTGTGGTGAAATTAAAATACTTACCTTGATTAATAATCTTAAAACTTTAAATATACTGCATACTTTAAATGTCTTAAAACTGTCAGAAACTCTTATCAATATCTTTTCTATCAATGTTATCTCTTAACAACAATCAATGCTCATTGCTTTGACCCGCATCAACTGATGTTAAAAATTAATGTTTTGAGTGGCGGTTAGAAAATTGTATCAAAATATGCTACTTTGAAACTATGCAACTTACTACATATAGGTCATAGAACCATATCTGTATTCAACTACATAATATTTTGTAACTGCCACTTCGTTAATATAAACATCACAGTATTGTAATTCACATGCTCCGCTGGAAAGTCATACCTAATATAATTTTGTAGTCATACTGTACCCATTTTTAATAAGCTACCTAGAATATTTCTCTTCATAACTAAACTGGTTATGATAGCCTTAGAAACTTACAATCTGGAATTGTGAACTTAATTTTACTATTTAAGTCTTAAAACTTGAATGAAGGCTGTGCATAGTACAAGTACTAACGTACCTTTTTTTTTATAATGTAAATTTACCTCTTTTGGCTAAAATGGCACATACATACAACAACACACCTACACAATTGACTCAACTTTCTGTCTGGCGGACCAGTTTCAGTTTGGTGGATGGCGCGTTGCAGTTGAGGAGGACGGTGACGAGGGTGTCGGTGTGCGTGCTAAGTGCGGTGGTGTTGACGAGTTGGTCGTGCTTGCCGTCGGTCAGCAACTAAGGTCGGATTGTTTGTTTCTTTCTTGTAAACATCTCAGTTGTTAGGTATTAGTTTGTTGTCATAGTATGTATTTTTGCATAATCGCAATTTGTTTGGATCTAGTTGCACATGCACATGTGTTCACTATCTAGTTATCTAAAACTAACTAGAAATATCTCTAAGTAAAACAGATCGTCCATCATGGATATTGCTAGGTATAAGATATTAGTGTAAACAACCTCATTAGTATTAATTTAGAATCATAACGTCATAAGTTATAAATGTAGGATATTAGAAGTTAAACTTTTTAGTCGTAAATCTGTAACATTATGGTAGGTAATTAGGTCAATGTGCTAGATTAATGCTCTCTTGTAGTTGAACTTGTAATTAACAATGCTGCCCTTAAGGTTGCTGGTTGTCCCTATTTTTCAAATAGTGGATGGGAAACTACTCCATCAGGTGGATAGTATTCTTCAGAAATTCGGAACAGTAGTAGGTTATAGTTCAGATACTCAGGAACGTGTGCACATCTGTGTATTGTCTAGTACAACTGTAATTTTTAGATAAGCAGTAGTTAGCTCCTAGGTAAGTCTAGTTAAAGTGCAAAGTGTCGTTAGGTAGTTTCTGTGAAGACTTATTTCTGAAGAGACCGTGTCGCTACATAGGTATATTGTATCTATTGTTGACGGTGAGTAGGGACCTCGCTGTCAGCAGACGTGTGTCATTTTCTCAGCTATAGTCAATGTTGTAGGTTAAAATTAGTTTATTAAGCTATATAAATATCTAGATAAGCTATCTCAATACTACATATTCTAAAAGATGTAGTATCTCTTTCTCTCTCTAATAAGAATGGCAACTGCTATTTTTATCTATAAATGGCAAAAGCCACTTTCTAATATCTCAATACTACATAATCTGAAAGATGTGGTATCTCTCTCTCTCTCTAATAAAAATGGTAACTGCTATTTTTAGCTCCAAATGGCAAAAGCCATTCTACTCTAGTGTAAGCTTCTAATCTACTTTCTTTATAGGGATAAAACAAATATATCTCTTCTCTTTATTGTTCGAAGAAACATACTTATAGGTAGTTAACTCTTGTTAGGTAGATACATACTGACTCTTAGTGTATTTTGGATCTGGAATCCTAGGTATTTGTCCAAGTGACATATATGAAGCACGAAGGTCAGTGAACTTTGTTCTACTCAGCTGTCATACTTATCTTGTGTCGATACATAGGTATGAATAGGTAGTATACTAGTGTGGATTGGTTCTATCTATACTGGATTGAAACCCAATAGATAAATTAGGTTATTGCATAATAATTTCAAGCTATGAAAGAAACGTTAGATCATAGGTATATAAGTAGATTAAGTTTCATACTACGGTTCATTAGGTATTCATAAGTAAGCTGTGGCCACAGCAATAAACAACGATAGCATAAGTTACTAACAACAATAGTAATAAGCTTCTAACAGAAGTAGATAAGTAATAATTTTAGGTAAGGTCTCGAGGACAACTTTAATTCTTTAAACTTTGAATAGATTTTAGCAATAAAGTACCTAGTAGTATCTTAGGATATAGGACATGCAGGGGTTGGCAACATTTTGGTGATATTTTTACAGTTTCAGATATTCAGCTTAAATTCAAGACTCTTTTGAAGTATTTTTTTTTGTGGATTCTGGTTCTTTGTTGTTCTTTTGTACCTATCCTTGGAGACTTATAATATTTTCAAAAAAAAAAAAAAAATTTTTTTTTTTTTTTTTAACTTTGCAAGAGTGTAATGTAACGTACTTATTTTACCTACGATGAAACAGCCAGAGTCATCTAGCGGACCGCGGGAAAACGAGTTCGATCGAGTTCGTATACAACGAAGAGGCGACATCTGTGCAAGAACTATGGAACTCTTGAGTCATTCTTGCCAGTGTTTAAAGTTGTTGATGGCCGGGATTTAGTTTTGTTTTATCTTAATTTTGGAAAAATACACTCGTCTCGTAATAGTTTTTTATTGATAAAGGTTTCATGCTGATTGGAGAAAATAATTGAGTTCGTTTTGATAAATAAATTTGAGTAGGATATTTGGCAATTAAAAGTGTATAGGACATGACAACGTGTGAGGGTCACTTGAGGGCGTGATTTGGCTATGGTCCGTGCTCGGAGGCAACGTCACTTTTCCGGCGTCTACCATGGAGTGAGGACATCGTTTCGATCGCCACTGGAAAAGTCAGACGTGGCTTCGCCCGAACAGGGCAGCCATTAACCCATGTAAAATTAGTTTTGGAGAACTCTTCTACGCAACACCGAGTCACAGGTGAGTAGTTGAAGCGTGATATGCTCATAGCTAGGGTATTATCTCGGTGTGTCGCAAAATGGAGTTAATAGAATGTCTATGTCTTGTTGCAGAGTATAAAATGGCCGCGTAGGCGTGCCTATCCTGAAGCTTCTGCTTGAAATGCCACTATCTTTTGCCTGCATTCTGACGGTGAGATGCGATTTCGGTTTAATCTTTCTTTCTTTTACCTCTTTTGCTCAGTTTATTTTGTTGCGAACAAGGATGGAAACTATTTGAGTTTGCCTGGTTTAAAATGCTTATGCTAAACTAAATTTAATTTCACAGCTAGAAGACTGATGTGTGTGACGAGTTACTCAGAAGTATAGCGTGAAATGTACTTCTGAGGAAGTTGCGTCCACGTGTCAGCTTGAGTCCTGTGACTGCGGTCGTGGAAGTGGCTACATCTTCGGCGTGAAACGAGTGGTGTAGTCACATCGCCGACTGAGTGCCACGTGCAGCGTGAGCAAGGCGGACGACCACGCCTAGCTATTTGTCGTGCCGGGTGAGTGTAAAGATATGACTGTTCATCCCATTCAGATGCCAAGCACTAAAATCTGTTTAAATCTATCCCTAGAAATGCCTGTCTCTCTAAAGTCTTTCAGGAAGTAATAGCATGGTTTTGAGTGTCGTGTTAAGTGTGTGTCTCCTTTTACAGCTCAAAAAGAGTCGGTGCTTGACGTTGGCGGAAAGTCTCGCCTATGCGCAGCGGTGTAAGGGGTGCAGCGGTGCAGCAGCTTTCTTCTGACCAGGTGAAGACGCTCCATTTCACTCTATTGTAACGTATGCCAGCGCCGCCTGTCATAAAAAGCCGCCTCGCCTGCCTTTCTGCCGGACTAGCTGCCGCTGTCCGCCGGGCTCTGCCAATGCCCAGCCGAGCTCTGCCGAAGCTCTGCCGAATGCGGCCGCATTCCGCCGGGCATGCCAGCCCCGCCAATCAGCCAGACATTAGTCCCCAAAACCTCTATGGTGTTTTCCCACATATTGTTATTGTGGCAACACAAGAGTGAAAATGACAACTGCCAACGGGACGCGATGCGATGGCGCGAAACGAATTACCTATAAAGTTTGGATTGTCGAAATAACTGCTGTCTAGAAGAATAAACCATTGAAAACTAGAAAAGAATTGGTTTCTCTTTACGCCCCTCGTTTTACTCAGAAGTGGGATAAAGAAAAAAAAAAAACAATTGAAACGCAGTAACCTCGACCGCGCTGGTCAATGTGTACGGCCTCCTGGTTAAAAGGCGATAGGAGACGACGCAAAACAGAAAGACTAAAAAGAGTGCTCATATCTACTTGAAACGAAGTTACTACCTACGGGATTCGTTGTCGAATGAGATACAGAAAGACGGAAATGACATAAATGAAGAAGCTCTTGAGTGTCGAATCAAAAGACCGAATGCATCACTGATTCCTGAATTTGACCATGAGGCAGAAGATTTATACGGTCAACTCATCATCGTCGTAGTGTTTTCCTGTTTCGTTGGTGCTTTATGTCTATTACATTGGAGCAACTGCCATCTGACCTCTGTAACCTGACTGCAGGGAACCCAGACAAACAGTATACAATGAAGAAAATGTATCAGCTTAGCACAAGACAGGAACAAGAAAAAGGGTTTTGGTCCTTGGGCAATTTCTGATGGCAAGCCTGCAAATTCCCTCACATGCCGCCATCGCCATGAGTTACAGGATGTTGCATACTATTTGCCTGTCACAGTCACCTGAGCCGAGGAACAAAACATGGAAGTCAGTCACATCAGTATGGAGAATGTTGTAAGCCAGCCTAGGCCGGTCCTAGCCATAGCCAGATGCGCCTCTACTTGCCAGCCACATGTCAGGTCAGTAGTAAGCCAGCCAGCCACTTCTGTATCTGCTAATAAACTTTACAGCCTTCCTAACAATTATACAATCAATTGCATTGCCTTGCTAAATAAATAAAAGGTATTTAAATGAAAACAGCCATAATTATTGCATTGATTTAATATTTTGAAAGAATGATTGCTTGCAGAAACTTTAAAACGCCTTAGAAGTATAGACTTAATGAATAAAAATTGTACATTCAGCAGCTAGTGAGTCACCAGCACTTGAATTTTATTAATTACCGATGATGCCAATATTATTCAGATTTCTCCAACAATCAGATTTGTAACTGAATTTTTAGAAACAATCCAGATGCTGCATCCAGAAAACCATAAGTACTTCATTTCACTCTGCTTATCTTAGCCAGTTTGCACAGCCATATCATAAAATAATTATATGTTGCACATGAATACACCCATAAATCTGTTCTTATAGCTGCAAAATGTCGCTTTATATGCCTTGGCCTGGCCTACTCTTTACTCGGCTGGGTACTAACTATTACTTATTAAATCAGTCTAATGTCAGCCTCATCCAATGTTTAGTAGCTGTGTGGTAATGTTGTCTGACTTTTAAGTTAAGGTCTTGCTTCCCATATTTATGATCTTGATCACTATATCGAACCTACTTCGTCAATCCCCCGTCCTTAGTTTTGCCAAGTATCCTGTCTCGTTATACTGCTGCTACAGTGTGATCTTCTTATGCTGTTCTGTGACAAGTTTTATGTTTGGTATCCGATCAGCTAGGGTAATGTCAAGTCAGAGTCATTTCTATAACACTGTGCACCACTCTTAAAATTTGCTGAATACGAGGATAAGGCGTCCTATTCTCATATTAATGGATTGGAATCAAGTATAGTGATTATATTCTCTTTGTTATTAAACAAGATGGTTGATTCCCAGGCAAGCAAACAAAAAAAAAGATATCTAAACACAGCCTCAACAAACAGTACTGTTTAAATATTGGTGTTGTGTTGTCTATAATATAATATGCCTGCCATTGACGTTTATTCCGTACTGGTAATACTGAATTAGATGCGGTACTGCCTAAGTCGGAAAACAGAATTGTAATTAAATAGGGAAAGTGCTTGTTTCTGTACAAAATAATCCATCACAATTATTTAGTAAGGCCATACAATTTCTCTTAATGATATATATCATATGTTCGTTTAGTTTAGTGATATTTTTATCCTCGGTTTTGTACACCTGGTAACATCCAAGAGATACGATACGTCAACGTCAGTTTATCCGTCAGTCGGACATTAGCCGTGTTATCTTTGTAAATAAGATAAAGAACAAAAAAGAAAATCGTTTAGTAAGTTAACGCGCCCTTTACAAACAGTTTATGGAAGTTTGGAGGAATTGCATAGCTGGCTATGTCCTAAAGTAAATACGAATCTGCTCTGCTATCGCCTGCTTAATTCTCTGATCACCGGCATGAGTCGTAAAAGGAAAACGAACTGCAGAAAGCCGACGGTAATATACAATTTCTTTTAATTAGAGACTTGCTGTTTAGGCCCTTTGCATAGGTTACGTATACCAATATTGCAAAACAACGCGGGCGGAGCCGCGGGAAAATGCTAGTCCACTGTAGATCTTTACTCTTCATGCAACTGTAGCAAAACCATTGTCCTTGGAATCAATTGATGAAACCTTTGATTTCTGACAGATGCTTTCATAAAATATAACCTTGAGGAATATATTACACATGCTCATACCCTAATTCAAAACTCAGTTGATAAAGAAAATCTGTTCATCTTGAGGTAGTCAATTGGATGATTTTTAAAAGAAAGTTTTAACTCATTTGCCAGCCCAGCCTATTTAGATTTTGAGAATAATGCATTGATTAACAGCAGATTATATGATAAAATTTAGAATGTATTTAGTATTTATTTATTGCATAAACCAATACATAAGGACTTAAACCTAGGTACACTGGTAGGGTGTAGCAATTTACATGTTTATGAATTACTTATTTTAGGTACTAAAATTAATTTAGAATGTTTGTTGGCTAGCAGTACTTAATATAATATAAAATAATATAATATAAATATTAGGGGACAATCTTACACAAATCGAACTAGCCCCATAGTAAGCTCAATAAGGCTTGTGTTATGGATACTTTCTTGTTACTAGTACTTAGATTGCACGAATAGAAAAACGTGCAAATGCATAATGATAAGAATTTATTATTTTCTCTCCGAACCATCTTTCGGTCTCACTGAGAGTTGCAATCAACTGGATTATCCCTCCACCTGACACGGCCAAGGCCCATGTACCGTCCCCTGTCAGGACTGCAAGCATTCTTCATAATGTCAGGATTCCTTATTAGAATGCTCTTTATAGTGTACTTACCTTTAGCTTAGAGTATGATAATGCTTTCCGCAAGCTGGTCCCATAATGTGCTCATAATGTACATGTTATTTTTAATTTTTATAGTTATAATTAATTCAAGTATTAGGCAAATTATTCCGTGTATTATGGACAACATAGAATATAATAGGTGGACGTAAAGCATTTTCTACCAGTCAACCTGTAACACCTGTGTGTATATGGTATGTTCAGTGAATAAGTTGCATTCATACAAATTTGAGTTTTCACATGACACAATATTAAGAGCCACATTATGTTAGGCTAAATAAGGCATGTTAGGCATAAAAATAAAATCATAAAGCTAATTGAGTACAGAATTTATGGTGAATGCTCCATGAACTTTACTCTTGCCTCTTTATTTTTATTAACATCACAGGCAATTACAAATACTGAATAATGCTTACACGGTTGGCAGGATCAGTTAGCATAAGATATAACTCCTATGCCTGACTGCGCCACAGGGTCAGATGACCTACTTGAGATTGAAGACTTGTTTGTTTTATTTAAAAAAAAAAAACTTTTATTAACTTGCAATGATTGTTAGTATGTTTGAGAAAATTTTGCAAGCTGAATTAGGACACCTTTTTGACTTTTGATTGAGCTTAAATTTGGTATACATTGCAATGCAATATTATGGTACAATGCAGCTGATCTGATGATAAAGTCGGAAGGTTGCTATAGGATTACCTAAACTACACAAAATAGACCCATAGTGTTTGAGCTCACTTAACTGGTTTTGACTTGCAGTTTGAGACTATTCAGAAAAAGTACAGTTGACCACATAAATGCTTATCGATTTGTTTGTTCCCATTGCGGGAGCAATTGTTGCAGGATGGCCGATTGTAACGTATGCCAGCGCCGCCTGTCATAAAAAGCCGCCTCGCCTGCCTTTCTGCCGGACTAGCTGCCGCTGTCCGCCGGGCTCTGCCAATGCCCAGCCGAGCTCTGCCGAAGCTCTGCCGAATGCGGCCGCATTCCGCCGGGCATGCCAGCCCCGCCAATCAGCCAGACATTAGTCCCCAAAACCTCTATGGTGTTTTCCCACATATTGTTATTGTGGCAACACAAGAGTGAAAATGACAACTGCCAACGGGACGCGATGCGATGGCGCGAAACGAATTACCTATAAAGTTTGGATTGTCGAAATAACTGCTGTCTAGAAGAATAAACCATTGAAAACTAGAAAAGAATTGGTTTCTCTTTACGCCCCTCGTTTTACTATACACACACAAACACTCGCACAAGCATACCCGTGCCAAAAAGCTGGTTAGTTTATATTTTTTTAGCTCCTTTCTTTGGGTTACTAAGCCGACCCCTTAACTCAACCTACCTTATTCATAAAAAGTGTCTCTTAATACTGCGCTAGCCTTATGGCAGTATCTCTCATGCACTTGTATGTAATGTTAGTAATAAACCTAGGATAATTTATCATTTCTGTGTGGTTGGATAAAATAAATAGTTATTGAAACGTCTGTACTTATTATCATTCATCTCCTCTTTTACCTGCATACTTTTCATAACCTAGTAGATCTTGTCACACCCTGTCTCGCTTCAAGGTGTTGAATTATATGATAAGCGAGTGGCGCTCTATTAGTATTTTGGCTTTCAGTCAACCTATGCAGCAATTTGATCTTTATCGAGTAAGTTTGTGTCACGTACCAAGGGCAACGAGCCGGCTGCCCTGATTTCTAATATTAAAATAATAAAGTCTCATTCTCTTGTAGCATAGTCCGTGGCATATCTCTAAGCTTGGTCAAAATTCTTGATATCTTTCTTTTAATAAAATCTTGTTACACTGGCGGCCCATAGTGGAGTCGCTTCCTTTCCTTCCTCTTATAAATATATACTTGTTACAACTTATATATCAGAAACAAAAAAATAGTTGCATTAATGCAGAAATAAATAAAATAAACAACCAGACCAAAACGGGCGCAACCAAGTACCAGCGCGTCGTTCTTAAAAATCTGTTTACACCCATGTATCTTTTTAACCTCCATATCGAAATATTTGCACCCTTTGACCACGCAACTTGGCTTTTTCATGGCGGTCGACTGACAACCACACGCTGCGAATCCCGCGCCGATTGACATTCCGCTGAACCTAAAAGTGTTTTTTCATCACACTTGCTCGAAAATGGTGTCATTACACGTAGGTTTTGCGGGCCGTAAATGACCTATTACGCCCTAGGGCGTAATGGTTTTCTTTTTAAATTTGAAACGCTGGTTCTGTTTTACTCTTATTTGTCATGTTCAAAGGAAACGCCAACGTACTTTTTTAACTTTTATTAATGAAATATTTATTTAAAGAGAACTCTTATTGCAAATACATGTAAACACATATTTCTGTAACATTAATTAAATGTTTAAATAGTGTATTTCAGTATTTTGCAAATATAAAATCAACCATTTTAAGTCTTTACCGCTATGGTTTCCGAACGTGGCTTGTCGTCTTGATATATGTCACTAATGTCACTGTCAGTTTTACAATTTTATTTAGGTTAAGTAAGGTTATTTTAATCAGATTTCCTCACAAGTGTGATGAAAAACATTGTGTGTGCTACGGGCGGTAAAGGAATTACAAACTCGTGTTATTAAAGCCCTCGGCTTCGCCTCGGCCTTGTAACAAACACTCGTTTGTAATTCTTTACTTACCGCCCTTGATACACAATGTACTATTAGGGCCAGCGCACTGGTACCACAGTTGCGCCCGTTGGCGCGGTCGCTACATACACGTCAATGCCTCAAATATATTAGCCAGCTCGTCTCAGAGACATTAATAACGAGTAATCATTAACCCGCTCGCCCACTTAGCGCGGAAGTGACGTAACATGTTTAGGACTCATTTGAGCGCAATTTCCTCCTTATCATACGTTGAAAGATAGTGTTTTATGCGCAGTGTACGTCATTAGATAATGTAGCTATAAAGAAAATTACGGGCGCGCCCACGCCTATATTCCTTCGGTGACCGCGAATCGGTCGCCCCGAGCGCTGCTCTTTTGCTTGTGATTTTCTCCTCTATTTTGCTACATGCACATTGATTTGCTTAGATTTATGGACAAACGTAATCGATGTGATGAATGGGCACAACGTGTACGTTCCAATAATGTTTTTGGATATGGAAATGATCTTAACTTAAAACGATTACACGACAAATAAGAAGCCTTATTATTGACAAATACACATTTGAGATTATCTTTTTAAACCAATTATGTATCATTATAGTCTTCACGTATTTTTTCAAAAACATTTGAGTACTTATAGACAAATAACGCCACGTTGCTAGTTCGTTATTTTTAGGGTTTGGTACCTTAAAAGTTAACCCTTATAGAATCAAATATGTTCGGGAATTTAGATATTTGGGGAATGAACATTGTACCTTATCGACCGAAATAAGAAAGTCAGCCAATTATTTGATGCAGCTTTTCTGCGTCACTGTAAGATTTATTTTTTTATGCCACACCTGGCCATAAAGTGGCTTTTTCCGCACGCTGCGTGTACGAAAAAAGCCGCTTTCTGGCCAAGTGTAGACATAAAATAATGTACACAACACGGGAGGTAATAAAGAAAGCCCTCGATCGCATATTTACGTCCCTCGCTTGCAGCTCGGGCCGCAAACTTCTGCGATCTCGGCCTTTCTTTGTATTACCTCCCTAGTTGTGTAATGTACTATAGTATACGGCTTAATACTAAAAAATATATAAACACCGTTCCTATTCCTTACCTATCATTCGCAACATAGCCCGCGTTCAAGATATCCCGATATCCATCGGCCGTGGTTGGCTGAATCAATACCGCGGTCGTGCGCAAAGTGGGCGTTTAACCTCTGACGGCGCGGGCGCACGCGTGAAGCCATCGATCACGCCACTATCGCTAAATTAACCTAATACAGCCACTGAACGATACAGCATACAACCACAGCTTAAAACATTCAGTAGGATTGTGTCCTGAAAAAGTTACATATGTTGATATACGTATCGGTACCACATCTCCATCAGCCTCTATACGTCTCACTACTGGACACATGAATTAGTACATTGTGTATCTAGGGCGGTAAGTAAGGAATTACAAACGAGTGTTTGTTATAAGCCCGAGGTGAAACCGAGGGCTTTAATAACACGAGTTTGTAATTCCTTTACCGCCCGTGGCACACACAATGTTTTTCATCACACTTGTGAGGAAATCTGATTAAAATAACCTTACTTAACCTAAATAAAATTGTAAAACTGACAGTGACATTAGTGACATATATCAAGACGACAAGTCACGTTCGGAAACCATAGCGGTAAAGACTTAAAATGGTTGATTTTATATTTCCAAAATACTGAAATACACTATTTAAACATTTAATTAATGTTACAGAAATATGTGTTTACATGTATTTGCAATAACAGTTCTCTTTAAATAAATATTTCAGTAACAAAAGTTAAAAAAGTAAGTTGGCGTTTTCTTTGAACATGACAAATAAGAGTAAAACAGAACCAGCGTTTCAAATTTAAAAAGAAAACCATTACGCCCTAGGGCGTAATAGGTCATTTACGGCCCGCAAAACCTACGTGTAATGACACCATTTTCGAGCAAGTGTGATGAAAAATACATTACATAACTAGGGTGGTAATATAAAGTAAGGCCGAGATCGCAGAAGTTTGCGACCCGAGCTGCAAGCTAGGGACGTAAATATGCGATCGAGGGCTTTCTTTATTACCTCCTGTGTTGTGTACATCATTTTATGTCTACACTTGGCCAGAAAGCGGTTTATTCCGTTCGCGCAGCGTGCGGAAAAAGTCACTTTATGGCCAGGTGTGGCATGAAATGATGTCCCGAATTACAAGCACAGCGATGTACGCAGTTCGAACTCGCCCCATGCGGTACCCCCCTCGCGATTGCTTTCCGCATCCGCGGGCTTCCGCATTGATCTAAAAATCCACACCCAAAATAAAACGATGCAGAGCTTATGCGGATGCGCACTATGCGCAGCTGTGCAATTTGCTGCGAAAACGAGCTGGAACGCGTGCTACGACTGCTACGAGTGTGTGCTTGTGTCCTTAGTAGGTTATTTCATCGATGTAAAGTCCTTGCTTTGTGAATGCGACTCACCGCACATGTAATAAACTGACAGACTACAAATATATTTCATTTATAAATGTAACTAGCATTTACCCGCAGCTCCGCCTGCGTTAATCTCGTTACTATCCCAAGGGAGTTCTGTACCGGGATAAAAAGTATCCTATGTTTCAATCCAGGACTTGGTTTACTTGCATGCCAAATTTCATCTATTTAGCAACAAACATTCACATATTCACACAGTTTCACACTTATAATACTAGCATTTACCCGCGGCTTCGCCCACGTTGTTCCCGTGACTGTCCCAAGGGAACTCTTTACCGGGATTTAAAGTATCCTATGTTTCAATCTAGGACTTGGTCTACTTGCATGCCAAATTTCAGCTCAATCCGTCTAGTTGTTACACCGTTATTTAGTAACAAATATCCAAAAGACCAAACATCTAAACATCCAAACATCTTCACAAACTTTCACATTTATAATATTAGTGTGATGTGATGTGATATTCAGAATCAGAATCAGAAAATGTTTATTAGTAGGTAAATACATAAATAAATAAGAAATAAATAAATATTAGGGGACAATCTTCCACAAATCGAACTAGCCCCATAGTAAGCTCAATAAGGCTTGTGTTATGTATACTAGACGAAAAAAAAAAGTAATATTTACCATCGTCTTTATCAGAAAAATCCGCCGTCTAAAAGGTTCCATCGGCCGACTGTACACTATTGTTCTTTAGACTGTGGTACAACGATATGACCACTCAGGAGAAATTTCCATGTTTTGTGAAACTTGATGACTAAATATAAACAGACATCTAACGCCTTACGTGGATATTATTTTAATGACGTACAACGTCTTGTACCGCGTCTTTATCCAACATTGGCAATATCGACATGATTTTCTAACAGAACGGCTACAATGTTGTTTTAGTTGCCGTTATGCGAAGGGTAAGGAACATTACTAAGCTTCATCGTAAAATATGATTTACCTATAATACATTACATATAGAAGACATGGCGTAAAAGATATCCTTGGGCAAGCCGGTGCAGATTTGGCGTACATTTTCCTTAAGAACAGTAGAATAAGGTGGTCAAATGCCTGATATTAGGTAAGCCGGCAGGAATCAAGTTCTTTGAACGCCACGCCACTGACAGAAGCTAAACAACAGAGACGCGTCCTTTGCCCGAAACTTATAGACACAGGTGACTGAGTTTCGGTTGTGAAATATATCGGCGAATAAAGTTTCAATTTATTCAAGAACAAGACTTACAAATTAGGACCTACAATATGAATGACCTATATATACATACATAACTTGATTTCACTGTATTGGTCAGTGTAAGTGTCGTCTGTGGAGCGCAAACGCACCAGACGAAGAGTTCCAGCGCGTTGGTGCAATGCGATCAAGAGGGCTGCTAAGTGCAGTAGGTATCTATCAGGCAGTCCATAAAATCAAGAACATGCTGCATGGAGGGCACTTGCATCCGGTCACGATCCTTAGCCATAAGGGACCGACTAAGAAGAGAGAGAGAGAGAGAGAGAGAGAGAGAGAGAGTAATAAAGAGATATCAATAAAATAAAAAATAAATAAAAATATTAGGGGACAATCTTACACAAATCGAACTAGCCCCATAGTAAGCTCAATAAGGCTTGTGTTATGGATACTAGACGACGAAATCGATCGTAACTTGCAGCGCTAGCACAAGATAACAAGTCTAGCGTGCGCCGCGACATGTCAGAGCCAATGGCAATGCGCGTACCACAAAAATATATCGAGGTAGGGTAGAAGGAAATAGTACATTACATAACTAGGGTGGTAATACAAAGAAAGGCAGAGATCGCAGAAGTTTGCGTAAATATGCGATCGAGGGCTTTCTTTATTACCTCCCGTGTTGTGTACATCATTTTATGTCTACACTTGGCCAGAAAGCGGCTATTTCCGTACGCGCAGCGTGCGGAAAAAGCCACTTTATGGCCAGGTGCGGCATAAAAGTGTATTTACCTCGCGTGCTAAAAAGAAGTGACGGTGACCTTCTTTGCTCGCCGTCAACTTCAGTTTCCGTCAATATTATTATCAAATTTGAATATCTGCTAATAATGGTATAATTAATTGTTCAAATACTACCAAATGAAACGAAAAATGTATGTGTTCCATGACTAACTTACTCTTGACGTCAAGCAAAAAGCGTTACACGCTGGTTCCCATACAAATCGACGAACTATTTCTATCTCGATATATTTCTGTGGCGCGTACTCTGCGCTGCTTTTCCCTTCGGCCGTCTATGCAATACATTCTGTTTTAATATCACTGCATCCGCCAAACGATATAAAAATTACAAGATTAATAACAACCCATATAACCCTATCGATCTACCCATCTAGGGTCACCGCACTACCCGAATGTGACGTGAACAAATCGCCCTGCGCCCCGCGTCACGGATGCCAATTTACTTAGTCGGCCCGACCCGCCGCGACCCGGTGTCATAGGAATCGTGATGCTCACCCATTATTTGCATGTCGATCGAAGCTGTTAAATTTATAGTACACGTGAGATGGGGCGGAAGGGTACATTTAGACGATGATAGTGTTGTACAACGTAAATCATTGAGCATGTCTATTTTGTATTGAGAAAGTCGGGATTATAGTAAGTGGAAATATTTAGTTTCAAGCTACTAGAATGCACTGGTGTGTTATCTTGCTACTTTGTGACAGTAATATCAAGAATAAAAGTCTTTACTGTAATAAAGTTTACAGGCATTCTGCTTATAGTCCTCTGATTAAGTTGAGTCGAAGCAAGGTTTGGTATTAAATGACTGCTCATGTCATTCCTGTACATATTTATATATTTTAAAGGTAAATAAAATGTTTAGTAGTTAAATACAGTTGGTCGAAAAAAACCTGACAATAAGCACACAGCAGTACCTACGGCAATTGTTGAGTCACTACTGAGAAAGCTTTAACAAGCTAAAGAACATAAGCTTCAAATTATGACTTTACACCCTAACTATCAGTGAGGTTTGGAAATCGCATGTTATTAGGGCGTGCAGAACCGGGAAATATTAGGATGAGAGAACCGGGAATTCCCGGTACTACCATACTAAAGTTTCCCGGTACTGCACGCCCTACATGTTATACATGGGATTTTAACCGATGCTCGTCACAATGTTATGTTTATCATAATTTTTTCAGCAATAAAAACTTGTCTCGTAATATGTCATCGGTCATATTTGTTTTCCCTCCGAAACGGATAAGTATTCAGGATTTTTGACAATATTATTCTGTAGAACCCTTAAGGTTAGGTTACATCTGTTGTATAATAATTCTGATAAGAAAACGGTTTCAAACAAACACAATATACAGGGTGAAATTAAAATCACTGGCCAAATTTTTTCCTGACACTAGGTTACACTTAAGGAATCTATTTAGCGAAAAAAAAAGAATTTTTATTTTTCAATTTTCATTTTTCAATTTTTTTATATTTTCCACGAGTCGTGGTCACCCTATTACTACAAATGTAAACATACCTAGTAGTATGTTTTAATAACAACATCAACAAAACCCTTATCTAACCTACACTAAACCTTATATCGTAGCAATAGGGTCCACTATAGCACAACACTATTGCTATGGTAGGCAATTTTATCAATCTTATAAACGAGGGTAGTCTTAAACCATGCTAGAGGTAAACATAGCAAATGATTAGTCACTCGTCACTCGCCAACCGTAAAATAATAGTCGCGCGCGTACTAAGATTTAAAAAATGTATTCGAACCGGGAATATTACGAAATGGTGCGGTGTTATTTATTAAGTGGTGAATGTTTACGTGGTGCACAAAGATTATACCAGTTGGAATCAGTTCCGCGCCTTCGGAGGCAAGGATTGAATCCAAATGTACCACCTCGTTCTCCAGATTTGACGCCTTTAGACTTTTTTCTGTGGGGTGAAATAAAAAGACGCGTCTACGTGAACGAAGCCGAAAGTCTGGACGATTTAAAGCGTAAAATTGTGCGTGCCTTTGACGAAGTGCGTAACAACGTTGTAGTGCTTCGCAAATTAAAAAAACCGGCCAAGTGCGAGTCGGACTCGCGCACCGAGGGTTCCGTACAAACTCATAAGTAGATACATGAATAATTCAAGAAAAACTATATGGCGATTAGTTTAGTAGGAGTAAATAAGTATGTGATAAGATTTTTGCAAATTTCTCAAAAACGGTGCAAGTTAGGAAAACCGTTTTATTTTTCCTGTAATATATAGGACGACATTAATAGTTGGTAATTATTACAGATTTTTCTGTTCAGTAACTTCGAAGATAATAGGGGGGGAATGGTATTTTTTTTAACGTATTTAGCCATAAATCAAACACTACTTATTTAAAAAAAAATACAAAAATAGTGTTTTAATCTACAAATCAAGCCCTTTCATTTGATACCCCACTCGATATAATATCCCTAATTTCAATTTTAAAAGTCTCATTACGGACCCCTTTAAAAAAAAAGTAAAAAAGTTACAAGACTTTTTTTACATCCCATAAGCTCGGGTTAGCGGTTCTTAACACTATTCCAAATTTCAAGTCGATAGCATCAGTAGATCCTGAGATATCTTGCTGTGACAGACGGACAGACAGACAGACAGAGTCGCACCATAAGGGTTCCTTTTTTACCATTTTGGTACGGAACCCTAAAAACAATGTGCATAAGCGTGCCGAACTTTGTTTGGAGGTGCGTGGATTACAGTTTGAACATCTATTGCGGTATAACTAATACTTGCTTCAGTAAGTACCGAGGGTGATTATGTAAATATTTTAATTGTGTCGATTTTTAATCAAATGTACATAAGTTGATTCAATTTTTTAAATACGCCTGTATGCAAAGATTCCCGACTTAAAATTTACTCATTGTTTTAAACCACGGACCTTTTGTTAATTATCTATTAGTCAGATTTATCATTTTAGATTTAAAAAATGCCTTTGCATTTTGACGGTCCGGTCCCGTTAAAGTATGAAGGAAAAATTAGCAACTTATGTAGGTAAGCGTCTTATCTCGCTGCAATAGGGTTCATAATATCGATACCTTTAGACTCAAAGGGCGTAAACGCCGCAGGTTCTAATGGCGTTTACGCCCTTTGAGTCTAAAGGTATCGATATGGTGGCATGATTGCAAGCTGTGGGAGGGGCGGGTTGTCAATGACCTTAACTGATAAGGAAAGCGGGTGTAGTGGGTAGTTTGACGGTTCACCATAACGTACGAGATTTTAAGGACAACTTGATGATGATTTTTTTCAAAAAAAATGTACTGAGCGGTATTAAAACAAAAAACACGTGTTTAATATTTTTTCGAGTTCTTTCGGGTGTTTCAATTTGGCCAGTGAATTAAATTTCACCCTGTATAACAAATGATACATAATGACAAACATAATATTATGACTTATATTTATTATGCAAGCCAATGGACCCGATTTCAATGTCTCCCAGGACGTTTTTTCCCTTCAGAATGTGTAACCCCACAGACCTAGTCAAACCGGGTTACTATCTAGCAAAAACTGGACCTAATGAAGCGAAATGCGTGACAGGGGGAACAAGGGACCACGGACAAGGAGACAGGGCGTCAGTCAAGATGACGCCTCGATATCGAACTAGTTTCATGTTGTCCTATTAGACTTTCGCTGTTGAAATTTAAGGATAAACAAATGTGTTGGCCTTTTTAAAAGCTTTTATTTAACTTTCCGTATCATTGTGTTGAGTACCTACAGTTTGGTGGCAAAGGGAGTCAATATTAGTACCTAAGTAGGATACCACAGTACATTACTTAGAGTCTGTGCGGAAAGAGAATAGGATTAATTATGGGGGGCGCTGTAATGCATTTCTACCGTATGTGCCGTATTTTCTGTTCTGTGGCCATACTGGTTAGGTTAGTTCCGTTTTTCGCCACGCCTATTCTCTTTCCGCACAGACTCTACCTAGAGCGGTAAAACAAAGAATGTCTCTGATCGCAGGTATTTGACGCCCGAGCCGAAGGCAAGGGCGATAAATATGTGATCTGAGGTTTTCTTCATTACCGCTTGTGGTAAGTACAAACTTTTTCATCACACTTGCTCGAAAATGGTGTAATTACACGTAGGTTTTGCGGGCCGTAAATGACCTATTACGCCCTAGGGCGTAATGGTTTTCTTTTTAAATTTGAAACGCTGGTTCTGTTTTACTCTTATTTGTCATGTTCAAAGGAAACGCCACCATACTTTTTTAACTTTTATTACTGAAATATTTATTTAAAGAGAACTGTTATTGCAAATACATGTAAACACATATTTCTGTAACATTAATTAAATGTTTAAATTGTGCATTTCAGTATTTTGCAAAAATAAAATCAACCATTTTAAGTCTTTACCGCTATGGTTTCCGAACGTGACGTGAAGTCGCATTGTCTATGGATAATGTCACTAATGTCACTGTCAGTTTTACAATTTTATTTAGGTTAAGTAAGGTTATTTTAATCAGATTTCCTCACAAGTGTGATGAAAAACATTGTGTGTGCCACGGGCGGTAAAGGAATTACAAACTCGTGTTGTTAAAGCCCTTGGCTTCGCCTCGGGCTTGTAACAAACACTCGTTTGTAATTCCTTACTTACCGCCCTTGATACACAATGTACTATTACGTCACCTCCAGGCCATGAAGTGGGATTTTCCCCACGCGTAGCGTGCTGTAATTGCCACGTTACGGCCAGGTGTGACGTAAAAAACAATATTATTTAATATTCTGCATAGCACCATAATCTTGTAACAAACCTTCCTAGGTTTGTTAGAAGGGATGCCTATACCTTCTAAAGTCCACGGTCCTAATTAGAGTATTATGGAATGAAAGATGGTTCCATTTTAAATAGGTATACAAAAAAATGGCTAGGCCTTTGGAGTATTTATTTATGATCAATAAGACTTACATCATTAACAAAAAAAGCTTTGTACTACCACCCGTCAATTAGCAAGACAAACATATTGCGTAAACGCAACTGGGGTATTGTGCCACTGCACTGCTACTGCCCAACATACTGAAAGAGTGTATATCGAAAGAATTAGTAGTCGGTTACGTCATTTGGCTTCTGTAGGGCCACATGCGGCTAATGAAACTATTGTTGGGTTGCGTAACCTGGAAGTTGCAGCTCAATCAACGACAGCTCGAGCCGTGCTGCCTTTAATCAGGCTACGACATATGGGTCTTTCGACATGGAACATACATGGGTATATAAAGTGTAGAGCTATGTTCATTTGGCACTGTTACGTTTACGTTACAACCTAAGGGCCTTATCACACTTGCGATTGCAAGCGAGCTGTCGCAGCAAGTTCGCCGCAAGCGACAGTATGGAACTTCACTTATAGCTCGCCCGCAGCTCGCTCGCAAATCGCAATATAAGGCTCTAAGGCACTGGTCCCACCGCCCGCCGGCGGGTAATGCCTTGATCGCACGTACCGAGCAAACGGGCGAGACAGTGCCCTCGGCCGAGTACTCGGTTCGTGTGAACAACGGTGTGTTCGGCCCAGTACGGGAAGAAACGTACTGGCTACTGGGCCGATCACTGTCTCGCCCGTTTTGCTCGGTACGTGTGATCAAGGCATAAGCGAGTAAAGTTGGCGAGTAGCATTAAGTACATATTAGCAAATCTGGAAGGTCGATTGATCACACTGTGCCTGGTCAGCCCGCAATGAACTGTTACTCGCCCAACTTTACTCGCTTACTCGCCGGCGATGGGACCAGTGCCTAAGGGCCAAGGGGTACTATTGCGACATGCGGTCCGCTGCGTGTCCCCTCCTCAGTGGCGCTCGGTACAGATGGCAGTTTTGACTTAACAAATTAATTTGAAAGCCTTACCTACCCATTTACTGTGAAAAATGCAATCGAAATGTAAACAAAGTTACACTTGCTAAAATGTAAGGACCATTGAAACTTGGAAGACCCAAAACAAACATAAAAATTTCTTACTCTTCTGGTTTAGAGAATAACCTTTCAAATATGACAATACTATCTGTCCCGTTCTTCTTCAAATTCGTTCCGCCTCAGCATTTATGGTTTTAGATGTTTTTATAGTTATTCTGTTATTCGGGGCACAGACAAACCCAAATAATTAAATATCATAAAAATCAGTCCACCCGTTCTCGAGTTATAAATGGTGTCACTAACCCAACTTCGTTTTACGTATATAGATTACAAAACAAGGTTATTTCATTTCACAAATGAAATTTCTCCAATGGCAGAGTGTTTGTAACAAAGACTACAAAGGCTATGGAACGAAAAAGCATTCTAAATCCATTAAGGCAATTATAAATTCAAGCAAATCATCGCACAAAGCGTAAAAGCGACAAAATAAATACGCAAATTCTCTGCGGTGCAAAATACAAGCGCCTGACGGAGAAAAATTAGTTCGTTTTAAAAAATAAACTGTATGTAACCGTTATCCTACCTACCTTCCGTAGTAGTTAACGTTCTTGTCACAGTAGCAGGAAAATAAAGAGTTATTGAATTCTTAATAGAAGTTCATCATCACCTTTTGCGCGTAATTATTGATTTTCATCTCAGAGAATAGATGTTGAATATTATAAAATTATTTGTCAGAATAACTTTTTTTACCTCATTACGGGTGCCTTGGTTTTATCTGTTTACCTGTAACAAAACAAAACGAAAATTAGTATAGTTAATAGAAATTTCTGTAGTTGTAGGTTTTGAATCATGAGATATTGTAAAAAATATGATGGCGCACTAGTCTTGATTAGACTACAATCCTTGCTTCAGCGTGGTATATCTCTGGTGTGTTGGATCTATCGTGTAGAGTAGAACTACAAGTGATCGCGGTATGCGTGATGATGATGCATTGAGGCATGACAAAGTTCGACTAGTCACTTTTGCCTTTTCCTGCCCTGCACATACTTCGCTTCTCAATTAATTCGTATGCCTATAAATTGAACGGGTTTATAAAATCGCTACCGCTTATCGCTAACGCCCATGCAGCCTACTCAAGAGCGGAAACGCGCCATCCACTCAGAAGAGATTGCAAGCGATACTAATTGATAATTAACGGTATTACTGACTAAGGCGCCTTCAGTGTCATGGTAGAAATTACGAACGCTTTAATGCAGGGGAGATTAAATTAGACTAAATTAAAAACTAATGATGATGCTGAAATAGGTAATTGTTTCCATTTGTGATATTATTTTTAGGGTTCCGTACCAAAATGGTAAAAAAGGAACCCTTATGGTGCGACTCTGTCTGTCTGTCCGTCTGTCACAGCAAGATATCTCAGGATCTACTGATGCTATCGACTTGAAATTTGGAATAGTGTTAAAAACCGCTAATCCAAGCTTATGGGACAGAAAAAAAAATCTTATACCTTTTTTACTTTTTTTTATTTTGTCTATAATCAGTCCAACAAGATGGGCAGATTAGATCCGTACCACCCTCGACAACCAGCTGCACGTCGCCAATGTATAGAGACGAACAAGTAGTCCAACTTCGGCCTTTAGGAGCGCGTGACACGTATACACACAGACGCGTGATAGCACTTATGTGTGAGTGCCATCCATACTGGAGCATTCTTGCGCATTCTTAAAACTTTGCTTGTAGGGCGTTCGTACACGGCGCGCACACATTCGAGCGCGCGATGTCCTTTTTGTAGGGAGAAAAATTACTGCTATTGTACTGTGACGTCGCACTACTCTAGTTCATAGTTCTAGGTCAACGGTAAGTATCCTTTAAATTTTGGTTTCCTTGAGAGTATCGAAATATACGTTTTTTGCGGCATAAACGGCCATATCTTGATTTTACGTTAACCTAGACATGTGATTTTTTCACAACTCTAAGGGACCGTAGACTTAAGTACTATATGGTTTAAATTTCAACTCGATACCTCCACGCATTTCCGAGATAAAGGGTGTCGATAGCCGGACAGACAAACGGACAACAAAGTGATTTTATAATGGTTCCGTCTTTTCCTTTTGAGGTACGGAACCCTAAAAACGAAATTTCTTTGTATCTTTATACTAATCTGTAAATGGGCATTTCTCCAGAAATAGGTCTGCGGTCACCTCATTCATCTGGCCCTTTTTCATACTAAATATATGGAGACAGATGAATGAGTCGCAGACATATTTCTGGAGAAATGCCCAAATGGCCAGTGACAAAGTAGTACCTACCTTACGCAAACAAAATGTAACTGAACACCCAAAGTCCGATTTGCCCTACCAAAAATGTAACCTCTTCTCAAGTGTATAAAATCAGTTTATACTGACATTTTCGCACATCGACATTTCAATTCAATCTAATGAAAATAGAAGCCGTATCACGATATCCTCGAGTCTAAATGTTAATTCAATTACATTGACAGACGTTTTGACAACTGAACCTGATCAAAATGATGTAACCGCTGAATTGAGTTCTGCATGTGTTAATACTCGCGAGTAAATCACTCTGTCAGACTGTTTGTTTAGTTACCCAACAGCATTAAGAGCTTTCAATATGGATCAGGTGTGTCAGAATAGAATGGTTAATAAAATGTGCTCTCAATTCTCAATAATGATGATGAATGTTAATGAACTCATTCAATAAATTTGGTTTCGATATAGATTTGAATTCATTGTAATCTACAATAATTTGGTTATACAGCGTGTAATTCTAATACGGGCGAACAATTAAACCAGATATAGCGTTCAGTAGTGTTATCATTAATTAATATGATTTTTTAAATTACACTTAATAGTGACCTCGTAATTAAGTAATTTTTGAAATTTTACCGAGCAGCAATGTACCGCATACATGCTTGTTATGACACTGCGAGATACGAGCTTTTTTAAAGTAACTGTCAACTAGCGTGTTTGTCAACTTGAATGTGTTGCGTTACATTGCGGCCCGAATTATTTTGTATGGTAAATATTTTCATTGTGGTTTTAAGCAATAGTTATCTAAATATGCTTCTTAGGTCCTATGCTGACCACCGTTTCAATATTCGCCCGTATTAGATTTACAGGCTGTATATAATAATGAAATAGTCACGGAATCAAGGAAATTATTATTGCGTTCAATAACTATCATGGAATCTTGTAGACTAGGGTCAGATATTTTTTAAGGCTTTATATGCATATTCTAATAGGATTATATTTAGAGGCAACAGTGTTTTTCAAACTATTTCATGGCAAGACCCCCTTTGAATGTGAAAATATTCCTCCACGATTTTTAACCAATTCTATTACGTTACGATTTTATGCTCTTTTGTATTTTTTTTTCCTTTTTTCCTGATGTTTCTCGACCCTCGCGACCCCTCCTGCAGGCTCTGCGACCCCTCAACGGGTCGCGACCCACACTTTGAAAAACACTGTACTAAATTGAAATGGATATGGTGCACAATTTAACCTACGTTTTTCATTTTCAATTTAAGTAAGAGACAACGGCAATGCGTCTACATTCGACGGAGTTAGGTTAGGTTAGTTAACGTTATGATTGTCAACCATTGATTTAGCATCAATCACTATCCGTTGTAGGTTAAAGGATATGTCCAATTAGCGATGCTTGATGTATTGAGGCTGAGCTGTTGTTTCACAAGCTGTCGAACATTAGAGAGCTAGAAATTGTTCCTCGGCTCGAAACACTGGTATTAAGAAACCGATCTAGATTTGGAATGAGGCAATTGTTCCAACGCCGGCGAGCGAACGAGTAAAATTGGGCGAGTAACGAATGGCTCCCTTTTACTCGCTTACTCGCCGGCGGTAGGACAATAGCCTAAGAGAGAAAACGATGGGAGGACGTTGAGTGAGGCTGAAAAAAATTGGTACTTCCCGGCTCAGGAATAAGGTTCATCCACACTTGTAAGATGCTTGGCATCCCAAGAACAAGCAGGCATCACGGTCTGTTTTGCCAAGAACCGGCAGGATGTGGAATGATCTCTCACTTGAGGTGTCCCCAGCGCGCTATGACATGGGGTACTTCAAGAAATGAGTAAACAGGGTTCTCAAAGATCGGCAACGTATAGGTAACACCTCTGGTGTTGCAAATATCCATGGGCGACGTTGATTGCTCTCCATCAGACAGCTCGTCCGCTCGTTTGCCACTTATAGCATAAAAAAACATAATGCTCATCTAAAGGTTGTCTAATTAAGGCCCCATTTAGACGAGGCGAGAACTCGTATGCCAGTTTCCTTTCATTGCGGCGTTTAATCGATCGAATAAACTCATTGTACCTAGGAAGCACGCAAAATAATGAAACTCGCATACGAGTTCTCGCCCCGTCTAAATGGGGCCTAAAACTAGGGTACGGGTTAAAAGTGAGGGTATTTTCCAATAAGTAATAGTAGTCTTTATGGAACTGATACATAATGAGGGGCCTTAAAACACGATTGCGGTTAGCAAAAATGTCAAATGGCGATAAATGAAAACTTTTTTCACGCACGTCACGCAGCCGTAATAGGGAATATGCATCATATTTTTTATTTACTTTAATACAACCTCATTCATATAAAAAACAGTAGGAAAAAATATTTTTCGAATAACTATAAAAATAACCAAGATATAACACAACAAAGATTTATCTCTATCTCTTTCTCGCAAAACAGAATATAGTATGGAGATTGTATGGCGGCCGTGTACTATGACGTCATTGTCCATATCGGATCTCTTTCTCTAATCGCTGTCTGATTAGTGCTTTAAAATGTTTATATCTTCCGTATTTCTCGGTCGATTTCAATTTTATTTTCACTGTATGTCATCTTTTTTACGGTATTTTCAAATTGTATTAAGAAATATGTTAAATATTATGCATATTCCCTATTGAGGCCGACTGAATTGAAAAAAATAAATTCAGAGACACGCTAGAGTTGGCCTCATTTAGAATATCGAGTGCGAGATTTGTCAAAAATATGTGCAATTGACATTTCATTTCGAATAAAACGTCATTTCGACTGATATTAGAATTGAGGTCAAATCAAATTGCTTTGTTTTAAATTTCTAAATTAAGTAACGCTAGGCATCAATTTATGTTTCTTACTTCATACTCTACACTCATTTTCGTATCATAAATGATTAAAATGGCAAAAAAATAAAAAATAAAAAAAAAATAAAAAAAAAATGTCATAAATGATTAATACGGCACCAATTTGACCTTATTGAGCAGTAACGTCAAAGTCAGCGTTTCTTGACAGCATTTGACACTTCATCAGAAGAATCCGATTTTAGTCCAATATGGCACTGTGCCATTCGGACTAAAATAAAAGTTTGGAAATAAAAAATATATAGTTCAATCAAAGTAAGTAATCTACTACCGGTACGCTCTATTTCATAGTCGATCCGACCGCATCGATTAATCCACGTTAGTATACAGGATAATCGATATCAGTACCGATGGCGAGATTGTACAGTCAGCCCGCGGCGACGGCGCAGTTTACCGCGCATAATACCGGTAATGTGCGCCGACGCAGACGTCTCGTGATGAAGAAATCTATTAACCCGTCCGCTGCTCGCGGCGGTTGAAGGATGAAGAAGGTTCACTGTTTATACTAGCGATCATTTAATTAATTAAAAGCTATAATTACATTTAAGCTCTGGTAGCCAAGTGGTTCGAATCGAATATGGGCCTTTCAAGCGAAGGATTTCATTTCATGAATTCGATTTCGAATCCCGTCCGACTCATACCAAAGACTTTTTCGGAACTTATGTACGAAACATTATTTGATAATTAAACCATTTAATTTTCAGTGAAAGCAAAATAATTGTACAGAAATCTGCATACATCGGCGAAGAGATTCACCGGCGTAAATAGGTCAGCACTACAGCCCTAAAAGTTTAAAGTACAAATCAAGTGATTTTTAGTCATATTGAATTAAAAACGGATCACTCCCGTTTTAAAAAGACGAGATTTCCACACGACAGCATTCTAGGAGCATTCGGCATTCCCTTAATCATGAGTAGTCGCGAACGTTTCCCGTCGAATACTGCGCCTCCGTGATCCGTGTGAGTGATCCGTTTTTAATTCAATATGTTTGAGCCTGACGGTGGTTTTAAGTCATTCTTCAACGCTCAGCATTGGTTTTGAGATAATTGTAGTTTACTTCAGAGTGAGCTAACTAACAACTCAGTAAGTTATGCTCGAAGTAAATCGCAGGAAGAACTGGGGCAATTGATAAGTATAGGAACTAGGCGGATCTAATAGACGCTTTGCACATTCCTGGTTTTCGTAAAGTTGTAAACATCACTTTGTGACTAAACTTGACAGTACATATGAAATAAACATGATGTTTCCTTATTTGTTTTTAATGCGGGTAAATTACACCACATTTTTAAGTTGAGGGCGCTTGCTGCGTGCTCCGGTGGCCAAGTGGTTAAGGCGCTGGGCCGGACATCCAGAGGTACCGGGTTCGATTCTCGGTCTGGACCACAGGTGAGTACCATTTAATTTTTCTATGTACTTTGATTTCTTGTAACTATATATGTAAACTATTTTAATTTAGTTTTATGTTTAGGTAGTTACTGTTTTTATATTATATCTTTCTGCTAAATAAATGAATCACAAATGTAAACTTGACAGGTTATAAAATTGGTTAAATAAAGGTCACTTTGGCGAAGCATTTAAGCAGGCCAAAGACAGTATCAAAGTGTAGGCAACAGAAAATAGGACGCCCAAACACGCATGGATGCTACAAAGATAGATAGATGAACAGAAGGACAGATATTTATATGTTTCAACTTATTCCAACGTGCAACAACAGGCCGTGGGTGCAGGTTCGGCTGCAGAGGCTCCATCACCGGTGTGGTTTTAGTGGGTATGCCTCCTCCTTCTGAGGGGTGAGTCCCACATAGGTAACCTCTCCGAAGGGCCCTTTTAGGGGCCTGGAAAAGGGCACTGGTAAGGGCCCGGAAAGTAGGCATAATGCATTTCGACACCGTTAAAAAAAGTGTTTCAACTTATTCAAACTTTAAGCCACAGAAGCATAGAGTCTCAACCTGAAGTTAAGAATAAAGCCGCTAATAATGTCTCATAGTTCATAAATCATACAAACCCATATCCACTAAAATTGACACAAACGAAGCGCGGGAATAATGTTTACGTGTTGTCTAACATACTGATTTCACTCTCAATAACACAAGGAGTTAACACAAAAACAACTGCGTTCAAAACCCAACCGTAATCTAATAAATATAGGGTTGAAAACGGAAAATCTATTTATAGATAAGTAAAGATGTGCACAAGCGTAATATTTACACTGGGACCCGCTGTTGGCACATCCCGACGTCTTATTTATCTCACTCACGCCTCACCCTTTACGGACAATCCGCAATATAATGCATTCGAGTCGCGTATTTACATTGACGTGTTACGACGATGGTCTCGCTAGATACTAGCCGTGCAACGTTGTTGCACTCCACAGTTGCACATCAACTGGTGGGTTCTTGGAATTGTATTTATGTATGATGGGATCCATTATTTCGCTAGGAGCACTAAGTAGCCAACAGTGGCGTGCTCTCCATAAAGACAAAAAGACACAGTGTAGACATTAGTAGAATAGGCGGTATCTTAACACACTAGATACCCTACTAATTTTTACCCTACTACCCTTAATGGGGTAGAAATGAGAGGATAGGCAGTGTTTTTTTGCTTTGGGCTTAAAATCACTAAATCTCATAATACCTTATTTGCCAATACACCCTATTTTCAAATTACCATGAGCTCATAAAACCTAAATGTCAAATTGTAACATTCTTAAAATGAACGAAATTCATTATGACTTTGACTTAAAACGGCATATTCTCTAAATGCCTGAAGATTGAAATGCACAATCCTTCAATTACCGAATGGCAGAAATGACAAAATATCAAAACAACTCAACCTCAAAATACCTAAATTTAGGCATTTTTCCAAAAATACCTAATTTTTTTTACGAGTGTTTATTTGATAGTATAAATTTAGGTATTTTGAGGTTTGGTTGTTTTAAGCATATGTTGTTTTGCCATAATGCTGTTTTGAAGTTTAGGTATTATGAGCCTAAGGTATTTTGAACATCGGCGATATTAAGGTTTCGGTTGATTGTGAAAAAAATTTAGGCATTCTGCAATTTAGGTATTTTGAGGCCATGAAGTTTTGAGATCTGGGAATATTGATAATGAGGTAAAATGAAATTTAGTGATTTTAAGCCCAAAGCGTTTTTTTGTATTTATGGAGTGCACGCACTGGTAGCTAACCTTATATATAATAATCTTTGATCATATTGCCAGGAAAAATGTGGTCATTAGGAGATTCGAAGGCAGTAGTCAGACTCCTTGGATAGATCAAATTCGTTCAAATCTCAAAACTGCTACCTCCTGTGCTTTGCGCGTCACAGCAGATATAAAAAATGGCGGCGTATTGTACCCGAACCGAAACAAAGTTTTCCGAGGCAATAACTACGATGTCACTCGTTCTCTTTCATAATCATTAATTTGCTTGTATTATCATTTTATGAGATAACTACCAGTGTTAGTCATCTAATTTTACACATACTAACTGAAACACACATTTGATGAACTAAGTATTTATGTGCGATGATTGAGAGCTGATATTGAAGAAAAAATAAGGCTCCAAAGACCGACGCAAGGCATCTTGGCTCAAAAACCTTCGAAAGTGCTTTAGGATGAGCAAGCTATCGCTATTCAGAGCGGACGTTAGCAAAAAGAATTTCCAGGACGATGAAAAAAGAAGACATTGTGGATAAATCAGCCTCTAACTCGAAAAGGGTTACACTATGAATAGGTTGCTCAGTACTCTCAATACAAGATTTCCCTACAATGTTGCTTAAATCGCGCGTGCTTATTGCTTACGTGCTACATTGTTGCTTGCAGATTCGTTCGGAAACACCGAGTAATTTGCGAGCTTCCGCGTTATAAACAATTTAATACGAACAACAGCGGGATGCCTTGGTTCAAGGTGTCACGATATTATTTATGGGCAAATGCACTCTCGATTGCAAAAGTGTCAGGCAATAACTCGATTATTGGTACTAAGAGTAAGCTATAGGTTAACGCGGAATAATTTTCTGTAACTCGACGACAGATATGCGTCTATTTTGCGTATTGTAGGTACTAAGAGTAAATATTGACACTCATAATAAACTTGTTTTATGTATATAGAAGAAGAAGACACTTAGATTTTGGAAATAGAAATTAATATTTCCCCCAATAGCTTTTTTCGTCAGCTTGTTACCTAGAAAATAAGAACGAATGTGCCAATAAATAGTAGTAGGACTATTTACCCTATGTTTTAAAAGTCAAGGTGAAACAAGCATGGGAACGAAGCGTAGGAACTTAAGCGTAAACGTAAGGTACCGACCAAGCTCGATTAGCATGGGTAAATACTTAAATAGTTAAAAAGAAATGTATGTTACGCGTATTATTATACATACATAGATTTCTATGGAATGTTAGGAGATGTGTTAGGAAAATGTAACATTTTCAATTTTACACAATACTTATGGAAATTAATCAACTTTTTAATGTTCCGATGTAAACATGATATCATATTTTGAGTGTGTATACGTATGTGTTTTTCTCATCATTCATAAATTCATTTGAACTGGCTAGTTAACTAGTACATCTCAGAGTAGTTAGAAAGAGCGAAGCGGACGCTCGAACGGTTTGATTTGTAAACACAGAATGGAGCCCTAGAAAGCTGCAATATTTCACGGCGCAGGTCCATTTATTAATAAATAGGCTGTATAGGGTCAGGAGAGAGCTCGCATCCGTTCGTACATCTAATAAATCTTCACCCCGGCCTACGATGAACAATTCCTAGCCTAGCTTACCTTGGTGAAAAGTAGTTTTCATTTCAACGTGCCTAATGACATATTAAAATTTAAAATTGATCCATTAAATATGCTTTTATGCATACCAAAAGAAGACAAAACTGCTATTTTTATTAGAATGAAAAGTTTACAAAATCAAATAAAGACAAGAAAACTATTTTGCATCGCCCGCTTAATGTAAAAAGCAAATTGATGGTCAAACTGAACTAAATAACCACATTTCTACTTAAAAACCCCGACCGCGGTGCACTTTAAAAGTGCATAAAATCCGCCATTTTGTTTATTTTACTTCATACCCAGTGGCACTTGCGCCCTCATGACGAATCTAATGATGTATCATTTATCAAAATCGGTTCTGCCGTTCAGTAGTTACGAGCGGACATCGGAACGGACATACATACATACAAACACATAACCCTCATTTTAGCCTTCGCCGCAGTCGGGCAAAAAATAATTCAAATGGTAATCTCCTCTGTTTCGGAGCAAGTAAAAAAATGGTGCCAAGTAAAATCATGTAAAGTAAGTAATCGTATCAAATTATTTTCAAAAACGCTTAAATTTGCCTTGTAAAAGTGCTCCTGTCGCCTATTTGCAGGGTAAGCATTTGAGTTTCAGTTTAAAAGTTTTTACATCAAAAACTCAAGATATCTTTTTGTACTTTTCATCATGGAAAGGTCAAGATACCATAGATGTCGGCATGTTAAAAACGCCTTAAAATTTCATGCCTTTTTGAGATGCAAAGCTTACCGAGAGCCGATAGTACTTTGCATACTTGTTTATTTAATGGCTGCCTTGTGTAAACACTGCCATTATAGCTGCGATAAACATAACAAAGATAATCATCTTTGCTCGAAGAAAAATCGATATTATTATTGATTATAACCGAACAGATATCATCGTCGAATGACTCAGCGGCCTTAAGGGAAGCGTACGGTGACCATTTCTTAGGATTTTTATGGAACTGTTTTAGTATTCGGCAGGTTTACGTAATGGTTGCTGACAATATATCGGTTTGATCACAATTTTGTTTTGTTATTCAACTCCAACTTAGATATGATTGAAACACCCAAAATTTCCGTTAAGTCATTTTCGGAAAGGACAATTGTTCCTCATTGCACCGAATGATACATTTCGCTGACCGATACTTTTGCAGTAAACAGTAAAACTTCGGCTTTAGTGTTATATACCGAAATATTTTTTATGCCACACTTGGCCACACTGTCTTTTACCGCACGCTACGCGTACGAAAAAAGCCGCTTTCTGACCAAGTGTAGGTAGACATAAAATGATGTACACAACACGGGAGGTAATAAAGAAAGCCCTCGATGGCATATTTACGTCCCTCGCTTGCAGCTCGGGCCGCAAACATCTGCGATCTCGGCCTTTCTTTGTTTTACCACCCTAGTTGTGTAATGTACTATTTCAGCGTTGCAAGGATTGAAAGAATAAAATTCGCAAGGATAATGCTTTATTGAATAATGACTCTTCAGATTACTTAAATAAATAGCCTATTTCAATATTTTCCATCAAAATGCAGCTACATCATTTCAAGAACTTAATAATGGTTCATATACCTCTTACTTCATTTCAAAACATTCCCATCACCTTCAAATTTATGAATATCCACCTTTTTTCTTTTTTTTAACCGACTTCCAAAAGAAGGACGGTTCTCAATTCGTCTGTATGTTTTTTTTTATTTTTTTTTTTTTTTTTTTTGTGTGTTTGTTCACCGATTACTTGAAGACGGCTGGACCGATTTGGAAAATTCTTTTTTTGTTTGAAAGGGTAGACTTTCGAGGTGGTCCCATTGTAACCAAATCAGGATCTGATGATGGAATCTTGGAGAAATCGAGGGAACTCTTCAAATATTATAGGCACACATATAGCGATTTCAGTATTTTTCGTAATTTCTCGTCCATCTCTTATTAGCAACGAGTTTTTAGTGTTAACCGACTTCAAAACAAAGGGTTAATTTGTATCTAGGTTTCTTCCCCGACTACTTGAAGATGGCTGAATCTATTTGGAAAATTCTTTTTTTGTTTTAAAGGGTATACCTCCGAGGTGGTCCCATTGTAACCAAATCAGGATCTGATGATGGGATCTTGGAGAAATCGAGGGAACTCTTCAAATATCATAGGCACACATATAGCGATTTTGGTATTTTTCTTAGTTTCTCGTCCATTTCTTATTAGCAACAAGTTTTTAACCGACTTCAAAACAAAGAGCAATTTTTATGTAAGTTTGTTCCCCGATTACTTGAAAACGGCTAGACCGATTTGGATTTTTTTTCTTTTAACTAAATAGACTTAAGTCTATTTGGTCAAAACAATATTTTTCCAGCGCCACTAAAAATTAAAAAATAAAGTAAATTTTTAAAACAAAAAATAAAAACCGACTTCCAAAAACTTAAACTAAAAACCAAAAAATAATATGTTAATCACCCCAAAGAAATGGATAATCAACGATTCATATATACATATACAGATATTTATAGTTTTTAACCTGTTATTTTTGAAGTCGGTGCCAGCTAAGGAGCTCAGCATAGCCAGCTTTGCGTGGCAGTGGCAGGCACCGACTTCAAAAATAACAGGTTAAAAACTATAAATATCTGTATATGTATATATGAATCGTTGATTATCCATTTCTTTGGGGTGATTAACATATTATTTTTTGGTTTTTAGTTTAAGTTTTTGGAAGTCGGTTTTTATTTTTTGTTTTAATTTCCTTACAACAAAGGTAAGCTTGGTCACCCCCGAACCGCCATAAAGATAATTGCAAGTAATTCGCGTCACACATGATTGTTGGGCAGGAAGCATTGCGAGTAGGAAGGCATTACAGGCCATCACGTTAACCAGACCAGCAGCAGGTAATTAGGGGGGGGGGGATACTTTAGGGAGCTTATTAAGGCCAAAACTTTTTTGCCACAAAATTGTTTTCCTTTACATCCACATTTCAAATTTTACACAAATTAGACGAGTAGAAGAAAAAAAATTCTAAGATTTCACCATCGAAATATAACATATGGAACGGTAATACCAAATAAAACGACGTTGAAATTTGCCCCATAACTAACTTGTTAAAATCATTGCGACTCATTTATTAAGTGGTGTCGATAACCGACTTAATGTTTACTATGTTTAAATCAAAAGTAATTTATGACAAATATTCATATAGGTACAGTTTGAGTAGACGTAATTTTAGGATAGGTTGCATATTGTTTAGAAGACAAAAATCCAGTACGTCTAGCATAACTGGCTGCGACTTCGTTTCTCGCGCGACAGAGCATCACCTGTCACTGTCACACGATATTGAGTGGAAAGAGACAGGTAGCATTTGTCGCGCGACAAAGAGTCGCGTGTCACGGTTGTGCTAGAGGTACAGGTCGCTTGGCCCGGACGATCTTGAGAGAGTCGGACTAGGTGGGGGCCGGAGCGCCTGGGATCGAACCAGGTCGCCAAGCTCGGACCACCTTCAGAGGGATTATACAGCATGACTTTTAAAAATTATGGGAGACAATTACAGTATGTAAACTTGTGAAAACCATTTATTTAAATCCGGGCATGTCTAGACGATAAATAAGATTGCGGCATATAAATTATTGTAATACTAACACTTTTTAAAATTTTATAATTGAAATAAAAAAATAAAATTTCATTAGTTAATGATTCTATAACAATCCTGTATTATTTGTTTACAATTGTAACATTTGTTTTCTCGTTGTCAAGTCAAATGATAAATGAAATGTCAGTTAAAATAAGGCTATGTGCTCACTTACGATTAAATACGACGTAACTCAATGTGGCGTCTATTGTAAACAAACAATACAGGGTGTTATAGAATCATTAATTCAAAAAAATATATTTTTTGTATTTCAATTATAAATTTTAAAAAGTTTAGTATTTCAATAATTCATATACCACATATTCCCGGATTTAAATAAATGGTTTTCGTAAGTTTACTTACGGTATACCAGTACTGATTTTGTTTGTTAGTGACCCGAAATATTTGCTTTTGATTGTACTAGCAGCTGAAATTAAATAAAACATGTAAACAAATGCCTTATATGCATTCTCATGGCGAAGCAGATAATTTAATTTCACTCAACTAATAGATTACCTACTTTAATAAAATCGAACATTGAACAAGATGAATGTACCAACACGCTCAGTAGCTCACTATAACGGACACGGTAGGCATTTTTTACCCAACTTGTCAAACACGAAAGTTCAATGGGCGCTGATTTACATAATCGAATTATAACATTAATCATCGGGTTTCCTGCCCATTGGATCGGAAGTACGCTTAGCTTGTCGATATCAATTTACTACGATGTATGGTGTATGATATAGAAGAAAGGAACGTTATAAGATGTGTTCTAAAATCACTAGTTGGGTGATGTTTCAGAAAAAAACGATTTAGTAAATAATATTGTCTACCGTTTCCGCGATTATCACTCATAGTAATAAAACAACATAAACTGATTAAATCGCGTATATTACTACATTTTTAAGTCCTGACATTTCGTAACCCTTTTCAGCGTTCGTGTTCGCGGGTAGACTGTCCCCGCGACCCCGGTCTACCCGCGACCACGAACGCTGAAAAGGGTTAGGAATCGTCGGGACTTAAAAATGTAGTAATTAATATACGTTGTTGTTTTATTACTATGAGATTTAGTGAAGTCCATTTAAAGTTCCGTTGTGTTTTGTAAGTACATATTTCACTTTTACTACTCAGTTGAGCCATTTGATGTAAGTGAAACGGTGGTAAGTATAACTTTAAATATTGACCGTTTAAATTTTTTCCCATAGTATCCCTAATTAGTATTCTTTTTAACACTTTAAAACTCATTATAAACTAGATTCTTCTAATAACTGTATGAGAAAAGGGAGAAGACCTTTGCTCAGTGGGACAGTATAGCTAGCTACAGATAATAAAATTAAAGAAACCGAGATCTGCTACAGGTTGTAACTTAAACCAAAACCCAGCGTAACTACAAACGAAATAATTCTAGCACCGCCACCGTAGCAATTGACGAAATTTCTCGAAGCCTCGTTAGGGGCTGACGTCTAAATCCGAAGCCAATAACTAACTGGTAATCAAGCCAAAATTAACCTTCAGTGTAATGGTTATTGTGTAATTGACTTGTCCGTGCGCGCCGTAATGTAACTTGTTTGGTATAATTTACTGCATGTACTTGTATGATCATAAAACATGCGTTATTCTATGACTTTAAGTAAGCAATGTAATTATATTATAAGTACTGGAGTTCCAGTAGGGTTGCCAGATTGAATTACCCTAGAGACTTTGGTCGGAAGATGCCGAATTTGGTCGACGCGCGAGCTTTTTTTTAGCCTGAATCAGCAGAAATTTTCACTGGTCGGACCACCTGAGTGGATCGGACCAAATTTTAAAATGAAGTCGTTTGCCGGGATATTTTCTTCTTTGTCGGGAGTCGGGAGGACATACAAAAAATCGGGAGAATCCCGCCAATTCCCGACCATCTTGCAACCCTAAGTCCCACAAAGAACGAGAAGAAGCGAGTAAATATATCATCACTACTTTGAAAAAAACTTGTATCTAATAACGTCGTAGAGAAAAACGTCAAGGTAATATACAAACTTCATATATAATTACTGCGTTTTTACCTGAAGTCAGTATCTGATATAGATAGAGAGATTACTGTAACATAATTTTCGAGCGATTTTTGAAATTTATACAATCGGCTGTTACTAAGAAAAATCAAAATAAGAAAGTGGCGAGATCGCTACGAAATTTTATTACAGTTTAGAATAAACACGCTTAAATTTAATCTCATTTCTAAAACTGTAAGGGATCTATGTTACGTAATAACATTTTACGATTTCTCATGAGAAAATCCCTATCGTAAAAATATGTTTAGACTTTCATAGCTACAGATTATGGTATTGGTTATGGTAGATAACTTATTGAAATACAGACACTTTTTAAAATTTGGTTATAGATAATGATAGATCAATTAAAATTGTGTTACCTACATCCTGTATTCATTGTTTACATTCCTATCGTCTGACAAGTCAAGGTCAAAATCAAAACATCAAGAATCCGTTCAAGTAAAAAATTCCGTGTACACTTACGGTTAAATACGGCGTAGCTCTTCCACCGCTACTTATGACGGATGGACATTTTTTTTGATGAACAACTCGCATAAAATTTGGTTTTCGCCGAGCACGCCTTTACAATAATACGTGCACTTTTAGACTGTCTCCGTGGCGGGAATCTTTCGCGTACAGTCGAAAAGCTGCCCTACCATTATTACTGCATTCACCGTAGATGACAATTATGTCTACGACCTCCTGAGCAATGAAATTCAACGGCATTGTAGTTGCGGAAACACACATAACATAATACTTATTATTTATCCATATCCCAAATAATTTGACATTGAAGTTGAAGTGACATGAGACAACAATGCAAGTCTTTACGTATGGATACTATTTTTCTAATAATTTTTACATCATTCGGCTGCTACTTCTACTAATGTACTCGTAGCTTACACTTATAGTAATAAAACAACTTAAACGGATTAAATCGCGTATATTACTACATTTTAAGTCCCGACCACGAACGCTGAAAAGGGTTACGAAACGTCGGGACTTAAAATGTAGTAATATACGCGATTTAATCCGTTTAAGTTGTTTTATTACTACGAGTATGAGTGATAATCGCGGAAACCGAAGACTAAAGAAAGATAATCGATAAAAAAGTGCGAAATAGTATTAAGCTCGACTTGGCCATCAACGGATTTAATGCTTTGGTTCTCGTAGGCTTATGTACTGTATAATCCAAACGCATATTTGTTATAAAATAAATATTTTACTTCAAACTCCGACCATGATACCAGTAACTTATCATTACTGATATTAAGTTCAATATCCGCTAAAATAAATACAATGCTACTTGCTATTACTGCAATTCTATCAGATTTTTTTTTTAAATGGCTGCGTTCGTGGTCGTGGGTACCACGACCACTGAAAAGACACACGCAGAGGCGTCGCTGAAAAGGGTTACGAAGCGTCGGGACTTAAAATGTAGTAATATACTCGATTTAATCCGTTTAAGTTGTTTTATTACTTTGAGTGATAATCGCGGAAACCGAAGACAATATTATTGCGATGAAGCTTTACGGGTGGCTATAATAGGACTCAGTTTTTCCATCATGATCAGCCTATGAGTACACGCTGCACTAGATAGGTATTACGCATTATAATCATCAAAAAGTCCCAAAGAAGTGCATCATTTGTTGCAACAACTAGTCCATAAAATTTACTCCTCTAACCTATATGAACACAAGTATGCATTTAGAAATATAATTTGATATTTATCGATATCGTAGACGTGTGCGCAAACCGGTGTGATCCTCATGATTCGAAGTGACTCAACGCAATCGGGCGGCAATTCGACAGGGCAGTGCTACACTGAAAGATTGAATATTTTATAAAAGCTCTAGATTTTTTATAACTTTTTAAGACTGTAGGGTGCTGTAGGTAAATAAATGTGCACGCAAATCAAGTTAGACTACGTTTAGATAGCAAACAGAATCTGCATTTAAATTTTAACAAATTGCACTTAATTATATTATTGAGTAATTAGTATATTTTAAATCTGTAAATTTGTAAATGTTATGATAAATAAAAAATATGTTAATTCAATTATCACTATAAAATGTAAGGCCTTATATGATGTTACATCAAATGCCTCACAATAATCATAGTTAAATTTAGCTGAAAACTTGATAAAATATAATATTTAGACACTCGTTCAGACTACCTAGGTAACCTGACCCTCCTTCCTCGCCTTTGTTTATAGAATGAAAAATATTTATACAACTCATACAATATTGAATAAAACCTCCAGCGGAAGAACTCCATAGAATTCTATTCAACTTCTCTTTAATTTGTAAGCATTCGTGGCTTAGTAGTCTTAGTACATAACCACAGTAAAAACCACAAGCTAAGTTTGGGACTGGGTTGATTTAAAATTCTCTCTGTATTATTTCACCTGTATCTCATCTGTTGGTAAGTGATTTGCGTCTATAATGAAGCATGGATACTGCTGACTCGCACCATTCCCTCTCCATTTCAAAAGATCCAAGTTATTATTCCGGGAAAAGATTTTCCTAAGGGAAGCTTCATTCCTCACCTCTCACATTTCGCGTTAGTGCCTTTTCACACGTCCCGGTTCGGCGCCGTTACGCTTACGTTAGCTTTCATACGTACCGGCGTAAGCTAACGTACATGGCCATACACTTTGCCGCCGGGTACCCGGCAACCGGGACGTGTGAAAAGGCACTTACTGTGTCATTAGCCTCGCTTACACTGCACAACTACCTCACGTCTAATCCCATTACGCAAGAGAATCGCACAGAACTAATAATTCGATCCGATCCGACGTCCGATTTCTAATTCGATTGTAATTGCGTTATATTATCGATCGCGAATAATGGTGAGCGACATGAATGGGTATCGCAAGCGGCTACTCCTATAATTCGTTACACAACCGGGTTAATTATGCACGGCGAGAACTGCGAATTGATTCATGGTTTATTTTGTGGGAGTCGACGACGTAGTTTTTTGTGGGGCTCTTATGCTCTTTAAAGTCATCTTGAATAAATAAGTGTGACCAGTAGCCGACAAAAAATACCCTAACGTGGTTTTAACTCTAGACTGTTACTGTTACAATATATAGGCAGGCATCGGATATTCCTGCGCCTATTTACCTAAACTTCGGCGTTGGCGTAGGTAGTTGAATGGTATGGAGGTGGACTCAATTTATTTTTTTACTTTTGTTACTACGTAAATTTACCGGGATTTCGGAAATTAGGCTAACATAAACATATACCTATTATAGTATTGCAATGTAGTATTCTAAGTTATTTCCCATGTACAGAACGACTAAATATTATTTAATTTACGTGCAATTCATTTCGGTAACGAATTAACGTTATAGCTACTATTAGTAGAACAATTTGCGTTAAGTTTTATCTTAAATATAATTTTAACAAAGAGACGATAGCAATGAACAGGTAATCACTTATATTATTTAAAAATATATTCTTAAGAAGCCGACTCCATACTTGCTTAGTTTTTTCCGGGAATTCGCGAACTTTAGGTAAATAGGCGCAGGAATATCCGATGCCTGTATATAAGTAAGGAGCACTAGGCTAAATCCGAATGTGGGCTAATTCCGAAAATTAGGAATTTCTAC
Organism: Eudemis profundana; assembly: GCA_947034925.1. Lineage (NCBI taxonomy): Eukaryota > Metazoa > Arthropoda > Insecta > Lepidoptera > Tortricidae > Eudemis > Eudemis profundana. The sequence continues at coordinate 3,532,181 of OX344802.1, read as the reverse complement.
TAAACAGTGCAAGATTTTGTGAAGTCACTATTCGCGTGTATTAGTATCGTGTTAGCAAGTTAAGAGTTATCATTCGGGTGAGCGTATGCTATTCTGAATTACAAAATAGTTAAGTTTTTGGAGATTATACCGGCGAGTAAGATATTATGCCCTAAAATGTAAAAAAAATATTTTGGTCTACAAAATTAGTTTTTGAAGGTGAGATGAACAATACGAGTGCTTAGTTGATTATAAATGTCAACTCTTGAAATACTCTTGAACAATTTTGTAAAAAGTAGGTACGAGTCGGTATTACAGCGATAGGAAGATTTAGGAACTAAATAAATACATAGCACTCCTTTTAACATAAGGTACTTGTATGAAATTTACACTAACTCGTAAACAAACATATTAAGCGACATTAAGCTGAAACTTAACATTCACACGGATTTACACCACACTTAACCACCAGCTTAACGATCTCCGACAATTTTGCTGTAAAGTGTTAACATACACAATTTCCAACCGATACCCAATATCCTACACGTCCTTTTCAACGTCCAATCACTCCACAATCTTTTAAAATATAAACTCTATTTCGTTAACCATTAAGTAGGTTTTACAATACCAGAAGAACAAGATACGTTGTTGTCAGGGTTGGTGTTGGGAGTAAGAGTTCATCGTAAAATGGCCAATAGAAATTCCTAAAGCTCATTGACAAATCGACCCTTTGCCCTGACAACCTCACTATTCTCCTTCACGTAGTATTGAGAAATGAGCCTTATTTCATTCAAACTAAGGTTATATTTTGAACAACGCAATGGATTGAGATAAGAGTTTGTGAAAGTAAACAATGTAAATGCAAGTACAAATCGGCGTACGCGTCATTACTCCGCTGATTTATCGACTAATCGTCTTGTAAGCAAATTTCTCGTTGGATGTTTTCAATTGCTTTCTATTGGATGGGAAATTCAAGAGGATTGCTTTGGGTATAAAAGGGAAGTCAATTTACTTAAAATATCACCTATTCGATTATGTATAAGTACCTACCTAACCGAGCTACCAGTGGCGTGGCGTAAAAGATATCCTTGGGCAAGCTGGTGCAGATTTAGCGTACATTTTCCTGAAGATCTGCAGAATAAGGTGGTCAAATGCCTGATATTAAGCAAGCCGGTAGGAATCGAGTTCTTAGAACGCCACGCCACTGCTAGCTACTATATTACAAGTGATTTTTTATTAGAACACACATTTTTTAAACAAGATATTTTTAAACTTTCATATTTGGGCTCGTGTAATGTGATAAATTAACAGTAACTCTTCGTACTGTTTACGACATGTGACGCACGGATTTGGGTTATAGCGAGTAAGCATTATTATATTATAAAAAGATGTAACTAGCTTTAAGACACGTCTTTGTCTTTGGTCTTCGTCTTAGTCTTGTCTTGTACTCAATATAACAAGTATCATCATGAAAGACTATTACTTCAAACCCCCATAAACCCCCAGTCCAACATCTCTATTACACTCGCGAGTAATACACAAAAAAAGCCTTTAACTTGTTCACTGTCCCCATATAAAACTATCAGACAATGTCACAAGTCCCAACTATGCAATCAGTATGGGGAAGTAAACCCATAGTGGAAGCAGGGACTCCTGAAAAAAACCTTCATGACCCCACATAGGGGGCTCCGCGACAGGGAACATGTTAAGAAACGAATTTATATTTATATAAGAAACTAACACGTACACTCACGTCTAATATCATCGGATCATTAAGATCGGATTTTAAGTATTTGTATGTATGTATCTATTAAGTATATCGTCGTCTAGTATCCATAACACAAGCCTTATTGAGCTTACTATGGGACTAGTTCGATTTGTGTAAGATTGTCCCCTAATATTTATTTATTTATTTATCATTTTCTCTGAACAATTATATAGAAAATGACCCGAATTCATAATTCATATAAGTTAGATACAGTGCACCGGTCGATGTTTTGGTCACGAGGAACTACCGTGAACTGTTGTGTGCCGAGTGCAATTATTAATTATGAAGGAGGCCTATGCTAATACAAAAAACAAAGACAAATGAAACCTCTCGCACATTTATTTAGTCAGTAGACTATTTTCCGAAAAACAAAGCTTGAACGAGAGTAAAAGGCTCTATCTGCATATTCTATTCACTATTTTAGCGTTACTTACTAACGGGTGGATATAAAGTCAAATACATGCCAGTGTTGCATATAAAAATTGTAAGATGCTTAAGAAAAAAAAAATAAAAAGTAAGAAATGTTTTTCGATTTCTGCTTTCATAAGACGTACTTTACTTTAACAACGAATAAAGAAACGTAACCGGGTTATTCTTCAGAAATATGTCTGCGGGTCACCTTATTCCTCTGGCCCTTTTTCATACTAAATGTATGGAGACAGAGGAATAAGTCGCAGACATATTTCTGAAGAATAACCCAACCACGGTATCGTAATAACAAAATGCCAATGTCCCCGCCGAACAAAACCGCGACTTTCTTCATAGCTTTATGACGAACATGACGCGGGGAGAAATTCCGATACAAAGGCGTTTAGCGTTAATAGCGGTGGGATCAGAGTTGACTGGTATTAGCATAATCATCTATGAGCCGGATTCATTATTGCCGCGTTACCATTGCTACGGACGATACGTCAACGTACATCCCGTCCCGATTCCTGCTCCGAAGCGAGCTCAACCTTAAATAGTTAACAAATCGTAAAATGCCAAGCTATTGAACTACTGAAATTTTATTTTATTCGAAGTAAACTTTGAAAAATGATATTTATGCCTCGGGCAAATTCCAATCTTCATCGTCTCCAACCAATAGTGCCACAGGAGCAATTACCCAAATCATCCAATTTCTAAACCGGTCACTTCATTTTTACGCCATCCTGGGAGGCTTAGTAGTGGTAATTAAATAACGGTAGATGGCGCCACGAATTAGGGAATGCAATACCCGGTCAAATATGAAACCCGGGTATTACCCGACTCTAAATAAAGTCAGTTACCCGGGTTTTCGGGTAATGCAGCTCGTGTAAGATAAGCATCGTGTTAAGCAAGATAAGCAAGCATGTGACGCTTTTTCGAGTTTGCTTTAAGGCGGCCGACGATAGATTTTATTTACTTATTATTATCTTTGAGATATAACTATACATGCATAATTTTTATTAATTACTAGGTTTTTTAACCCGGGTTCTGAGTCAAAATACCCGGGTTTTATCCGATTCTAAATAAAGTCAATTACCCAGGTTTTCGGGTTCTCTACTACAAATCCTCCCAGAATAGCGTAAAAATTAAGCGAATGAAGTTTTATTTATTAATAGCGTCATAAAATAATAATTTGAATGAAGGCATATATTACACGTGTGCAATGGGCACACGCCGCGCCGGCGCGTCGGCTGTCAATCGCGCGACGCGTGGGTGGTGATCGCACGCGCATTGGAAAGTGATAATTCCAACATTTGCGCTAAGGGCGTAAGGTCTCTTAGAGTAATGTAAAATTAATGAGATGCGGTTTCGAATGTTGTAAATAATTAGACGAGATGACTCGGCCGTCAATGAATTAACTCTTCGATACAGACAAGTAGTCAAACTTGGGCCGTTTAGGAACGCGCGATACATATTCAAGGTCGAAGCGCAGACGGTCCGATTCGTACCTTCGCATTCGTAAAACTTTGCTTGTAGTACCACAGAATAGAATGGTAGTGCGTTCGTTCACGGCGCGCACACATATAAGGCCGCGCGATGTACCTTTTGTAGGAAGACGAATTGCCTGTTATTATATCGTACTGAGGCTGAAAAATCACAAATTTTCGGAATATTTCACCATATATGAGGTTCCTGTTAGAGTAGTATAGAAGGCGTAGTTGGGTTATTCTTCAGAAATACGTCTACGACTTATTGATCTGTCTCCATACATTTAGTATGAAAAAGGGCCAGAGGAATAAGGTGACCGCAGACATATTTCTGAAGAATAACCCAGTTGCAACGAGTGATGATTCCCTCGTAATATGTGACGTCTTCAGACTATTTTGCCGCCTATCAATAGGGGCGATTTTAATTGAATCTTCAAAGCAACAGTATTGCTAGGAAGTTTTTTTATTGCCTTAAACTAAAGTAAACAGGCAGACGGCCTAACGGAAAGTAGCCACCGCCAGTTCAGTTAATACAGAGTTTCTTAATCTTGTTTTGGTCACCAACCCCCTGCATTATTTTGAAAACCTTACAGGCTCTTTTCGAATATAATCAGAGAAAAAGAAAATCAAGAGGACTTGAAATTTTGTGTTACATGCATAGCCACGGACCCCCGGCTCTCGTATCACGGATCCCTAAGGGGTCCATTGACCACAGTTTAAGAAACCCTGAGTTAATATATAGATACGAATACAATAAAATTAATATTTTATGAACACAAAAAATAAATTATGACGTCAAGTCGTGTGTTGATATTTTTGAGACCTAATCCGCTTTGATATATCTGACGCAGAGAGCGGAAGTGACATGCTTGACATGCTTGTGTTGTGCGGATGTTATTGTTAAAAAGGATACCCAAATAGGTTTAAAAGGAACAGGATATTTATCTACTTAACACGTTAAATTAGATATATATATGTGTGTGAGTGTGTGTGTATATACAAGGTGTTACGTTGAACGTAATACAACTCATGTTTTTAAACTCATCTCCATGATGCTAGGTCTCGAGTTGTTAAAGTCATCTTAGTTAATTAATACCACTGTTTTTAATTATGTATTCATGTTTCTTTGGTCTACTAGAGAATTAAGATAAAAAAAGTTTGCATCTAATTTTGTAGTGAACACTTACCTTTCATCTTATCTAGGCCGATAATAAAATTTATGAAAAAACGAACAGGTCAGGTAAGCGTGACGTCATGTTGGGTGACCACACGACGAGATTTTAATTTCTTTATTCTGTTAGCAAACTAGCAAAAGTCAATTACGTGCATTTTGTTGTCTGTCGTTAACTGAGCCGGAATTGCTTAATTTGTATTACGTTCAATGTAACACCCTGTATTGCTGACCTGACTGTTACGACTTATGACGATATGACAGCTTTTTCGACTACTTCAAGTAAACCGATTCTTATGAATTTTGTACTTACAAGTGTGTGTGATGTGCTGATGTGGAACAGCTGATGATTTCGAATAAAACTGTTTTTAAGATATTCAACAAACGACTTTTTAAGTTATTAGTTGTTAGTTAGTTGTTTTTAAGTTAGTCTATTTGTACGTTATTATAAGTATAAGATCGCCATTTTTTTTAAATGTGTATTTGTATAAACTATTCTTGCTTTTTAATGTCTACGTTTACAGAATTCAGGAACTCTACTTAACTGAAAACCGATACGGTGTTCCACTCTCAAAGTCAAAAAGGAAGAAAAACGTACGAGCTTAATAGACACTGAGTACCTTTTGATTCTATATGGCAGTGCTGCGCTCGAGTTTATTTTTAAAGTCGCCAGTAGTGGGTAATCCGGGTGTCCTGTTACGCAAATATTGGGTTCCCTGGTCGTTCGTCTGACGGAAAAATAAAGACAGAGACGTTTGGTTTTTTAATCATTTTAACTGGGAGGTGAAGTTAATGTTTTGATATGAAAATAGGGTAGATAAATAGTCACAATAATTACAGTACAGCGTTGAAAGAATTGCCCGAAACACCAAGAGAAAAAGAAACAACAATACTCCACGATAAATATGGGTCTGTATTAGTGAACGAATCCAACAAATTGTCCAACAAACGATTTATAGCTTCGTGGGTAATATTGAGATTTTTTGCCATTGGAAGCCCAAAGGGTATGTATGTCCGTGCCTATGTCCGCTCGTAACTACTCAACGGCACATCCGATTTTTATAAATGATACATCATTAGATTTGTCTTGATGGTGCGAGTGTCACTGGGTATGAAGTTCGTTAAAATAAACAAAATGGCGGATTTTATGCAGTTTCAAAGTGCACCGCGGTCGGGTTTTTTTTTATAAAAATGTGGTTATTTAATCACTTTAACTGGGAGGTAAAGTTTTGTTTTGATATGAAAATACGGTAGATAAATAGTCACAATAATGACAGTACAGCGTTGAAAGAATTGCCCGAAACACCAAGAGAAAAAGAAACAACAATACTCCACGATAAATATGGGTCTGTGTTAAACGAATCAAACAAACGCATTGCAACTAATTGTCAAATCATAGCGTTTCAATCGTTTTTTTATCCCATTTCTTGTTTACCATGATGTTTTAAGTAAGTTATGAACGAGTATACTGTAGAAATATTTTCATTTCCAATAACTTATCTCACAAATAACCCCATAGAATGTCAAAGCACCATTCGCAATTTCGAACTGGAAAGAGTAATTCCCATTTATTTTCCCTTTGGAATTTATGTTCGCGTCACAATGCTTACAATGCTTAGGGCATCAAGATGAGCCCAAAACGATGTCAAGGGTAATGCGAAAGTCTTAACAATGCACACAGTGTGGTATTTAAAGAAAAACGTAGTCAACATTGTTTTAGTAAGTGCGTTATATAACTTATACCCTTGCAATTTTTCCGTTTTTATCTTTAGATTGATAGAGAAGACGCTACCTAAAAATAATCAGGTTTAAAAATGACATCCACCAAGACAATGCATATAAGGTGACATCTTCTAAATGAAACACATTGCGGATCCAGATATTCCTTTTTAATACATCTAATCATAATGTTTTTTATTGTAGCATTAACGACTGCCAGTAAATTCTAAATACATATTTTATTAGAAGAGAAAAATTTTAAAATTATATGATTCGGGCAAGATTCGAACCTGCATCTCCTACGGCTATCCGGGCCAACACAGGCGCTCTAACTACGCCACCGAAACCATCGCCATGTAATCATAATTTTAGGAAGAAGTCTAATTATAATTTTAAAAAGACTGCTGTTATTGTTACTTTATACCTTCGTTAATTTGATAAAATGTTATCTGACTCTTTTCGACTTAAACAGCCCCTTGTGCACCTGCAACCCCGGAAACCTTTTACCTTTAACGCCGCAATGGTGTTACTTGAAAAGTAAATACATATTAAATTTAACTAAGCGCGCAATAAAATAACTTAGACTAACTTTTCTAGTCACCTTCCCCATGTGCAACGGCAACCCCGAAGGCCTTTTACCTTTAGCACAATGGTGCGCCGGCACGCGCGCAGGTGATAATAGCGAATCGGTCAGTGCGCAGTAAATCAGGGGCGCCCGCGGCTGCGCGCCGCGGCGAAAGCGACAGCCCGCGGGAGGGGTACTGATGTGCTGTGGCCAGCTTTAGAGCCAAATAATTCAACCCATTAGAGCTCAAAAACTACGGAATTCCTGATCCTGACAATGACTTAATAGTGTGTTTAACGTCAGATATGGACCTGGTGGAATCACATTAGCAGAGTATAACTACCTATTATTGGTTCCCATTAACATACGTTCTACCTCTGGATTGTAATCCGTTGAGCGAGAAAGGAGCCATCCCTATGGCCTCCTGTGATTTGCTGGAGTCTTTGTCTTATACACGGCCTATGTAGTAATGTACTATTAAATTGATGCATATTTTATAAAAACTGTTTTGACACCGAGTTTCTTACGCCACTAGTTCTTCTCATTAGCTCGTTACAGAGGTTATAGTTTTCTGAAACGGTAGCAGACCCAAATACTATATATTTATTACCATTAGCAACATATGTTTTGTTACACTATTTTTTTAGTATCTAACTCCAGATGAAGTGTATTTTCACAAGAAATAATTTAAAGGTGACGTTCAAACGCAAACAAAATATAGATTGACCAGCTTGTGACGAGCCGTATGCTAATAAATTGTGCATGTAATGTAAAATGTTATTTGTAAGCCCATAATATCAGTTAGCGCGCTTCAAACTCAACCGTGTTTCTCGTCCAAATTGATGACAGGTAGAAGTTTATTTTAGGTGAGATGTTTTTGATGCTGTTATAACTCTCATGCTGCTTTATGAAGTTCTGGTGATAATTTTTAGAATGAACGTTTACACCAATCAGATGTTTTCTTTTGATTTGTACTGTGACTAGACTGGTTACGTCTGTTGAATACCGATCGACCTGTGGGCCAAGATGATAACAGAGTAAAAGCTCCAAAATTCAAAATAGACTTCGCAGATATCTTCGGCTATAGCGATATAATTTACTTAGACTCCTATCTCCTATCCAGATGCAGCTAAAATCCTTAACACATGATGACAGAGGAAAGAGGTCTGTGCCTGGATGGCACAAATTTTCATTGACAACTTATTTTTAACCGACTTCCAAAACAAGGACGGTACTCTATTCGTCTGTATGTTTTTTTTCATGAATCCGTACAATTTTCATGATTTTAGAAAAGATCAAAAGGGTTAATAATAATAACATCGCAATCTACGGAAGGACTACAGAGTTCAGCATTAAGCCTTCCAATGCCCGGGATCCCGCTAATGTCCACACTAAAAACAATGATATTTTATAAGTAGATAGGTTACAAGCACTCCAAAAGTGAAGCACTGAAACCACGATAAATGTATTGGTGCCCTTTTTGTAGTGGGTAGTCACTCGCGGGTCGGTCAACGAAACGCACGACGATGTCAAGGGTGAATATTTACAAGATTCACAAAAAAAATGCCGTCGTGTGTGATCAGAAAGTGCACCAATCATAGCAAAAAGTGCAACAAAGCGCAAGGGATCACATATCACCTGTAAGTACGCTGAAATAATTTAATTTTATCATTTTTATTATTTTATTTTTCAAATACGACGCCATCTAACTACCATAGAGGTCATTTGAATGAAAGAGACAAACTTACGTCTTTGACAATGAGAGTGACAAGGATAGCCGAGCAGGCTCCGAGTCAATCCGAATCTAGCCGATGGGTTCACTCGGTTACGTTTAAAAATTAATCGTGCAAGTAACAAAAAGCTAGCTGTCTCTTTTTTTTTTGCATTATTGTAACTATGCCATCTCTTTTATGCAATCTGTTAATATGTGTGAGTATGTACACCGTACAGTGAGGTACCAATGTGTGCTGCTGCTTTCTTGGAAGCATATTTCTCAGCTGGCGAGTATGCGTATAACGTATCTTCTTATAAAATATCATTGACTAAAAATAGCTGTATTAGAAGCCATTGAGCATGGTCGCCCTAGCGATAGCGCGAGCTGCCGTCAGCCGTAGAATCCAACCGACGAATTATTGCAAAGGGAATTGCAAAGATCTCGATGCACTTTCTACCGCGAGCTTATTGGGCGGAGGTAATAAGCTATTTTTCAATTGCCGGCGATTTGATGCCTTTCTCGGATTGCCTTCGCGGTTGTGAAATTGAGTCGGGCTTCCTTGTTCGCGGGTCTGTTTTAGTAAATCATTGGTTGCGAGTTTCACTGTCTATTTTGTTTGGCAAGACGGGAGTGTTGGGTGTCGTAACAACATATGGTGTCCACAAATCGGGTTGAAATTTATGAGAACTGTCTGAACTGTGTCTACATCCGTTTCCAGCCGGGACGATGAGACGAGAATTATTGAATAGCACCAGTATCATGGATCATAATTTAATCTATACTCATACACTGTCGTTGAACATGTGTTTTACTGGATATCTAAACAAACTAATTTCGAAATTAGCAGCTGTCTCTATTATTGCAACAGTTTTTCTAGATAAAGTGCTAAGGCAAAGGTCTTTCCTTGTTTCTGCCACCCATCCCGGCCGAGTAATTCCGTGTATCAGCCTTTCGTTCTAAAATACTTCCAGAACCTCCCACCGTCTTATTTAGCTTGGTGATGTTTAGTTGTTATTGTCTGAGTACATTTTATCAAATCAAATGGTAAGGTTGCAAGTCGAGGATAATATTTTGAGTTTACCACCGTTTTCAACTGCCACATGCGACTATAGCTTGGCAACTTCGTTGGTAACACTCCCATGGTTGCTTTTTGTAATGTGCAGCCGTAACTACTTACACAAGTTACCGCCAACACGAACGGCGACTGACGGAGGCAGCCTCCGGAGGCCCCCGTTCGTGTTGGCGGTAACTTGTGTAAGAAGTTACAGCTGCACATAACAAAAAGCACACATGGGAGTGTCATCAACGAAGTTGCCAAGCTATAGCTACTAGCTAGACTGAAGCTATAGAACTTCATTTGTTACAGCGTTGTGACAAAACGCACGCGTCGTTTGACAATTGAAAAACGGGCTTGTTTTTTAACAGATGGACTCAGGTTACATAAACATTTAAAAGGTTAATACACCCACTAATGGTAACACAACAAATAATATCAATAGTCGGACAATCTAATCCATTGTATGTTCCGCGTGGGCGTACCCAGGCTTATTAATACGCCCCATTTGAATTCATTACATCGACTTTGGTTCGATTTAAATGCTGACAAAGTGATATTTCAGTGAAGCTAAGAGTAATGGTAAGTGGGCACTCAAGGGACCCAGTTATAGGTTGCGGTCGGTGCGCAGTTTATTTCTAATTTAAATGAAGACTTATATGCTGCGGATTAAGTTATCGAGTCGATATCTGCTGGATTTGCAGCAGATATAGTTCCTATGGTGATATTTCATATTTGAACAAATTCTAATCAATGTAAAATCGTTGGCCTTCAATTAGGCGGATCTCACACTGCAGCAAAAATCGCGGCGACACGCGACTCAGCGATTTTCAACTTTGTATGTAGAATCATCGATTTGTATAGAAAAATCGCGGGGTGGCGCACACTGGCGTGTAAATCGCGGCGATTTCAGTGTGTTCTTCGCTTTAGATTCACGTAACAGACGTATTTATGCAATAATTAGCTTCTACAGTAGGTTCTATTTTAATTGGCAGAGATTCCTCTGATTCCGCGATGCAATTATGTATACTAACAGTAACAAGTAGCATAGTGAGAATTAACAGCAATGCCACGCTAAGGACGACATAGCTAAGGGAAAAGTGAGGCTTTCGCCTGCGACTGCGTAATTATATCAAATTATTTAACAGGTAATTATAAAATAATTACTTTATTACTTCCATATAGGTATACGGAAAGTGTGCTGGTAGGAGGATTGTTAGAAAGTAGCCAGTGTGAAAGAAACCCACATGTGAGTTTAAGAGGAAATAAGGGTAGGTAAAAGGTTCTAATTTCACGACTAGTTAGGGAACGTATCCATACTAAATGGCCCATTTTTTGCAATTTTTGGACTCACCTCATGAGGTCCAAAGTATTAACCTGGCTTGGTCAAAATCGTATCGAATAAGAAAAAAACCGGTCAAGTGCGAGTCAGACTCCCCCACCGAGGGTTCCGTATAAACTCGTCAGTAGATACGTGGATAATTCAAGATAAACCATGATTGTTTATTTATATGCTATTTAATTTAATCTTTTCAGACTCTCATCGATTCATCTATCTCTCTTCCATTCTACGTGCGGCAATCGACATGTGTACTCTTGTTTTATTTCCTTTATTTTTTTACATGTGTACACTCCATAAAAACACCGTTATTCTCCGAGTACCAGTAAATGGAGGCATCTATTTACTTACGAACAATTGTAGTGCAATAAAAGCACGACAAACGGCTCCATCGGACGTCTGAGCGGCTGTCAGATGCAGAACAAGTACAGTGTGGTGCAATCAAAATGTCAATAGGCTCATTATAGAAAATATTCTTTAATGTTTAGGATGTTAAAAACACCTATTTATGAGACCGCGGGCGTATGTGGCCAGAGTCATAAGTGAGGACCATAGTTGTCTTGTACTAGTACAGTCAGGGAAGTTTTCGCATGACCACCTTAAGGGTCACTTTTGCGTGCGACTACTGAGTCTCTACTGACCAATGATGGTTCAAGCAGCCAATTTTTTTCTTAAAGTAAATGTTACAGTGAGGTGCAATCAAAATGTCAATAGGCACATTACGAGTATAGAAAATATTCTATAATTTTTAGGATGGTATAAACACCTATTTATGAAATCGCAGGTGTATGTGGCCAGAGTCATAAGAGAGGACCATAGTTGTTTTGTACTAGGTGCATACACGTAATACTAAATGTAATTAGGTTAAATCCGAATGTGGGCTACCTAATTCCGAAAATTAGAAATTTCTACTAAAGTGTGCAAGATTTTTGAGGTGAGGATTAGTCAAGTCCAAGTCACTATGGGCGTGAACTTATACAGTAAATGTGTTGCGTGGATTAGTAGTAATCCGTAATTTTACGTACGTACCTAGTACAAGACAACTATGGTCCTCACTTATGACTCTGGCCACATACACTTGCGATTTTATATTTTCCTTTACCCAGGAATTGGAATTTCTTTCCGAGTATTGCTGGTTATGGAAATTCTACGTTTGATTTAGTATAGGTCCATATAAATTATTTTATCGTAAATGATGTTCAAAATAAAATAAGCTTGCAGATAGAGACGCTGTTAAGGCGAATCATGAATATTTGAACGTTTTATTTTGTCAGATAATAATTAAAGCGACAACTTATTTTTAGTTTCCGTCGCCGAGTACCTACAGAAATATTTGAATTTTAAATAAGATAATACATACAATATAACAGTTATAAAACTTAAGACACGATTTTTGAAAATTAAGTTCTTTTGGGCAATGAAACGGAGGATGAACCCCTGTATAGAAAGAAATTCCAATATACTTTTATTTTCATAATAAAATATTAGCCGCATAAATACGTACCTACATTATTGCACGTCACTGTACACATTAAAATACGCAGTAGGTCAACTCATTAGCCCGCCCTTATGTGGGTCACAGATTCAATATCGGCAGATAACGCGAGACGAGAGCTGCCAATTAAAAAGGTTAAATAGAAATTTTAATTAACTTGACGATTAAGCAACGTGTGCCGTGATTGCATTGTGGATTTTCATATAGATAAACGTAGGGCTAAAATGACGCGTCATGGAGTGAGGAATGTAAAGATACAATCAATGTTAAAGTTATGTGAATAATGATTGATAATCAACAAAATATTTGATGTCAGGTAAAAGTCGTTCTTAGCTACGTGTATGTTCTACCAAATGAGTCTCAGCGAACCTTCCTTCCCACTTCATCTTACCACTTAATTAGATTCTTAGGGGGAACCTTTAATCGATCAGCAAAATATTCATATTTTGGTCAGCAGAAATATGTATTTGGTCAGCCAAAATAGCTAGTTGGTAAGCAACTTATGGTAAGCAAACATTTATAAATCAGGCTGCAATTAATGATATACTGATCTGCTCTAAATTATTTTGGTCAGCAAATTAAATATTTGAGCTGCATTAAGCGATCTACGGTAAATCAAATTTTGGTAAGCAATCAGTAGGTAAGCAAAATATTTCATTTTGTTCATCAAAAAAAAGGGGGCAATAAAACCTAACTGGGCGCAACTATTCTGCCGCCAATCGTGTGCGCATTTTGTCATTCGGTAATTGTCAGCTGTCAAGTAGCAGGTGTCACTGTGATATATACAGGGTGTCACTGTGATATATACAGGGTGTCACTGTGTTATATACAGGGTGTAACTGTGATAGATACAGGATGTAACTGTGATATATACTGGGTGTCACTGTGATAGATACAGAGTGATACTGTGATATATACAGGGTGTCACTGTGATAGATACAGGACAGGATGTCACTGTGATATATACAGGGTGTCACTGTGATATATACATAGTGTCACTGTGTTATATACAGGGTGTCACTGTAATGTATACAGGGTGTCACTGTGATGGGCTCATATAAAATTGGTATTTCGATTTTTTATACATCTCATAATGTTTAGAAGTTATATTATTTATTCACAACGTGTATCGTTTCGTTTTTAGGGTCAGCAAAAAAAATAACCCTAACCTACCTATTTTTGAGAGCCGTTTCGTTTTTAGGGTCATCAAAAAGAAAATAACCCTAACCTACCTATTTTTGGGAGCCGTTTCGTTTTTAGGGTCATCAAAAAAATAACCCTAACCTACCTATTTTTGGGAGCCGTTTCGTTTTAAGGTCATCAAAAAAAAATAACCCTAACCTACCTATTTTTGGGAGCTGTTTCGTTTTTAGAGTGACACCCTGTATACATTACAGTGACACCCTGTATATAACATAATGACACCCTGTATATATCACAGTGACATCCTGTATCTATCACAGTGACACCCTGTATGTAACATAGTGACACCCTGTATATATCACAGTGACACCCAGTATATATCACAGTGACACCCTGTATATTTCAATTAAACTGCTTACAGACATGTTTTCTCTGCTGACAGTGACATCCTGTATCTATCACAGTGACACCCTGTATATAACACAATGGCACCCTGTATATATCACAATGACATTCTGTATATATCACAGTAACATCCTGTATACATTACAGTGACACCCTGTATACATATAACACAGTGACACCCTGTATATATCACAGTGACATCCTGTATCTATCACAGTGACACCCTGTATACATTACAGTGACACCCTGTATATAACACAGTGACACCCTGTATATATCACAGTGACATCCTGTATCTATCACAGTGACACCCTGTATATAACACAGTGACACCCTGTATATATCACAGTGACATCCTGTATCTATCACAGTGACACCCTGTATACATTACAGTGACACCCTGTATATAACACAGTGACACCCTGTATATATCACAGTGACATCCTGTATCTATCACAGTGACACCCTGTATATAACACAGTGACACCCTGTATATATCACAGTGACACCCAGTATATATCACAGTGACACCCTGTATATCTCAATTAAACTCTCTGCTGACCAATTGTAAAATCTTGCTACCCAAGTAATTATTTTGCAGCTCGACTGTTTATTAGGCAGCCAAATGATAAAAAAAGCAGATTAATATTGGTTAAAATGTTAACCGTTTTTAAACTGTTTGCTGAACAAGAGTTGCCGCCCGATTTTATTTATTGCCAGCCAAATCTTTGTATGCTGCCCAAATGATTTAACTGCTTATTTTTTTTTGCGGATCAATTTTAATAACGGCTGACCAAAAATTTACTTTCCGATTCTTAGTAGTGACTGATACACTACACTGGACACATTCTTTTGCATCGTTATTCCTCACCACCTACTCATTTACTTTTGTCAACTTTGCATAGACTCCGCTACCCAAAGGTTGTCTGGAAGAGATCGCTCTTTAGCGACAAGTCCGCCTATTGTTTACCACTATTTTTATATAAGTTTGCAATGTAATTTTCTTTCCATGGTGGAGAGCAACGGGCATCACGCATTGAGTTGCACTCGTTGTGCGGGGAGATTCTCTCGGCACCACGCGCTCAATGACATTGTCCGGAGGGCGTTGGTGTCAGCCAATATTCCTTGCGTGTTAGAGCCCTCGGGTCTAAGCCGGTCAGACGGTAAAAGGCCAGATGGTTTGACTTTGGTACCGTGGCAGAAGGGTAAGTGCCTGTTGTGGGACGCAACATGCGTTAGCACTTTCGCAGCTTCTCACATTGGACGCACCATCAGGGCAGCAGGAGCTGCAGCCGAGGCGGCTGCGCTCAGGAAGCGGGACAAGTACTCCGCTTTAACTAATTATTTATTTGTCCCGCTGGCGGTAGAGACGACCGGTTGCTGGTGTTCGGAGGCCAGAACCTTTTTGGCGGAAGTTGGGCGCCGTTTGCGAGAGAGAGGTCATGACGCCCGTTCCGGGTCATTCCTGGTGCAAAGGTTGTCAGTCGCGGTTCAACGCGGTAATGCGGCGAGCGTGATGGGCACCTTTGCTCCCGGAGTGACGCGGGGCGGGCTATTTGACTAAATTACTTATTTAGTATGTGCCTAGTTGTTAAGTGACATATTTTTAGACACTATTTATTGATGTAATTTTCTTTTGGTGTGCAATAAAGTATGATTGTATTGTACACTGGATGCACATCAGGTGGGTTTACTACTGTATACTTTTCTACATTAATCCAATGACTGTTTTTGAAAATTGAACACCTAAAAGGATTAGACTATGAAAATTTGTATGGAAATTCTATCGGGCACACGAATCATCTCAATAGTCGTTAAATTTCTCAGGATGTCGCAATCGCGGAACAAATTAGTCATTTAAAATGGCATCTCAAAATTGGCAAAGAAACTCACGTCATATTAGCCGGAATTGGCCCAAATCGGGCCAGGTCCCTGGTTTCAGGCCAAGGCCCGACTCCGCCCCGTCTGGCCGCGTCATTAGCCTGAGGAGCCCTTTATCTGGGTCAGCCAGATTTCAAACATTTATGATCTTTACTGCCACTTTAATGATGGAGATTTCGCGTGAAAGATTAGATGGGAATTGGCCTCTTTAGTTGATTATCTGCTCTTTTTACTGACAGAAGCATTTACCGGGAAGATGGAGACAATTGTAAAGATGTTTCTTTTGGTTATTATATACAGAAAAAAATATTCGTGTTTTGATTAGATCAAGGACCATTAAAACATGAGGACTATCATTCTCCATACACAAATTTGTTCCCCGATATTTACAACGCCATCTATGTATAAGCTTGGTATAAGAATTATATTATTTACAATTATTCAACTTTGCAAGCGTGACACAGTATTTAAATGTTAGAATTTATTTATTATTAGCTGTTTAAGAACTAATTGTTACTGTACTGTGTTTCTTTGTTCAATTATAACATCGTTAAATGTTTAGTTTTTTAGTGCCATCTAGTTTTTGCCTGGATATGGTCCTTGGATTAGATTAAATTATTTGGATTACTATATTTCTGTTTATAGTGAAATAGCTGGACAGCCAGAGATTTTAGACAATTAAAGGTGGTGTCTCATATAAACTTTGGAAAGTAAATTTTTGGTCAGCCGTTATTAAAATTGATCCGCAAAAAAAAATAAGCAGTTAAATCATTTGGGCAGCATACAAAGATTTGGCTGGCAATAAATAAAATCGGGCGGCAACTCTTCTTCAGCAAACAGTTTACAAACGGTTAACATTTTAACCAATATTAATCTGCTTTTTTTATCATTTGGCTGCCTAATAAACAGTCGAGCTGCAAAATAATTACTTGGGCAGCAAGATTTTACAATTGGTCAGCAGAGAGTTTAATTGAGATATACAGGGTATAACTGTGATATATACTGGGTGTCACTGTGATAAATACAAGGTGTCACTGTGTTATATACAGGGTGTCACTGTAATGTATATAGGATGTCGCTGTGATATATACAGGGTGTCACTGTAATGTATACAGGGTGTCACTGTGATACTTACAGGATGTCACTGTGATATATACAGGGTGTCACTGTGTTATATACAGGGTGTTACTGTAATGTATTCAGGATGTTACTGTGATATATACATATTGTCACTGTGATATATACAGGTTGCCATTGTGTTATATACAGGGTGTCACTTTGTTAGAAAAAAAACAATTATATTTTGCATGCTAGTATTATCTACATTAATACATATAGCAGAATAAGCCACAAATTGTCTGTATTTCATCTAAGGACTCTCTCTGTAAACTTATTCTATGCAAATAAAATATTCTATTCTATTCTAGATACAGGATGTCACTGTCAGCAGAGAAAACATGTCTGTAAGCAGTTCAATTGAGATATACAGGGTGTCACTGTGATATATACTGGGTGTCACTGTGATATATACAGGGAGTCACTGTGTTATATACAGGGTGTCACTGTGATAGATACAGGATGTCACTGTGATATATACAGAGTGTCACTGTGATAACTACAGGGTGTCACTGTAATGTATACAGGGTGTCACTGTGATATATACTGAATGTAATTGTGATATAAACAGGGTGCCATTGTGTTATATACAGTGTGTCACTGTGATAGATACAGGATGTCACTGTGATATATACAGAGTGTCACTGTGTTATATACAGGATGTCACTGTAATGTATTTCAAGTAATATTTGGTGTAATGTATATTTCAAAATATATCGCTGCTTAGTCATAATCTATTCATATTTATATTTTTCCAAGTTCACATTTTTAAGAAATAAGCTTTTCCAAATTATACTGCTGTTTATGAATGACTCTAAAAACGAAACAGCTTCCAAAAATAGGTAGGTTAGGGTTATTTTTTTTTTGATGACCCTAAAACGAAACGGCTCCCAAAAATAGGTAGGTTAGAGTTAATTTTTTGATGACCCTAAAAACGAATCGGCTCCCAAAAATAGGTAGGTTAGGGTTATTTTTTTTAATGGCCTTAACAACGAAACGGCTCCCAAAAATAGGTAGGTTAGGGCTATTTTTTTGATGACCCTTAAAACGAAACGGCTTCCAAAAATAGGTAGGTTAGGGTTATTTTTTTTTGATGACCCTAAAAACGAAACGGCTCCCAAAAATAGGTAGGTTAGGGTTATTTTTTTTAATGGCCTTAACAACGAAACGGCTCCCAAAAATAGGTAGGTTAGGGCTATTTTTTTGATGACCCTTAAAACGAAACGGCTTCCAAAAATAGGTAGGTTAGGGTTATTTTTTTTGATGACCCTAAAAACGAAACGGTTCCCAAAAATAGGTAGGTTAGGGTTATTTTTTTTGATGACCCTCAAAACGAAACGGCTCCCAAAAATAGGTCAGTAAGGGTTATTTTTTTTAATGACCCTAAAAACGAAACGGCTCTCAAAAATAGGTAGGTTAGGGTTATTTTTTTTGCTGACCCTAAAAACGAAACGATACACGTTGTGAATAAATAATATAACTTCTAAACATGAGATGTATAAAAAATCGAAATACCAATTTTATGAGCCCATCACAGTGACACTCTGTATACATTACAGTGACACCCTGTATATAACACAGTGACACTATGTATATATCACAGTGACACCCTGTATATATCACAGTTACATCCTGTATCTATCACAGTTACACCCTGTATATAACACAGTGACACCCTGTATATATCACAGTGACACCCAGTATATATCACAGTGACACCCTGTATACATCTCAGTGACATCCTGTATATATCACAGTGACATCCTGTCTCTATTACAGTGACAACCTGTATATATCACAGTATCACTCTGTATCTATCACAGTGACACTATGTATATATCACAGTTACATCCTGTATCTATCACAGTTACACCCTGTATATAACACAGTGACACCCTGTATATATCACAGTGACACCCAGTATATATCACAGTGACACCCTGTATACATCTCAGTGACATCCTGTATATATCACAGTGACACCCTGTATCTATCACAGTGACACCCTGTATATATCACAGTGACATCCTGTATCTATCACAGTTACACCCTGTATATAACACAGTGACACCCTGTATATATCACAGTGACACCTGCTACTTGACAGCTGACAATTACCGAATGACAAAATGCGCACACGATTGGCGGCAGAATAGTTGCGCCCAGTTAGGTTTTATTGCCCCCTTTTTTTTGATGAACAAAATGAAATATTTTGCTTACCTACTGATTGCTTACCAAAATTTGATTAACCGTAGATCGCTTAATGCAGCTCAAATATTTAATTTGCTGACCAAAATAATTTAGAGCAGATCAGTATATCATTAATTGCAGCCTGATTTATAAATGTTTGCTAACCATAAGTTGCTTACCAACTAGCTATTTTGGCTGACCAAATACATATTTCTGCTGACCAAAATATGAATATTTTGCTGATCGATTAAATGATACCCATAAACTTTATCTTTATAGTAACTTTACATGGAACGTACCTACAGTCAGTGTCAAATAATCTATAGAATCCAAAGTGCCTTATACAGTATGTAAAAAAACGAAAGTCTAGGCGATAAATAAGATTGTGGTAGGTATATGAATTATTGAAATACACACACAAAATTTATAATAGAAATACACAAAAAAAAATGTTTAATTAATGATTCTATAACATTTTGTATTATTTGTTTACAATGGACGCCACATTGAGTTACGTCGTATTTAATTGTAAGTGTGCACGTAGCCTTATTTTAACTGACATTGCATTTGTCATTTGACTTGACAACCAGTAGGCTTATGATGCTACGCTTTGTCACGCGATAAATAAATGATAAAGCATCCGTCACGTTCTGCCAAATAGTGTGTGAGAGTGACGGATGATTTATCATTCATTTACCGCGTGACAAAGCGTAGCATCATAAGCCCACAGAAAACAAATGTTACAATTGTAAACAAATAATACAGGATTGTTATAGAATCATTAATTAATGAAATTTTATTTTTTGTATTTCAATTATAAAATTTTAAAAAGTGTTAGTAGGCTATTTCAATAATGTATATACCACAATCTTATTTATCGCCTAGACATGCCCGGATATAAATAAATGGTTTTCGTAAGTTTACATACTGTACCTATGTCGTAACACATGCCTATAGCTATAGCAATAAAGACGTGTTACGATATAGGTATAGGTATATGGCGCTTTGGATGTTACAGACTATTTGAAGCAGACTGTACAATCCGTTTTGTCATTTATTTAACAATCACAGTAGGTATGTAAATAAATTACTATAAGTTTATAATGTGTCATTGTTTACGCGCCACAGATCAATAACAATCACTCAAAGCAAAGTGAAACTCAGCTCATTTAAATCGTAAAGAGACAATGATTCACACAAAGATTCACGATCACGTGTAAATTGTAATGATTTACAAGACACGTTTTTCGCGTGGCGCCGGTAGGTACATTGTATTGTATAAGTCTGAGTCACGTCTATCGCTTTCGTATCGATCTGAATGCCGTATCATCGCCGCCAGATAATGATTAGCATACGTGCGGTTGTTGAAGAATGGAAAGACGCCCACTCGTTATGTCGCAGCCAAAACAATCGAAAGTCTGACAAAGGCTTGATAAATCTGGCACTGGTTCAACCACGTTCATCGAAAGTAGTGATGGGTCGTTACCGGTAACTTACTAAAGGTGGGAATATTCCCAGTAACATTACCAGTAATATTACCCAGAATCGGTAAGATTGGGTAATATTGAAAAAATTGTTAGAAAGTAGATGTTTTTTTCGTGTTAAGTACTAACAGTGTTTACATTGCACCGATTTTTAATGATAAAAGTTACGAATCTTTTTTAAGTTAGTAAATTACCAATCTTACCAGTAACATTCTCAATGTTACTGGGTATTTTCCCAATCCTACCGGTAATATTACCAGGTAAGATACGAAACTACAGTGTTACTTGAAATTTATTGATCAATTACTTAGTTCAAGGAGCAATATATGAATATCTGGAGGCACGGTAGTGCCCCGCCAAGTCGAGCAAAACAAAGGCACGGCTGTACCATCTTTTTCTCAAAGCCATTCAATCCATTTTCAGCCTCCTGTAGTTTTGTACTGGCTAAAGCTAGAAACCTTGAATTTACAGGGATATATAGAACATAATAAGACTTAAATACATTTTCAATAACATTTAATTTGAACGTGTAGTTTAAGAACTATTGCATGTCAAAGTTCTTTAGTTTTGTCACTGACTGACTGATGATCATCATAATTCTAAGGAACTTCTAGCAGACACACAAGCTCCAAATTTTTATCTGTTAGGCTATCATGTCATGCAAGACCTAAAAATATTGCAATTTCATAATCATCAATATAAACTGCATAAGTAAGTTTGTAGTCCTATACAAATACATGCGATTACAAAGTTACTTTTGTACAATACAAACTTACTTATGCAGTTTATATTGATGATTATGAAATTGCAATATTTTTAGGTTTTGCATGACATGATAGCCTAACAGATAAAAATTTGGGGCTTGTGTGTTTGCTAGAAGTACCTTAGAATTATGATGATCATCAGTCAGTCAGTGACAAAACTAAAGAACTTTGACAATATGCAATAGTTCTTAAACTACACGTTCAAATTGAATGTTATTGAAAATGTATTTAAGTCTTATTATGCTCTATATATGCCTGTAAATTCAAGGTTTCTAGCTTTAGCCAGTACATAACTACAGGAGGCTGAAAATGGCTTTGAGAAAAAGATGGTACAGCCGTGCCTTTGTTTTGCTCGACTTGGCGGGGCACTACCGTGCCTCCAGATATTCATATATTGCTCCTTGAACTAAGTAATTGATCAATAAATCTCAAGTAACACTGTAGTTTCGTATCTTACCTGGTAATATTACCGGTAGGATTGGGAAAATACCCAGTAACATTGAGAATGTTACTGGTAAGATTGGTAATTTACTAACTTAAAAAAGATTCGTAACTTTTATCATTAAAAATCGGTGCAATGTAAACTCTGTTAGTACTTAACGCGAAAAAAACATCGACTTTCTAACATTTTTTTCAATATTACCCAATCTTACTGATCGTGGGTAACTTACCGGTAAGTTACTAGTAATATTCCAGTTGGAAATTTACTGGTAACGGGAATATTACCGCCGACCCATCACTAATCGAAAGGGTTCCTCGGTCATATCACAGCAGATATAGGTAGGTACTTTTTACTGTAATTTAGGACACTTTCGTCACCCACGCGGGACATACGTTCATCCGAATGTCGACGATATGATCGACCTAAGGAGATTCCTTGCAGAAGTTGCAGCGGTGTGGTTTAAGTGGATTTATTTTACTGCCCTTAAGAGTTATATACACTGTAGTCATTTCAAGATTCTTGAAATGTGCCAAGATGCGAATAAAAAAGTTTGAGCTCACAGACGTATGGTAATACAGCGATGTGTGGGATACAAACCCATGAGAAATAAACATGCTAAGAGCATTGTTAAAACGCAAAAAAGCAAGTCAATGGTCAAAAAGTGCGTACGGCTTGAACATCAAAATGCATTCAAAGTCGCCGTAGAAGGCAGGGCTGGTTTTGCTTCATTTTTACTCTCTCGGTGCATTAACTCCCGTATATCTGATGTCCGTTACGAATTAAACCGGCTACCGTATTACCCGACCGCCGCTACCATTAAACTGCAAAACGACGCGGTTTATGCGATAAAAAATACGCGAGAAAAGTTATACGCTCGCATTAAAAAGTTCTGCGTTGTTATTTATTAACTTTTAACAGACTATTCCATTCGGAATACGGGATTTCATCCTCGGCGTAAAAGTATGAAAATAACTGCATGTTCGTGGACTCATACGAGTAAAACTTCCTGAACTTTCGAACGAGCATCGACATCGTTTTTAGTTACAACTAGAGATGGGCGCTCGTCGGTATTTACCCGGTAAATACCGGGTAAATACCCAATCCACCCGGTATTTACCCGTTTCTACCCATTTTAGTGGGTAGAAACTACTGAGGGTCAAGATAATTAACAATTGAATAAATTAATTTGTGCAAGGGATAATATATTAAGAAAAATACATTTTGTCGTCATCGGAATGATATAATATAACTTGGATTGTTAGATAATGCACTGTTACCGAATATTTTCTGCAGACTTAGCGTTTATATCTGATTTGATTTGATCGTACCTAATAAAATATGTTTGTTTTATTAAAGGAATGATATTGAGTTTTTCTGTAAACTTTCGAAGTCAGATTTTAAATTTATTTTTATATGAAAAAAAATATATATATATATAAGCTTCCCGTAAAGACTAGTACTAGTCCTCTCGTCTCATGCTGGTTCTATGAGATTCAAAAGGCTGTCCAATAATTTTATTTCAATTTCAGTAAAGAAGTGAAGTTGTATAATTATTAAGACTTTATTAAAGGGTTTTTATAGTTTGGTGAAAAATTATTTCTACGAAGTGTCTAAATAATTTAAGTTAACTTTTAGAATTTTTTGAGGACTTAATATCCTACGAGTACTCCAGTAGTGTTTACACAGTATTTTAAAGTTTTCAGATTCCTAGAAGCTTCTAGAAGATGTCTAGAAACGTCTAGAAGTAACATTAAAGTTTCTTCATGTTTTATGAATTTCATAGAAGGTTTAACCATATTTCTAAAAGTTTCTTTGATGTCCCTAAACGTAGTCTTGAAGAGAGAAACGTAATCTTCTGGATGGTTCTATAGGGTTTATACTAGATCTTACGAACTTCATAGATGGTACTACAAGGTTTTAAAGAGATCTAAGAGAATTCTAGAAGTTTCTTTAGAAGCCTACAAATGAAATAATATTATTAAATGGTATCTCTTTGTGGTATCTCTCCTCATGTTTATGAATATCCTAGATGTACAGTAGGGAACTAAAAGGCCTTGTAAGGTTTCTCGAGGCTTCCGTAAAGTTTTGACATGGTCTTATGAAGTTTCCAGAGACCTACAAAGAATCCAAAATCTTCTGTCTTGTCATTTTTATGAATTCTAGATGTTACTAAAGGTGACCAGCAGAAGATTTGAGGTTTCTTGAAGCTTCTTTAAAGGTTTGACATGATTTTATGAAGTTTCCAGAAGTCTAAAAATTAAATAATATATGAGATGTTAATAAGATTATCAAGTTTCCCAAATGACATAAGACATCTGGAAGTCTTTAAGTGGTTTTACAAGGAATCCAGAATCTTCTTTTGTATTTCTAGCCACTCTTATCTGTTCCAGATGTAACAATAATACGCCTAAATGTCCTTGTAAGGTTTTTTGAAGCTTCCCGCAAATTTTGAGAAGGTTTTATGAAATTTACAGGGTCTACGAATTAAGAAATATACAAAATTATCAAGTTTCCCGTCTGTTTTTCGACATATCTAGAAGTTTCTAGGTGGTTTTACTAAGGAGCCAGAATCTTCTGTGATACATTATAGTGTTTATGAAGTTCTAGATGTTAAAGTAGGCTTCATAAAGGCCATGTTACCATCCAGGAGTTAATAATATGTTACAAGAAGCTATCTGGGTATTTACAATGGTTCTAGAAATTTCGATGAGATTCCTAGAAGATTCTGTGAGATTTTTAGAAGAATCCTTTAAGTCGGAGGATATTTCAACAAAATTATTTGAAGTTCATAAAACCTTATAAAAGAGTTTTGTTAAAGTATAATACATATTCTAGACTTTTTTGTGATTTTTCTAGATGGTTTTGTTAAGTTTCTAGAAGGTTCTTAAGGTTTTATGATCATATTTACATTGTAGCCTTCAATTATACTTAAAATTGTCAGCGACCAAGACACAATAGTTGCGCCCCGCAATCCCGGTTGCGTTAAGATTGCACCTGGTTGGTATGTGATTCAAAAGAAACCAGGTGCAAACTTAGCTCAACCGGAAGTCGGCATGGGTTCCCATACACAAAATTAGCTGATTTTTGGCTAAGGGGCATTTTAGCACATAACAAACATAATTAGAGGGTATGCGTTACTCATTTTGGATTTTCGTAAAATCTGGGACACCCTAATAAAAAGTGTATTATTACTTTTGTTGCTGTAACTTAAGATGCCTATTTCGCTATCCATTGCATTTATTCTTACTATACGTCTATATATCAACAACATTTTTAATGAAATTTGTAAAAAATACTAAACAAATAGTTTATACCCACCAATTTGGGTATTTACCCAATTTACCGGGTAGATTGGGTAAATACCCGGGTATTTACCCGGTAAATACCTTGGGTATTTACCCACCGCCCATCTCTAGTTACAACTCTATGAGATATTGCAATTTTACTTCTCATTCTAGAACAATTTCGCGAATACTGCAACGATTAAAATTTGTAGAGTGATCTCAAATTCTTGGTTCTCCGCTCCGTGTAGTGGGGCAGAGTTGTGCTCTTTTGAATAAAGATAGTACTGGTTCACCTACCTGAATATCTCTTCTCGGCTGCGGTAGCCTCATGACTGGCTGAGGCACAGGAGCCGGCATCCGTGGCTGCGGGGGGGCGACGTGTCGATGCACAGGGGGAGGGGGTGGTAGGGCTGGTCTCGGCCCTTGGATGACCGTCACTGTAGGGACTAGAGGGTGCACCGGTCTCCGCTCCGACCACTCGACCAGGGCCAGGTGTTCAGAGGGTCTGATGAGGCGAGGAGGGGCTGGGAGGTTGGAAGGTGAGACCGGGGACGGGTCGGGGAGGTGGGTGCGCGGGCGCGGTTCGGGCGGCCGCGCGGGCTGCCGCGGCGGCGGCGCGGGCGCGCGTCGCGCCCGAGCCTCCTCATCGGCCATTGGTGCGCGCCAATCTGTTGACAATAAAAAAAAATTGTTACGTTTATCGGCTTTATAAAACAACCTCTTAATCGTGTTCCTTTGTGTGACGAAAGTTAACCATATAAATTGTATGGTAAGTTCATATCATTTTTTGAAAATGACCCTTGTGCTTTCAGCACAGCAATAAGTGCGTGCAGTTAGATTTATTTATGACAGGTTTTGGAAACAAAATTTGATAGTCTGCAATCATGTGTTGTTTGCAACGTTTCCTACAGAAAACCACACTATTATTTTTCCAACTTAAGTAAGTAAGTGGGTAGGTACTTGACTCAAAAACTTCTAGTCAATTTAGCGACGCGTGAGCGCCATTAATAAAACTCTGGGAGCTGTCAGGTGGTTCATAAAAAATATAAAATAAACTGTAGGCTGTTAAATCCCCATGCATCGCCCGAAGTGCCGCATAAACAAGGCACACTCGAACTCGAGTGGGGAGCGATTGACAAGTATTTGTTCGAGCCTTCAATAACGATGTATCATGCGATCCCCATACCAATTCACCGAGGGGTGACATTAATAGCATTTCGAATCACGTACCCGTATGAAGGAAAATAATAAAGAAAATGAAAACAAGGCCGATCTTTACCTACTGCGTATTTTATCAGCCCGGCAACCTTTTAGCAGCCAAGGGCCACGTAGTACCTAGCTAACGAAATTGACGCGGGCCGCACTATGTTAATAATTGGTGATTTTATACATATCTGAATATATCGACCTATACATACAGAATAGCCAGGAAGGCTCGCGGGCCGCAAGTGAGTGGTTCACGGACCGCATGCGGCCCGCGGGCCGCTGGTTGCCGACCGCTGCCTTACGGCATTACATTTGCCTTTTGTACGAATTGTACGATACATTTTCTTTTGTGCAATAAAGTTTAAATAAATAAAAAATAAACTATGCTATCTATTGCGCTACAGCAAAAAGCGGTATTTGGAACAATTAAATTTATCATTCTTTTTTAGTTTAATAAACTGCGCAGGTGAGTTTCATTATTTGCTATTAACATAAATCCTACTTATTGGAAACACATGATCACAAGTGTTTGTTTCACCACAATTGCCCGGGAACTGATGGTCTCTGGGAAGTTATACTTGAATTTAATAAAGTTCCTGTTGTTAGTAAAAAAAACTTAAAAAATGTTTTTTGTTTGGACCGACCTAGGATAAATCAACACAATCTCTGTTGATATTTAAACAATATTGACAAATCAATAATCAGACAGTTTTCCAGAAAAAAAAGTCTACATAATTTCTTATTTAATGAAATATTAACAAAGGCGCCATCTGTGCACCACGCGCGGAACTCGGTGAGCAAGCACGTGGCGGAGAGTTTCCCGCGATGCACCGGGCGACACTGCGTCTGGTGGCGTCTACGTCGAGCCGGCTCGGAATCCGGATCGCTGGCGGCTTGAAGGCGGATTCGAATTTTGTCCGTTATCACAACTTATTTTTACTGTCCCGTTTTCCTGTTACATTCTGAATTTAAAACACGCTCTTTTGATTCAAATCAAATATGTTGAAAAAGTGTGACATGGGGGGCGGGGACTAAAAGTCTGAAAAATCGTGTGACGTACTTTGTGGATGACCCCTTAAGTTTACGATACAAAAAAACGTTTTGAATTGGTGAAAATAACTTCCGGGTCACCACTTGTTTTATTTTACGATAGGTATGTACGTACATCTGTAGATTGTCTAAGTCTAACATAGAGAATCAGTCCAAATCGAAACATACACAAGCATTTAAAATGTGACATACCTACCTACTTAAGGAAAATGGAATTTTTACATCGCGAAGGTTCGTCCCAATAGCGCAATTTCTTCTAGCATATTGAATAAAACATGACCGTCTTGTTACGTAATGGGCTCAACTCATGTTTAACTGTTCTTTTAAACCACGCTGCCCTATTTAAATTGCATAGAGATATGGGACTTTAATAAAGAGAAAAATAAATTTAAACTTTACTCGATCAGGAGAGACTTTGAAATCTTGAACATTGAATAACTACATTTTTATTTAAAAAAAACCCGACCGCGGTGCACTTTGAAACTGCATAAAATCCGCCATTTTGTTTATTTTAACGAACTTCATACCCAGTGACACTCGCACCATCAAGACGAATCTAATGATGTATCATTTATCAAAATCGGATGTGCCGTTGAGTAGTTACAAGCGGACACAGGAACGGACATACATACATACAGGTCAAACACATAACCCTCCTTTGGGCTTCGCCGCAGTCGGGTAAAAAGGTGACGTCATTAAACGTTTTTATCTTTGAAGCATTATTCTTCAGAAATATGTCTGCGGTCACCTTATTCCTCTGGCCCTTTTTCATACTAAATGTATGAAGACAGAGGAATAAGTCGCAGACATATTTCTGGAGAATAACCCTGAAACTTCATACTTCACGGCAGGTTTAGCCTAGTCGGAGAGACCTACGAAGCTAGAAATCCCGGTTTCAGATCCGTGTAAGGGGCACTTACTTGTTCCTGAGACGTGGATGTTTTCTATCTATTGAACTTCTTATTTTTATACCAGATAACGGCGGAGGTCATACAAGAATTGCTTAGTTTAGACCTCGGTCGATTTGTGTACTTAAGATGACCCAATGTGCGTGCGGGTAGGTACATGTGTATGTACAATCTGTGCGTTACGTTACACTTCTTAAAAATAAACTGATTTGATGAGTCAGGGTAGTTCAAAATAGCGTATTGACAAACGCGTCTTCTGACGACTCTATCCCCAGTAATTTTGTGGGTCCATAACTAACCCCAACCTATGTCTATCCCCTACTGGCACATTACTTCGAGAGGGAAAGAACTAGTATATCTTCGTTGAAAAAAGGGTGTAAATATTGCGAGTTACCTAGCGAGATAGGATGTTTTGTTGTTGTAGTAATATTTGGGATAGTTGTGAATGGAAGGGTTGGACAGGTCCGACCGGTGCGGGAAGAATTAATTACGTGCTAATTAACCATCTCCTGCTGGAACTAGTTTGAATTTTATATATGGACAGACCGACTGGGTTATGTTTACTGTTACGTTTGTATCTATCTGAATTGCCCTTTTTGCATAAAATAACCGAAGTGCATTTTTTTATTAAATGACGTCTTTTTATAAGCCCGAGCTAAAAGAGGGGTGTTATAAAATTAAAAAAACCTCATTTGCGATGTGGTTTTGACGTATTTCGTAGAAACATAATCTATCATCATTCTCAGAACTTTAGGTAAATAACTAATTCAAGTATAGTATACGAATGCAAAAATATTTTTTAACAATAACATATTGTATACAGGGTGGAAAAAATCTATGGGCCCAGGAGGGGAACTACCTTAAATCATTTAGTTAGCTCATTTTACTGAAACGAAACATTCCTTTATTTTTAAAAAGAAACAAAACTGCATTACTTAAAGGATTTTCTAAAATTCGCTTGTCTCACCCGGGAATCGAAACAGCTAAAAATTCAAAAAATAAGCACTCACTATTTTATTCTACATATCGATAGGATAATTGTTCAGGATAAAATCTCTCTAATAAACATTTGGTCTTACAAGTAAAAAAGATCGCGAAATCTATCATTAATTTTATTTTATCATCAATTCCAATACAAAAGCCAAGCGAATTGAAAAAAAAAACCATGAATGCAGGTTTGTTACTTTTTAAAAATAAAATAATGTTTTCTTTGAGTAAAATGAGTTAACTAAAGGATTTAAGGTAGTTCCCCTCCAGGGCCTATAGATTTTTCCACCCTGTATTTCTGCAAAGGAAATTTTAAGTACCGTAATATTCGAAGCGGCTTTTAAGTATAAATACGACGATGACGCAATACTGCAAACGTTGTAACTTTAACTATAACATTAGTTGAACGTCCTGAGGTGACTAACCTTTTTACTATAACAAAACCCTAAACTAACCGCACCAAGTTATTCTAAAACTACAAACAAGATAGCGCAAACGATAAAACGTTAAAGAAAACCGATATACAGCAAATAAACATCGTACTATTTACCTCGAATGTAAATAAACTCAGAGTTCAGTCACTGCCCACACTTGAACAGAACAAAGGATGTATTTGATTTTAGCACAATGTAACTAGCACTTTACACTGAACACTTCACAAGTTAAACGATAATTATTAAGGGAATTGCGAGTAGAAAGAACGCTTAAGGTGCAATATGCGCCATTGCTATGACAACACTGTGGACATTTTTCGCTCCAAAACGAACGCATGCGCCTTACGACGTTCACAACCTTCTTTATACTGCTTTGCTAATCTAATTTAAACCTTATGTGGTTCGTTAAAGGATCATTATTGGTTTAGAAGGAAATTGGTCGCTTGGGGTCGCGTGCTTTGCCCCACGCAATTTGATTCTGATAGTAGCCTGCGGTAGCAATTTTCCTTTATTATAAATATGTATACGCACGAATATACATATAGAGCTTATAGGGGGAAATGTTACTCATTTCCTTTGTACAAATTTTCTTAGCGTCGGCTCGTGAAAATGAACTTTTCACGAAAAATAGGGGCGAGATGAAACGGACTTTTGAATGGGTAATTTCTGGGACTGGGAGAGCTAAGAAGTACTGTTCCCTGTAGATAAGGGAATAAAAGCCGATCGAAGAATCTAAATTAAGTTTTTCTATGCATTTTAATGAGATGTTGGAAAATACTAATGCTGTAAGAGCGGGTTTCGAGAAGGGTCGTCCCCTAGGGGTTTGAAGATCATAATTAAGTTTTAAGATAATATTGTCATACAAATGTATCTATCTATTGTTGTCTAGTTGCTTCCTTAGTAGGTACATTACTAAAGTGTAAACAATAAAAAACATAATATTACGATGCATAATGCGATGTAAACAATCAATAGGCACGAAGTAGCTACAGTACGAAGGTTAAAAGCCTACCCACATATAGCAATTTCTGACTCCTACGGTGAAAATGTATTGCCAAAAAAAACTACCTGACACTGACACCGGCACCTGAATCCATTATCACTGCTAACAGTAGTGGATAAATGCCCTCGCATTCAGTAGCAAGGATCTCTCAATAGTCTCAATCCTGTTACAGCAGCGGTCGGCAACCGCTTAGCACCCAAGGGCCACATAGCAGCAAAGGAAATTGACGCGGGCACTTTGTACAATTCGAAATATAGCGACCGCAATACAGACCAGAATATAGAGCCGCAAGTGAGCGGTTCACGGGCCGCAGGTTGCCGAGAGCTGCGTTACAGCATCAGTGTCAGAACAGCAGAGCAACAAATTCTAGATTTAGGACAGAAGTACCTCTAGCACATCTGTGACGCGACAAATACTGCCTATCTCTTTCTATTCAATATAGTGTGCTAGCGTGCAGGACCGAGCTGCTGACTCAATTCAGGGTCCAAAAATGTAGTTATATCATGGAGCACTCAGTCATCATTACGACCAATACTTATAGGTCTATAAGTCTAATCTCCTATGATATAGTTAAGATACTGAAAAATCTGTACTACTCAGCTCAGAGTACAAAATATCATAAATAACTGGCCAAGAGCATGTCGGACCATGCTCAGTGTAGGATTCCATAGCCGTAACTATAAGGTAAAAAATACGATGTTAAAAAAGTATAACAACAAAAGAGCGTATCTTCATAGCAATTACGTCCTTTTGTTGAGAAGCGCAGTTTATCGGCAATAAAATAACTCAACAACGGTCAATTCAATCTTGTTGAAAATAATTTTCGTGGAAAGTATTAATTAAGCGTTACCTTCGTGATTTTTTTCATATTTTTCGGACACACGGTTTAGAAGATAGAGGGGGGGGACACAATTTACGCAACTTTCGGAGCGATTATTTCCAAATATTCACTTAATCAAAAACATTAATTTGAAACCTTATAGTGTTTTTTATAGAGCTGTCGAACTATATACCACACGTTGATATTTGATGAAAAAATTTTTTTTTAGCTTCTGTAACATGTATGGAGTGCCCCCCCTAAAAATATTTGTTTTAGTTGTTTAACTACCAAACTAAGTAGCGGCTCATACAAGACACCTATATTCCAAATTTCATCAATATCCATCATGTAGTTTTTGAGTAAAATGCCTGTGACATACGGACAGACGGACAGACGGATAGACGGACGGACGGACACGAGGAAACTATAAGGGTTCCGTTTTTGCCATTTTGGCTACGGAACCCTAAAAATACGTCCAAAGTGACAATGGACCCACAAAAACGTAAAACTGTTAAGTTGTTAATGAACCAGATGCAAGCGGAAAACCGTATGGCTCATAAACTTCGAATACAATAACGCGTTCCCACAACAATAAAATGCGGTTGTTATATTTTTTCGACTAATAAGATGTTATTAAGATAACTTTTTTCGCTGTTCCGAGTAAATGTAACAGTTCCTTTTAACATATTTTTTCGTTGAGATAAAGCGGCTTAACAAAATGCATTTTGAAATGTCATAACCTTTTCAACGTCCTGTGTTTGTGGTTAAATTTTGGCCTTGGTGGTCGGCTGTATGGACATGTAATTGTATGTATTTATATATACATACATATTTATTTGAGACGCAGCCGCAGTAGGTATATCAGCTTTATAATAATAAAAAAATAATGACTACTTACTGAATAAGCGTGAAAGCATTTTCATAATTTAATGTGTCGTAAAACGATTTTATTGTTTTTTTATACAGCCACGTAATGTATATGTATTTATGCTACACCTGGCCTTAAAGTGGCTTTTACCGCACGCTACGCGTACGGAAAAAGCCGCTTTCCTGGATCCTACAATAGCCTAACCTAACAACCAAATATCTTCAATTATTTATATGTAGATGCTATCGCCCCTTCGACATAATGATGCTACAAAAACTGTCGTTACAACCTAAACAGACGTGCGTACGCAGGTAATTACAAACACCAGTATACGTGGTTCAAAAATAAACCTTATGGTCACGTAACAAAGTCCTCGCTACATTCCAGTTAAGTTGGTGTTAACGGTAGGGACCACCCCGAAGGTACGCGGGGTGAATAATATATCGGCAAAGGGTTGATGTATTGCAATTGGTGAATATTTGAGAAAGCCCTATGCAACACGACTAGAATGTTGAGTGAATTGGATTGGGCTCCTTATTTGTACCTATGTTGGGAAAAATATGGTAAAATTTGACCTAGTAAAGAAGGAATGAAGGATATATATTTATCGGAGTAAATATTTAGGGCACTATTTAACATTTCTCATGATTTTACTCAAATTCACCGCAAGGTTTGTGAAGAAGATGGCGCCGACAGTAATTTATCTACACGTATACCTACATAAAAAACTATTCTGCAACTAAGGCACGTATGTACAAAGTACAGCCTAACGGTCTGCAGATAGCAGGCTAACATTTGAAACACATGTTCTCTAGAGGAGATAGAGGTGCACTTGCAAAAGGATTTTTCGAAACACGAGATGCAATACCGTCAAATTCTCCAACTTTGCCCACCGTCCAATCTTTGCCCAGGGAGGAAATGTTCCAGGAAAAGCATATGACTGTGTGAAATCGGATATTAATTTATCGTATTTAGTATTGAGGATGGGACCATAAAAGTAAACTTTACGTCTGTTTGGAAGTGTGAATATGAAACGTCCCAAGTTTCTGTGTAGATTGATTTGATTGATTAGCCGCTTGTCAAACTTAATCGCTTCGTAATAGCCGAGGCATATTACTTACAACTAGTAAAGTGGTACTTTTTGCCTGATTTTTTTACAGATGTTAACATTTCTAAACAGTAATGATACCGTAAGGTCGGGGTACTTTCGCCCTGGCCATAGGGATTAACTCAATTCAGACTTTATTATTGCATTTAAATTACGGCACATTGCCATGTGGTTGGTTTTAACTGACTGTTCATGTTTTTATGTTTATTATCAGACCTTATAGATTTAAGAGATGTGGTTTACAAGGTGGGCAAAGTTACCCTACATTTGGCCAAAGTACCCCGAACTTACGGTACATGGCATAAACGTAAACACGTATGGGTGACGAAGTGCTTTCACTTGACAACAACAATGAGATTTTTTTGTCAATTCGTTTTCTCTATGCCTTTTATTGGATTGGAATAAAAACCGCCGTTTGATTTGCATTTTGATGAAGCCTTTGTTGGGCTTTCCCGTCATAACAAACGGGCAACTTGAAAAAGGCGAAAGTTGATCGCATTATTAAGTATACAGTGTTCGCATAAAATTGTTCTTCGACGGTTTTGTTCAAGCGATTCGCCAATCGTCATTTTATTAACTTTTCGCACGATTGGCACTAACATTTGCCTTTTTACCAAAAACTGACACGCATTCTTAGACTGATATTATTTCACACTTCTAAATTCCACTCTGACTGAACTAACTATACAGATTAGAGCTATTGAAAATCAGCGCCATGGTTTGCTATACCAGAATGCTGAATAATTAATGATAGTGACTCTTAATGATGCCGTTACTGATATTTTATTTTTTATTGTATGTTCCTACCAGTGGCGTGGTGTAAAAGATATCCTTAGGCAAGCCGGTGCAGATTTTTGGCTTACATTTTCCTTAAGAGCTCAATTCCTCATGGTAGGAATCGAGTTCTTTGGACGCCACGCTTCTGGTTCCTACGCTAAATAAAGTATTTCTATTCTAATCTATTTTAACTTATCGTAGTGGTCTTGTGTCAGGCAGGAGCGTATCTACACGGGAAATTACAATGAAACTGACTTTAGAAAATACTTTTTAAAGCCACAATATCCAATTGGACGCCATAACAGTAAACGCAAAGTGCGTTAAGTGAAATCGATGGTGGCGCGATAAACGCATCCGCGTCGGCGCGACAAAGTGGTCCGTCGCGGGAATATTAACATCGCCACGCGACAGATGTCGCGATACGCTGTTGCACAACAGAGAGTTAAGGTTACTGTGATTCTACCAACACGTGTTGAGATAAATCCTATAAAATAAAACGGTTACCAAATTACAAAGACACTTTTGATAATAGCAATTAACGAGATGTACATCCGCGAAGAAATTCAAAGGTGCATGTGAAGTCCCCAATCCGCAGTGAGCTAGCGTGGAGACTACAGCCCATTTACTCTCGTCTATAAGAGTAGGCCTATGCCCAGCAGTGGGACGTATATAGGCTGATAATGTGATGTGAATTAACGGGATGTAAGTGAAATAGATAACGATGCGAGGTTCGAGCAGTGTCACATACGAGCTGGCAATCTCCAATCATAATATGGACACTGTTCTACAACAGAGGTTTAAGGTTAGATACCTGCTGTTTAACACTTGTTAAGAAGAAAAGATATTAAATTAAGTTTTGTCTGAGATACAAAGATTCCTTAGGTAATAATAGTAAACGCGCAGTGTTAAGTGAAATCGAAGATGGCGGGATAAACACGCAACATCTTAGGGCAGTGGTGGGCAAAGTACGGCCCGCGGGCCATCTCCGGCCCGCGGGAGGGTTTAATCCGGCCCGCCGGTGGTCCTTCGAATTATAGTAGTACTTATATGGCCCCTGATAAAACAAATTTTTTGCTATAGTTCTGGCCCTCCTCTGAAATTTCTTATATTTTCTGGCCCGCCATGAAAAAACTTTGCCCACCACTGTCAGGGCCTTACCGCCTTGGCGATTTGCGAGCGAGTTGCGAGCGTGTTTTCATACAGAGCGACAAGTTTTGTAGGAAAACACGCTCATATGTGTGTGTACGCATGACAAAGTAGGTAGTCCCGTGCCAGCAATATTAACATCTCCACGTGGCAAATGTGATATTCGGGAGGCTAACGACGCTATATGATTTAACGCTTATTGAAAAGTCAAGCAATTTGGATAAGTAATAAAACCATATCTGCTGAGTGCGTAAGGCTGCATTTTCGGTAGGTAGAGCGGTATAAGTACGAGGAAAAAATCCATCAATCAACGTGCCTAGCCTCGCTTGGCGGGGCCCGGCATTGGTTGATTTTTTCCTCGCACATACCTCACACAGCTCTGATGGAAACGCAGGTTGCACTTTAGTTTCAATTTCAATTGTTATAAATCAAAATATCTCTTATTGTTCATTCTAATGAAAATAAATAAATAGTTAATTTTTCTTACCTATTTTCATCAAACGTAACAAGGAAACATCTCGTAAAGATTTCGTTTAAAAACTGAGACCGAGGGACAAAAAAATCGATTAAAATGTAGAAATTCGCGTTGCATCGATGGTTAATTGATTAACATTTTCCGATGGGTACAAAGAAATTATCAACGAAATTCATCAATATTCAATTTTGCACAATTACTTAAGGGTCAGGCAGTTTAATACACTGACAAGTCAAATTATCATTCACAAAGTGTCATCAAAACTTCATACGAGATGTAATAAAGTCTTTTTTTTGTAAGGTCTGAGCCTTAAAAGCATCAGACATGGGACGTGGATACACAGTACACACAACGATAGGCGGATAAGGGCACATCCACGCCTGTCGTGAAAATTGTCGCCGCGATGCGATCGCGTCCGACCGCGCGATACGATCCGAACCAGACGGCTAACCTTAATGCCCAGCTTTCTCTTTGTGATAAAACTTTTATGTCCCAGTTGACATACTTGTTTCACGTAAGGATAAAAAAAGTAAAGCTAGCTATACTACGTTCGATTCCCGGGCAGGATCAGGTCTTGGAAGCATCCAATGCGCCTATTCATTTATCTATCATTACAAAAAAGACTTGAGTATGTAGTAAACAGCTTAAATGACAATATAGCCTAAAGATTTCAGCAAGACTCAGTGAAATTTATTAAAGGCAGTGACGGAAGTCGAATCTACAATCAGTCTGAGACTAGCGAAATGCATAATGTAGTAAAAGTAGAGGCGTAAACCTGCTTCAAAAGCATATCTGTCTTCAAACGTCTCTCAAGAGTATCCTGCATATTATGTTAAATTATCCGACAGTGACAAACAGTTATGATCATGGAAACACCTACGGTTTCGGAATTATTCATTGGCTGAGTCTAAACTACCATCTCCTCTGTTTAGACTGTGGAAATGGTGCGTATAAATCAAGACTCGTACGCTGTAAAGATGACAAAATATCAATTTATTCGCCTGTTTTATCTTGTATTGTTTATACGAACGCAGGACAGTTGTCTTATTTGTGTTTGATAAGGTACAATGCCGATACATAACTTTAGTCAAGTCATAATCATAAGGAATGATCTGGAAAGAAGTGATGCTTTTTATTCTGGATAAAAATCTCACTTCAAGTTTGCAACTTACATTCATCGCCGACTTCATTGACACATCAAATATTTCGGATTTATATACATAAAAATAATAGTATTTTATGCAACAGTTGTATAAGTGGGTTCAAAAAATGCGAATTGCGTGAGTTGCGATACGAGCCGCGAATGCGGCGAGTATCGCAAATAGAGACGCAATGAGCGTTTTTTGACTTAATTATACAACGTTGCATACAATACTTTTTCTACGACAAGGTTT
This sequence comes from Eudemis profundana, assembly GCA_947034925.1. Lineage (NCBI taxonomy): Eukaryota > Metazoa > Arthropoda > Insecta > Lepidoptera > Tortricidae > Eudemis > Eudemis profundana. Next base: position 3,494,597 of record OX344802.1, on the reverse strand, counting down.
TAAATTATAAAATACAAAATTAATCATAACCTGGAAACAAGGCAAATATGACCTTTGATTGACAGTATGTGTCTATGGTAAACTTTTTTATTTTTTATTTAAAATATACTTAAATTAAAAATACTTTTTTTATGTTGGCATCAATGAATTTAGTTCGGAAAGTTATGTTTTTCTTAAAAACCGTATGAATTTAATTGTTTGTTAAGTTGGTAGTTGTGCATTTTTACCGTAAAGTTAAAATTGAGCGCTTAATCCTTGACCTAAGTTTAACCTAGATTTAGAAGTCTGTGGCTGCTAGCAATAACGTAAAGTGACTATAACGACACTAGTGCTGTTATGGGGAATAGAGTATAGACTTCTCTGAACTCATATTATGTATGTTCTTATATTAGTGTTCGTGACCAAGTAAAAGACAGATAACAGTACAGGAGTAGAAAAAAATATGTAATGTATAAGAAACCTTCTGCACATTCAACTCGGTTTACGCAAGTTGTTTAATCTATGATGAAAATACTATCACGCTGTGTTGGCATTACTGTACTTTGCCACAAAAACTGTTCAAATTTTATTGGAATATCAACCAGACACAATATAATATTAAACTCGCAAAAATACACAGTTCCCGGAGAAAAATTAACTTTTTTAGCACACGGACAAATCGAAGCAAAAACACTAGCAACTAGCAAAGTACCGTAGGACCACTAGCATTTCCACAGCGTCCCATTATTCGAAAATAACGAAATTGCAAAACCGTTCGAATCCCATGACGATTCCGCTGAGTAGATGCACCGATTGCGCGAAGCGAAGAATCGAAGCCTTTCTCTCTGCAACAAATGAGTCGGGATGCGACGTGATTTACTTATTCAAATCCGATCCCTCCGATGCCGGTCACGTCTTCAGTAATTGAGGCACGAACTCAAGGTGTTGCTGATCTGTGATCTCTAGCTTTACACTAGTTATTAACTTGTGAATGAGCATTGGATTTTGATTGTGAAAGCGCGTATTTGCATATTTGTTGTTCGGAGAAAAGGTCGATGACGCAATACGATAGGTCTATTTTAAGGGACTCCTTCTGTGTATAATTGAAATGGATTTGCGTTAATCTTCCTTTCACTGTATTATACCTACTTATTTTCTTTTATAACTAATTACTTTTCTAGTCTATGCCTACCACAATTCGTAGGTCATTTGAAATCTCAACGATTGAGTGAAGTGCAGTGTAATCTCGAATTAAGATCATTGTAGCATAGCCTGAGGATTGGAACTCGTACCTAGTACATTTCGTTGTCATTCTTGAAATACTATTGATTCTGTAAACAAAGGAAAACACAATCGGAGACAGGTATTTCCGTAATTGATTAAATTGCTTTCCAACAAGATAATGGAAGGGTGGTTTTTCCTAACCACATGACATTACGTTTCGAAGTTCACAGGTTACCAATAAAATTTCCTAGTTGAATACAACGCAATTTTCGCAGCTATTGATTATTTCGAAATTCTCGTAACCTGTAATATCGTCAGTGGAGAACCAACACCCGAGGCTCACACGTACTGATGGGTGTTGCGAGGTGATTGCCTAAAGTTCAGTCACGACGTGGATAATTTGCAAGTTTTGACATTTGATTGTACGATCCTATTGTAGATAGCGCTAGCCTTCCGCCTGCGGTGCCGAAGACAAGATACCCTGCTGATTGCCGGATTTCTACATGATAGGTAGGTTAAGTAAGGTGTATTAAATTAGATATTGGCAGTGATGAAATTTACTAACAATGCTGGTACCAGCAGGCTTGCATTTTGTTTAGGTGTTGAGTTCGAAACCCTAGCTAGGCAAAACAAACGTACCTACTGTAAACACAAATATGAATTTCTTTCAACATCTTCTGATCAAACGTCTAAACGTAAACATGTCACCGGCTTAGTTTTATATATGTTTAATGCCAGATAAACTTCCAAGTTAGTTATAATAGTAATTTTATATTTACAAACATTGCACTATGTTTGACGACCGCTTTAGCTTAGTTGGTAGTGATCCTGCCTACGAAGCAGGGGGTCCTGGGTTCGAACCCCGGAAAGGGCATTTATTTGTGGGATGAGCACGAATATTTGTTCCTGAGTCATGGATGTTTTCTATGTATTTAAGTATTTGTATCTATTAAATATATTGTCGTCTAGTATCCATAACACAAGCCTTATTGAGCTTACTATGGGGCTAGTTTGATTTGTGTAAGATTGTCCCCTAATATTTATTATTTATTTATTAAGTTAGGCCTGAATTTTATACAAAGCTTCATTCAGTAATATTAAACCCATCATCCAAGAACAATGGGACCATAGCATAGCTACCTATATGGCAAACGGTTATCTCTCCTTTGCATAATCATGTTTTCTAGCCACTACTGTTTCCCTCAATATTAACTTCTCAAACACAGTCGAGACGCGCCTACGCAAAATGTATAATGGCCACATTCCAAACAATAGAAGCTCTAGTGGCCCCACGTGTCTCTACCAAATCACCGTGTCCTGTCATTAAGTTTACGGTATCTGGACTCTTTGTATCAACCCTAGCAAATACGTCATTATGCGATTTGGACATTTCAAAGGGAACGACCCTAGCCATATTAGCATTAAAACGAAAGGGTAGCTATTTTAAAGCCTGATTGATGAATTGCTGCAGTTTAATTGTAATTCCAACAAAAACAACTGTCTTTATTACAAATGGCGTTCGATCAATCATGAGGAGGTTTGTTGTACAATTTATGTAGTTTCTATTGATTAGTGTTTCATGCCCATTTTAGAAGCGTAAATAATCGTGACACGATAAACCAAGGCTTCACATAAATTGTTTATCGTTTTTCCGTCACGTTTCTTTGTTTTAGTTGCGAAGTCGGAAGCCGTTAGTTGTAAAATATATCGGTACAAACTCCACGGGTGAGATAAGACGGATTGGTTGCATTGGGATTAGGGCGCACTAGACAATTTTCAGGGGTGAATTCTTACTTCACCAAATAATGTCGCTGAATACAATCAGGACTGAAAGAGTTGACGATTCGAAAAGCAGCAAGCAGAGCAGCAAGAGGATACTCTCTACAGATAGAACACTCTGGTTAGGATGAGCCCACCCAAATCAGAGCAAAATAAGAACCTTGTTATTGCGAACTCTTGTCACCGAAAAAATGTAGACGACGAACATGTCTCTTCTGGGAGCAGTCCTAAACACAGTTAGTGTTTCCTTGTCTTTTTCCGCATGACAGGAAGGTTTGACGATATAAAACGGGTTCGGACTAGGAACGATACTTAAGCTTACGATTTCATTGTTTTTAGGGTTCCGTACCTCAAAAGGAAAAAACCGAACCCTTATAAGATCACTTTGTTGTCCGTCTGTCTGTCTGTCTGTCTGTCCGTCTGTGAAGGCCCTTTATCCTGAGAACGCGCGGAGGTATCGAGTTGAAACTAAAACCACATACCTACTCAGGTCTATGGTTCCTTGAAGCTGTAAAAAAAAACAAACTTCTAAGGTAGCGTAAAAACAGATATGGCTATTTTGACTCTCTCAAGGACTACTTTCCGTTGACCTAGAACTGTGAAATTTGGCAAGTAATACCGTCTTATACTACAAGTATAGGAAAAAATCTGAAAACTGTACCTTTGTAATTTAATCATAAAAATATAGTTTTTAAATTTAAGTATTTGTACGGAACTCTCGGTAGGCGAGTCCGACTCGCTCTTCTCACTCAATCTAAGGGCGAGTTTTCACTGCAAGGGAGTTGGCGGAGCAGAGGAGCGGAGCGTGATTCGACACTGTTTCCACTGACGCGGAGACTGTTATTGGTCAACTTATGGCTCCTCTCCGCTCCAACAACTCCGCGTTAGCCGAAATGCACTCTAAAGAGCTGTCGATCCCTCAAGTGTTAAACCCGTTGCACTGTGAGTTATCGAGGCACTTTCGGCACCGGTTGACGGCGGTCGGGCACTGCCGAGCGCGAGCGAGCCGTTATCAGTTATCGTTATAAACGGCTGACTCGAGAAACAATTATCATGTTGCGCCGGTATTGGCTAATGGGAAACTCACCTGCAGCTTCGTTGATAATAAATTCTATCTTTGCAATATATTGTACCACAATATAACGTCTGACACGCTATGAGAAAGCGAAGAATGGATAGCCGATGGGGTGAGGTTTTCGAATGTGTGCGTGTGGATTTAGTGAGCACCCTCCTAAAAAAAAACAATATGCTGTTCATTTAGTAAAAGTCCTAAAACAATTGTAAAACTAATCTCTGTATTTGTAAAAGGATAAATCAAAAGATACAACCTTTAACGTGTGCTCACTCAGTTCTCACAAACTACCAACGAAATCAGGGAATGTGTTATTGTTTTTTTTTTCAGAAGGGTGCTCACTCAATCCACACGCACACTTTTCGAATAAAGATCGAGAAGCGAAAGATGAACAGGTCGGTCCTATCCACACCATCAAAGTATAAAGACGTCCAACTTCGGCTGTTAAGAGCGCGCGAAACGTATTCACACAGACGCACGATAGCACGTCTGTGTCAGTGCGATCCATACTGGTGCATTCTTACGCATTCTTATTTCTTTGCTTGAAGTGAGATGTACCTTTTTTGTAGGAATAAAAATTACTGCTATTATACTGTGACACGATGGTTTAACGATTTGGTAAAAGGTCGATGAAAGACAATAAAGGCAATGCGTGCGACTGTTCGTTTTTAGGGGAGGCCTCCAGGTTGAATTGGATTGATTGATTTTTAAATCAAAAACCGTCGAAAAACGATTTTACTCAAATTCCTGAAATTCATTTGCGTTCTAGTTAGATCGCTCTTTAGTGGAGAATATGCTTGTAATGTAATTAATTACATATACGTGCTGCAGCTACCTTAAATCAATCTCGTCATCATTTCAACCCGGAGTGGTCATTAAATATGTTCTGTCATCTTTAACAGACCATATTCAATGACCACTCCGATCGTTTGTTCCGGAAGTCTTCTTCCAGAACGAACGATCGCATACTCATTCTCATTATTTAACGATTAAAGAATCGGATCTATATTAAAACCTAACTTTTATAAAATATGTAATTAAAACGTTCCAAACTAAATAAAGCAATCCGGTATATTATGTAATGCTATACCACCCCGTACTTGGTTACATAAACTAAGCTTGTTACTTGGAGATGCAAATAAGCATTATCTGTGGAGTTTGCCGGGTCGTCGGGATTACGCGAGGGGACCGGCATCGCCCGATTGCTCCCGACAATGTTTTTATCGAATCCTACCATTATAAAAATCAACCTTAATACGTGAGCATAAAGTTCACTGTCCAAAAGAAGGCTAAAAGAAGATACGGGGTTGAGATAGTAATCATTCGGTCTGCAGCGTGGGCGGCGTATTGTTTGCGTTTGAGTGTGCTTGGGAGAATTGTGTTGTTTTCGTGTATTGGGCACTTGAGATCAAGTTTCTTGAGTATCCCACTCAAATTAAATTAAAATAACAGAAATTAAAGTGATTTTTGTAACACATAAATTAGCTACAGTTTACTTTTGAAAAGCAGTAGCTTTAGTATAGTAAGAATAATCTAAGGTGTCCGAATGTTTGTTCATTCTCTTTAGGAACATTCGGGCACCTTAGATAATTCTTACTATAATTTGTAAAGAATTTGACATATTACAAATCCCGATACATTATGACTATGAATTTTTTAATGCAATGCATAAATTTCTTCACTTTTGGCTAATGATAAATATTGCCCGTTAGACGAAGTTTATGTTATGACAGAGCCAGTGCACCCGTAGATGCTTCAATAGAGTATATAATTATTCATGAGATCAGAGAATTCCTTGATTGTTTCCAAGATTCAAAATGAATAGCTATTAAAAGTGGATGGAAATCTTGTCTAACAAAATTTATCAAAGGTATCTTTTGAGATAACTCAAAAAACACATGTTACAGGCTTATGATCGGTAACTGCATTCGCCTTTACTCGTGCATTTAGGTATTTTATAGGAGTAATCAAGGCACCTTTGCTCCTTGAAAGTGATCCGGTAATCGGATGCCCCTAACGATGCGCTCATTACGGCCTCACGGCTTCATTAGAGCCGTCATTGCCATCAGATTAATACCTTCTCGCCTCAATAGGGTCAACCCTTACACTAAAACTATAGCAGTTACGCTCTTTTAAAGTAACAGGAATAGTTTGCTTACAGCTGATGAACCAAAGGGTTTAGATCTGTGGCAAAACGACGGTAGTTAAACCCTTTTAAACGAAGGCGTATTAGCTAGCGTACTACTGATTGTTCAGTTACCGAAAATCCTATTAGTTTCATTGCAGATGTGTCTAAAATTTTTATGGACAATCTTGCACAAATGGACCTAGTCGCAAACTAAGCAATTCTATTAGACGACGACCAAATATCAACATCATCGTCAATATCTAAAATCAATAAGAATGAGAACCAAATCAGAACCAGAGAATGAGAACTAAACCAAACCAGAATGAAAACTAAATGTGTTGGATAAAATAGGGCTACTTTTTTGCTAACGGTGTAAAAATGCATTATTACGTATACCCCCCAGGCATTACCAGGCCCTTAGAAGACCCTTTGGGGAGGTTATGTGGCACTCACCCCTTAGAAGGAGGAGGTATGCCCACTAAAATCACAGGTGTAGGAGCCTCTGCAGTGCGGCCTGCACCCGGGGCCGTTGCTGCACGTCGGAAGTGGCCGGAACTCCTCAAGAGCTCGATGATCGAACACAATTCAACTTCGGTAACCATCTTAATGGTCATATTTATATTGTCACTGGTTTGGTTCTACTTACAGCCACTTCCCAAAGCATTTGGTTACGATCGCATAGGACCTTCCTCAAGTAAGCTCATGATTTTAGAGTCGTGGTGTTGTGGTGTAGTAGACGACGTCATTTTATTAAAATAGAATAAAAATGTTTTTCAAATGTAGGTGATGGTTAGGTTTTAAGTCCATCATGACACTATTATTATATACGGAAATTATTTCGAAATTATTAGGTACAGACACGGTTATCGTGTAGACCTTATCCCATTATAATAAGGTTCATATTAAAGGGTGTACAAGATGTAATTCTGTTCTGTCGCATCGTGAACTAACTGACCGTTGTTAGCAACCCTGGCAATAATCTGATGGACGGGCAACATGTAGTGGATTTAGATAGCAATCGATTTCGTCTAGTGCCTTTATTGTTCTATTAAAAACGCAATTGCCAATAGGTCGGACAGTTTCTCTACCAACGGTATGTGAAGTCACAATAGAGATGCTTTTAACAAGGATAGGTACTTAGATATTTTGTCTTATGTTGCCAAAGCACATGGCGCAAACTGTTTATTGTCTCTCCATCTAACGGATAAATAATCTGATCATTGTTTCTCTATCTAACGGTTATAGATAGAGTTAGATACTATAGCTTGGCAACTTCGTTGGTGACACTCACATGTGTGCTTTTTGTTATGTATAGCCGTAACTACTTACACAAGTTACCGCCAACACGAACGGCGACCGGTGGAGGCAACCTCCGCAGGCAGCCGTTCGTGTTGGCGGTAACTTGTGTAAGTAGTTACGGCGACACATAACAAAAAGCACACACGTGAGTGTCACCAACGAAGTTGCCAAGCTATAACAATATCTAAGGTGTCCGAGTGCACTTACTTACTAGTTTGTAAGACGAACATACATAATCGCGAAAACCGAAGACAATATTACACTGATTCAAAGTTCTTATTGGAATAAAAGGTACATTTTATCTTACGTCGTATATTTTATGGGATGTAGACGTAATACGGAGCGTCAGTAATTTATACCTCCACATAGTCTTATCTTACCCACGCCAGCCATATATTTGAGGAACCGGGGTGACTCATGCCAAACTGAGGACATTAAATGCACTTGCACCGAATGCGGACTGCATTACCTGCATATCAATGCTGGAAGAGGCTTGCAGCAACTAAGAATTGAGCTTATCGAAACTGGTATGCAGGTATGCAGTTATGGTTGGAGACTGAAAATCAGCGACTCCGCTGAGTCTCAATCCATTTTACCACACTATTGTTTAAGTTTTCTTTTTTGTTATGTACATTTTAATTGTGCTGGTAAATAAATTTTCTTTTATTTATTTATTTATTTTATTTTTATTATTGTAAACATTTGGATCTACCAAGTTATAACTGCTTAGAAAACTGCTTCGCATACCGCTAAAATTTAGCTGACGTTTGCTAAAAGGTCAAAATCTAATGCGTTAAGTCGAGGACTATATTTATTAGGGGCCCACCTCTCCGGATCACAGTATAAAAACAGAAATATCTTTTAATTGTCAAATATTTAAAATGTTTTGCCTAATTATATTGAAAGACAATAAACAATCAACTATAGAAACATAAAAAAAGTATTAAAAACTGAAACTATCAATAAATTATTCACTGTTAAAACGATCGCGGGTGCAACATCGTATGATTCGCAGTTGGTCCTAAATATTAGAATGCTAAGGTTTTCAAGCGCTTTAACATCCTGAATATGAAGTTAAGTCCATAACAATTAATTTAAGACCTCACCCTGCACGATGTTATCAAAAAAAGTAATAAATTTTGGAACTTGAAAATTGATGTCAAGGTTCGTCTCTAGCGGAATCGCCCTACTATAAACTAACAATGCTTGTAGGCACTATCTATGGGTACTAGACCGTGACAATAAACATGAATAGAAGCAAAATATGAGCGTGATCTCACCAACAAACTGTCTTAGTAGTTTGGCGAGTACTTAAGTTGTAAGCATTTAGTTATGTTCACCATTTTGAAAATAAATTAAAAAAAACCTACTCATGCTCATCACACAAAAATATTTGCCCTTTCCTGGATTTGAAACTGGCACCTTTAGATTCATAGTCGGAGTTACTACCTGAGAACTGAGAGGCTAAATTTGTCTTTATCACGCTCATATTCAATGATTTCGTGGATAAAAAGATGTCGGCCTGTCCCTTATATAATGCAAAGTAAATAAATGATAATTTTAGAGAAGACTGCGTAGAAACATAAGCATAAGGACAGTCACTACTAAATAAATATTAAAATAAAATTTAAAAGATTTTATGTACAGTCGCCATCAGATATATCTGAGCTGTCAGTGTAGGTACTCATACATATCTGAACACAGCTCTAATGCTATGAAAATAGAGCCGTGTTCAGATATTTATGAGTACACTGACAGCTCAGATATATCTGATGGCGACTGTAGGTAGTATTTTACTACTTTGCCTCTTCCACGCTCTATATGGCCTGAATGATTCACCCTTGCACAATAAGGGTGCATCCACGTGAGGGGTGCGCCCCACTAGGGCGTAAGTCGGTACAACTCCGAGGATAAATGTGCATTCATCACGTTAATTAACATGGGGAGTAATTAATAACTTCGGCAGCTCAGTACTTGCATCTTTAATGTTGGTTTGAGCTGATGCAAGTTAATGACTTAACACAGCAGCTGAATAAGTTTTATATTGTATTAATTTTATTTACAAAGTCATTGATAATTAAACTAAACTATCTAGACATAGCTATCTACTGTTTTTAACTTTCGGGAAAACGAGACAAATTTTAACTTTTTGTTAGATTTGTACTGTTTGTTAGGTATTTTTTTTTATTTATTAAGCATTGAATAAGAGCGTTACTCAAATGCCAAATTTAACTTCACCATACCAACTTCTTAATTGGGTACTAGGAAAAATAGACCTGCCCACAGAAATATATCGAGGTAAAAGGAAAAATTAAATGCACCTCGCATCCTAAAAAGAAGTGGCGGCGACCTACTTTGACTTTGCACGCCTATTATATTATCTGATTTCCAAATCTGATAATAATGGTATAATTAATTATTCAAATACCACCAAATGAAATGAAAGACATGTGACATGTGAATGATATGTTTTCCATCACTTGAGAATTGAGGTAAAATCAAATTGCTTTGAAATTAAATTAATTTGTAAGTACATTGTATTTGACAATCTAAAAACTGCTAGTAAACTAAAATTAAGTATAAAAATTAAAGCTTGCTTTGTTTTTCAGAGATGTTCGAGATTTGAATGTACTCAACATCGAATTGGATGTTATCAGTTTATCTTTATTATGGTATGTGTATAGATAAATAATAATATAGCAGCACCCTTACCGCTACGTCACGTTAATGAGATATTTTAATCAAGGGTTAGCCGAACCATGCGTGCCGGATCGGTGATCATTCCAATCGAATAAAACCACCGTTAGCATGCTTTATTACCCGCTTTATTGGGGATATGAACCCACCGGCATCCAATCCCAGTATTATGGGATGCCATAAAATAATTCTAATCAAAGATGATAGTATTCATGGGATATCTTCTTAATAGTTCCCTGTTGATATTTCATATTATCGATGGACAAGCTCTTGCAACAGATGGCTGTAGATAGATAGATAGATAGATCTTTATTGTACTAATCATACATTGTCATAAATTCATACATTTCAGGAAACATACAATAGGTAAAATTAAAATAAAGTCAATGTGAAGACTAACATAATAACATAAAAACGAAATTAAAGTTTAAATTAAGATACTAAATTATTAAATTACATTATATAATCTAAAGTTTTTGGCTTTCAATCATATTCGCTCACTCGTCTAAGAACTTCTTGTAAATATTGATAAGTTGTATGTACCTAAGTAAACAGTGGTTTGAGATTCAAGACTAAAAAATTAACCACATATGTATATAAACACTTTAATTGTACATGAAATCACACAGAAACAGTACAAAGTACATTACGTGCAAATGCGAACTTATCCCTGTAAGGCATCTCTTCCAACTAACTTTTGAGAGAGAGAGAAAGAATATCTAACATCAAAGAATATAATATATTTATTTATTTTTATTTATTTAACGAACATACCTACAACAGGTCTTATAACCTGATACGATAGTGTGTGAATATGTCACTATCAGTGAGAATTTCGTACCTATTATTGAGACCAAATGTGTTGCAAGTGTAATATTAAATTTGCTACCAAAAAGCACTTAACTATGTTAAAATATTTATAAGTGAAGGAAAATGAGTAGTTTTAGTGTGACGTATAATTTTCGTATAAAATTTTACATGTTTTCGAAGAATAACAGTTACAGTTTCATTAGAGTGAAGTAATCTATCTATACACGCACCAGAAGGTGTGACAATACAAGCCAACCTTCGTGTGCGTGTAAACTACGAAGTGACTATTTTTGTATTGGCATCGCATGCAAATGATTAAGATGAGTACTAAAAATATCAATTCAACATATAATAGAAAGCGCTATAAAATAGAGACATGTTTATAATGTAGGTATGAGTAGAATGCACGCACACGTGAAACGCAGTCATTCATTTGAGACAGATGCGACCGCTGAATGAGGCAACCGTGGCGTATTTCAGAACTTTGCTGCCAATCTCGGCCCTAACATAACCCATAAACCAATTAACAGCATTTTTTTAGCACTTAAGTAACAATTATTCTTGCTAGGTTACAGTTGTTCGATCGCTTATTTACACCTATGTGAGCCGTGGTTACCTATAATTGGATAGGCATTCTGTGTAACCTATGTACGCGTAGTAATCTAAGATGCTGTTATTTGTATGCTCTATCTGTTGGTAATCCTTAATTAATAAAAATTAAAAATAAAACAAACAGTGCGGGGGTCGGCTTGTCGCTTCGACTTTGACAGACCTCGTCAGCATGACGTACGATTACCTACGAACTGTTAATACAAATTCACGGTTCAATTTTGTTTATAAACATGGCTTCAGAAACAAAATCTGCGTGATTCTGAATCATCAGAAAATGCTGCGGTAGACACTTATCATTGTTTTATTGTTTCTGTAAATATTTGCCTAGGGTTTAGAAACAGAGTACCTACCGTAAACTCAGGTTTCTATGGTCCAAACTTCGGAGTATCCCCAATGGTTTCAAAAGTAAGGATAGGGCGATCCGTACAGTTCGGGTGGGCCGAATTGCCAAACTAAATGTATGGCATAAAAATGTCGCAGACGAAAATCCACCCGGGTCTATATTCCCCGTAACAGTAAATGGAGCCTTTTACCACGCAATTAAGCATTTTTATAACGTCCGGCTGCGCTGCGCGCTGCGCGTCCCACTGCCGCGTTGGTCCTAAAACTGATTTTTAGGACCAACGCTTTGGAACCGTCTGCGCGCTCGTTAGCCATGTCCTTTATATACGTCAATGAGTATCCCCATGTGTAGGTACATGCTGCGACAATTTTGGCTTTAGTCGTATGAATCAGGAGCAATAATTGAATATATACTTCATATATAACTGTAGTTAACAATAGCGTGCACCTGTCTACATAAGAGCGCATTCTAGTTCGTGCCACAGTTGCCATATGCCATGACATTGTTAATAGTGAATATGTGGCTTTATATTGAGGACTGGATTGACGCCGAAATTTCTGATTTACCCTAATGAGCGATATAATTGAACCATTACTGTACTATATAAAACATACTGCCAACCCAAGCCATATCTTAGCATTTAAGATAATAATAATAACAACTCTTTCTTCGATCACGACTCCTTGCGGTCGCGGGCAAAACGAGTCGATCTCTCGAAACGCGGTCAAAAACCGCGCTTCGGTAATAACACCTACGTCTTAAAAAGCCACATGGAGCAAACAAAGGAGTAGGTAGATATAGTTAATCAAATTTACAATATAAGAAATGGTTCCTCTTATTTTGGCATAATTTGATTTGTCAGAATCCGAATGTTCTATTTGTCTGAATACTCTTCCTTCACGCTAATGGTTGTTTTATAAGTACTGACTTTTCAGAATAATTATAAAAGAAGCCAAACGTAATCTATTCTAAGTGACTTCCTTAAAAAAAATCTAAAATGTTTTTCGTTAAAGTTATAGAAAAATTATGCGATAATTCGGACTATCAATACTACTTATTGGAAAAATAAAACGTGTGGCAAATAGAGGAAACCCATAAAAATATATAGGTTATTAAACCATTAAATTTGCGAAAATTGGTCGGTGCCCTAATGTTTCATATTACCATTTATCATCATCATTAACCTGTCATAAGTTCACAGTTGGTCATTTCTTTTTAACAGGGCGCCAATCTACGAAATCATGGCAAAAATATGCAATAAGTACTCATATAAAATTTCGATATTTCGCTGCAATTTCTGCGCCTTGCGGCGTTGCACACAAGATTGCGATTGTTTGCGTTTTTTTTTTGTTCATAAACACAATGCAGAATGGGTTACTAAGTTATGAGACGAGATTGTCTAAAAACACGATTATCGCTTATTGAATCAACCTGTACTTCATCATTCACATAAACATTATCATTCACTGTGAATCGACCTGTACCTAGACACAAAATTTCATGGATGGTAATTTAATGTGATGCACAAACAAACAGACAAAAATTCAAAAACTATTTATCAACGTTTTATTACATTTTTTTTAATATGCAAACACAGTCTGTGTCTGTATTTGTGTATATGTATAGATACGAATTCCTGGAACCACGGAACAGTTCTTTCGTGGTTCTAGAAATGACGACTAACCACTCTTTAAATATAGAAAAAATATAATTTCTATTTCAAACAATATTTCAACGTAATTTCTAACCTCCAAGCCGTAGCCAGCGGTCCAAATCGGGTGTTTAATGCCCGTTGCCAATCACGAGGATCGCTATTTGTGAAGCTTTAGATAAATTAAATAGATATAGAGCCAGACGCAACTGGCAATTTGGCCCAATTGGGACCGCGCGGAGAAAGCACAGATACGATCCTTTCTGGTGCTGCGCGTTTACGATGCCAACACTATTTTGATGGAAAATGTAGCAACATTTATTGTTAAAAATAAAAATCTAGCCTTCATTGAAATTTGAAAAGGTCGTTCAAAAAAATACATACCCATACATACATAGTAAAGGCATAATTTAAAGAAATATTGACATTCTTTTGCGTAACGAAAGTTAACCATGGAACTATTACCTAAGTCAACCATATAAATTGTGAGGTTAACTTTCGTTACACGAAGGGAATTTATTTTTATTAACATTTTGTTAAATTACATTGCCTCAATTATGTTTTTTTTAAACGACGGATATAACTGTCATGTAAATATTGAAATTATCGTCTTTGTCCTTTGAGTCAGAATTCTATATTAATAGTACAGTACACAATATCTACTTATATTTCACAAAAATGTGCAATTTACATAAGAACACCAAAAAACCTTGTTAAAGATTCCCGTTAAATCCAATCCAAATAATCCAATCAAATTGCAAACAACCAAAGTCCAAAAGACTTATTTAACCGGTCCCAAGTCAACAACGCCAGGGGACCATCACAGAGCAATAACTCTGTGTCCAAAAAGTTCGCAAACACAAATAAAAATAAATAAAACTGAAATACGCGATTTTTAACGGTCCACCTGAGCGACATGTAAGTGCAATTTACTGCGCGCAGACTCTTCACGCGGTACAAGTAACAAATAGAAGCGGAAAAGAAAAGCTTGGAAGAAACCTACATAAACAATTGTTCCTTTTTTGAAGTCGGTTAAAACTAAAAACTTATTGCTAATAAGAAATGGACGAGAAACTACGAAACATACTGAAATCGCTATATGTGTGCCTCTAATATTTGAAGAGTTCCCTCGGTTTCTCCAAGATCCCATCAGTGCAGTGGAATCACCTCGGAAGCCACCTTCCCCTTTCAAACAAAAAAAGAATTTTCCAAATCGGTCCAGCCGTCTTCGAGTAATCGCGTAACAAACATAAAAAAAAATTAAAAAAAAAACATAAAAACGGGTCAGTGACAAACCGCTAAAAAGTATTGCTGTGGAAATGATAACTGCGATTCAGGTCTCCAGCCTGCTGCTGCTGTATTCCATGGTGACGGCCATTTGGCTACCTTGGCACGAATGACTCCGGGATCTCAGAATGTACTAGAATTCTCCTCGCACCATTCCCACGAACCCACGAAGGACTCGTCGCAACCCCGGTAGCCCCATTTAGTCACCTTTTACGTCACGCAGGAAAGACCACAGACATCATACATAGCTATATCACATTTATTCATATGAGCACTGTTGCCAGTACCTTAGGGACCATGGCGCGGTGACACAATTTTCTAAACTCATTATAATTCTATTTTTGTAGTTATATTAAATTATTTTTGAATTTAATTAAAAAAAACACCGTTATTAATTATTTTCCTATCTGGGGGCACGGCAGTGCCCCCGGCAAGTCGGGCAAAACAAAGGCACGGCCGTACTATCCTTTTCTCGAAGCCATTCAGGCGATTTTCAGCCTCCCGTAATTTTCTACTGGCTAAAGCTAGAACCCTGAAATTTCAGGGATATGTAGGGCTCAATAAGACCTATGTATATTCTCAATATCATTCAATTTGAACGTGTAGTTTAAGAACTATGCATGTCAAAGTTCCTTAGTTTTGTCACTGACTCACTGATCATCATAATTCTAACGTACTTCTAGCAGACCTACAAGCTCCAAATTTTAAACATAGTTAGTTTTTAGCCTATAAAGTCCTTAAAAACCTAAATATGTTGTAATTTATAAGTTTTGCGGTTCAAATTGAAAAGAATGGATTGGAATGTAATAATTAAAGGAAGACCACTTACAAAAAGAAATGAGATCCCATCAAAAACATTACATGTAAAAAGATGCAAGTCTCGCAACGCAGTTCTCCTACAACAAAAAAGTTTTGAGATGTAAAGTTAAACCAAGTCAGTACCGGGGGGGTATCAACAGAACTCGATTTCCATCGACTTGCCTATTATTTAACCGTAGAGGAACACATTTTATAGATCTAATAATAGGCAAGTCGGTGGAAATCGAGTTCTGTTGATACCCCTCCGGTACTGACTTGGTTTAACTTTACATCTCAAAACTTTTTTGTTGTAGGAGAACTGCGTTGCGAGACTTGCATCTTTTTACATGTAATGTTTTTGATGGGATCAAATTTTCATCACTAGTTATTTTGGTCACGGAAGACAGGCATGAAACTATTAGTAATAATCCTAGTAAGCTTGAACCAAAAAGAAAGGACCCAGATAGGAAATATATCTGACATGTCGGAGCAATTAACCACCGCCACAAGCTTTCAAACAGGCCTACTAATTTTAACATGGTTGAGTTTAGTAGATATTTCAATCTGATTAGCTCAATTCCCTTCTAATTCAGTGGTTCTCAACCGCCGGTGGTTCGCAGACCACTAGTGGTCCGTGAGCGCATCAGAAGCGGTCCATTTTTGTTGGTAAACGTTTAAAGTTGTAATTAAATGTTCAGATTATCTGGAACATTATGGCACTGATAACAAGAACAGAGACCAAGTGGCATGTGCCTGGAAAAAGGTTGGGAACCTCTGTTCTAATTCGAGTTACGAGTAATTAAAGTTTAATAAGCCGTCGCTTGTAATATGCGCCGATATAACTATTCGGAGCGGGTCCCAGAATATGCGCAATAAGCTAAATTGAGGAAACGCTAATAACGCGGCATATTCCGCGACGCGAAACGCTAATTATTTCAGCGTTTACGGGGCCCATAAATGAGATAATAGCAGCTTCGAAATATTATTAAACCCGTGAGTTAATTTTCGATTTCCCATTTCTCTGTTAGTTAATATCACAAGGAAATTGGACTTGAGTTTGTTGCTCTAATTTGACTTGCGTTTGTTGTTATTCATAAATACTCGTATTTCTTAACTCATTGAGCCGATTTAGTCAATCTTAAGGAGATAAGCACAATTCAGCGATTAAGACTTCTTTAATTATTGTGTGAAACCTCTTAATGCACGCTCACTTGACAGAAAGCGATAACCACCATGTCAGTTAAATGCACAGGCTGATTTTGTTAGGGCAGAATTTCAATTTAATTATTTTGTTCGGAAAATTAATAATTATAATTATAATAAAATTATAATTAAATAAATTATAATTTTTATATAAAAAGTTTTCTTAATTCCTATTTAAAGTTAATTATTTTGAAACACCTTATATTGTATCTGTTAGACATCTGCACACATTAACAAATATCATCAGTAAGAATGATTGGAAATTGTTGACACTAAAAAACGGTATTATACGACAAACACGATTGTACAAATTTCCCATTAGCCGGAAACATCTTATTTGCAATGCAAACATGATGAATGAATGAAGATCGTTTTTTCTCGCGCGTACAACCGTGAAAATATTTGCTGTGTTAACATGGTTGTTTAATCTGGCAAAATGCCAACAATATTATAGACGTAATTTTTTTTCAATTCACGTGCATTTGCGTATGGATATCTCAAATCGATATTTGCATCCCAATGGGCTCAATGTGAGTTATCTAAAGCGCTCATTCCCAAAATACGATAGATTCTCGATATATCAGATTCTCCGTATTCCAGATTCCCAAAATAATCCATCTACCAAAACCATTTAGATCCTTGAGTAACTTACAATTTTATAATCTAGTGTAACGGGAATATGGTAAGACATGCAGGAATATGATAAATTGAGAATCTGAAATTTTGAAAAAATTGGTTTGGTTGAGAAGTTTGGACGCGCGATAGCACGTCTGTGTGAGTGCGATCCATACTGGAGCATTCTTACGCATTCTTATTTTTTTGCTTGTAGTGCGTTCGTACACGGCGTGCACACATTGAAGCGCGCGTTGTACCTTTTCTAGAAAGAAAAATTAATGCTATTATACTGAGGCTATATGGCAGGAGCTCCTGAGGAGCTCACGGCCGGGCCATATTTATATCCAAGTCAAGAATTCCCCTGGGACAATACCGAGAATAACACAAACGAAGCTGCGGGTAAATCTAGTCTGTAATAAGTTTATTACTCATCATCATCATCATGGTGGCCTTTTGGTAATCCATTCTTGGATGTAGGCCTCTTCCCTTTTCTTCCATTCCTGGCGATCTTGTGCCCGATTCATCCAGTCCCGTCCTCCGTGTCGTCGGATGTCGTCCGCCCAGCGCTGCGGCAGTCTGCCTCTCCCTCTGCTGTCTTTTTTAATCGATAACAGACGCAAATCCCCAAACTAGGTCGTCCAGCCGTCTCAAAGATATTGTATCTCGCCGCTATCGAGCCGACCAGTAACCGCTTCATCGCAGCAGCCGTCTCCAGACGCACAATGTTTAAAGGCGCGCCGCAGATACCGGCTCATTCAAAATTGATCATTGGAGATCATGATTGAATTCAGTCTTATCTGAAGATATGAGAGGAATAGGATTGGTATTTAAATGTATAAATAAAATGCGTGGCGCGATTCCATTAATTTAATCTTAGTTTAATGTCGTCTGCACTTTACTATACACTTCCCGGGAGCGAGGGAACGCGGCGACGGTCTGACCCCGGCTGGAGCATTGCTCAACATTCCTAAAAGTTTGCTTGTGCTTTCATACACGGCGCGCACACATACAAGCGGCTCGATGTACTTTTTGACAGCGGGTATCAGGTTTTGACATTTACTGTCAAATAGGCCTTTCGCCAGCGTGCTGCCAGCTGGTGGAATTGCTATTTCTATCACCCTTAAACGCGTGTCAACGGCGCGTTTATTAGACACCATGAGCATAGGCTCTAACCACAGTATAATAGTAGTAATTTTTCTTCCTACAAAAGGTACAGTCTAGTTCATTTACATCTACACACTTACGGGAACAAATATATCTGAGCACGACCCTATCGTCAGGAGCATAAAAGTGTGTTCAGATATTTTTGTTCTCTTATATGTGTGTAAATGAACTCGACGGTACCTACATCGCACCTACACGCATCCACAAGTGTGTGTGCGCGCCGTGAACGAACGCAATACAAGCAAAGATTTAATAATGCGTAAGATTGCTCCAGCATGGATCGCTCTTAGTGTAAATACGTGTCGCGTCGCGCGCTCCTAAGGGTCGATTTCAGGCGTTTTTCCAGCGTTTTTTGTAACTTCATTAGTGTCACTGGAGTTTTACCGTGAAGGACTATCGAGTGACGACAACTTTTGATTAAATCATGCGTAGCCTCGATACCGTCTATCGTTTAAAGTAAAAGTTAACTCTGATCATTACCGCTTGCTGATATATTTACTGGAACACGAATAAAAAAAAACCGCCGCGGTCGAAACGCTCTGAAATGGACCCCTAAACGGCCGAAGTTGGACTAATAGTCTGTCTTTATAAGTACTTTGCTCTAAGGCTTGCCTATGCATAAAAAAGGTCAATGGTTGGCTAACTTTAAATAAAAACAAAAAGATTATTTGCAATATCAAAATGCGTCAGACCGAATGTTTCATATCATAATCCTACAGGTATCAAAGCTGTACTGAACAAAGCACAGAGCTTTCAATAGTTTTTAATACCCCAGTCACGAAGGATGACATCATGCCACAAAAAACCACCACGTGTGTCCGATGCCTGTGGGCATAATTGCTTTGCAATGTCTAAATTACATGTTTTTGCGATAGCCTTTAGGAAATTGCTACTCGATTTGAAGTGCCTAAAGAGGCTAGTTTTATTAAGGTTATGATGTATATTAATTGCGCTGTTTTTACTAACTTTTAGTTTAAATATCGAGCTGTTTAAAATGAACTAAGCTAATTATGAGTCGTAACAACTCTGACCTTTGCATTTCATATTTATTCAAATTACTAGTGGTCAGCGTCCCTGTTGTAAGTACCTACTTACTTGCGATTGTTTAATTTTTAGCAAACTTTTCAAATATCTTTTGATGCGATGCTTATTAAAAATCAAGTATGTACCTATTTCTCTAATGTTAACTTATTTAAATATTCATATATAATACGCCAGTTCAATATACAGGGTGTCCCTAAAACCAACTTTTATACGACCAGGGCTGATAGACCAGCTCATAAGAACCTAGATTAAGCAAATTTGACCTCAGTAAAAATCTCTTAGTTTTCGAGATATTGACGTTTTTGTAAAACTCGTGCTAAGTGATACCCTGACTCGGTGTTTTGAGTGTCATTGCTAAAATATCAAGTATTTTACAAATCTGTATTTTGCTATGTGTGGCCAAATAACTATGCTATTGAACGTATTTTCTATTTTTGCTAATTTATTCATGCTGTGGACACAGTACAATAACAAAAAAAAATTATTCGATTTTTTTCAAATTTCACCTCTGACTTCGAACTAGCGTGGTGAAAAAAAAATGTACCAACATAATCAGGCACTCAACGTAAAAAAATTGCGCATTTATTGTAGTTTCTAAAATGGTATAAAATTTACTAAACACTGTAATAATTTTTGAAATAATGATATTTTGTTACAAAATTAACTGTCTGCCGCCTTCATCTCATACGATCCGGTTGAATTAAGTTTGCACCTGGCGTGCTTGACATCACATACAAATTAGGTGCAAACTTCACGTAATCGTCAATATCTCGAAAACTAAGAAATTTTTATGAGGTCAATTTTACTCAGTCTCGTTTTTTATGAGCTGGTTTATCAGCCCTGTTCGCCATTTTGTAAAAGTCGCGAATTTTGATAGCCTGGATCAGTCTTTCGAAAGTCATGACTTCAAATTTCAGTATTTTCTTAATCTGCTTTTTGTTTTAAACATTACTTAATAATTATGCTATCATACCTTATCAAAATAAATTAGATTTTACGTGATTCAAAATATGACCTCGGATTTGAATCGCATAGCATAATACTTAAAACAAATTTACCATGCTAAAATAAAAAAAAATAATGTAGTTTAAAATAGTAAGATTTTACACACTAGACACCGTAGTTTTTAAGATAATAGCATTTTAATTCAAAAGGAGGTTATACTACAATATTCCATTGGTTAAATTTCGTACCAGAATTTGAATTTCGAACAGAAAAGGTATGATAGCATAATTATTAAGTAATGTTTAACAAAAAGCAGATTAAGCAAATACTGAAATTTGAAGTCATGACATTCGAAAGACTGATCCAGGCTATCAAAATTCGCGACTTTTACAAAATGGCGAACAGGGCTGATAAACCAGCTCATAAAAAACGAGACTGAGTAAAATCGACCTCATAAAAATTTCTTAGTTTTCGAGATATTGACGATTACGTGAAGTTTGCACCTAATTTGTATGTGATGTCAAGCACGCCAGGTGCAAACTTAGTTCAACCGGATCGTATGAGATGAAGGCGGCAGACAGTTAATTTTGTAACAAAATATCATTATTTCAAAAATTATTACAGTGTTTAGTAAATTTTATACCATTTTAGAAACTACAGTAAATGCGCAATTTTTTTACGTTGAGTGCCTGGTTATGTTGGTACATTTTTTTTTCACCACGCTAGTTCGAAGTCAGAGGTGAAATTTGAAAAAAATCGAATAATTTTTTTTTGTTATTGTACTGTGTCCACAGCATGAATAAATTAGCAAAAATAGAAAATACGTTCAATAGCATAGTTATTTGGCCACACATAGCAAAATACAGATTTGTAAAATACTTGATATTTTAGCAATGACACTCAAAACACCGAGTCAGGGTATCACTTAGCACGAGTTTTACAAAAACGTCAATATCTCGAAAACTAAGAGATTTTTACTGAGGTCAAATTTGCTTAATCTAGGTTCTTATGAGCTGGTCTATCAGCCCTGATCGTATAAAAGTTGGTTTTAGGGACACCCTGTATAATAAAAGTACTATAAAGTAATCCTTATACCTCTCTTTACCACATAAAGCCACAATATAATGCAGCATGAAGGTAAACGACCGCTAAACAAACGAATCTCGATAAAGCAGCGCACACACCGAGTGCCAATTTGCCGGCTCGCATGCACTCAAACACAGTACAACCAGAAGTTAAACTTCAACGCGACTTGATGTGTGCGTGGCACAGCAGCGCGCCGATAGAAGCGCATTGCGGTACACACATATACAGGGTGATTGGAAATTCGACCTATCCCTTGAAAGGGGTTATTCTAGAGCTTATTTGCAATGATTTAAGTCCAATCAACCGGGGGTCAAAACTCAATGGTTATCAAGTTATTTGACTTTTAACTTATTTTTTTTAAAACCCGCCTTTCGATCTAAAACTGCTTATTGTGAAAAAACTACTTAAATTAGTAATGAAAAAGAGCCATCATCTAATAGCCAATAAATGGTTGATTACGAAAAATCCAAAAAACATGCCAAAACCTTTGAAAATGTTACCAATAAAAGAATTTAAAGTCAAAAGTTTTAGGATTTTGTTCAAAATTTTGTAATTCTTTGAGGCATTACTTAAAAAAAAAATTACGACACTTCGCGTAAAAATTACTAAAATTAATTCCTCAGTTCATAAGCTTTCTAAAAAGGTAGAATTGTTGACATTTTTTGCATAACTTTTTAAAATAACATTAATAATAAGAGAGGTGGTAGAGAATTTCGCCTAGCGTACCGGACCCTTAATCAGTTTGTTTGTGTCGCTTTAGTTTCTCCGTGGGCTTTGTTTGTCTTCGGTTTCTTATTTTATCTCATCTTCTTAGGTTAGAAGTCACTAAAAGTAACCTTCCGTGATATTTCGGTTAGTAGTTTATCTGTAAGTTCCCGGTTGCCTTAAGTTTGCACCTGGTTTCCTTGGTGTAACTTACAAATTAGGTGCAAACTTAACGCAACCGGGAACTGATTGATAAATTACTTATTGAAATATCACCGAAGGCAACTTTTAGTGATTCCAATCCTAAGAAGATGAAATAAAATAAAAAACCGAAGACAAACAAAACCAACGGATAAACTAAAGTGACACAAACAAACTGATTAAGGGTCCGGTACGCTAGGTGATATTCCCTACCCCGTCTCTTATTATTAATGTTATTTTAAAAAGTTATGCAAAAAATGTCAACAATTCTACCTTTTTAGAAAGCTTATGAACTGAGGAATTAATTTTAGTAATTTTTACGCGAAGTGTCGTAATTTTTTTTTAAGTAATGCCTCAAAGAATTACAAAATTTTGAACAAAATCCAAAAACTTTTGACTTTAAATTCTTTTATTGGTAACATTTTCAAAGGTTTTGGCATGTTTTTGGATTTTTCGTAATCAAACATTTATTGGCTATTAGATGATGGCTCTTTTTTGTTCCTAATTTAAGTAGTTTTTTCACAATTAGCAGTTTTAGATCGAAAGGCGGGTTTTAAAAAAAATAAGTTAAAAGTCAAATAACTTGATAACCATTGAGTTTTGACCCCCGGTTGATAGGCCTTAAATCATTGCAAATAAGCTCTAGAATAACCCCTTTCAAGGAATAGGTCGAATTTCCAATCACCCTGTAGAGTGCGACTACGATAACTTTGCAGAGCGGAAGATGGCAACGCCTCCGTCTAAAAGTTAAATTTCTATGAAAATGTGACTTTTAAATGAAGGTGTTGCCATGTGCCGGTCTGCAAAGTTATCGTAGTCGCACTCTAGTGCGAAAGCATACTAAGGCGACAAAGTGGGGAGTTTAGGTTCGTTAGGAACAAACTTGTGTACCAAAATAAAATAAATCTATAGACAAGACAGAGAATCCCATTTCTAAAGGCGACACATGGAGAGCCAAATACCCGCAGCCCTCATTGCCCTCAGCCGGAGTAAGACTACTGGTTATACTGTACTCGCGTGCTCTTAAGTGGCCTTACGGTGCCAGTGTCAAGGCTGTCAAATGTCGGGAAGTGATATATGTTGACGAATGTAAGTGCATTTAAGATTAACATTAACAATCCGGTTCTGATTTTGGCCATGGGGTATTAATCTTCGGATTGTATGCAAAACTGGTATAAGACACGAGTATGGTAGTGGTAGAAGGGCGATTCTGTGAGCGTCTCAAAAGCGCGGTTCGAAAGTCGTTATTGTCCTAGGATTACTTGCCACAATGGGACAAATCGCGTCTTTGATCAAACTAGACTCAGCCGCGAGACCATCTTTCGGTATCATTATATGGTTAAGTCTAGACATCGTCTTTTTAATTGAATAGTATTTACTGAGACAACAATGACAAGAATAAAACGCTGTAAAAACGCTAAATTATCGCCCAGAACATTAGATACATCTACAGAGCCCAAATTGGGTTACATAAAAATGTCAGGCTAAATATTATTGATGGAATGGTACACGCAAAATCAAATCTTACTTGCTATAAGCAAGGACCATTAAAACATGAGGACTGTCATTCTCCATACAAAAAGCTGTTCCCCGATATTTACGACGCCATCTATCTATAAGCTTGGTATAAGAATTATATTATTTACAATTATTCAACTTTGCAAGCGTGACACAGTATTTAAATGTTAGAATTTATTTATTATTAGCTGTTTACGAACTAATTGTTACTGTACTATGTTTCTTTGTTCAATTATAACATCGTTAAATGTTTAGTTTTTTAGCGCCATCTAGTTTTTGCCTGGATATCCCCTTGCGGTCGGGGTACGATCCAAAGTATGGAGAATGACAGTCCTCTTGTTTTAATGGTCCTTGCTATAAGGAACAGTAAAGGAAACTTATCAGGCCTGAAACAAATGTCATACTATTTATATCATAAACAGGCATCGGAAATTCGGATGCTTCTATAACTAAACTTTGGCGTCGATGTCAGTGTTGAGTAGCATGGAAGCGAACTCAATTTAATATTATTATTAAATTTCTCGGAATTTCTAATTTAACTTATTAAACTGTAATTAACGCATACCACCTTTTTGAGTTTTTAAATTAACTATTTGCAGTTATTACCCATGGACTCGTTTTTTGAAATTGGTTTAAAGTAGCCAAAACCTAAACATATTTGCGAGAATTACGGAATCCCAGAATCTACATTATTAAAATCAAAACTTTAAGAAGCGGATTCCTGATTTGCTTAGCTTTTTTCGAAGTTTTGCCAACTTTAGGTATAAAAGCATCTGAATTTCCGATGTCATAAATGTCGATGTTAAGTATAGTAAGTTGTGGCTACACTAACGATAATCGTCTTTTATCACGTTAATAACGGCGATTCCCGGTAATGTGGCCTCAGCATGATAGAGTACAAGATTCGGATTGGCGGCAGTAGTTGGCAGCACCTTCGTTGAGTACGCCATATGTTTTCAGTTTTTCCTATGACCTCCAAAGTTAACCAGAGCAACACTCGCAACGAACAGTCACGTTCGAATTACTTTTTGTAAGATAAACATTAATTATCGCCACAAAGCTACGTACAGTCGGCCGACAAAAGCGCACGTAATTGTTACCCAAAGTGATTTGCATAAAAAGTTAATTGTGAATACTGACAATAACAAGTGATGTTTTTGTTAGAGTTTCATCACCGCTCGTATTTAGATCGATGTTGTGCTGGTTTGGCGAATGTACATATTGTAAATAGGTATCTACTTCTATTATTTAGACTTGTTGATTTGTCTGATAAGAGGGCTAGATACTATAATATTGTAATCGATAGGTTTATATGTAAAAGTACGTAAAAGAAAGTGGCATCTGAAGAAAAAATACTCTTTAGAAGGTATTGAAAAGGAAACGGACTTCAAAATTAAATTTTTTAAGTACTAAAACGTAAAAGTTCTGCGATTAACTTAATTTAGACTTTAGACCCTAAAATTAAAATATTTTTCTTAAAGATGTTACGGAGTCTGAGCATCAAAGAAATGGTAAGGAAAAACCATACTAAGTAGGTACCTATACTTACTTGAGTTTCAAGCCTTATTGAGCCTTATTGAGCTTACTATGGGGCTAGTTCGATTTGTGTAAGATTGTCCCCTAATATTTATTTATTTATTTTAGTTTACCAGAATGTATATGGTCTCAAAACGTATCTAATACAAAGTACAGATATTGCATGCACTTGATAGAATAATATTTAAATCAACTTACAGTGTGTGTGTGATTCCATGTCTCCATAATTTAAGACGATGATGAAATGTTTTCCATTATTTTATTACATCTACCTGCAATTTCTTACTCAATGCTCGATGCAATAAATGAACATACTAATTTACTTTATTATCAATGTAATGATTATAATTAGTGGTTAATATTTCGTTTCGAATATTTCCTGCATTTTCCAGTAATCCATTCAGTTGATAACCAGAATTTATGATGTGATCATATTAGAAAGGAAATGACACCGACAATTGACTGTGAAGCTAGTTCTTTGTTCATTTTGTGATATACTAAAGAAATGTTAATTTCGAGTTTAGTCTAAGGTCTCTAAATTCAAAAAATAATTAATAATATATTTTCTAATAATGTAATAAGTTTATAACTATTATTTATAGAAAACATACCAAAAACAAGAGTTGTATTGTTAACAGTCGTATCGTTCTTTGTTCTTTGGTGATATAAAAATGGATGCAGCTCAGTCTAGAGCCAGTCTGGTCTAAGCAACGAAAGAGAAAATAACAGGTACGATATTACTTTTACTGTGACTTTTTATATTATATGGTCTATTTTGCTATCAATTTATTTCCATAGGTAAATTGATAGTTTTCCTTGTTAACTATGAAATCAGATGCCGCCTTTTACTGTTTTATTAAAACTAGATACTATTAAGTTTAATAGCTTTGCTTAAAATGCGACTTATTGGCAACAGATATAAGGCCGTTTCTGCTCTCTATGATATAATTTTACGATCACTGGGACTCTTTATTTATTTTTAGTAAGTAAATTGTTTCCTATAGTGCACTTGTGAAATGCGAATGCGAAGTGAGTAATGAGCGTTCTTGGAGTAATAAGACTTTCAGTATTCCTGCTTAGTAGTATAAATCAAGGCAATTATTTGCCCCTTCCATAAAACAATGTGCACTTTTAACACCACTTTTCTATTAAATTAAAAATAGCCTTCTACAGTACACGCTTTATTGAATTAGCTTAAATAACTATGCTATCTTGTTCAATCATAACTTATTATCTGAATATAAGATTAATTATAACTGGTGAGTTTATTACATGTCTTTTCTTGCCTTATTTGTTACCTTACCTGTTGAGTAACAATAAAATACAGTTATAGCATTATCTAGTTTTATTTAATGAATTCTTTATACATTTATTTAACACACTCAATAGTAAACACCGATCACTAAACACCATGTTTGCAATGAATAAACGATGCTATCTACAACCAGAAGTGTCATAACACCACTCGTCGAGTAGCGATATCTATCAAACAGATTATTAGCACATCATACTTCCATTGTTTCGCACGACCATACATCAAATAACTATACAACATATACTATATATCACATTTATGTCAGCGTAGCTTCCCATGAGCACTTACCCTGCTTCGAAAAGGACTTAATACATTAAGAGGCCATAGACAATAATTTCAGCTACTACATGATAGCTTTGTTTGGTTTAAATAGGCTAACGTTTGGTATTATTGCGTGTAATCACATCATCACACCACATCATCACACTTAATATTATAAATGTGAAAGTTTATGAAGATGTTTGGATGTTTGTTACTAAATAACGGGGTAACAACTGGATGGATGGAGCTGAAATTTAGCATGCAAGTCACAGAAATAAATCGAGGTAGACGGAAAAAGTATATGTACCTGTACAGAACAATGAATTATACCATTATTATCAGATTTGAAAACCTCACAATAATATTGACGGTAACTGAAGTTAACGGAGTGCAAAGTAGGTCGCCGACACTTCTTTTTAGCAAGCGAGGTACATTAGTACATTACACAACTAGGGTGGTAAAACAAAGAAAGGCCAAGATCGCAGAAATTTGCGGCCCGAGCTGCAAGCGAGGGATGTAAATATGCTGTCGAGGGCTATCTTTATTACCTCCCGTGTTGTTTACATCTTTTTTCATCACACTTGCTCGAAAATGGTGTCATTACACGTAGGTTTTGCGGGCCGTAAATGACCTATTACGCCCTAGGGCGTAATGGTTTTCTTTTTAAATTTGAAACGCTGGTTCTGTTTTACTCTTATTTGTCATGTTCAAAGAAAACGCCAACTTACTTTTTTAACTTTTATTACTGAAATATTTATTTAAAGAGAACTGTTATTGCAAATACATGTAAACACATATTTCTGTAACATTAATTAAATGTTTAAATAGTGTATTTCAGTATTTTGCAAATATAAAATCAACCATTTTAAGTCTTTACCGCTATGGTTTCCGAACGTGACTTGTCGTCTTGATATATGTCACTAATGTCACTGTCAGTTTTACAATTTTATTTAGGTTAAGTAAGGTTATTTTAATCAGATTTCCTCATAAGTGTGATGAAAAACATTGTGTGTGCCACGGGCGGTAAAGGAATTACAAACTCGTGTTATTAAAGCCCTCGGCTTCGTCTTGGCCTTGTAACAAACACTCGTTTGTAATTCCTTACTTACCGCCCTTGATACACAATGTACTATTATGTCTACCCTTGGTCAGAAAACGGCTTTTTTCGTACGCGTAGCGTGCGGTAAAAGCCACTTTATGGCCAGGTGTGGCATAATAGTACATTACACAACTAGGGTGGTAATACAAAGAAAGGCCGAGATCGCAGAAGTTTGCGGCCCGAGCTGCAAGCGAGGGACGTAAATATGCGATCGAGGGCTTTCTTTATTACCTCCCGTGTTGTGTACATCTTTTTATGTCTACACTTGGTCAGAAAGCGGCTTATTCCGTACGCCTAGCGTACGGTAAAAGCCACTTTATGGCCAGGTGTGGCATAAACAACTTTTCCTTCTACCTTGCTGCGACTCTGGGGCCTCTTAAGTTTTTACTGTTCATATTATATCCTTTTCGATGGTCTCGGCGTTGTGCACAATATTTAGCCAGCATAAACGACGATGGGCGACGCAGACATCTTACGTTACGAGCCATTGTGCGACGCCGTAGGATTTAAACACCGCATATTTACTTAAACGCTTATATATTATGGGATATAATCGTTTTAGAAGCTTGACGAAGAAATATGAAATGGTTTTGTGTAATGTATTTTACACTAGTAATTCGCTAGAACCAGGGCTCGGATACCGGTATTTTCTTCATACAAAAATACCGGTATTCTTACCGTTGTTTTTGTTCTTTGCTTTTATTTTTTAATCGACACATCTTATAATACGAAGCCATTACTTAAATACATTATTGAGCCCTACGTAAGTATAAATAAACATAAAAAAAATTCAACAGATTGGGCTATTTCGGGGTTTTTGTAAAATAGGGGTTCCGTCCGAGCCGTGGCTAGAACTGTGACCTTGCTCGCAGTTTTTAACCGACTGCGGCGAAGCCCAAAGGAGGGTTATGTGTTTGACCTGTATGTATGTAAGTATTTATGTCCGTTCCTGTGTCCGCTCGTAACTACTCAACGGCACATCCGGTTTTGATAAATGATACGTCATTAGATTCGTCTTGATGGTGCGAGTGTCACTGGGTATGAAGTTCGTTAAAATAAACAAAATGGCGGATTTTATGCAGTTTCAAAGTGCACCGCGGTCGGGTTTTTTTTAGTAAAAATGTGGTTATTCCTTCTAAATATAGAAGGAATAACTAACAGCACACAAGAGCCGCGTCCCGATTTGCCCCAGGACCCGAACGTCCTGGTTTAACTTCACTCCGCTCCGACCTTGCTCGGGCTCAGCTAAGTTTCTTGCCGGAGTCTTCTTAGCTGGGCTAGGTTTATTGAACCGGCAACTGAAACTCCCATTCGTTCGATTCACACACTCACATAAGGACAGGTACATCCGCTTCATCCTTCCCGCTGGTCCGCTGGTCACTTTGAGCAATCAGCGCAAAGTCAAGGTGGCCCTGGCCAAACGTCCTGGTTCGACCCCAGGCGTACAGGCCCCCAACTAGTCCGACCCTATCAAGGAGGACCGGGACAAGCGACCTGGTTCGACCCCAGGCTCCCCCCGCCCCCACCTAGTCCGATCCACTCAAGATGAACCGGCCAGCGAGCTGGTTCGGCGCCCGGGGACGCCGCGGCCACCACTAGGTCCGAATATTGCTACGTCCAATATGGATTGCAAGTTACTCAGGCTTCAAAAAAAACCTAAGTATATTTGGTTGGAAGGTAGTTGAAGCGAGTAAAATTTTTAGTTGCAAGGATGAACAGAACGGTTCAGGAAATAAAAAACTTGTAAGAATAAACGGTAGTCCAGTTATCGTCGAACAAATAGAACGTCGATGCGCGCTCCTTGTCGACTCATAGACCTCACGTGCTTCGCTCGCTCGGTCAACTAGTTTCGTGACATAACGATTGACAGACAACAAGAAGCACCACCAATAAAACTATTGACTGTATTTGTAAATAGTCAAGTTGATGTTATCAAACATAAGTTCCTGGGCAACCGGCTCCTGAGACTATGGATCTATTCTTTCTTTTTGGGAATGACAGTTAAATACGGAATGAGTAATAGTATTATTATGGGATACGTACAGAAGTCTCTTTCTCTAACAAAACTGACGTTCGGGTCCGACCACCGGACGGAACGCACCAGATCCAACCGTCTCTTTCTATCGCATAACGCGTACTCTTGGTAGTAGCTAGTAGGCGCGCGGATAAATCGTGGAGTGCCATTTCTGACCTAACAATTTCGTAATAAGACTTGATCCAATGTGAGAATCGGCACTTTCAGCCCCTTTTCCCCTATAAATTATCATCAAAGTCGTGTATGGGATAGGTACGTAGAGTAAGACCATCGGTTATGAACTAAAATCTTAAGACGAAATGGCCTTCATCAACCTCGAGTCATGTAAACAACTAAAAATAACTATTGTAACAAAGATCATTTCAAACGCTAATTAATGACCTGTTTCCGCTGACTAACCGACTCTTCATACCTATGCAAGTCATCGATCATCGAAAACTGACGTGTAAGACAAATTAAAGTAGGAAGGAAAAACTAGGAGAATAATTTAAAACAGAGAATAATTTAGAATGATCTACTTTACCTCTTTTGTATTTTTAAGTGACTAAAAATCTAAAACTACTTGGCATCTGACACAAGAGAACGCGTTTCTACCATATTTGGCGTCAATTGACGCCAGTTTGATCTTTTGAGGGCAAATCAGTCTTAACATCTATAACATTTTTTTCCAGGCCTGATACGTTTCCTTTGCTGTCTGCATAATGTCTCTTTGCCAGGCGTAATGAACGCGACTCCTTATTGGCTGTTAGATGACGTGTCACGGCTAGAGTCTGTGCGGAAAGAGAATAGGATTAATTATGGGGGGCGCTGTAATGCTTTTCTACCGTATGTGCTGTATTTTCTGTTCTGTGGCCATACTGGTTAGGTTAGTTCCGTTTTTCGCCACGCCTATTCTCTTTCCGCACAGACTCTATCTTGTATTAACAGGTTCATCATCATTAATTTAAGCTCTTATCGGTGGAGTAGCTTCCAATCTTGCCTGACGTACGCCAGCTTCTTGACATTTTGATAAGACACGACACCAACTTTTCCCTTCACTTGGTCCATGTAACTGTGTCTAGGTCTTCCTCTACCTCTTTTTCCCTCTTATCTTTCCTTCCAGTAGGTATGGTTGTAAAGAAATTGTCGTGTCTTATCAAATGTCCTATCATTTTTCCTCGACCGTTTGCAATAATATTCAGGATTGTCCTCATCTCTTTCACCATCATTAATACTTCTTCATTGGTTTTCTTCTCTAGCATTTGCTTCATTAGCAGGTTAGCATATAGCATTAGCAGGTTTTAGTTTAGTTCTGCTAGTCTTGAGAGCTTCAAGACCAAACGTAAATAAAAGAGCGCAATAATTCTCCTAAAGCGTTCTCTATAAAATTTGAATGAAAGAAAATATTAGCATAATCTGTCTAAGTATGAATACATTACAGGTTAGTGCACGCCATCAATCATGCGTGGAACGGAGCGTTGCATTAGTCTAGTTAAAAACAAATCGGGCCGAAACAACGAAGGGCTGACAAGGTCAGAGGTAAGGCCCACCTCACACGAATTGTGCGTTGCGACTGGGGCTTCCAATAGGTACCGATATTATTAGAGCGGTTTTTTTTTAAATTGTACCTACATGTTTTGAGCAATTCAGCGCCGAAACTGAAAGTTAGTGTCAAATCAATACATTTTCGGGACGGAAAAATATTTAAAAATATTGAAATACCGCTGAATGTACACTTTAAAAAAACCGCTCATTTGTAAGCGAAATACCGGGATCCCGGTATTGCCCATAATAAAAATAATTGGAAGCCCTAGTTGCGATCAAGGAGGTTCCATAAACTTTAGACTTCTTAAATCTATGGTTGCGATAGTAGACCGCTATATCGATACGTTGCATTTATCAACAAAAATAATGCCAAAGTGAGCAGTTAATATAGTAAATTTAAGTTATTGCAAAACTTCGCAATTAACATTAACTTTTATCTCCTACTACCTACTACCTATACATTAATTCATGCAATCAATTTCCAATGGAATAAGCGTATATTATAAAATAAAGGACAGATAGACGAGTAGAAATACAGAAGTTTTTAAATTTATTATTCAACCTGCCTTAGTCCTATATTTAAGTGAACTAATTAGGATGGATATAACCATTCAAGATGTATACGTTTGAATTAAGAAATGAAAAAATAAACGCTATTATTTGCGTACCCAACTATTTCTACATTTTACTCACAAGTAACTTTATTTTATAATACCTGTGGGTTAAGTTAACTGATGGACTTTACTTTTACGCTAGTTCTCGTTATATCCTTATTTATTAATGATGAGTTGATGAGACTTCATTTTCTCTAATGGATAACAATGAAGTTTCGATAAATAACGAATAAGTAGGTAGGTACAATTATTTAAAATCGCAGCTGCGCTTCGTGTGAAGGGGCATTATCGCGCGACCTTGTTTCTCTACGCCTGCGTCTGAGTCGTCACGATACTCACGATGCGTAAGAGTCTGTTTAGAATTTGCTTTGTGATGCAACAACGTAGTAAAACGTATAAATAGCATCTATATCGATATCAAGATTGGTATTATAATTATATTTTATTTAGTAAAACAAATTGTTATATAGGTAGGTCGTTGTGAATTTTTTTACTTTGAGAATGAAGGTCGTAGAAAATGTACCTACTAGAGAACTCATTTTCTATATAATTGTTCATAGAAAATGACCTGTATCCACTGTTCGTGAGTGAATTATGTCAATTACATAGTTAGTCTAGAAGTTCGAGTCCTGGTTCTTTTATTATTTATATTTGTCGGATATTTCTCGTGACTGACTGTCTGTCAGGATGGGTTAGCTGCAGAATCCTCGCCGTTGAGGTATGGTGGTTAAAGAAGAGGATTCATGTCAGATCAAATCATTTATTCGTCTGATTCTTTTGGCCGCTTCGGTAAATGACATTCTGGTGAGAAGAAGGGCCGAAGAAACTCACCAGGTTCTCTTTTCAATCATCAGGCATTACAATAGTTGTTACAATATTATGGCGTAGATACTCAAGAGAGCAAATAGACAATTACGTTACACAATATGATTCTTTTCACTATTAATCGACAGAATTACAATTATCAAGTAGCAACTTTAACTACTGGCAGACTAACTGACAGAATCGTAAGACAAGTGTTGTCGCCACGACAGTCAGAAAGAGAATCGACACTCTTGTCCAACGAGCCCGTCTACGTGCAACGCAACCGGTCGTTACGTCACACGGCGTTCGCGCCATTTTAAATCTACTTAGTACTAAAGTAGTCAATTGACGATCTTGGTATTTCTTGAATTATCGCTGCTGTCCACGACACGGCCATCCTGCAGAGCACACGTCCTCGTGTGTCTATCCTGAAACAAGCAAAAAAACAACACAGTACGCCATTCGGTCATTCCTGACAATAATCACCAGAGTGACAAAAAAAATTAAAACCGACAAAATAATTTTATTTTCATTTCTCCGTAATAGTTCTTTACGCTACAACTAAACACATAGCAAAGGTGACTATGAAAATAAAGTGGAATTTGTGGTTTATTATTTCTCAATATTTACAGTGGTACCAATCAACTTTCAACCAATTACCAATTGAATCATTACTTTGATATTTATGTGCTCACATATAGTCTAAGATTTATGTACCAACAGCAATGATTAGCTAAGCAAGAGACTGGCAACTTGTTCGTGGCCTATGGCAATTAAGCCCACACAGCAAGTCACATGCTTGCTTACGCGCATCCACCAAATGGATCGCCGTGCATCCCCCTGGACTACACTACGGTCTGCAGTAGACCCGACCTCCACTAGGGCTAGCCGCGCACCGCGCATCCACGGACTACTCAGAGCAGATACCGACTTCTAACGGACTACGGCTACGATCTAACCTCTAGTATAGTCGACCAACCGAACCAAGAGCCATCTCTAACTAAGCAACTAATAAAAAAAAATCATAAAACAATATTATCGTTTCAATTATCATCCCGATTTTCCTTTTCTACAGTAATGTCAATAGGTATTTGGCTTTCAGGCATTTTTCGTAGCCTATCGTGTGCGTACTTATAGGTGTATCTAGAGTTTAGTACTTTCAAAACAAAACACCACTTTGTGATATCAAATGGACCTTTGAATTTGGGGCGAACTTTATCTAAACGTTCCTTTCTCATTTCCTATATCAAAATAAAATTCAAGGCTAGAGTTCAAGTACCCTTTACAACCAAACATTTTTCAAAAACTAAAATTTCAAGAAAACTACCTCTTTTGTCCGGCTATATTCATAGCGTTAGAACCATCTCCGTGGTGACTCGACATACAAGCAACCCCGTGATTCTATGCGACACATCCCATCACCACTGAGATCATTATGACTCCAAAGGACATTTATCTTGATTACCAAATTTAAAAATCACACAAATTGTACTATACGGAAATTCTGAATTACTAAAATTGACGGGTATTTGACTCAAGACCATTTTTAGCACATCGCAATATTTTCAATCACTAGAATCCATAGAACCGCGCCTTTTCTCACATCAGTAAACTTTACATTACTTCCAAACATGAATGCGTAACTAGGAATTTGTAAAAACATTAAATTTAAAGGTAGTTGAAAACAACGGTTGACAACATTTATTTTCCTCTCAAGAAACGTAGTAGTGTTGATTCGATTTTATAACGGAGAAAACTATATCCGAAACAGCTCGAACATTTACAATATCGTAATTCGAACAATTGTCGGGTAGAATGTAAAAATAAGTGACTGTCATAAATAGTCACTTCGTAAACTTCGTTTTTACTGTTAACTTTTTCATTGTTAATCTTAAATAGCAAACTAAAGTTTTTCTGACAATTTAAAAGTAAAGTTTCGCTTTGTGAGAAAATACTCGGGCCAAGAATCGTAAAAAAAAATGAGTACGACTCACCAGATCGCATTGGATTTCCACACACTCCGTAAACATCGCGGACATCAACGAGCCATTGCAGTTGTACCGCGCCTGAAGCGCCGTTGCCGCCTATGTCACCTTGTAGTGGCATCCGTGGCTGGTAGTGTCGTGATGTAGTCCAAAACGACGAATCTTCTTTTGCTCGCGGTAGCAGATCAAATGATGATATTTGTTGTGGCTTCAAACCGTACTTCTTGAAGGATTCTTCATTGTTTGTGACTATATTTCACGGTGTTGGCTGTTGTGCAGTGTAAGTGCCTCTTTGTTTTCGGAGATCACAATTAATGATGTTGCGGTCAAACTTTCTTCAGAGACTGCATTTAAACAAAACCAGAAGTGTTGGATATTCTGAATACGTTAACGTAGGCTGTGCTGCAGTTGCTGGGCTTGCTTTGAAGGTAAGAAATTGTCTTCTTTTATGTCCACTGTTGAGATCCAAGCATTTGCAAAGAATGTCCAATTCGCTAGACACAAAATCTCATAAGTGCCTTTCACTGGATATTGACGAAGATGTGGAATGCGTCAAACAATGGAAATCATTCACATCCTGTGGGCGCTGATTACATCCCACGCCTGATGTCGGATATTTCTCGTGACTGACTGTCTGTCAGGATGGGTTAGCTGCAGAATCCTCGCCGTTGAGGTATGGTGGTTAAAGAAGAGGATTCATGTCAGATCAAATCATTTATTCGTCTGATTCTTTTGGCCGCTTCGGTAAATGACATTCTGGTGAGAAGAAGGGCCGAAGAAACTCACCAGGTTCTCTTTTCAATCATCAGGCATTACAATAGTTGTTACAATATTATGGCGTAGATACTCAAGAGAGCAAATAGACAATTACGTTACACAATATGATTCTTTTCACTATTAATCGACAGAATTACAATTATCAAGTAGCAACTTTAACTACTGGCAGACTAACTGACAGAATCGTAAGGCGTGAAATACACACAAGCGGCGTAAGGCATAAGGCGTAAGGCATAAGGTATAAGGCGTGGAACGGATACGGCGCGGACGCGATTTAAATTATACAGAAGAGGTGAAGAGACGGCACCATGCGTCATTATACAGGCTGATTTCGTTGCGATAGCATACAACATACTTTACAACTCGATGTCCAATTCCTTATCAGAACAGACATAATGTATGAATAAAACTCAACTTGCTTACCTGTTGCGCCGACTTTTAATCCTATTTCACTCTTTATCTTGTACATTTCTATTACTATACTCCGGCATGCTAAAGTCGTAAAGAGCCGGATATTGTTCGACAATTTCGCAGAACTGTATATTCTCTATATCATCACGCATTTTCGTTGCTGATAAATAATACTCGTCCTATATAGCAAGCGACGTGCCGCCTGCGCGCCGCTTCAGTTGTGCCTGCTAGCGGCGCGTCGCTAGCATGCCTGCGCCGCGCCGCTTGAGTGTAATTCAAAATACGTCTCCTTAGTACATTTTGTATACAAACGTTTTGAAGCGGCATCGTGCCTGCGCCGCGCCTGTGCCTTACGCCGCTTGTGTGTATTTCACGCCTAAGACAAGTGTTGTCGCCACGACAGTCAGAAAGAGAATCGACACTCTTGTCCAACGAGCCCGTCTACGTGCAACGCAACCGGTCGTTACGTCACACGGCGTTCGCGCCATTTTAAATCTACTTAGTACTAAAGTAGTCAATTGACGATCTTGGTATTTCTTGAATTATCGCTGCTGTCCACGACATATTTATAAAAATAGTGTAGCATATAGTAATATTTACAAAAAATTACTTCACATTGTTGTTGTTTTTATGTAACGGTACATCACTTTCATCCGGATAATGGTGTTAATTACCTGCAACAAAAACACACATAAATAAAGTACACGCGTTTAATTTAGAAAAGCAATATCATTCAACATCGTGAAAAATTAAACGTCTTAAAAATTAAATCTTCTTTAAACGATATGGCGGATGCTAGTTAGCCAAATCTTGATATGGCCGCATTTCATGATATGCCTAGGAATTTCATGATTCGGCGAATTCTACGATCGGCCGCCGCCGACATGTATAATACATGCATTTAATATCAGCATTGCACCCGTGCGAAGCCGGGGCGGGTCTCTAGTATTATTTAAAACGTAAATGTAGGTATATGTACCCAGTCTTACTAAAAGCCTTCGTTATAGATGAAGATGAATAAGGTCGACATTAAAATAATGTTCCAAGATAATTCAACAGCGTGTAAGATAAGATAGATAAATTTATTTATACCAAATGGGACAATCGCCGCAACAATTCGAGTAACAACAACAATTGTTATAACAATTGCAATCATTTCTGGAGCATTCCTTCACGCGCCGCCCCGGGCAGCGCTCGACAGCCAAACGATGCAAACAAAAACCCGAAATCAAGCTTCCTTATAACTTTACCTTCAACACAACTCTGATATAAGAAAAGCAACCTTGTCTCCTGTGTAATAAAGTTTATTTTTCAAAACAACGTAAACGTTTGATATGAGATTCTGAAAGTAAGCCGGTGTAATGCCCACTAAATTACGGCTGACAAATAAATTGTGAAACGGAACGTTAAACGTTACAGTAGACGTTCCAGGATTTGAAATTTGAACAGATTTGTTCAGTTCCGGGTATTGGAAGCGTTCTGTTTTTCGCAGAATTTCTATTCATAACATATTTTCCTTTCAAGTTTAAATACGATTTGTTTTTTTCTGTTAATAATATCGTTTTCTTAGAAGAGATCCTTTTGTGATTTAGAAACGATTGTTTATTAATTACAGCACGAAGATGTTTCGAGTACTTCACGTCAGTCATCGTGACACTAATGAAGACATACAAATATTCTAATTAAAATAGTGGCGTAATATTTGTTTGAAACTCCATCAACGATACTTCAGTACCTACGTTACGTTGTTGCGTTTAGTTACGTCAGCTTTTGTGTTTGAAATCATTGTGTTTCTGTCGTATTTGGTGATGGGATATTTTAATGAGGTTTAGATGGACATCGCTATTGTGGCAAAATTACGTATCTATTCACGCTCGCATAGTATAAGTGTACGTATTAAATGTCGAGGTAACTTGAGGTTAAATAATTGTTATTCGCTGTTTGCTGGGCAATAAATCATTGAAACAAGCATAACATAATGTATTTTACACAGTTTTATAGATAACTAAGCAAATACTAATTATTACAGCGCCGAGTTTCAAGCTAAGCTAATTGAGTACTTAATAATTTAAAAGTTATTGTTAACGTGAGAAATGGTTGTAAAATTAGTCTTTTGATCATCACAATACGAAAACGGGCCGTAAGTTATAATTTACTGCCCGTTACGCAGAGAGAGAGGGGGAAATGTAAAATTATGTAGGTTAGATACACGCCACGAGGCCACGAGCATAAATAAATATTAGGGGACAATCTTACACAAATCGAACTAGCCCCATAGTAAGCTCAATAAGGCTTGTGTTATGGATACTAGACGACGATATATTTAATAGATACAAATACATAGAAAACATCCATGACTCAGGAACAAATATTCGTGCTCATCACACAAATAATTGCCCCTACCGGGATTCGAACCCAGGACCTCGTGCTTCGTAGGCATGGTCACTACCAACTAAGCTAAAGCGGTCGTCATAAAGGAAGCCCCAGATCGCATACTCGTATTTATGGCCCTCATCTACGTTTCGGGCCACAAACACCTGTGAGCTGGGACATTTGACTGCCCTAGGTGCGTATAATATACTATTAAAGTAATGTTTGGCAATATTACTACAAAGACTATTAATTGTTTTTACTACTAAATAATGATCTTGTCACAGTAGATATTTTTTTAGTAAAAAGATAAAACACTTTAATCATGTGGCAAGGTACATTTCATAGACAATTACTCTACCTAATTATCATGATCCAGTGCAATAGGCGACAACCTGTTAAGCTTAAAATTGTCAGCCCTTATTGAAATTTCAACAATATCCTTTCCACCTGAGAGTCTCATAATTATTTTAACAGCCCTCAAAAACTGATCTCAACTGGAGTGCTGCCGTCCTCAAACTAAAAGGCCGCTAATTTGTATGAAACTTCATACAAACTAGCGGCCTTTTAGTTTGAGGACGGCAGAGTGGAGCACTGGCCTCTGACACCGCAAAGAAATAAAAGAAAAAATATTTTAAAATAAGAACGCGCACATTGCACACATTGTGTAGGAGTATGCGAATTTTTGGCGCGAATCTCGCTTTACATTACAGCAAGTTATTTTTTTTAAATTCCTTGCAATGCGGCAGTGTCAATGATATTTTATAAGTAGATAGGTTACAAGCACTCCAAAAGTGAAGCACTGAAACCACGATAATTGTATTGGTGCCCTTTTTGTAGTGGGTAGTCACTCGCGGGTCGGTCAACGAAACGCACGACGATGTCAAGGGTGAATATTTACAAGATTCACAAAAAAAATGCCGTCGTGTGTGATCAGAAAGTGCACCAATCATAGCAAAAAGTGCAACAAAGCGCAAGGGATCACATATCACCTGTAAGTACGCTGAAATAATTTAATTTTATCATTTTTATTATTTTATTTTTCAAATACGACGCCATCTTACTACCATAGAGGTCATTTGAATGAAAGAGACAAACTTACGTCTTTGACAATGAGAGTGACAAGGATCGCCGAGCAGGCTCCGAGTCGATCCGAATCTAGCCGATGGGTTCACTCGGTGACGTTTAAAAATTAATCGCGCAAGTAACAAAAAGCTAGCTGTCTCTTTTTTTTGCATTATTGTAACTATGCCATCTCTTTTATGCAATCTGTTAATATGTGTGAGTATGTACACCGTACAGTGAGGTACCAATGTGTGCTGCTGCTTTCTTGGAAGCATATTTCTCAGCTGGCGAGTATGCGTATAACGTATCTTCTTATAAAATATCATTGGGCAGTGTGGGTTCAACGGCACTTGTAATTAAGTCATCATTATTTTTATGGTCGCGTTCGCAATAGTTCCCTTATTTTTTTATCTGTGGTAATTTATTGTGACCCCAGGATGTAAGACCACGAGTACTGATTAGTGTACAAAGAAGTCTTATTTATATTCTTGATATGATATGTATACGAGATATAATCATATAATCACTACTAGGTAGTTAATTTTTCATCAGAAACATCTGTTTTTATTATCTGAAAAAAAAAATTATGATATGATAGTATTTTTATAGGCATTGGCAATTTGGCATAGTGTTCGTTTGTTTCTGTTTAAGGAAATATTGTATCTCTTTTTCAGAATGTACAAGCCTTACAATACGAGTTTACAGTACAATCTACATGCCATGGCTCAAAAGCCTTTACGAGTACTGTTTGGCTGTTTGATTCAAGTCTAGCAAAAAAAACTTAACTAGTTCCGCTAAATGAATTCTTACGAAACGCCGCCTAAACATTGAATGTATTGATTGACACGATATACAACATTTTGATAATTTGGCTCGATTGGATCTGATGATGAAGTCAGGAGGTGGCCAGTGGATGATTTAATATAAAACCTTTAATCACAAGGACCTTAAAATAAATCGCCGGTCGGAGCCTTGCCAACAGAGAACTGAAGCCATTTCTAGTAAGCCGGCTGCTTGTAGGTACTTACTACGAGCTGCACGCACACATCAGCTAGTTTTTTCCTATTGCGAGCAACACGCACACATAGGTAGCCGGCGGAATAGAAATGCTTCAGTGCTTTGTTAGCGAGACTGTGTCCGGCTATTTATTTTAAGGTCCTTGTTTAATTTTTATTTTTTATTTAATTACTCTTGCTATATAGAACATGCATGGCCAGGATAAAAACTTCATAGCCTGCAGACTACAGACGTTTCATCGGCCGATAGTTTAGTCGAACTGTTAATCAGTATAAATGTTGCCGCCAACTAGCTTAATTAGCCATTTAGTTAACTGCCTAGCCTTTTCATTTAAATTTTAGGTTAGGTTTGTGAGTTAGCTTGTGTCCCTCAGAGTAGAAATAAGCGGGGCTTCGTCGACCTGCTGGCGGGTCATAACTAATTTAGTGAAAATGCTAGGCATTTAACCAAATGCCTGATTAAACCAGACGGCTGCGACATAAACACTAAATCATTGTAATGTGCGTACTTTCATACATGTTCATTCACACGTATTAACAAACCGATTAAACTATCGGCCGATCAAAAGTCTGTACTCTGCGCGCTATCATAAGTACTCTACAAGACAAGATTAAAAAGGCCGTTACATCTTCGGGTTCATTCATAGTCGCTTACCATCAGGTGCGATTGAGGACAATTGCAGGTCAATTTATGAAAAAAAAAAACAAAATATTTAAGAGCAAATGTTAACACTCGGGTAATTATGTGCAGTTAAATACCAATACTAAATGGTGCACGATCGTTTCCTTCACGACTGTGGAAATGCCATGGCGTGTGTGGTATTACGACAATTCTTTGATTATTGACCTTTCAACGTTACCTTAATATAATTTTCATCACACTTGCTCGAAAATGGTGTCATTACACGTAGGTTCTGCGGGTCGTAAATGACCTATTACGCCTTTAGGGCGTAATTTTTTTTTTAATTTGGAACGCTGGTTCTGTGTTACTCTTATTTGTCATGTCCAAAGGAAATGCCAACTTACTTTTTAACTTTTATCACTGAAATATTTATTTAAAGAGAACTGTTATTGCAAATACATGTATATATTTATATAGACACACACAACGTTAACTCTTATGTTATAAGTTATAACTATTTTTGTCTGTGTGAATTGCCAGCGTTTTTGCCACTGGTTAGTTCGTATTGTTTTTTACCTGTCAAATTATGAACGTCAAAATGTCACGTGTCATGTTGAGACTAATTATGTGCCTTTAAAATTAGACTTGAAAATAGGTTACTGATGCTGCTTCATTGCAAGAATTCAAGAGCAGGACCGGACAAAATTATCATTACTATATATATATATATACTATATGAAAGAAACATTTCTGTCTCTTCATTGGTTTTTTAATGCGGGTAAATTACACCACATTTTTATGTTACATATATAGATACAAGAAATCAAAGTACACAATACGAAAACGATGCGGAAGTTAAAGTAGATGGCAAAGTTGAGGGCGCTTAGCGGGTGCTGCGGTGGACGAGTGGTTGAGTCGCTGGGCCGGAAATCCAGAGGAACCGGGTTCGATTCCCGGTCTGTACACAGGTGAGTGCCATTTAATTTTTCTGTGTAATTTGATTTCTTGTATCTATATATGTAACATTAGCATTTATCAGTTATTTGTTCGTTTATTGCTTTCATAGGTGTTACAAAGATTAATCTACTGCTGCTATCGATTTGAAATTTGGAATAGTATTAAAAGTAGCTAACCCAAGCCTATGGGATGTCAAAAAATCTTGTAACGGTTTTACTTTTTTTTAAAGGGACTTTGTAAATAAATGTAATGGGACTTTGAAAATTGAAAGTAGGGCTATTACCTATATCGAGTGGGGTATCAAATAAAAGGGTTTGATTTGTAGATTAAAACGAGATTCATATTTTTTTTCTCAAATAAGTAATTTTTGATTTATGACGAAAAACGTAAAAAAAGATACCGTTACCCCATATTATCTTCGAAGTTACTGAACAGAAAAATCTGTAATAATTACCAATTATTAATGTCATCCTAAATATTACAGGAAAAATGTAACGGTTTTCCTAACTTTCACCGTTTTTGAGAAATTTGCAAAAACCGTAACACATACTTATTTGCTCCTACTAAACTAATCGCCACACAGTTTTTCTTGAACTATTCATATTGTTTCTACTTATGAGTTTGTACGGAACCCTCGGTGCGCGAGTCGGACTCGCACTTGACCGGTTTTTTCTATTAATACTCAGTAACTAGGTTATAGTGTTGTGGTGTCAAACTTCCGTGGGAAATCCGGAGCAAAATTGGCTTGCTTTTTGTTGAAAGATAAAATAGGTAAGCCGACAGGTATGTATTATGTTCTATTCAACTTTTAAATCACCCTACCTATATTATTTTAATCCCTCGTTCGTATACGGTGTCAATAATTGCTAAAAATTTCAAATTTCCTTTTTAACCTACGAATTTAAATATTTGGGTCCAAACGCTTAGCACGGACCCGTGCCTAATTATACGAGGGTTA
This sequence comes from Eudemis profundana, assembly GCA_947034925.1. Taxonomy (NCBI): domain Eukaryota; kingdom Metazoa; phylum Arthropoda; class Insecta; order Lepidoptera; family Tortricidae; genus Eudemis; species Eudemis profundana. The sequence goes on along the minus strand of OX344802.1, from coordinate 3,451,088 downwards.
AATATAAGATAATACTATTTATTTATTTTTTACAATGGAAAAATTGATCTAGATTTTCTTTCTGGGATCTCAGAACTCATAAAATTACCTATTGTACCTAGCCGAAAACGATAAATTTTGTTTTGTGCACGTAAAATAATACAAATACTAAAATATTCCACATTAAAGATTTTACCTGTAAAGCAGATACTCAATCTATTTCAAGCTTTAACAGCGAAACGCTAAAGCTAAATAGCCACTTAGTTGTCAAAGTTATTAAATTATTTACAAAGTGGTGAAACAATGAAATCCAGTCTCTAAAAGAATACGAAAGAGAGTCCTTCAGCAAATAAAGTTTACATTGTAAGCTTTGAGCTGTTATTAAGCCGAGATGTTCTCGTAAAATTAATAAGTTACAATGCACTTAAATATCGGTACTGGAGAACACAATTAATATGGCGCGTGGCAAAACACTTAAGCTGTCGAACGAGGGGCTACTATTGCTCAATCCGCGCGCGATGTTACTGGAGTCTTGCTTTAACACGTCCACTGTCCTCATACAAAACTATCGGATGTCAATGTCAATATCACAAGCCCCAACTGTCCAATCAGTATGGAGAAGTGACCCCACAGTGGAAGCTTGGACTCCTGAAAAAACCTTCATGTCGACATTTTGGATCGTACCCCGACCGTAAAGGGATATCCAGGCAAAAACTAGATGGCGCTAAAAAACTAAACATTTAACGATGTTATAATTGAACAAAGAAACATAGTACAGTAACAATTAGTTCGCAAACAGATAATAATAAATAAATTCTAACATTTAAATACTGTTTTACGCTTGCAAAGTTAAAAATTTGTAAATAATATAATTCTTATACCAAGCTTATACACAGATGGCGTTGTAAATATCGGGGAACAGCTTTTTACCCCACTGCGGCGAAGCCCAAAGGAGGGTAATGTGTTTGACCTGTATGTATGTATGTCCGTTCCTGTGTCCGCTCGTAACTACTCAACGGCACAATCGATTTTGATAAATGATACTTCATTGGATTCGTCTTGATGGCGCGAGTGTCACTTGGTATGAAGTTCGTTAAAATAAACAAAATGGCGGATTTCATGCACTTTTAAAGTGTACCGCGGTCGGGTTTTTTTTAGTAAAAATATTTTATTGTATGGAGAAGACAGTCCTCATGTTTTAATGGTCCTTGGTGTTAGTGTGTCGTCTTAGACTTGAAATTATAAAGGACAGATATTATCTGTACGAGTATGAGAAGGCACTAGGGAATGCAACCCGTGTACCCGAAAACCCGGGTATCCACCCTGGTAACCGACTTTATTTAGAGTCGAGTAAAACCCGGGTATTTTGACTCAGAACGGTTTAAAAAAACCTAGTAATTAATAAAAAATGTGAGTATATCGTATTATTTTAAAGATTATAAGTAAAATCTAACGTTTGCCGCCTTAAAGCAAACGCGAAAAAACATCACATGCTTGCTTACTTAAATCGGCCGGCAATGCCGGCAAGTTCATTGTAGGTAATGCAACCCGGGTACCCGAAAACCCGGGTAATTGACTTTATTTATAGTCGGGTAATACCCGGGTTTCATATTTCACCGGGTATTGCATTCCCTAGTAGACACCAATCTTGAGGCCATAGACGTTGGAAATGCTCCTCGATTGAGGCTATTTTATTTCAGACGAGTCTTATTAATTTTTCATTAAAAATGTTGTATGACATTAAATTTTACAAAATTGAAGCTGAATTACGTTTTTTAATCTTGTAGGTATTACCGTAATTAAACCAAATATTAGCCCTCACCGTTTATCACTCGTACAGTATTACTACCTACTTCAATCAGTTGCCTGCTTTTATCAATCCTTTTGTCAGTCTCGATTGGAAACATTTAAAATTTTCTAAGGTATTATAGTTGTGTAATGTACTATATTTCCTATTAATATAGTACATTACACAACTATAATACAAAGAAAGGCAGAGATCGCAGAAGTTTACGGCCCGAGCTGCAAGCGAGGGACGTAAATATGCGATCGAGGGCTTTCTTTATTACCTCCCGTGTTGTGTACATCATTTTATGTTTATACTTGGCCAGAAAGCGGCTTTTTCCGTACGCGCAGCATGCGGAAAAAGCCACTTTATGGCCGGGTGTGGCATAAATAATAATGTTATACGAGTTTAATGGCTTTACAGCGCTACATTTTAAGCGCAAAGGCGCGTTTAAGTGATTCGAACTTTAGCGCTAACCAGTAAATTCTCGCAAAATAGGCATTAAATAAAATATTGCAAACATTTAGGGCCAATACAGACGGACTGCATACCAGGTGCGATTTGTATGGGAACTGCGTCACAACTGCGCAGTCGGCGTGCAGTTGTGATGCAGTTCCCATACAAATCGCAGCTGACATGCAGTCTGTCTGTATCGGCACTTAGAGGACAGGATATTTTGTATTTACACCAGGATTACACTTATAGGTGTTGTTGGCGTCCAAACGGTTAAATTATTCGTCTCCGACGGTATCAGCGTAATTCGTCCCATTCGTTTTTCGTTCAATTCGTATTTCGTCTCATTCTATATTCGTCACACATTCTTTATTAAGACTATTCTTTATACATAAAGAATGTGTGACGAATATAGAATGAGACGAAATACGAATTGAATGAAAAACGAATGGGACGAATTACGCTAATACCTCTCCGACATATCCCCCGATCTCGTTTGTTGCAATGTTGCATGTTAATTAATCCCATCGCTTAATCAGTACCCGTGAGGCCACCGTACGTAAAAGTCGCTTTCATTTACTTAGTAGCAATTAAAGAAGTAAATAAGATTACTCATGTCCTGTGTCATTTTGTTTAAATAAGGTCAAGATCAACTCGTTCATAAACAAATAATTTATTGTGCTTAAGTTAAATTAATGAAGTGCATTTAAACTGATAAAAGTCAAGCGGTGTGAAAGTTTTGTCAAGAAATATGATAACTGGCGTAATTTGATACATATTACACGGTAATTTCATTACAAAAATGATCATAATGTTGTATTTACAGTGCATACAATCTTGTGGAAAAAATACATAAACATGGTATTTATTATGTATTCGATAGTAATGCCGAACAGCATGCAATTATTATTAACATTATAAATGTAGGATTATGTTTGTAAGTTTATCCTTATTTTGCGTAATCAGTCAATCCGATTTCGCCAGTCAATATAATCACCATATTACTTTGGCCCATGTTGCATAGAAACTAAACCACATAGGCCCATTGTTGACGGACGTCCCAGGAATATTCTTCAGTCATATTGGGACCGTTTATTCCCTTATATCCGATATTTTGTTCACTGTTGCTATTAATTACTACTTATGTAGGTACATCGATTTTTCTGTAGGTAACGTTTGTTGACCGAAAAACTATTATTGGTTGGATGCCTCAACAAATCATGCAGTTATAGCAGTTTGTTTTAACTTCCCGGCTCGAGTCAAAACACTCTCAAGAAAGCCCCAAAGCGGCTGATTTGTGGCCACACGTGACGTCAATTGGCAGAAACACAACAAACACTTAAATCAGTAACGTTCGAATAAGAATTCCTAAAAACTACTAATAAAAGAAGATTGGTTGGAAAGAGATGTTCTTAATGAACGACAGCGAAACATATGCGTATATGCGAAACTGTTTTTGTTTTTTTTTTTCTCGTGATTGAATCATATAATACTTAGTACATTTCACAACTAGGGTGGTAGGTAATACAAAGAAAGGCCGAGATCGCAGATTTTTGCGGCCCGAGCTGCAAGCGAGGGATGTAAATATGCGATCGAGGGCTTTCTTTATTGCCTCCCGTGTTGTGTACATCATTTTATGTCTTCACTTGGCTAGAAAGCGGCTTTTCCCGTACTCGCAGCGTGCGGAAAGGACGGAAGAAGGTACGGAAAGCCACTTTATGGGAAGATGTGGCATAAATAAATATTTAGAGGTGTTTTTTACTTATTTAGAGATCAATCTCTGTTGGGTAAGTCTAAAGTGACAAAGATTAATGTATACCTACTTTCGAAAATGCATTTTGGTGGGTTCAAAAAAAATAACACGCGCTAACGTAAAAACTACTAAGAGCGTTATCACACTGGCTATTTGCGAGCATGTTTTCAAACAGATTTCGATCGTCGAATTTCGCCGAATGATCATTTTCCAACTTATCAAATGATTTTGTTTTATTTCCCAACCTCAGCGTTACCAACTGTTCATTTGGTCTGTTTTTTACAATGTCAATTTTCAAAATGTCATGTTTTATTTACCGTAATATTCATTTTGTTGTTTATTGTTTACCAAATGTTTATTTTTTTTAATTAAATAAAACGTCGATTCTAGTTTGCTCACGGTTAACCCTAACACGCTCCTCCTCGCTTCGCTCGTCGTTGCACCTAACTGGACTCTGTCACATATGAGATTTATGTTGCTACACATAATAAAAAAATATTTATGTGCATTGCTGCCAATTTAAAAGTTTAAGGTTATAAATGCTTGAATAATTTCTTTATTTTTTATCATTATCCCCAGTTGTGTTTTTCAGGGGAAAAGTACCACTATCATTGGTGACTAGAGTCGCAAATCGCCAGTGTGACAAGACCCTAAGGTTGCTTCGATTTGATCCCGGATAACATTTACAATAGAATAATCAAGAAGGCTAGAAATACGAAAAGATAACCTAAAGGTGTTAGTATCAATTTAAATAACCATTAATATCACGATAACACAAGATCAGAAACTGATATAATCTTTGCAATGTACAGTCGGCATCAAATGTTTTACGTGTTCAAAGTATTTTTACCCGACTGCGGCGAAGCCCAAAGAAGGGTTATGTGTTTGGCCTGTATGTATGTATGTCCGTTCCTGTGTCCGCTCGTAACTACTCAACGACACATCCGATTTTGATAAATGATACATCATTAGATTCGTCTTGATGGTGCGAGTGTCACTGGGCATGAAGTTCGTTAAAATAAACAAAATGGCGGATTTAATGCAGTTTCAAAGGTGCACCGCGGGCGGGTTTTTTTTTATAAAAATGTGGTTATTTCCATTGTATTTTTTTGCAACCCAATGGAAAAACAGGTGAACTGAAGCGAAGGTAGATTCATTTTCGAAGATGGAGGGCCCTAACCTGATGCTCATTTGCCTTAGGTACCTTACTTTACCTAAGACTTAATTACTTTTGAAACCAGGATTTTGAATTTGAATTCATGGACTTCACCAGTTATGACCATCAGTTATCTGAACATAGTGTGGCTAGTTAAAAATGCTGTGTCCGTTACTTGAAATGTGGGTATTATGGAAAAATAATGTACATAATAGGGAATATGCATGATTTTTTTTAACAGATTTCTTAACAAAATATGGAAATACCGTAAAAAAGATGACATACAGTCAAAATAAAATTGAAATCGACCGAGAAACACGGAAGATATAAACATTTTAAAGCACTAATCAGACAGCGATTAGAAAGAGAGATCCGATATGGACTATGACGTCATAGTACACGGCCGCCATACAATCTCCATACTATATTCTGTTTTGCGAGAAAGAGATAGAGATAAATCTTTGTTGTGTTATATCTTGGTTATTTTTATGGTTATTCGAAAAATATTTTTTTTCTTACTGTTTTTTATATAAATGAGCTTTTATTAAAGTAAATAAAAAATATCATGCATATTCCCTATTGGTTCATGTCGGTGCCGCTACCCTATTTCGTAGTAAAGAATGCGGAGGTGAAATAAGTTCAATTTACATTTTGCATCGCCGTTGTCGGGTAAAAAGTATTCTATGTGTTAACTTGGGTTATAATCTGTTTCAGAAACAGACTAAGTTAGGCAAGTTTCGTATACTTGGATTATATACCTAATTTACGCAATTAAGCAAAAAGTTTAGTGCCTACAGTTTTTCAGCATCTGCATATCTACGATCAAACTACATTTGATCCTGATTGTACCTCCTAAACACTGGTTTACCACGTATCCTTGCATCAGTATCATGCACAGCCTGTCGCCTTCGATACGTTAGATCCAGACTGACATTTTACCATTAACATTGGTACGAATTTCGCAACCTATAGAGCCCACTTGCATTACAATGCAATCGCAGATCTGACCTACGGGTCAATGTCAAGTTTGGAACGAGTATCATGCCTAAACGATGCGATACACGATAACATTGTGTTAGAAAAGGAAGGTAGTAAGTGACTGCAAAAAGCATGTACTGTTGTGACCTTTTGGAGTGGTTACGTTGGGCGCCTTTTATAAACATGATTGGCTTTTGATGTGTGTTTATTTATAGAACACTAGTTTTTTCCTGCGACTTCAGATGCGTAAAATTCAAGTTTTATGTCCTTTATATAAATTATTGATTCCCCATACAAACTTTCAAGGAACGAAAATGGAGGGGTCATTTTCGTCCCTTTAAATGATGTTTCAGGTAAAAAGACTCTTTTACGTTCTTTCTAGGGTCTTAAATTATCTCCAATTCTCCATACCAAATTACATCTAAATCGATTCAGCGATTTAAGCGTGAAAAGGTATCTAACATACAGAGAGACAGCATTGTCGCCCGCTTTGTTCCCGTTGCTGTCCCAAGGGAACTGTCTTTACTGGGACATAAATAATCCTATGTTTCAATCCAGGACTTGGTCTACTTACTTGCCAAATTTCAGCTCAATCCATCCAGATGTTACCCCGTTATTTAGTAACAAACATCCAAACATCTTGACAAACTTTCACATTTATAATATAAGTGTGATGTCGCTTGCGCTGTGATGTCTATTCATTTACGGAACCATTTTATATTTGGTACCGATTAATAACTGGTTGTTTCTAGTTGTTTTGTCATGTGGTGCTACCAACTGTCTTGCAAAATCTGATAACGAGACTATTATTTCAGTTACCCAATCACCCTTTCACTTAACCGCAAGGTTTGACAAATAATGTAATTTTCTATGTCTTATCTAATCACCAATAAGTACCAAGGTTACTATAGTCTCGGTTCTCTAACGAGTATTCATAGTTCATGGTACCAGCCATTCCATCTTTCTGTGTTAAAAACGGCGCAAGTGCATTTAATTTTATAAAGCATACAAGTCTTTTTAGGTTATTTTAGCAGTGCAGGTGTGCAGAATCGTGATCGAAGCAACAAGGTCGGTCTGAGCTGCAGAACGAGGAATAACGCAATAACCATGTATGAAACTCGTACGTAGTTACTGCCTTTATCGACTGGGAGGGCAATGATGCAGAATGGACGCATTGTATAAGCAATTTACGTGCCAATGTAACCCCTTGTCGGTAAAGCGTGGTTACATCTTGAAGATTGGTAATTGTGCATTTGTATGAATTGTGGATTTATTTCGGCTGCTCTATTATGCTCAACAAATCATAGTAATAGGTTTCTCAGCAATGGGTTGAGATATATATTCTGTCATTTGCCTAATTGAACGACCGTACAGTCAACTGCAATAAATTACGAGGAAACTCTATTGTCACTGCTCGCTCGACTCAGTGAGCACAATGAGCATCCTTACCTATAACTTACATAATAAGATGTTCGTGCCGTATGAAATATCCCATCAATAACATTACATGTAAAAAGATGCAGTTCTTCTACAATAAAAAAAAATTGATATGTAGGTTATGTTAAACTAAGTCAGTACCGAGGGGGTGTCCACAGAACTCGATTTCCACCGACTTGCCTATTTTAAGGTATTGGATCCGTGGAGGATTCTTTATTTGAGAACTATAAAATGTGTATCTCCACGGTTAATTTTGTAATCGCGTGTATTTGTATAGGATTACAAACTTACGGGAACCTATTGAATCGCATAAATTTAAAAGGCATAATTCATCATTTGGCATAATTAATCATTCGGCATAATGAATTTTTTTCTTAAACTGTAGAATTTTCACGACTCTTTAAGGCCTCATCCTGTTAAATAGGTTAGGTTTGCGTTATAATAATCCTGAAAAGTTTACGTGTTCAGAAAAAAAAGCTTTATGCCAAATGATAAATTATGCGAAATGATGCATTATGCCTTTTAAATTTATGCGATCCAATAGTAAACCCAAACTTACTTATGCAAGTCGTATTGAAATTGCAATATTTTAGGTTTTACATGACTTGATAGGCTAAAAACTAATTATGTTTAAAATTTGGGGCTTGTGGGTCTACCTATATATACCTATTGAATGGCTTCGAGAAAAGGATGGTATGGCCGTGCCTTTCTTTTGCTCGACTTGGCGAGGGCACTGGGTGCCCTCAGATACTGAGACAGAGACTTTTACACAACAACATCATCATCATAAGTAGTAGGTTAGATCACTGGTGGATAAAGTGCGGCCCGCCGACGGCCCTGCGAAATAGGTGATGAGTACGATATACAATATTTAGACGGATTTTGGTTTATATTTTAAAACAAACATTGATTTTTGTTATAGTTCCGGCCCGCCTCTGATTTTCAAATTGTGGATCGGGTACAATTAATAAAGTGTCTACGTACTTACATATATAGAGTTTCGCTAAACCGCTGCGCTCATGTTAATAATGATTTACAAACTTGCCAACGCCAGGACTGACTCACTCCGCGATTCCGTTGCGCGGTAATTATTATTAAATATCGCCACCTAGGGTGGTAAAAAAGAGAACGCGTTATGCGATAAAAAGAGACGGTAGGATGCGGGTCAGCTCCATCCGGTCATCGGACGCGAACGGCAGTTTTGTTAGGGAGAGAGGCTTCTGTAGCTGTATAGACATGCGCAAAATGTGACACTAAAGTGAAAAGAGTGATATGAATCTTTAGCTCTCAAAGATATGCATCACTCTTTTAGCTCAGCAACCCTTTTAGCTCAGTAGCTCCGCGGTGTGTCAACGGCTCGCTGGCTCTTATAAGCTCAGTAACTCCGTGATGTGACAACAGCTCACTAGCTCTTATAGCTCCAAATCTGAATCTTTCCGAACGAAAGAGAGAGCAGTAATAGGTATACGGTGTCAAGGCAGAGACGAAAAATTCATGTTGATCTTTTCTCGCAGCTCACGGCTCAATGGAGCTACTTTAGAGCGAGTGAACGAGTGAGTTGAAAAATATACCTACTGAGTTGTTTGAATCGGAACTGAGCTAGTGAGCCGGTGAGCTAGACCAACTGATATAGCTCTTTTGAATCACTCACTCGCGAGCTACACATGTCTAGTAACTGTAAGTAGTACTAATTCTTATTCTGTGCCAAGGCTCGCGTGTGACAGGCATAAAAGTCAAAACAAGGCGTGCAATTTAAAAAGCAATTACGTAAAATGTTTACTCTTTATAATAAAGAGCCAACGGGGTCAAAGCACCCATCAGAGTTCAGCTGAACGAAATGGCGGTTGAAAAAAAACGCAAATTATTACCTAACGTTAATTCATCACGGGACCACGCCCCGCGTTCAAAAGCCCAGTCGTGACCCAAACGGTTTCTGTTAGACGAAATAAGTAGGTATTCACCGAGAAATTCTATGCGCAAAAATACTTTAGATGCTTTATGTGTACACACCCACCTAATTGGCTATTTGGATTATTTTCAAACTCTAGTTCGAGATAATAAATCGTCTTGAATCTTGAACGCTCAGAACGGTGCACCGGCCGACCAAATTTCAGGTTTCGCAGATATCGTGTAGAATGGTTTGGTGTTTGGGCTCTTTGTGAAATCTTACATATTTACTAATCTATACCAAAGGATTCGATTATACTTCATCACTAGAAGATTAATTGTATATGTAAACATATAGCACATAAAGTCAAACAAACATAACACTAAAAGCAATGGCATTGTTCAAAGATGAACTTATACTCGTACGTACGTTATTTGTAGTTTTATTGGGTATCGTTTTTACTTAATACCTAAGTATTACTTACCTGTATAGATTTTGTACAGCGAACCGAGCAATCCTTGCATCATTTTGATCACTTATCTTCCACTTCACCACCAACGGAACACGTGTAATGACTCAGTCAGCTATGGCGAACATGGCTGGGCATTCCACATTTCTAATTCCACAATGAGGTTAAATTATTCACACGGTTCAATACAATTAAGCATAGTTAAATGCGGACGATGACAACGTTTCATTCTCGTATTCGCGTGGAGCGAATACATTAGTTCCACCTGTCCGTAGGCCTGTCCTTGTTCCTTCTCGCCGATCAGTTCGGATAAGCCCAACCAAGGTGGAAATGTAAGCATGGAATTAAGATATGCATTGGACATTACTGTGCGGCGAGGTGATCGACCTTCGGATAGACAGTACAGTGGCCAAATTGAAGTAACGGTACCGAGTGCCGGGATCGTTATCATCAATCAGTTTTGCGTAACTATTTGTTAGCAATTACTGCGTACTCTCGGACACTTGGCCTAACTGGGTCTGCGCTTAACGTACAGTTACAGACATTAGAAATAGACAAAAAATCTAACCACAATTGGACAGAGCTTAAAGAACGATAACATGTCGAAGTGAAGAAACGGAGGCACGTTCGGAACACGAAAAAGGAAAAGTTACGAAATGCCGTCATAGAAATGGAGGTTTATCATAAAGCACAATACATAACACAAGGTCATCTGTTAACGTAACGCTTTAAAGACGCCCACGAGGCTCGTAAATACGGAACTGACCAAGACGAAGCCGGCGTGACGTGCGGCAGAACAGGAATAATGGCCGCGTGTGGGCGCATCCAAAAGGTTTATCTTAATCTCCAAAGCGATGCTCCCAACTATGTAATTAAGTCTACTTACCTATAAGGGATCAATTGATTGAACTAGGTGGTCAACAGTTAAGAGGTATTAACGCGCGTGGGGCCTAAAATAGAGTTTAGATTAAGATACAATTAGTACCTATTAAAAGATTATTCAGCCGTCTTTGAAGCGTTGGTCAAACTAGTGTACTTCTTTTATTTGCATATGAAGATAGTATATGCAAAGCATTTTTAAAGTTATAACAGCCTTTACCTACAATCTTACAAAAGGAACAAAAAGCTGAACTCAATCATAATTTATGCTCATTTGTCTTCATCATGCGAGACCTCTTGAATGTTAGTTTTAAAGACATTTTGTACCTACTTTGATTAATATATTACCGCGTATCTCAAACGAGGTCAGAAGACTATTTGAATGCGACCAACATCATTAAGTTCTTCTGGTGACATGCGCAAGAAACACAAATAAAGATGTAGCAATAAAAAACGGCAAGGATTTAAGAGCTAATACATAATTCAATGTCATTTTAAATCTTGCTGGCTGGCTGGAAAGTTCAATAAAAAGCCACTTTCTTTTCAGAGGACATAATTAACGTGATACGACCTGAGCTCTTATAATACTCGGGGAGACTCGGAGTTTGATGAAAATAAGTAATTTTAAGAATTTTAAGACAATGCGTCATTATTAAAACAAACAAAGGCAAAGGCAACGGTGTGTTCAAATTCACCGTGAAAAAGTCTGAGTATTAAAAAGAAATGTGTCAATGGCGAAGTGTACGTAAATGCAGACACTAATGAACGACGTGAATGTACAGTAAAATTAGCCACACATGAAAGCCGCTGCAAAATTGCGAAATAATAACGACAGACAAAGGCGCTATTGAAGCTTAGAAAATTGTTATAGAACGCCTCATTTGTTTTCCTTGCATTTACTCACAAAATATCGCTACATATACTTATATAAGATGTAGTATATCATGCGCTTATTGTCCACTAGACAGCATTACTGACATACTTGACCGTCTCGGTGTATTTGCGTACGTACTTCTCGTTTTACTGAAGAAACTAACGACAGACAAAATTAGAATTTCAAATACACGAACCGAAAGTAAATCATGATACGTCGCGAAATATAAACGAAGAATGTAAACAATACCAAGTTAATGTGAAACTTAATGGCTCTGATGGGCCCATTCATTAGACTGAATGGGAATTTAAAGAATAAATCACTTGAGAGGAATCTCGCAGGCGGCGCGAACATTAACTCATATTTCTGTAAATTGAAAGTGACACGTCTGCTCTCAATCAGACGGGCGACAGCGTGAAGATCTCGGTGACTTCATTAAATCAACACAATCTCGTTTAGCATAAAAAATCTAGTGAAACTTTTCAGGGTTTAACTTTACATTAGCACTCCCGCTTACTTGCATAGCCTTTCAAATCACCGGCTAGACCACTTCACTCGCGTCGTTTTGCGTTTGCGTTTGTCGATCGATGCGGATCGTCATATCGATCGCGTTTTCGGAAGCGCGTCCGCGCCGTCCCGTCCGCGGTCTGCCGCTACGCGGCCGCCACTGAAACGTACCGGGATTATTTATAAATTCAGAGACAGGGGGTCGTAGAATTTGCACGACGTCGTGGTATGCCAGCTAATGACTGCATCAGGTCGCCGGAAGCAGGGTTTAACGGCTTGAGTGTCAGGAGACCGGATACGCTGAATGCTTGGACGCTATTTGATTTGACCTTCCTGCATCTTAAACTTGACATGTGGCAGTAAATTTAACAAATATACACTCTAAAAAATCTGAGCCAACTAAGAGAGATTTTCTCTTAGTTAGCATTAAATTAAATAAAAGAAACATGATATTAAACATGTCAACTAAAGCCGAGTAATCAAAACAGCAAGTTTATTTGTGATTAAAACTATAATCTAAAATCCTGATAATTTTAACAAATATATTCCTTGTTTCTATCATTATTTTCTTCTTTGTTTGATTCGATCATGTTTCATAGGTTACTTTACTTTATACATATTTGTTGAATCAAATAAGAACACGGTTAATTGAACTATGATAATCAATCAATATCATCTTAGTTGGTGCATCTAACGTCTTGTTAGGCTCGTATGGAATCAGGATGCTTGATTATAACCATCACGATCTTGTTACGAGCAACCCATTTTTTTAGAGTGTATTATTGTATTTTTTATTCCTACTACTACAATTTACAAATATGTGTAAGTAAGTATACTACAAACTTACTTACAGTCTGAATCTTCAACATTATTATCCTAGCGGCTTTCCCTTTTATTTTAGTACGCTTTGACAAAATGATCCCAGTTACCGAAGTCCTTAACAATTTTACTATATTTAAAACTGTTGAAAATTGGAATGTTTAGCTCCCTCTAGCGGAAATGATCTTTATCTCAACGTAAATATAAAAAACCGTAGCGCAGATGGTTGACAATAAGATAAATCGTACTGTCGATAGTTATTACATTCACGTGACATGGGTATTGGCGTGTCAACGCTTCTACAAAGTTCTACAGAAACTCCGTCAAACTTTTGACTAATTAGAGCGCGAATATTTTCCGTCGACCCTGGGCATCGCCCACCTGGACACTGTCATAAATTTAAAATGTCCTATGAACAATATTTAAATCTAACTCTTACAACGTTTTGACTATGTGAGGTAGAACAGGTGTTTGTGATGTTCTCTAATCGTTTCGCTATCAAACCAATCTAAAAAGGCTTATGAGCATTGCAATTATCAATTTCATAGGCTTTATGGGATAACTATGGCAGTCCACGGTTGACACCAAGTTTGCTCGTGGGCGTGTTAGTCAGATGCCTACTCGTTAGTTTTGTAGTTTTGTAATTCAGAACAAATTTGACCTTAAAGGTTTAATGGACATGTTGAAATATGGCATGTTTTTTATTATATTCCAAACTCAAAGGCGGAGGCGATGATAAAAGGTTTCAAACACGTATTACCTAATTCAATAATGTGCGTGGTATTCAATTTTGTATTCGATTCGACTGATCGCGTAGCTGTGTGTTAATGATCACTCGTTAGAATGTGTTGTACGATTGTTAGGATCGTAAGAGGCATGAATATATGATCGCCTGAATTCGAGTAAACAGCATAATTTTCATCAACAGCCAACCGTTACCAACACGCCTTCAGCCTTGGCCATAGTCAGCTTCACAAAAAATCCTCGAAAAATGTCAGCGTGACTCACGCACCGCGATGGACAACAAAAGATTCGACGTTTGGCAACGGTGTTTGCAATTCAGTTTCTTGACAAATAACAGCTAAATTTAAAGCAATAAGTGTTTGAGTGATCCGCTAGTGGAACAGTTGAGAAATGTTACATCAAAGTATTTCTACGCATTGATGAGGCATATTTTTTTGAAATGACACGACGTGTTTTAATGAAGATGCTATAAAGCTATCTATTTTCGGATGTTTCCTAAGTGACCGTTATTTCGACGCGATGTGCATCTGTTTCAATAAAGAAAGTGCATTTAGTTACAGCCACTTTATGTCACCAATAACTACTGTATCTTCCTCGCGCTCGTATTTCGTAAGTTTCAATAGTTGGCCTAAATAGAGTAGTATTGAAGCAATATTGGTTTCGATGAATAGTATACCAAAGACAAGAGAAGATGCAATAGTTAGCTAGTGCGAACAACCAAACTCATATTAAAAAGGACATTTTGATTTATATCCGTATCCGTACCAATATTTTATGTTTTTTTTTATTTTATAAGTGGAAAACGAGCAGACGAGTTGCCTGATGGAAAGCAGTCAACGTCGCCCATGGATATCTGCAACACCAGGGGTGTTACCTATACGTTGCCGATCTTTGAGAGCCCTGTTTACTAGTTTCTTGAAGTACCTCATGTCATAGCGCGCTGGGAACACCTCAGGTGGGAGTTCATTCCGCATCCTGCCAGTTCGTGGCAAAAAGAGCGTGACGCCCGCTTGTTCTTGGGATGGGAGTGTTTAACTATTGCAAATAAGATTTTGAACTTAAGAGATACATTGTGGGTGACAAGGCTTTTATTCCAGAGTGGGATACAGGCGTGAAAAGGTAAACTTACGATCATAGAATAATATGATATTGCAATAGCTTAGCTACTAACCACAAAAAACATACTTAGAATTAACAAACCTGCCCGTAAGACTTAGTCTCAAATTTAAGAGCAACATTCGCTCTTGACAATGATGCAACGTTTATAGGTCTTAGTAACTACAATATAAGCAGTCCAGGCACTATCGGTAATAATTACATCAGTAATCAGTAATATTGTCTTACCTTAGTTCAACATAGTACTGTGCTGCTCAACAGCAAAATATTATAGTGCATAGGTCGCTGTCGGAGTACAGAAACTATGAATGAACCACCACAGTTGACAGTTACTGTCCTCCCGTCCACTGGGACGGTACCTATATGTGCGTACAATGGTGGTTGATCATTGAGGACCACCATTGTACACAGACATGCGTTAAACACCAATGTCATGGCGATTATGACAGAAGCCTAGACTGACGTACACCCGTCTATTTGTGGCGGGACTCATCCCGAGTTCCATTACTCACGGCGCCTGAAACCAACAGCTGTCGGCGTCCACGCGGTTTCTATTGTGAACTTTATGGATCGTAAAGAACGTCTAAAATTATAGCAGATAAAATCTGTTATTATGCGAATTCGGGCCGTGTTGCGCAATTCGCGCAATTATTTAGACCCTTCAGTGCTCCAGGAATACATATAAGGACAGCTGAAATTATTAATGTAACAGAATAGCTTTTTATTACTAATACAATAATTATAATGTCGCTTGTTAACTTCGTCGCAATAAGCCAGCGGACTAAACTATTTAATTATTGCTTCTCTCTTGTTAACTTTACTGTAATCCGACGAACCGTACTATTGTAATCATAAATCATTTATTTGCATAAAACATGGTAGGTACATAGATGATAATATAATATAGACATCGCATGCTTTGTCACAGGGTGACCTGCATGTAACAGTTAACTTCATCATCGCAACCCAGCGGACTATACTGTGGCATTAGTACAAAGTTGTTGCTTTAAGTCTTTAACTCTCTTTATATTTCCCTAAATATGCAATCATTCATTTAATTTTAGGAAATGCATTTAGGCATCCCACCGACTAACCCAAATCAACCAGTGCTAGCTTTGCCTTCAGTAGGGGGCGGCAGTAAGATGCTGCTTTTTATTTTTGATTGACTAATGCAATTCTTACTGGATGTAGCTAAAATCGAACCAGGTGGGGGCCGTGGCGTACCCTGGGGTCGAACCAGGTCGCTGGCCGGACCACCTTAAGTGGAAATAAGATGCTGCAATCACCTGACAGAATAGTAAAGCATTTCAAATACGATACTCTAACTAACTTCTCTAGGAATTGATTTGTGTCAGGTGTTTTGAGTGTTTTGTTGTGACAGATAATTTTGAAGCTGACTACCTATAGAATTGGAGTGATTTAATTAATAGATGTGTAATATAGCATTTTGTGGCTATACATATAAATCTAAACATCAAGACTTGCCCACTTCTGGCATATAGGTACTACATAGTATTTTCCCCAAGGTTATTAAGGTACTCTATCCGTCTAATAAATGGGATAATTTTAGGCCAAATAAATGGGAGGCGTGTTCAGGGAATAATACCAGCAAGATGGTCTGACTCCATTAGAAAGTTGGTTGGCGGCAGCATGCAGAACGCGGTCCATACGACCTATGACTTTGGAGACTGACAATATGTGGTCGCGATCCTCAGTAATGAGGGAACGATGAAGAAGAAGAAATCCGTCTAATGAATCTAATGACCGGGCATACCAATGCCATGTTTTTGACTGTCTGGATTGTGTGCTTCGCGCTCACAATCAGGGGAGTTACTCTTGTCCCATTCAAACTAGCGGTGAACGCAATTCCTGACGCCGAATCAGATGCGGTTGAATTAACACCACACGTTCCTTAAAAATTAAAAAAAGAACCAGGTAGTGGGCGCCTTCACTAACAAATGTAAATCTATACCAGTGTTTTAAACCGGACGATTTTGTACAAAACAGCGTAATACCTACAAGTGACAGAAACTCGGTTAAAATAAATCAGAGACTTGAGAAGTGGCCAACCGTAGCTGGGGAATTGTCAAAACACGTGCCAAAATGCCAATTCCGCGCACGCGTCATGGGCATTGTGCTGCGACAATCGCTGCCAATGGCCCTTCGTTATGTAAGTTACTTGTCCTTTTCTCTCCATCGGAGAACAAAAGAGAGCAAAGAGTTATGTGCTCAAATAGAGAAGAGTGATTTAAGTAAACATGTCACGTAAATAACCTAGTTGGCGAGAATTATGTTTTGTATGTTAAATGTCAAAATGTAGCCGGTATTGGGTTTCAAATGGAAGGAGAATATGGGTGCCAACTTAGGTATTATAAAGTAAAATTACCAATTTCATAAAAAACGTTGATGGAGCAATGGCAACTTCTCTTTCTCTATCTTCAACCCCATCAATTCGATCCATTACGAGAACCATGTAGAGAGAATCGTCGAGACGAATAATCATGAAAAAGCTATGAAACAACTAACGTATGTACTTATTTTTCTAATCATTCAAACACGCAAGTTCATAGTCAAACGAAACAGAACACTCAATGAACTCAAGCAACATAATCGCAAACAACATCCGACATCCGAGCACTCGAGTAAAACATACCAAGTCTATCCCACAAGATCAGACAAACTCAATTCTCACTTCGCCATGTAAACAGTAACAAATCAACATCAACTCCCTTCTATCTTCAAAAGACCGCAACTCACCACAATTTCCTACTAAGACATAACCTTTCAGAAAAGGTACAATCTACAAGCGAATATCGTAGTGATGAATCCATGTTTAAGCTTGTTTGTAGGGCAGTGTATTTGTTTGCAAGTGTAAACATTCCCGGACTAATACATAGTGTGTTGCTAAATATTTGGTAAACACACACTTCAATCTTTGGTTCCTATATCCTATGCGGATAACGATTTGTCTATCGTGTATTGCCACCTTTATTTTGATTATAACTGTCACAGAAATGTTTTACCTACTGAATAGGGGTGTATTTTAAAATGTATTGCCTAGGGACCAATGAAGTTAGCCGTTGGACCGAGACGAGAAGCGCTCCGTGCTTCAAATTATATATAAATTATGTATCCTCCCGAAATTTTCTATGTCCTTCCGACTCCCGGTAAAGAAAGAAAACTCCCGAAAAACAACTTCACTTTATAAAACAATTGTGATGAAAAACATTGTGTGTGCCGCGGGTGGTAAAGGAATTACAAACTCGTGTTATTAAAGCCCTCGGACTTGTAACAAACGCTCGTATGTAATTCCTTACTTACCGCCCTTGATACGCAATGTACAATTACCTCTCACCTGGCCGTAAAGTGCGCCAGCTACGCATGCCGAAAATCCCACTTCCTGGCCTGGGGGAGACGTAAACATTTTGTACTTACCACGCGCGGTAATAAAGAAATCCTCAGATCTCTTATTTATCGTCCTTGCTTTCGGCTCGGGCGTCAAATACCTGCGATCTGAGACATGCTTAGTTTTACCGCCCTAGGTAAGTAATGTACTATTAACGTGTAAAATTAGGAATCTGAATATCGGTATTGTAATGTCATAACTTGGTTTTAAGATTCGTAGTGTTTCTTAGCAACTAATAAGTACCTAATAAGTTTTATTACAGTAGCTTAGCTACCAATACCATAGCGTTACGTAAGCGACAAAAAGTAGATGATTTCATGGAATTCTCCAGAAAGAGAAACTTCCGTATACTATGACTTATTCTGCGGTTTTAGTGAATATAAGTACTAATCCCGGCGGATATTCGTTGACGAGTACAATTCTGCTCGCATCCTACGTGATGTCATCAATTTTATCTCGCTTAGAAGGAAGGAAAGGTCTTATCTCAGTTAGCTTTAAAATGCCTTACGCCCTTTCGTGTACGGGGGTGCGAAATGCTCTGCACGCCGTTTACGTATATTTGGGTCATTTTAATTGAGTCTAGTTTACGTGTGCTGTTTTGGCGTGAAACGTGTTGGGTAATAAAAGCTGAGTAGGATTGACCCTATTAGAAGTTCAGTTTACCTAGCTTGCTACCTTTACGCTAAAAGTGATTAAATTGGACTAATGGGCAAAGCCACGGCGCGAAACTACATATCACTCCTACTCGCATCACGGATAGAGAGATCGTCTTACGTAATAAATGAATGGCCCCCATCTATATTTTTGTCACAGAGCATTTACAGCCGTTGTAACCGCAAATAACATTTTTTCAATATTTTACGGTAGTACGAAACCCTTGGTCTACGAGTCCGACTCGCACTTGGCCGGTAATTTATATCACAAACATAAACCGATAAAGATCCTCGAATGGTTTAATGAACACCTAAAACCTAAACAATTCAGGAGGGCATTCCACCCTTTCCCGTCGCCATGTTAGCCACAATGGCTGCGCGTGAGTAGGGTTACCACATGAGATGAATAGTCCGGTGGAAAGCTTGACGGGTAATTGCATGGCAGAGAGTAACGTCAGTTACCAATTCTTCGCGTTCTTTTATTAATGGTGCAAATGTAAATGTCAATATATCTAGGGATTTAATTAATACTCGTCTAAAGTAAAATTAACACTTAAATTTGCATCATAAATAAATAAACACGCGATGAAATGGTAGCTTGCGTTTCATTTTCATGGAATTACCCTGACTCCTTATAGGTTATAGGTTAACGCGGGCTTATTTTCCGCAACTTGACGACAAACAAGCGCCTACTTTGCGTGATGGGTTGATGGCACTAATCTTTCCGGTAATTTACCGGTAATTGCATTCCCTAGATGGGATGTGGTAACCCTGCGCGTGTCTTTATTAGCCATGAATGGCGACGCCGTAAACAATTCAAAATAGACCGGCCGTATGGAGTTACAACTCTATCAGCTTTCCACTCCGCCGCTTGGGCTGTTTAAAAGCTATTGTAATTGGGATTTAATGCAGCAATCATGTCGCATTAATATCGTGGATGAATACTCCTGTGACATGTTTAAGGTCAGATTTTGACCGCGACTGCGCTCGAACGGAAACGCAATTTCCTGTAGGCTTATGATGCTACGTTTTGTCACGCGATAAATAAATGATAAAGCATCCGTCACGTTCTAACAAATAGTGTGTGAGAGTGACGGATGCTTTATCACTTATTTATCGCGTGACAAAACGTAGCATCATAAGCCTACTGGTGAGATGTTTAAAGGTGGTTTCATAACCTAAAGAGACATTTTCCTGTGGATATCCATCAGAGACATATTTTTAAAGATATAAAACAGGTCATCCCGGTTGTTCGCGAACTGACGGTGTAGTTTTTATATCATATAAAATTGAAATCTCAACTTTCTACAAGCATCATGTCATTTTCTGCAAGTCACGATTCCAAGTCCAATCAAAATAAACAGTACCATCTCTCGTAAGATCCCCGAACGAAGTTCGAGATTGGTTACTGATAGTTTCATATAAAAGTTTTCTTACTCACTGTGACTATAGGTTTCCAAAAAACATCTTAAAATTCCCTTTTACGCGCCAAACCCTTGCGCCTCTTACCTGAAAAGAACAACAAAATTATGTAAACAAAACGCAAAAGATACACCAAGTTTTATCATGTGTTTATTGCTTTATTGCATTTCTTGCATCCGTCCCGCTCTTGCAGATAAAGATGGCATACATAAGAAGAAGATAGGGACAGTCAATATGCCACGAGACAGATAAGCTGTTTGCGGCGCGCTATCTCAGTGGGTCATAGATAACACTGGTAAAAATCCACAAGATTTATTTGTAAATATCTGCTCATATTATGCAACAAAAGGCAGCTAACCATAACCATACGTTGAATCGGTTGAATTTATTTCCAACAAAACACAGAGAAAGACAGTTAAAGATTAATAAATTAATTACGCAACTCGTGCCGCACGTGTTAAATTTACTTTTAATTAAATCGGCCGATTTGTCTGCGCTTTATTTCCATTCTCGAAATCAATTAAATAAATATTATTATTTGACTGATCGGGCACGCGTTTTGGTCACAAGGGCACCCAATGAACTTTACTTAAGGTTTAATTATTGCCGTTAATTCACGCTACATAATACCAATATTGGTAACCCAGTGTTAATTTCTCGATATCTTATCATGCGTTGGAATTTGAACCTTATATCGGTTAAAATATAGTCGTTTTTGTAATGATACAAGTCTATTAGAGCTTGACTAATGATTAACTTCAAAATCCAACTTGTAGGACTAGTTTTAAATATCGCGTGCAGCGTAAGTCGGCGGCGATCGTGTAAACAGCGATGGATTGAATAATTTACGCCGTTTACTGACCAGTGGCCTACGGCAAGACAAATCGACCACTAAGCGACAAAACATAAAGATCCACTATTCATTTCATTCAGTAGTTAGACAGCCCGCAGACTAGAATTTTTATCGACTGATAGTTTAATCGGGCTGGTAATCAGTATATAGATATAGGTTAACATGGGCTTCTTTTTCGCAAAACGACGACAAATATGCGTCTATTTTGCGTGATGGATTGATGTGATCACTACTCTTGCCAACCCAACTCTATCAGAAAATCTAGCAAACCGTTGACGTTGCCGACGACTTCTGGGAGTGACCTCGGTGTTCCAAGGAGGCGTGCCCGGTACCTGGCCACCCCCGGGCATCCCAGAATTACGTGGGTGGCTCTCTCCTCCAACTCCATGCAGGTTCTGCACAAAGGGCTGTCAGTAACACCTAGAGTGAACAAGTGTTTGTTTAATAAGGCATGTCCAGTGATAGCTCCAGTTAGAAGACGGAGCTGTGGCCTCTTTCCTCTGTTAATCAGTAGGAAGATATATGAAAGAGCGCACATTACACCGACTTGATGTTCATACTGATTAACAGCCCGACTAAACTAAGGCAGGTAAAAAGTCTGCAGTTTTCGGGCTGTCTTAATGTGACACCAATATCGAAATATGGCCGCTTAAAAGGCCGTAAGTTTACCGTCGTGGTATTAAAGACCACTTTTCACCTCTCGCTCTGATTCGAAAGCACTTGTCGCCTGCTGGGTTGACCTATACTGACAAATGGTACGGTAAAGTCTAAAAATATGCATACGATTTTGAATCGTACACCACAAACATAAGTTTCGAAATCCAAATACTAACTAATCTGGAGGCACGGCAGTGCCCCCGCCAATATTATCAATGCGGAAGTCACTTTGTCTGTCTGTCTGTTACCTTTTTACGCTAAAAACCAATGAATTGATTTAGACAAATAAGTAAGGAGACTCGGCGATTGACATGGGATAGTTTTTATCCCGGAAATCACCCCTTAAGGGGGTGAAAAGAGGTGTTGAAGTTTGTATGAATAATTTCTCTAAGGTAGCTATATCCCTTCTGCGGAACACGAATTTGCAGACGAAGTCACGGGCAAAAAGCTAGTGTATATATTTTTTTAGACATCACTGTATGTACCTATGTATATATGTCATACACCTTTATATATTCTAGCTGAGCGTTCGTACGCCACATGTTTGCGCTCACATTACGGCCAACCTTTCTGGAGTATTGTTCTTGGCGTTGCCCAACGGATTCCGATGTCTCCATCGAATGTTACAACGTGTATGATCCAGACGCCGATACGAGAACAATTGAGCCGTGGCGCCTGTATTAAGAGGCTAATATATCTACAAGTTAGCGCCAAAAGATCGAATGTGTTCGTTAAATACATGAGACATCCGCCATATCCTTTCTAAGCGATATATAAATATCGGCAGTGTCAAATATTTATGCACGTACTCACTGAGTATATGAACATACATTTCTCTAAAGCACATAAACTGTTTTAATTCCAAGCAGTGTTGTAAGGATACTTTGCATACCATAAGCGTTACGTTGTTATTTCTGAGCAAATGTTCGACAAGCTGAATGATTTCGTACATTGATAAAACCTACAACACTTGTAAAATGATAACCTTTTCATATAATTTTGTAATATTAAACTTGCAATACATTTATTTCAGCACTGAAAATAAAATTACGTACGTGTGTAAGTAAGTTGTTTGAATATAAAAAGTCTCTTTTCTCTGTTTCCTATACAAAAAAAAATGTTTTATGTTGGATGGGCGACCGAACATCCATGATTGTAGATACATCTGTACGGTATTTGATATTGGTCCATGCGCTAAAAATTTTCTTCACGACAATTTATTTAAATATTACTTTTAGGTATATTTATGCTATTCTCAATGAATATTCATAAAATTAAAAGCTTTTTTCTTAGTTTCGCGAGTGTCAGATAGCATTAAATATTTAAAGTTAAATTATGTTTCTTGTAAATCATTTTCTTTCCTCTGAGACCGTTGAATAAAGCCAATCTTGAGAAGTTACAGATTCTAGAGATACCTACACAAATTATGCCGAATAATCTTTTAATATGGTTCTTTTAAGAGTTCATATTATTAGTATAAACAAACAAAAGGAGACCAACCGTTCGTCAGGATACTGGTTTACGATTTAATCGTATCGTAAAACATTTTCAAAGCACATTATTTTTTTAACGGCACGTTTCGGCCATTTGTGTACCGTTAAGTTGTTTTATTATTCTATCACAATGCAATATAGGAGATAGTGTGAAGAACTGGATTTGTAAAAAGGTTAACAGTTATGCCATAGCTGAGGCGTGCGGCGCAGGAGAGGGCAAAAACTCGAGTTTTTAGAAAGATGTTACTGCACAGGTTTTTATAAAGAGGGTTTAATGGTATTTAATATCAGGTATTTAAGTGTCTGTTAACTTTAAATCGTAGTCATCACCACCAGCAGCCCCGTTTCACGAAGCTACAAGTTCACATGTCTCTTTTTCTTAGCGTCGTCAAACGCTTGTAGTGACTATTTTGACAAATATTGCTAGTTTTACACTTGTAAAATTGTAACTTGTAGCTTTGTGAAACGGGGCCCAGGAAGTAACATGCCACTGTCACAGTATAATAGAGTGCGACTACGATAACTTTGCAGAACGGAACATGGCAACATCTCCATTTAAAAGTCACATTTTCATTGAAATTTGACTTATAAACGGAAGTGTTGCCATGTTTCGCTCTGCAAAGTTTTCGTAGTCGCACTCTAGCAGTAATTTTTCTTTCGACTAACAAAAGGTACATCCCGTCGCTCGCAAGGGTGCGCGCCATGTTCGAATGCACTACAAGTAAACTTTTAGCAATGCGCAGCAAATGCAATGCTTCAGTCGGACTCGCGTCCTCGAAAAACCCGACGGAGTTTCTTTATGCAAATACAAATCATTTATTTTTCAGATAACAAGATCCATTGCTGTTAGTTAAATTGACTGCTTATAGATATTGTTAGTAAATAGTTATTAGGTATATCACAAAAGTTAAGTAAAAAATAAATAAATTCAATTCAAATTAAAATAATAAAGTTAACACAAATGAAAATTATGAAACTTTATACTTCGCCACTGTTAACTTCTAAAAATGTCCACATCTCGACTACATCACTATTTGCACAGTTTCATAAGGACCTTTCAAAATAAGAAAAGCCGCCGCAAGATTTGAAACAAACAAATATTCCGGGTCATGTTATAGTAGGTACTTTTTGATATAAGTGCGAAAAGTATGTCATTTCTCACGAGTCCCGAGGTGTATGGGCCCAAGCCGTCAGGCGAGGGTCAATACTCGGGACGAGTGGAAATGACACTTCCGCAAGTGTATCAAACGACGTTTTTTAATACATTTGCGAATAAATTACAATGAAACGAAAACACGGCACCGGTTGTCACCATTCAGCCAAATCAAAAGAAACAGATTTTAATTCAATTTAAACATGACACAGCAAGAAATAGATTTATTATTACTTTGTAGATAACTTATTTGCAAATTAATGTGTTATTTAGTGTTCAAAAATTAGTTTGTGAAAATACAACTTTGCGCACGATTTACAGCAAACGATTAAAAGTACCTACCACTTTTTATTGAGCAAGTGTATTAAAAATATTTTTTAAAGCAGAAAATCCGACCTGACCTCTGCTTGGACCTCGGTCCTTTAAACACGCCTGCCAACCCCGAGCCCCATCATACGTCGAGGTGCGAAAGGTCACGCGGCGGTCAGCGCGAACTTTTCTCTCCATTTAGGGCCGGAGAGAGTGACCGCACCCCGCCTCGTATCTACACATGCGATATGCCTTCACTTTATTAATCAGACGGCTATCTATGCCGAGTATGGCTGCGTTTATAACTTTCTTCACACCGTGTTTGGTTATTTATCTAAAGGGATGTCAGATTAATAAAGAGACCTTCCATCTGTACCTATCAAAGGCGTGGCGTAAAATATATCCTAGGGCAAGCCGGTGTAGATTTGGCGTACATTTTCCTTAAGAGCTGTAGAATTAGGTGGTTAACTGGTTAAATCCCTGATATTAGGCAAGCCGGTAGGAATCGAGTTCTATGAACGCCACGCCACTGGTACCTATGGGTACCTACCTATACTGCACGCAACGGACTATTTTTCAACATCAGGCTGTTACCAGAGAGAATGGAATGGTTTGGTTAGTTGGCACTACTGGTGACGCAGTGTATCCCTAATGGCCGCGTCAAAGTATAAAGACGAACAAGTAGTCCAACTTCGGCCGTTTAGGAGCGTGCGACACATATTTCACACAGACGCGCGATAACACGTCTGTATGAGTGCGATGTATACTGAAACATTCTTACGCATTCTTATTTCTTTGCTTGTAGTGCGTTCGTATCGTACACGGCGTGCACACATTTAAGCGCGCGATGTACCTTTTGTAGGAAGAACGTACGAAATTCCTAAAAACAAAATTTCGAAAATCAAAATGTCTAATGTACGAAATTCCTAAAACCGTTATGTTCTACGATGAAATTCCCTACGTTTAAAATGTCTAATGTACAAAACTGTTAAATATGAAAATTCTAACAGCGGTTGTCATAAGTTCAGTTGACCTCTGTTTGAAAAATTTAATTTGCATAATCTGTAGAGACGTTTAAAATAGCTGATGTACAACATTTACAGTTTTATTTTTTTACATTCCAAACGATACTTATTTTTTTCACAGCTGAAAGAAAACCTGTACTTATGTTTAACTTTTTTAAGTAGCATATGTAAATAAGGTTTTAATTTCTAACAAATTTGCTTGAAATTGAACCTTATCTACAGGATGCACTTACGCGGTATTGCACTACGATTTGTAATAGGTAGCTTTGATTGGACTTGTTTAACTAGCATATTGCTTGAATAAGGCCTCAATGCCTTGAAGGTAAAACTTAATAGTCATGCAGATATGAATAGATATTGCATACCATCAAAACAGGTAAACTCTCAGCATCACATACCCAAGATAGCTACATCGTAAATTTTCCCACAAATGAAATCCTGGTCAAGGCTTGTTTTAGTTTATAGTAAAGTAATGTCTCTCGCTAGTTCCGAGCATTTATCTAAATATATTACCTGCTTCACGCTTACTTAACTTTGCAATAGTGTAACATTCGATTATTTATACTAGATTGCTGAATCGAGCGCAGGCGGCGTTCACAGCGCAAATAAGCAATATAACTGTGCACTGGCTTCCTGTATCACCAGAACGGAATCCCTATAGAAAATGTCGGCACAACATTGATGTACAATCGCGGTAGAAGCACAGAATAAGTCATAGTACAACGTACAGAAATCTCTCTCTAACAAAACTGTCGTCCAGGTCCGACTACCGGACGGAACGCAACGGATCCGACCGTCTCTCTATCGCATAACGCATTCTAATGCATGCTCTTTCTGGTCGCCGACTAAGGCGCCTTCACCCCCTCGGGGGCCATAACCAGTTAAGTTAAATAACTTTAATCCGAGCCCTGCCGTGTACCCTTCATTTGGTTGTCATAACTGACAACCAAATGAAGGGTACACGGCAGGGCTCGGATACCGGTATTTTCTCCATACAAAAATACCGGTATTTTTCCGTTCTTTAGTATAAAATAATTCAAAATATTGGGCTATTTCTGGGTTTTTGCTGAATACCGGTTTCGAGCCCTGGTACACGGAAAGAATATAGTCACATAAGTAGCTTTTTGAGTTATAGCGGTTTGAAAGTTAGTCATCGGTAACAATACTATGGCAACCAACTCTTTAAAACTGAAAAAAAATATCTAGAAATATCCTAGTTGGACTTATAAGAAAATTAAGAATAATTGGAACATTTAATATCATATAATTAAATATATCATTAAATTAACAAACCTCATACCATATACATAGTTGAAATTAATAGAAATAGTGGACATTGCAAAATTAGTTCTGGCAAATAGGTCAAGGGAGCCCATTAAATACGCATCAATTTGTCACCATTTCACTGCGACATAGGAAAAATCTGGTGACAGACAGATGGTCAGGACTGACACCATTAAAATCGTACTCTTGGTCAAATAATCTTGCTGAGATCATTCTACTGTACTCTACGAGACGTTTATGATGAAAAGAGTAATAAGTACGCACTCGGGCCAACTATCATTGTATTGTCCAGGAAAACATATTTGAAATAAGAGTATGAACTATTATTTATATTTTAATTTGCAAAAGTTTCATGGCACCTAGCAGACCCCTGACATAAGAGGGATACTACATTACTTAATATATACCACAAAATTTAACAATTTTATTCATAACTTCGCGATTCAATTGAAAATGTATCTTAATTTAATTTAGAATTACAATTTTGCGAAATCTCCATCAGCTTTACAGTTATCCTAACTAATAAGTACCGTTCGATTGAACATGTTTATATTGACTGAACCCCAACCCTGCAGATTATTAACGGCCCAGGAATGAACAGACGTTGCCGCAGACATATTTGTTTAATGTATCGGAATAATCAATTATCAGACATGACTACGTGCGTTGTTGGGTCGCCCGCAGATTGCACGCCGGTCGCATTTTCTAATATAATTAACGATAGAGTTGGTGCCTGAGTCGTTTTCAAAAAAAGATTTCCTTTGTGTAACGAAAGTTAACTATAAAAATTGTATGGTAACTTTCGTTACACAAAGGAACAAGATTAACTTTTTGTTTAATTAACGTCTAATTACGGAAATCTTTTTTTGAAAACGACTCACCTACTATTTCACTGCTTTATAACCACCATATTTTTAACCGACTTCCAAAAGAAGGACGGTTCTCAATTCGTCTGAATGTTTTTTTTTATATACAGGGTGGGAGGGACTATACCGACAAACTTTAACTATAGATTCTAACAACTATTAGGAGTAAAAAAAGTTATGTGATGTATAGTCGAAAAACGCTTACTTTCAGAGATATTCATTCTTTTTTAAATGAAAACTCCCAAGTGTGTAACAAGCCCTAATAAATGTGACTAAGATAGTTTATGTCACACCTGGCCATAAAGTGACTATTTCCGCACGCTGCGCGTACGGAAAAAGCCGCTTTCTGGCCAAGTGTAGACATAAAATGATGTACACAACACGGGAGGTAATAAAGAAAGCCCTCGATCGCATATATACGTCCCTCGCTTGCAGCTCGGGCCGCAAACTCCTGCGATCTCGGCCTTTCTTTGTATTACCACCCTAGTTGTGTAATGTACTATTTACAAATTTTTTTAAATCCTTTAACTAAACAGCAATTAACCTTCGCAGTATTTGATGGTAAGCGACTACGAGGCCAAAAAAATTACCTTTCGTTTCCATTTTAGCTTTTTTTTTCCTTTTTGATAACTTTTCCTCCAGTAAGGACATGTTTATAACGAGGGGCTGAATTTACTGATTTATTTTGTTCCATAAGACTATTAATGTAAAATGACAATATTCGACCCATGTTGATATAACATTATTTACTCGTCACACCACCAGGAATTCATGGCTAAAGTATGTCGGTATAGTCCCTCCCACCCTGTATATAGCTGACACCGACACCACAGCATCGCGGAACACCCGGACACAGTATAATACAGTAATTTTTAAAAGGTACAGTACATCGCGCGGTTTATATGTGTGCGCGCCGTGAACGAACGCACTACAAGCAAAGTTTTACGAATGCGTAAGAATGCCCCAGTACGGATCGCACTGTCTACGCCTCGACCTTGAATACGTATCGCGCGTTCCTAAACGGCCGAAGTTGGACTACTTATCTGTCTTTATACTTTGACCGGGGTCGCTGTTGCTCCCAGAAGTCGTCGGCAGACTGACTTAGAAGAAATTGGCTGGCAATTTGACTTCCAATTTCTCTGGGATCTGTGACATTTTTGGCAATTTGGCAGCCAATTTCTCTGGGATCTGTGACATTTTTGGCAATTTGGCTGCCAATTTCTCTGGGATCTGTGACATTTTTTTTTGTTTAAATTAGCATAGCTCACAGAAATTACAAATTAAAGATTTATTAGCTTTGAGCTACGCTAAAAAAAGTAAATACAAACAACACCATGTCGCTTATTATAGTCGAGTTCATTTACATCTACACATAAAAGAACAAAAATATCTGAACACGCTTTTATGCTTCTGACAATAGGGTCGTGTTCAGATATTTTTATTCCCGTAAGTGTATGTAGATGTAAATGAACTTGTCTGTACAACAAACGATTTAGATTAGCCCCATCTCTAAATAGTCGTTAAAGAACTGTCAAAGATCAGTGTTACAGGTTTCAGAGCATTACAAATAAAAACCTCTACAACTTTTGTATTAAAAACGTCATAGTTCTTTATCAAGCATTTCATGGTTATTATCCGGTCGATTAACATGAAAATGAATCATTACACGTGTCCTAAACTCCGCGGGAATTCTTATAACACGATTTTGCAATTTCGACATCCACAATCCACATGCATGGCATATTATGGCAACTGCATTCTGCGGACTATTAAAGAAACACACGTACCTAAAAATATATATATTTTCAGTACCTAATTAAAAGTTATGTTTTGAATGATGATATGGTGCTGATCATATTATACGGGCTTTCTTCTGACTTTTTGGGACTTCTCCTCACATGTTGTTTCGCAGGGACAAATTGTATCAGGCCCTGAAACCTAACACATTTCCACCCAACTTGATATCGATGAACGAACGCCTTTCATCACCTTAACCAATGAAGTTGACACTAAAATTAGTCAAAGTTTAAAAAAAATCCAGAATTGAATGTTTTATCTTGGTAATATAGTTATTTTAATAGGTTTTATTAAGATAACGATGTTTATGAACATTGTATTGTTGCAATAGTGAACATTTAGACCACCCCGGCGGCCGACGAACCCGAAACCCAGATCGAATAAACTATTCCCGGAGTTGTGCTGCGATTTACGTTCCGCGCGCGGCCGGATGCTTCTGCAGACTTTTGGAACCGTAATAGTACATTAGACAACTAGGTGGTAAAACAATGAAAGGCCGCAAGCGAGGGACGTAAATATGCGATCGAGGGCTTTCTTTATTAAACCTTACCCAGTTTCAACTGGGCTCATCCACTTACCTGTACTTACAATAGCATTGTATCTGTACAATGCTATTATCTACTTTTGTTCTCGAATCGCCAACGAGATACTTATAAAAAAAAAGGTTAGAAGTACACTGTATGTATATTGAATTTTCAACCTTATTTCTTGTCGAGTAGGTTTGAAATGGTCCGTGAAGAAAATAGCATATTCAACACTTTCGTATTTTAATAACCTCGTAAGCCATGACAGGGACGTACTCAGGTATTAAATAAAATATCTAGGAATATAAAATATATATTTATGATTCATATCAAATCAACAAAAATGTTATATGGAAACCACAAAAAATAGTCAACATTTATATAAAAACATATAATATAAGGTATGTCATAATGACAGCGGGATTTTGAAATTACTGTTCTTTTTTCGTACCGATAGCAGGTTCAACAGTGAATTGCAAGAAGGACCAAAAAGTTTGTTTAAACTATAGCCTATAATATAAGGAATAACAATACGTCATACGATAGATAACATTCCGACAAAGGCAGGTACAGTAGAAATTCTTTTTCTAGAGCGAATTCACTTAGCTTTGTACCTGACGAACAATACTCATTGTCTGCATTGTTAACTGTGGCCACAACTTCGACTTCAAGATGTAAGGCATTATAGTGCACATAATTTTTACACTAAATTAGTCTTTAAGTCGAGCAAAATAAGGTTTACTCTTAAACAAAGAGAACACAGATGTTGGTCACTCCGTAAGTGAAAGAGCAGCGAAGTACGTATCTATGCTTAGAAAGACGAACGATGTATTCTCTTTGTTTAAGTGTAAACCTTAATTCGTTTGACTTAAAGACTAATTTAGTGTAAAAGCTATTTGCACTTATAATGCCTTACATTTCGAATTGGTAGTGGTGGCCACAGTTAACAATGCAGACAATGAGTATTGTTCGTCAGGTACACAGCTAAGTGAATTCGCTCTAGAAAAAGAATTTCTACTGTAAAACCAAGGTGCTTATCATTTGTAACAACGCGAGTACGACCCTGGCGAGACACCTGGTATCTGTAAATGCAAAACGTGTGAAGTGTTTTTTTCTTTTAAAGTATTTTTATTCTTATGGCATGACTATAAAGCTGATAATCGGATGAAATTTCATGGTATCCCGTAGTCCTTTTTTACAGAGTACGTTCTTGTTGAGCGTCGGGCGGTTGTAAAATGCAACAAATGTTATGATCGCCATTATTCTGTTAGTGTATTTTGTAGTCTATTGTCCAAAAAAATAAAGTTGAAAATCTATATTAACCTTCCAAGGCGTTTATTATCTTCTTTTACTACAAACTCATTATCATAATTTGTGGTCAACCACTCAATGGTATTGTAGTCTCAAGTAGAAGAGCCCAGTTGAAACTGGGTAAGGTATACCTACTGTTGTGTGTACATAATTTTATTTTATGTCTACACTTGGCCAGAAAGCGGCTTTTTCCGTACGCGTTACGTGCAATAAAAGCCACTTTATGACCAGGTGTGGCATAAAAGAAATTTGCGTTTGACCTACTCATCTGATGGACAGTAGAAACAATTAAGGGTCTATGTTGGGACACTCAGAAGATGCCTATGAAAAGTAGAATACGGAATGGAGTTCCAATGGGATAATATCAGCAATATCGGAGGCGAAGTCGCCAGTAAATGTTATTTACAAATTCGAGACGACATTGGGGACTACCCTACAGTACCTACTACCTACCTAGTGATCTGGACAGACACAGTCACACAAATAATTGATTTTGGCAGGCTGAAACCTACGAGTATGTATTATAGTGAGATAGTAAAAATAACGAAAACTTCTCATTCTGAAGAAATACCCAGACTAGTGAAGCAATCGCGACGAGCCCACGACTCGCCTGTTCCCGGCTCTGAACAAGCTACGGTAATGACATGCCCATTAGAATGGATAACACAACTCCAATCCCGTGTACACGGCGGCCGAGCTGAGCCAGAATCAGAAACCACCAACTGAATGAATGCCACTTGGAATAAGTCGGTCACCATAGTGATGAATCGGGGCATGCAAAAATATGTGTCACCACTCTATTTCTAATGCAATAAGGTCCTGTCAGGTGCACTGCATACGTCTATTACTCGGGGCATGCATACTAAAGTGATGAAGCAAAATATTTTATCGACAAAAAATTATATCGTTGTTATTGTCAATGTTATTCTACAATCATTATTATAATTAATAATTTAATATAAATTTGAAAAGAAATACAATGAACAAATTAAAAAAATAATTTAGTTTAGAGGCAATATATATATATATATATATGAATGATGAAGTTAATATAATACTTACAATAAAAGGTGGTCTCTTGCACTATTACCTGCATTTTTTATTTTATGCAAAAAATCAAACAGCATGCAGATATTCCCAACACTGAACACAGGGCAAATCAATGCGTTCCGCTGTTTTACTAACTCATTACATTTCGCATTAAGTCTCTAAAACGATTAGAAGAACACTATCGAATACAATTAAAATCACTAATCTCATTCCTATGTAAAATTTAAAATTACCCTTACTGTATTAACAATAAAGTTGACAATTGAAAACTGTGACTAGGAGATCCGAGGTTTTTAATGAAATAAGTCGATATCTACCTTTTGATCTGTGCATGATGTTTAGCTGAATCTCTATGTAGCGTTTCAGTTCCATAATTTAATTAAAGGCTTTATTTCTTCCATTTTGTTGTTTATGGCTGAGAAACCAATAGGATATACACTTATTTATATAATATATTATTGTTATAGGAAATCGATTTATCTTCATTCCTAGCTACTAAACCGTCGTTGGGAACGTTACAAGGTTTTTATATTTTATTTCCCACAAGCTTTTACCCATGGCTTCGCCCGCGTTGTTCCCGTTACTGTCCCAAAGGAACTCTTTACCGGGGCGATATATCCTATGTTTCGATCCAGGACTTGGTCTACTTGCATGCCAAATTTCAGCTCAATCCATCCAGTTGCTACACCGTTATTTAGTAACAAACATCTTCCCAATCTTTCTAGTATTAGTAGGATATTTGAATTAAATTAAAAACTAAAAATCCAAGGCAAATTCTTTGGTTTGGATTAGTCACAAATGGACCGCTCCGAATAGCATCTGTTGACAAAAAACTGGCTTTTATTGATACCACAGAAAAACATACAGCATTTGAGTCTAAAGCCAAAACCGGCGAAGGCTACCGCCCGGTCTCCTTATTGGCATAATGCCTTTAATAAACATGAGCTGTTGAAATTCTCGCAAATTGCCCACTGAAGTCAGAGATGAAGTCATTTTCGACGGCGTTGCTTTTTAAATTGTCGTCGATAAAAAAATATTAATCATGTGCCGAGAAATAATGGCGGCGTAAATCGGCCAGGGACGGCTGATCGCCTCTCAATGTGACGTTGTACATATTTTAATGTACATAAATTAAGAATTATATTATCAATATAGTCGGACTACGCTAAGTTCGCAGAGGTCGAAAAAAGTTTTTATAATAACCACATTTTTATAAAAAAAAAAACCCGACCGCGGTGCACTTTGAATCTGCATAAAATCCGCCATTTTATTTATTTTAACGAACTTCATACCGTGACACTCGCACCATCAAGACGAATCTAATGATGTATCATTTATCAAAATCGGATGTGCCGTTGAGTAGTTATGAGCGGACATAGGAACGGACATTCATACATAAGGTCAATGTGGCTAATTCCGTCTGGTGGGGCAATTCCGTACAGCGGCTTTTGCGGCCTAACAAACGATAGTATGCACTTGATGACTCGACTGGCACAGGAGCGAAACTTTTCACACTAACTGACGAAATTAGAAGTTTGTTAGAAAGATAGTTAAGCCGTAAAAACCGCTGTACGGAATTGCCCCACCAGACGGAATTAGCCACATTGACCTTACATACTTACATACAGGTCAAACACATAACCCTCCTTTGGGCTTCGCCGCAGTCGGGTAAAAAAAATATGGCGACATGGGGAACTACAGCAAGCGGAATTTTTAATCTTGGTGCTTGGCAATAATTTTCCCCTTTATTGTGCAAGACTGTCCTGAATATTTATTTCACATGGTATGTAGACACATTATATGAGTACTTATTAAACGGAAAGATATTTGCCTTGCTTGTATAAAGCCTAATTTATCCTCTCTTTTGTGATGTTGCCATAAGTTTTTTTTTTTAATAAAACCTTTTTTTGACCTCTGCAATCTTAGCGTAATCGCACTGTATGTGTTTACAAAACGTATATATAGACTTAACTGCTTTCAATGGTGTTTTATGGACGCATGCAGTTTCACAAACAATTAGGCTGAGGGCACCAATCCATCTGAGTGGAATAGTAATATATATTTCCCATTCTAATTATCCGTGTTAGTAATGTAGATACGATGACAACTTAACTGGCGTTTTTAACTTAAATCAGTAATCAGCAAGAAATATATGTAAGCAATTAACGTACCTAACTCTTGCCAGTCTTGCCTAACCTGCGGTAAATTGCAAAGTTCAATATTCTTCGTCGGGGAATCAGTGTTACCGATGGCTCAAAACTTCGCCGAACCCCGTGAATTGCTGAAGCAACAAGTAAATCGATTCCGCTAATTCCTCGGAACACTCAGCATTGTTTCGACATTCTTCGTAAATTAAAACAAAGCATACACTTTCATGCATGATACTTCGCAATCATGATTAATTCTTTCTCATTCTCAAGTTCTCAACTCGACCCGAGACATTAGATACATTTGACCTAAATACGGTAAGCGAAAGTCAAATTATACAGTAATAGTTGACGATAATAAGTTTAACAAGAACATTATAATACCCGAAAACTAGTTGTGCCTAAACCACGAAGCCTTGAAATCGATCCAACCGCATCATAGGTGTGCATGTCAACCCACATTTGTGATAGGTATTATTTTCGTTGAGACGTTTGTTTAGTCTAGCTAGATAAAAGCGTGAACTTTATAACAACGCAGTAAGGTCCAAGTTTGATTGATAAGAAAGACGGGTCACTGGAGTATTAAGTCCAAATACGATGTGTTGATAATTAGATGTTGTCAATACTGACACGGTGCTAATAGGTTTTCAGTATTATGACCTAGTACGGGTACTAGTAAAACCAAAGAAGTACTTGTTAGCGAG
Source organism: Eudemis profundana (assembly GCA_947034925.1). Lineage (NCBI taxonomy): Eukaryota > Metazoa > Arthropoda > Insecta > Lepidoptera > Tortricidae > Eudemis > Eudemis profundana. The sequence goes on along the minus strand of OX344802.1, from coordinate 3,415,596 downwards.
CATAACTTGACCATTTAAAGCATATGTTTACAACTCGTTTTACTTCAGTAGGTTACAACGTATTTCGGATTATTTTAATTCTAGGACTAGAAAATGGTAATGAAAATTATTGCAGATAAGTTGTCGCTTTTGGGCAGATCACAGTAGTACATTACATAACTAGGGTGGTAATACAAAGAAAGGCCGAGATCGCAGAAGATTGCGGCTCGAACTGCATGCGAGGGACGTAAATATGCGATCGAGGGCTTTCTTTATTACCTCCCGTGTTGTGTACATCATTTTATGTCTACACTTTGCCAGAAAGCGGCTTTTCCGTACGCGCAGCGTGCGAAAAAAAGTCACTTTATAGCAAGGTGTGGCATAAAAAAACATTAATACACAATACGGTATTTGACAGCATTCAAAATAAGTTATTGAACGCTAACTATTAAATGATGTTTCCAAAACTGTTGAGATAAAATCAATTTCACTAATTTTCATGCCACCAATGATTTTAAAATGACAAATCCTCACTAAGTAGAATGGTATTTTGGTTACTTTGTGGAATTTGGCAGGTTCTATAATACGCCATTCTAGGCGGGGTCTTCCATTTCTATAGTGCGACTACGCTAACTTTGCAGAGGTCGAAAAAAGGTTTTATTAAATAATATATGTATATACATATATGGACACATGGAGAAACCACAGCAAGAGGATTATGTGTTCTTGATACTTAGCACTAATTCTTCCGTTTATTATAATATGTATCTACAATGGGGATGACGACTGGGTTAAAACTATAGAATTCTATTTAGTCCGTCAGTTAGATTATGGAAAAATAAGGGACACGTCTTTTTTGGTTTATCTAAATATTAAAAATTGACAAAGTTATAGCCACCAAACTTCTGGAATGGGGGCTTGTGACGTCACTCCTAGGTGAAAATTGTACCTAGGAGTGACGTCACTCGAAACTTCTAAGCATTCTATCGTCGTCATTTTTTGTTTGTCAATGAAAAGAAAAAATACGTGTACAATATTTTTTAATAATCTAACTGACGGACTTAACAGTTTTTTTTAGTCGTCTAGCCCATTCTACATAGGTACCTACTGAAACAAATATGTCGATCAGTCTTGCAGAAATCGATCAACTTCCGACCATAATAAGCGATTTGTTCCAGGGTCTCGGATAATTTCTATGTATTTCAGTATTATATTTACATGTATACAAGCATTGCTTAGTTTGGTTGGAATTAGATCGATTGTGCAAGACTGTCCTGAATATGTATTTTACGAGATATGTAGACACAGTATATACTTATTAAACGGAATGTGATGTTGCCATGTGTGCCTTTTTAAATAAAAACTTTTTTCGGCCTCTGCAGACTTAGCGTAGTCGGTCTCTATCGCACGTTTGTTTACCTATCTAAGTCAATATGATAATTGAGCAAAATAAAAATGTTCCAGCAGTGGACAAAATAACCGTGATGAATAATCATAGTCATTGTCACAATGCCTACACTCTTATCATGAGCACACAAGAATCAGTTTCATTCGTCTCCAATCAATTTGTTTAAACAAACATAATGGGTCACTTAGCTTGTTATAAATATCAATTAATTATCTCTATATTCAAAACAAATCGTGAGCGCACCCGCTAATGCTAATCAACAGTAGTTCTGTAGGTGTAGTCTATTACTTACTTCAAAAGTTCGTCGTCAACCTCGATCGTTCGTTCCGCTCATTCCCAAAATACCGCATTCCTAAAATACCAGATTTTTAAAATATCGGATTCTCGATACACCAGATTCTCCGTATACAAGGTTTCCAAAATAACACACCCAACAAAGTGATGTAGATCCTTAAGTAACTTACGATTTTATAATCTAGTGTAACGGGAATGTGGTAAGACAGGAATCTCATAAATCGAAAATGTGGTTTTTTGAAAAATCTGGTATTTCGGGAATGCGGTATTTTGGACATGAGCGGTTCGTTCGTTAAAAAACTATAAAAAGGAAAAAATAATAATGTAACTACCAGAGTGGCGTGGCGGGTTGAAGTTATACCTTCTTATGTAGATTAAAATGAATACTTAAATTTACGCCATAAATAATAAACACGCAATGAAATGGTAACTTCCGTTACATTTTCATGGAATTTCCCATCTGTTATTGTTAGTTCACGAGTCAAATTATGTTACGGATGAAATTGACTGCGAAGTTCTGAATAACTCTACTGCTCTTATCGTTGCCCCAGCTTTATTGATCGTAAAGCGAATGTTTCTAATTTTATAATGTTTATAAGACGATCTTAAACAATATTTAGAGAACCGATAAATAAATTATTTTTGTTCTAGAGAACGATATAAAGACAAGGTAGTCACACTTCGGCCGTTTAGGAGAGCGCTATACTTATTCAAGGTCGAGGCGCAGAAGGTGCGATCCGTACTGAAACATTCTTACACATTCGTAAAATTTTGCTTGTAGTGCGTTCGTTGTGGCTCACATATACAAGCCGCGCGATGCGACCTTTTTTTTTTTTTTTATTTAGGCAACAAACAGTCACATTGTGAAAACAATATAATAGTATTATTACATTAAATGACCTTGAGTGCCATAACTTAACTTAAGACAAAACGATTGTATAGGAACGGTAGAAGGCGAAATAAACCGCATTGCAAGTGGTACATTTCTAAGAAGGTACCCATGTAATTAACAGTGTGAGTGTGACACACACTCCTACCGTGACAGTCACAGCGACTTACTGTGACAGTCACGCCAGGAGTGCGATCTGCGTAACTGACTACATTATTTTCTTAATTATAATTGACTTAAATACATTTTAAATTAAATATAAGTTGCTTTTTAAAGCTGTGACAATTTTTATAGGAAAAGAGATCAATATCAGACAAATTGTAGGAAAAAAATTACTGCTATTATACTATGACATTACTATTGTATTTTTTTTTACAATTGTTAAGCGAACAGTGGCGTGGCGTCCATAGGACCCGATTCCCACCGGCTTGCCTATTTTAAAGCATATGACCAGAGTATTTACTACTCCTGAAGAAAAGGTAATTCAAATCTGCTCCGGCTTTACTAATATATTTGACGCCACGCCACTGTAAGCTAATCAAGCCAGTTAAAAAAGGGAAACTGAACCTAGTGACCACTCCGTACTTACATGACCTTGTGGTCACTACGATGTCGCGGTGTCGGGCGCGTGGGCGGTGCATCGACGAGAGCGAGAGCGCATTCTTCAACTTCGGCGTGTGAATGTGAATGGAGAATTTACGAGAACGTACTGTGCCCTAGTGGCCTATTGGCTTGGGCGGTGGGCACGGGATCGTAAGATCATGGGTTCGAATCCCAGCCATGTACCATGTCACCATGTACTAACATGGTTTATTATTCATTGAGTATGTATTGCGTCCTGTACCAATTGGTTTTAACTACTTATGGGTCGATTTCAGAGCGTTTCGACCGCGGCGGTTTTTTTCATTCGTGTTCCAGCAAATATAGCAGCAAGCGGTGGTGATCACAGTTAACTTTTATTATAAACGATAGACGGTATCGAGGCTACACATGATTTAATCAAAAGTTGTCGTCACTCGACAGTCCTCCGCGATAAAAGTCGAGTGACACTAATTAAATAAAAAAAACGACAGAAAAACGCCTGAAATCGACCCCTTGGGCCCCCATGTACCATGATGGTACACTAACTTAGTACAGTAAGAAAACAGAAAGTAAGTGGGATCATAATATGAGACGTAGTTGGAAAGAAACGGAAGCCGGACTGGCCCACTCCGCGATTCCGCCGCGCAGCTACTTGCACCAAATTTTGGCCTGGCGAAGGGGCTTAGCCAGCGACCAGAAAGAGCACGCGTTATGCGAGAGAAAGAGACGGTCGGATCCGGTGAGTTCCGTCCGGTGGTCGGGCCCGAACGTGAGTGTTGTTAGGTTAGAGAGAGTACATTATTAGTTATTCTGTGACGGAAGAAGCGCTAGGACGACGATATCATCGGCCTAGTCTGTGTCCTATTGACCACTCATATTTATTATCATGCTGCATCATCGATTACTTATCGGAATGTTCCGCTCCATAAGGTGTTTCCGAGGCATATGATAGATAGTTATTAGATAGATCTTTATTGTAATAATCATACATTGTCATTGTTGTATTTAGACGCGGTTAGTACCTATGTGATTTAGGTGTCTTAAGCCGGGTCCAGACGACTGTAACTTGTAATGTAAGATTACGTGTAATTTCCCACATTTTCTTGGGGAATATTGCCGTCCACACGCCGAGTTCGCATTACATTACACGTTACACTCGTCTGGACCCGGCTTTATTTCATCGAAAGTGCCTCATAATTTCGAATCAACTTACCCACTTCAGTTAACCTATCATTATTTCGAATAAAATTAGATTTAGATCTAAAATGTACTCGTAAAGTCATAATTACGCTAGACGTATAATTCTAAGGAATTTCTCCTCTTGACACCTCTGTGTTATTTTATTAAAAAGTTTCCATACGAACAATTTAATTATCAATCAGTAAAAAATACCACGTGCGCCATTAAAATCAAAATACCTTTTAAACCGCATCAAACTCAAGCTGTGAACCTCAGAACATTTAAAAGGATGAATTATTACGATTTGATGAACGAGGAGTCATCGAACTCTCAAAATGGAGGCACAATAGGCACTATCAGATCTATAGTCGGAATCATCAATCAGTTACTTTATTAACCTCATATCTCACGCTACGGGACCATTATAAAAATGTCCTTAAGCCGATGGTATAAGGTTTACATTTGATTGAGCAGGTGAAGAAAGATGTGGGGTTGAGGAAGGTAAACATTGGTATTGGCTTTCTATACAAGTGGGCAATTCACAGCGTTCGATAAATGGTGTTATTGTGCTCGTATCAGTTTGAGATTGCATCGGGAAGGATATGCAATGAATACTGAATACGGGTAGTTTATGGTTTGATTCTACAATTATCAGTATAGATACAGATGTAATTTTATATTCTAGGCGCCTCATTTCAGACTTAAAATAGACAACTTGTCTCCACTCTTAAAGAATTTTGTGGAACTAGGTAAGGGTGTTGACTTGAATTCAAGTGCAAACAACTTGAGCTCAGAAATCAGGTGCTTTGGGATAAATTCGAACATGGGTAATTCTGAAAATTAAGAATTTCTCATAATTCATTGCAACAAAATTTACTGTAACAGGCTAACACTATACTAGACACGCCAATCTTGCTTCTACTAGCTGTACACCTCAAAAAACTTGCATAGTTTAGTAGAGATTCTTAATTTTCAAAATTACCCTAATGCACCTAGTAAGTAAGTGTTTTTAAATTCAGACATTTTCATTCCAATAAGTAAGAGTGAAACAACTTGTCTTTACACATTGTTTTTACACGGTTCTTTCTGAAGTTTTCGTTATATAACAGATGATTAGATAAGTAATAATAATTGTAAAAGAACTGATTTAATGTCGCACTTAGCTTTAAGCTTATGAATGGCGGTATTTAAATTGTTCGCAGATATTAATGTTTCCAACTTGTAATTATTATCGTAATTTTAATAAAGCAACTTGAACAGCAAAGTGATATCGGATACGATACCGTAAGGTAGCCGTATGGTGTCAAAGAACCCGACCTTCAATTTCTCAAAAAGTAGAAAGTTGACTTTACGCAATGCGAAAAAAATAATATATCGTCGGTCGGTGTTTCATTTACAGATAATGAACTCGGCTCACATTGAAAACGAAATCTTTTTTTATTTACCTATATTATAAAACTATCATTACATACTTCGTTTTCAAATATCCGCCTCAAATAAACAAGTAGGTATTTTATGGCCCAATCCATGTATTTTTATATTCTTATGTAGGAATCTTTTTTTTATCAAATTTTTAAATCCTTCTTTCAGCTTAAATGAAAATCATTTCGAAAAAACTTTTATGTACCTACTTAAGTTAGTTAGAAGATTAGATTAAGTTTATTCTACGATTTTCTCAAAAAAGACAATGGTATTCATAAACTATTCATGAGGAAAGAATATTCGATCGATTAAAATTATGCTAAAACAAGGTGAAACTGCTTAAAATGGCGTAGCGTCAAATTCGCCGGAGTGGAGTCTCCTAACTTTTCTCCAAGAGCAGTAGGATGCAGTACGTCTAGCATAACTGGCCGCGACTTCGTTTCTCGCGCGACAGAGCATCACCTGTCACTGTCGCACGATATTGAGTGGATAGAGATAGGTAGCATTTGTCGCGCGAGAAAGAGTCGCGTGTCACAGTTATGCTAGAGGTACAGGAAGTGCTTAAATATTCGAAAATCGAGTTCTATCTATAGACGTCACGCTACTAGCGGATATAGCTATAGCTACATACCTACATTCCAGTGGCGTGGCGTTAAAGATATCCTTGGACAAGCCGGTGCAGATTTGGTGTACATTTTTCTTAAGAGCTGTAGAAGTCCTTGGATGTCCTTCGGTCATATTTAACAAACAGAACTCAATGTGTTGATGTTGATGGATCTAAGTCAGAGGATATGGCAGTCAAAATAGGAGTACCCCAAGGGTCTATACTAGGTCCCTTTTTATTTTTGACTTATATTAATGATTTACCTTACATGCTGAATGATCTAACTAATACGGTTTTATTTGCAGATGACACGTCTCTCTTATTTAAAGTGCCAAGAAATGATCAGTCAACTGACATATTTATTAATTCTGTTTTACAGAAAACACTGCATTGGTTTTCAACAAATAATTTATTTTTAAATCCAAAAAGAACAAATGTATTCGTTTTTCAAGTTGGGGTCCTCGCTCAACACCTAAATCTAACCCTAAGTTAATATTAGGCGACCATGTTCTGGAGTTTTCAGAGAACACTCTATTTCTTGGATTAACTATTGATTCCAAATTACAATGGGGTTCGCATTTGGCTTCCTTAAGTAGTAGGTTGTGCTCTGCTGCCTATGCTGTAAGAAAAATTAGGCAAATCACTGACGTAGACACAGCTAAACTAGTATATTATAGCTATTTCCATAGCTTAATGTCTTATGGTATCTTGCTGTGGGGAAGAGCCTCAAACGTAGACAGCATATTTGTTCTGCAAAAACGAGCAGTCCGAGCAATTTATAATTTAAAACCACGAACATCCTTAAGAGATTTATTTAGAGAAGTCAACATAATAACACTGCCATCACTGTTTATATATGAAGTGATTATGTACGCAAGAAAGCACTTTGAAAGCATGCCGAAAAATTGTGATTTACATTCCTTCAATACTAGAAATAAGGGAAAGCTGGCTGTGTCGCGGATACGCCTTGCAAAATTTAGGAAGTCATTTATTGGACAAGCCGTGCATTTTTACAATAAAATTCCTAGTCCAATAACTGATCTTCCTAATCATAAATTTAAGAAAATAGTTAAGGATACATTGACGCACAAATCTTTCTATAATGTGTCAGATTATATAACAGATAAAGATGTTTGGAAAAATTGTAATAGTATGTAATGTAATATAACAGTAATAATAAGTGTATATTGTATTGACGGACATAAGTGTATCTTAGTATACCTACATGAGAATAAATGAATTGAATTGAATTGAATAAGGTTCTCAAATGCCTGATATTAGGCAAGCCGGTACGAATCGAGTTCTTTGGACGCCACGCTACTGCTACATTCATACATACACACATACTCGTACTCACACATGTTTACATGATATAAACGAAGGTTCCTCACCGGGGTAACAATCTCAATTAGAATAGATCGCATCTCCAAACATCAGAAGCCCCGAAGTACCGTTAGGTTAGCGTGACGTACCTTGATTAAGCTTCTAACGTTGACATAAAATAATGACAGGCGCGATTTGTATCGAACTCGAGCGGCCCAGATTTAAACAATTCGGGTTGTGAACAAAGCTGATAGGAGAAGAACGCGTGTTTAAAAGCTACCTCGTTCCATTTAAGGTCATGATTGTCTGTAATGTTTATTTTTGCTCACGTTTCTTCGTTTTCCTAGGATCATCATGATTATCATTTCAACCTTGATACATCCACTGCTGAACATAGGTCTCCCCCAAAGACTTGAACAACGAACAGTCGCAAGCCTGCCTCTATCGACTTCCAACGACCCCAACCAGTACCTCTAGCACAACTGTGACGCGCGACTCTTTTGGGTGACAAATACTCTATCAGTAGTTATTTATTGGGGATTCTGCCCCATTCCACCGCGCTACGGGTCGCTCTGCTCCCCTCCGCGCTCATGGGTCAGAATCTCCCAATAAATAACCGATCGTCTGACCCAGAAGCAAAATTTTCGTGACGGAACCTAACACGTTCGTAAGTGAAAGACGATGGTTTATACGTTAGCATCCCGTTGCAATCGAAGTCTGCTATCTAAGATAAATACTAACTTGATTTGCAGTCGAACTGACACGATGATAAAAACAGCAAAAGGCCCACGGGTGCCAGGTTTTAATTCTAATAATTTTTCCACATCCTGGCACCCGTGTGCGTCTAAAGTAGCAAACAAGATGTTCCGGGCTGGCCAGACCCGTAATCAACTTGTAGACCAATGTCCCATCATTCCAACTATTTTTCCAGAATGGCCAGTTCTGTACTAGATAGTCGGTTTGACTAGACTAAAGGTCTGTTGTTCATATTTAATTTCATATTCAGTGTTCATATTCAGTTTTTGATTTTCAGTTTTTGATTTTCAAATTCGGTATTTCATGTTACTACCAACCATTGTAGTGTGCGTCATACCGGAATTCGCAATATAGGCTACTCTACAACCGGTAATACGTCGCCACGTGATTTGTGTATCATACTGGTGTTCGCAATATAGGCTACTCTGCACCAGTACACGCTACCGCGTTACCAAAGTCACCATCGCAGAGCTGGGCCCAAGCTCTTTGATAATGAAGTGGTAAGAGTCGTTGTGATCTACTGGTTGTTATAGCCACAACTTCTCCGACAACTATATCACAATAAAATGTATTTATATGAAGCGAACATAAAAACTTTGATAGCGCGATGCAGGCCTAGCAATTTGATTGGCTAATTCATATGACGTATGACTGACGTACTAAAGTAAAGGATTAATTATGCATTGTATTTTGTTTATGTTAGACGGTTGCAAAACCAGTCTTGCTGATTATGAAATAAAGATTACTTTTAGTCTTAAGTTTCATTGGTATGCAAGTTAAAACATCGTACAGTCGAGGAATTTAATTCCCTACCGATTTCGAACTGTGTCGCAGTCACATTCATTTGAGATTCATACCTACGTCATATTGATTGTCACTATGACAAAGTACTAAATGGGTTCGTAAATAAATAACATACTCAACATAAGCGAAACGTAAACAATTGAATACGCCTTATCCTCTTCTCACTTCAGGAACATAATACGAATCAAAAAGTAACAGAAAATGCATAGTTGAACATATCCACAATACTTTCGTGACTGAAACATACAACGCTGTAAGTGTATGTACTTAACATAGCACTTCCAACATTTTGTTTCTCAGATATGGAACGACTTACAATGCAATGCTTCGTCGATAAAGAATTCACATGATGGTACAACACAGAGTACAAGTAAAACAGAGACATTATATTGGAGTAACCTCCGAGATATTTTTATAATTTTAAATATGTTTTCTTGTTTAATACAATCTCAGATATGGTGTATTAATATCATAAAACAAGTATGTATTCATATATTAGATAAGCGTTAGAATTTTTATCAAAAGCTTCACTAATATATTTGATAATTATCTCAATAGACAACAGTAGCGTGGCATAAAAAAAAAATCTCTAGACAACTCGGAGCATATTTTAGGGTACTTTTTAACACACTTTTTTCTATAGTAGTAATACAAAATGGTACCCAGCCTTACAGAACTGGGCAAGCCGGTGGGGATCGGGTTATATGAACGCTACGCGACTGATAGACAATAGCTCTAATTAAAAAAAAAAAAATACACTAATATTGGAATATAAATATTTTTTGAGATGCATCTGTTTCTGTGTTAGTCTGTACAAAGTATCTCAGGTCGGATTACATTACATGTAATTGAACAAATGCAGAATTAACTTATCGTTGCGACGCGAGCTAGCGATTATGCTAACGCACGTTGTTTTCGACCCTTACCAAGATACTAAACGATAATTACCCGACTATCTCAAAGGAGGGTTATGTTTTGAGATTTTAACTATTGAGTTAAAAATATTTGTAAATATAACGATTCTAATTAGTCTGTTTCTACTTACATGTACTTAACTGTACAAAGCGATACTACATTAATTACACAGCTGTTTTATTGTTTAATAAATCTAGACATTTTCCTTACATTATTTCAATCCCATATAAAGTTTGAATAAATAAATGTATATATAAAGATGGAAGGTAAGTTACAACTAGATCAGGGTGTAAGAAAACAATGTTTATTTGTTTTGTGAGAAAATTTAATTATTTTCATTAACAAAAGTAGACAACAGACATAAGAAGAATTTATGGGACAGGTTATGATGATGATTATTCGCATGTTCTTTGTACTAAATAAATAGGTATGCGTATGTAACTTGTTACAACTTGCAATATTTGTAATAAGCGGTTTCATTTGATAATTCGATACAAATATTTAAATAGCACCAGGGTAAGGCTGAAAAATTGGGCTTATGTAACATAAAAGTAACTAAAAATATATGTTACTGAGTAACTTAAAAGTTACATAAAAGTATTCTAAAGGGATATTCACAATGTCTACAATACAAACACTTTTTGTACTAAGTGTTTTAAGAGATCAAATAGGTATATAAGGTCCTAATTTATTAGTTGCAGATATTTTTACAGCTGATAGTACTCGGTCTCTGGAGTATATTAAAGCATGAAACATTATAGCTTTTACGATGTTTTTTTGGAGAAAAAGGAAAAACAAATTTGCTACGTAATAACACCCTGTTAATGTGATTACTAAATGAAAACTCATTGAAAAGATTCTAGTAGCTCTTTTACGTACCACTTAACTGTAACTGGCCACTTCACGTAGATATGTATACTGTAGCTAGTAGTAATGACTGTTAGCTTAATAGTCTATTTCTCGACGTGAAACATACGTTTCCCATTTTGTATTTCGACGTTTGGAGTTCCTTTACACCTCCAAAACATAATGTTTTGACAACGGAGACTCCTTACATCTCCATAAATTTTAGTCTATGTTTGCCTATTTTCTATATTTTTTATCGTGTTTTGACGCCTAGAGACCCTTTACATCTCTAAAAATGTAGTTTTAAGTTTTGTAATGTAATGGATCCGGAGATTATATACGTCTCTCGGTAAAATGTAAAAAAAACTGTGCCCAGTTATTTGCTTGTTGCATTTTATAAATATTGTCATCTTATGTAATAATGTCACAATTGTTGTAATGTTGTTTTTAAAAGAGAAACTGGTGAGTTTCTTCAGGCGCTTCTTCTCACCAGAAGGTCATCTACCGAAGCGCCAAAAGAAAAGAATCAGACATGTAAAAGAGCCCTTGAGGCCTACTTACAGAAATAAATGAGTTTGAGTTTGAGTTTGAGTTTGATAAATTAAAAGACATTTGCAGTTTTCCCGCCGAACCGTTACGACATTTACGACAACAAATTGTTGATATGACAGATAGTGTTATTGTGACATGTGATAATGCACATGATGATTTATTTAGACGAAATTATAATAAATTTTATTGTTAGGTAAATGAAATCAGAAAAATTATATGAAAAGATTTCTGAATTTCTATTTAAAGTTAATTATTTTAATGTAAAGTATAATGTGTTAAAATATCTGCAACTAATAAATTAGGACCTTATATACTTTGGTACATTTTTGAACAAAGATGAATAAGTAATTAAAGGCTGATAGCCACACAAAAGCTCTCTTCACAAATAAAATTAAATCATAATTTTTCCCCGGATTACTTGTTATAGGTAATCATTGTAATTATGTAAAATAAAATAAAAAACACGTTACTCTTCTTTGTGTTGCGCAGTTGGGTATAAAAATTAAAACAAACCAAATATTTTAAACTCAAAAACCCGACTGCAAGAACTTGTAACTGAAAAGAAAGCGTGAACAAAGCTTTACTTTACTTTTATGTTACGTAACTTAAAAATAAATTGAAATGGTAACATATGTAACTTAAAAGTAACATAAAAGTTAACCTCTATTCACTTTCATTTGCATTATATAGAACAATAACAAACATATTAACTCGAACACGACACCTAGCTATAAACTAATATGAAGATTATATTAATAATGTATTACGTAATACAAAACAGAACAAATTTACCATGAAATTCACTCGTAACTTTTAAATTCCATAAAAAATCCTCGGCACAAGTTGAATCGACGCACTGAACTACCCACAAAATGGCCGACCAGTGAGAGGTATACCAAGACTAAAGAATAAATAGTGTTGCCGTTATAATAAAATCAAATTCCGCAAATCAACTGCTAAAATAGCAAGACAGAACGGTTACTTAAATTAAGTAACTTAAAAGCTTCAATATGTTGACTTGTCTTATGTTACACGTAAATTATTATTTTAAATGGGCAATGCTAATGTTAAAGCTCGAAAAACGTTGCATTAATATATGACAGTTATAAAAAAAACTCCAACAAATCAGTATAATATCACAAAACTAAAAAACGATAATTACAATCTTTCAGGAACATTTTTGGGACATTTTTATTTGTATGGAAATCGATGTAATTGCATAGAAGAAAAAAAATTTGGAATACAAACACAGAGATTTACATTTGTTAGTGGACTAGATCTAGTAGAAAAAGTTTTGTATTTTGCACGGAAAATTAAAAAAGTAAAATTTTGTAATTACTTTTCGTAAAAACAATGCCGGACGCTTACAAGTCACGAAATCATCCCTTTTTTACGGCCTTACCCACCAAGGGCAACGTCAAAAATTGTTAGAAATATTTTTAACTTAAAGCATATAAAAACTAAAAGATGACAAAATAAAATAGGACTTGTGAATTATATATTTTTTTTCCCATACTAGGCTATAGTCATATTTACACGTGTTCCAAGGTTTGCATTCGCGGGTTTTATTTGATAATTCGATCCCTACCTTGGCGGCACTTTGTGTTTAACAGGAATAAACATGTTTTAAATACAGTTATAAAAGCGATAGATATTTTTTCTACAATGCTGACATTAAGGTCTAAAGTTAAATGTTCGAGTTTGGTCCTTTAGCCATATATTTTTATTTCGGTTAAATACCAACTCATCAAATATTTTATTATAAAACCCGACGTTCCTTTGCATTTTATTTCTATACTAATCTTGTACTTAGTGCCTTGAAGCTGTTCTTTGTTTGCTAAGTGAAACCGCCGAGACCTTCATTCAAAATGTCAGTAAGTGATCTAATTATTGTTTATTTTATTTAAACGTGTTAAAAGTAATATTGACCTTACTTTTGTTGTCATTTTTGAAGGTCTGACTCCGAATATTCAACTTACGAGCGCACGCCCTCACCTGAGCCGAAGAAATCTACAAAGGATATCAAGAAAAGAAAATCGTCCTCAGTATCAAGGTATTTCATTTATTTTAAATTAAAACAAAATCATCTTTATAAATTTCATAACACGTATTGACGCTGCCTAGGTACTAAGCTAGAGGTACCGGAAATTTTACCGAGATTGGCATATATTTGTGTGCCGTATAATTTGATTTTTTACTTATTCATGTTTTCTTATTTTTTTATAGATCTGAATTTGAAACAGCAAATCAGCGACCACGCACGCCATCACCACCAGCGCAAAAGAAAAAAGCAACCAGCAAAGTTCGTGCATCAACCAGTAAAAACAAGAATCCGGGCTCTAGGTACTTATTTTACTTGTTGTTTTTAAACCGATATTAGTTTAAATCTTTATGCAACTAGATATATCATAAAATTTTGTAGATGTTTTAAAAAGTTTTTCTTTTTTCTAGTTCTTCCAAAAAAGCACCTGAAGCCGACATCTTCAAAATTATAAGAGACGAAGAGAAGATCACCGAAGACCAAAATCTGAAAGCCGTCAAGACAACTTCATCGTTCACCAGTCGCGTAGCAACGGGTTTTACTCGGCGTACTACAATTACGGACGGTAATTTTTTAATTGATTTAAAAGTGTATAACATTGACGATTTCCAAAAGACTCAGCCTGAAGAGCGTTATAAAAAAGCGCTAGCGTCAGTAAAATTGCAGTGCAAGGAAGATTCCACTGAGTGGGACCAGATGCAAAAGTTTTTAGGTGAAGCCTTTAATATTTTCAGAGATTGTGACCCTGTTTACTTTAATAATTATAAAAAAAATTAGTTCAAAATGTTTAAATTTTTTATAATAACAGAATTATTTTACTAAATTTTTTTATTGAAAAGTTATTAGTTTCATTATATCAATACATTTGCATAATGTACGTTGTTTATTAAATCAAGTTGTGTCAGAATAGGGTGGATACGCTTATTAATAAATCTCTCTTGATATACATTTATAGACGTATCCATACTTTGCATAGTGTTCACAATCAACTGTATTTTTATGTGGAGTCAGCCGAGTTAGCCGTTTTGATTAATACACCGTAGGTTATTAATAAACATGTCTCTGATGTAATATGATACTTAGTAGTATAGTATTGGAACTACTAATTAGTAGGTATGTATTGAAAGTTCTAGATAAGAATTAGTAGTTCTAGCTTAATTACGACATACGTTTAGTACTTATCATATATACAACATTGATTATTCATAATGCCTTTTTGTGTTCCGTGTAGTACAACTGTAGATAAAAATAAATGGATAGGACATCTTCGAAGCACTGCGCATAAAACAATTGTGAATTCAAACAATATACTCAATGATGGCGTTGAAATAGTTGAGTCGGCATTTCGGATGCGCATTGCCACTTATCGTATATCAGCAAGCACCGATCAAAGTCTGGGATCTATCGATGCATTTATGAACTCTATCCGAAACAAAATAAAACGACTTTTAGATGATTCTCTTACGAAACATACGTGCGTAAAAGTAAATTTTGAACTCTTTGGAATGTTCCTAATGTTTAAAAATAATAGTCAGGCAATGAAATCATTTGGTACTAAAAATAAAATATTATACCTAAGTTATGATTTTGAAGCATTATTTTGCGAGATAGTTAACTGTCTAAAGAAAAAATTTGAGGAGTTTCAAGACCGTGATAGTGGCTGGGCTTTTGTTAGTAACTCACATTTAGAGATTAATATAAACAAGTATCAACCATTACGAGGTTATTATGTGTAATTTACTAATATGATGTCTTATTATTAATAAATGTTTTATCTTATTATTTTGTTGTTTTACTTACATTTCACCTAAACCCTTTTTATAAAAAGTTTAGTTATAAACGTTTCCGTATGACACCACGTGATGTGATGAAACAGAAACAAGTTGTGACTTGTTTTAGGCAAACGAGTATCCACGTGTACAGCTTAGGGTATCATATAATACTATTGCGCATTTAAGTTTTGCTGAACAAACAGTACCTAACCTTTATAAGCGCATAGCAACGTTTACACCTCACACCTCTTTTCGTGAGCTGACCTGGTAAGTTGTTTAAGTTTTACTAGTAACCTAAGCAAGAATAAAAATATACTTTTTTTTTTTAATGAAATAAATAAACGTCAAGATTTATTATTTATGACGTATTTTATGAATATTCATATAATTTTAAACTATATTTATCATATCAATTTTTGTCCTTTTTATTGCAAAGTTTATAAAGTTAGTTTATATGTTTTAAGTTATATATTATAATGATTGATGTAAGTATATGGATTAATTTATTCAAGAATATACTAATAATACAATTTTTAAATAAAACTACCTAAAAATTAGAAACTAGTAATTTAACCTAAACTTACAAATAAATGTATAAACAAAAAGAAATCTCCGTTTTGTTATAGATTTTCAAGAAATGGGAGATACCGAAGACATCCACATCCCTTTTTCACAATACGCACAAGAGTTTGAGTTTCCACTTCCACAAGAAATCGATGACAGTGATTTATATAAAAAAATTAAAAATTCTATTCAGAATCCAAAAGTTAAGAAACGGACAACCAAAGTCAATAACAAAGTCATTAAACGAACCATTGGACATCCACCATGTTTTGTGATAAAGAACGAAGCAGGAAAAGGCAACAAGCTTGTAAGGATCCAAATTATAGATATCCAAGATGGCGTTCCGGATACAAACGACCAAGATGAGAAGGTGCTTCTGAGCGCGCAGTACGTGGCCAATGATGGCTACGATGAGATCGTTGACTGCACTGAAGGTGTAATAAATAAAATTTCGAAGAAACTGTGTGGGTACAGCATGAGCTAATAGTTTTATATTTTTACTTATTTTTGTATTTATATCGATCTAATAAACTTTATTTAAGTACTTTTGTGTTTCATTAATTTCCTAAAATTTATAGTTACTGATTACTTAATCCTATTTATATAGAAGGTAATAAAAGAAAAATCAATTAAAATTATAAAAACATTTATTTTACCAAACACATTTTAATACAATTTTGAGATTAAAATCGTAAATTATTGTCTAAGTACCATTTTTTGATGCATAAAACATTTTTTAATGCACAATTTTTCTTATGATAAACACAATTATAAATACACTCGGGAAGACAATATTTTTTAAACAGCTCTTTTAAATTTGGTGCACCTTTCTCACCCAAATCTATAATATTACAGTCTAAACACAAATTTTTAACCCATTCAATCTTTTCCATACCCTTTACAAAGACAGTCTTATCTTTTATGTGGTTGACAATAAGTCTTTTAAATTCTCTGTAATCGACATAACCCTCATGCCACATAATACCAAAAGTATTTTCTATCCATCGTGTCTGTCTCTTTTCATTTTCCTCTAATTTAGAAAACGAAAATGGTGGTTTTATTAAAAAAACTTGTGTGTACTCTGGCGTACAGTATGCAAATTCTTTAACTATAAATTTATTTTTGTTTGATTTAAACCCTTGAAGATCTACGAATACATAATTCTGCATTATGAAATTTTTTTTGTAATATTACTTAAAGGTTTATATTCCACAATACTATCATTTAAAATCAAACAATAAGCGGAGGTTTGCTTTGGTATATCCGCTTCACACTCTAATTCAACTCGCACATCCACTGAACCGGTTTTTAAGGTTTCGTTTTGACGAGAACAGTCAATAACAAATAGAGGAGCTATATTTTTAAAATCTAACGGGCCAAGCAAGGGTGCTTGAACACGGTTATAATAAGACTGTTGAAATTTTGCATACTGTTCGTATAATATAGCATACCTCTCAGATGAAAAACTAACATCAAAACTCTCATACGGAAAGTAACTTGAATTTAAAAAAACTTTAACATCTCGCAAATTACAGTGATCAAAACATGTTATGTCTTTATTAGCTACATTTTTTCGCTCTGTTTTCAATCCAATTATAATGTAACGTGGCTTTTCAATTTGAGATGAGGTTTTAATAGCCCACGAATGTTTTGATGTTTCGGGCAAGAGCGGATATTCATACAGATCCCAGTTCCTAAACGCTATCTGAATAGCACGATCTTTTTCCAAGTATTTAAGTAAGCTTAATCTTTCTCGATCAGATACTTTAATATGAGGCATACGCCATACTATTTTAGATATCGTGATATTGTCTATGTATTCATTTGCATTTAGTTTAACGCTATTTAAATTTGTATTTGATCTTAAAAGAACAAGTTCATGTTTGCAATTAATGATAATTTTTGTGTAATCCTCAGCAAACCCGAGAATTTTGTTTAAAGGCACAGACACAGAAAAGGTTCCATGTGTATTTTTTGTACCATTAACATCCCATCCCCATAATTTAGACATCGAAGCCTCAAATTCATTCATAGATACAAGAGATTTCATAGTTGTTGTAACCCCTGCATTTTTAATTTTATCTATTTCGATTCCATTGAGTTCGTAACGAATATCTTGAAATAGATGAAGTATGGGGTTATTTGTAAAAAGAACACTATTAACCTTTGCTTTCGTTTCTCTATTAAATGCGGTTATAGTACCTTCTATGTATAAAGTGCTTGCTGATGGTAGCACGTAAAGATCTTGCTGGTTAATAGGTATACGTATTTCATCGTTGAAATTAAAACTTGTTACGTACGGCTTATACGAATGGTATTCAAAGCTCTCGATCGAGTTGTCAAAGGTAAAAGGTTCAGTTAAGTTCAATATACTCATTTTAATAGACCTAAGCTTTGCAGAAATTGTTTATTTTGTTTTGTAAGACGTACTTTAGGTCTTCTTTTCTTGATTGCTTGATGACTACTAGTATTTATTTTAAGTGTGGGTGAAGTTTTATTAAAGTCTATCATTTTTTCCTAAGGTGCAAATATATCTGTATCTCTTCACCCCGTAAATTTACTAAATTATTGTTAACGTCTAAAATTCTTATCGTAATTGAATTTAAACTATTTTGAGTAACAGGAAAATAAATTACGTTTTTTGGTGTTTCTATAATCCGATAACCAGGTGGCACATTAGGCACAAATTCGTGAATAATATGGCTAGGTTTTCCGTTAACAAATGATCCGCTCACTATGTCACATTCAATGCGGACTATAGTTGTAGACAAAATGGAGACAGGATAAGGGGACTCTGTTAATATATTTGCTTGAATAGATTCTGTTCCGAAACCAAGTAAACTGCCGATAGAATTTTCTTTATTAAAATAAATGTTTTTAGTGCACTGAATTGATGTTTTTAAGGTATTATTATTGCACGTTAATGAAAGTGTACAATTTTGAAGATGTTCTTTAAGGTAATCTTCGATATCTTGAAGTTCATATGAACCTTCAGGAATTACAATTACTTTGTTTTCACCATAGTAGAATTTATTATTTCTGTAGTCTATATTGGGTATTGAATTAAAAGTCGATATATACAACAGTCCACACTCATATTCACCATCCAGTTGGAGAGCTGGTGAATGGTTTGCTATCAGTGTTGATGATGTTCCAGTTATAGACAAAGTGAAAGACATCGTGTGAATGATAAGATGTTTATTGTACAAAGGTATTTAACGATTACACCAATATTTTTTTAAGTATTTTAGACATAAATGACCACAATTTACGGTATTAAACTTTTGATACGTGTTATAGTTATAGTAAATATCATAACCATTTAAATACTTCTTTAATTCTAACGGAGGCTGAAGGTCACCATAACTATTAAAATATTCACAGTAACTGTTATCTTTGACATAGGCTACCCAGTGAGTTCCATTGTTTATAGAACTGTCCAAGTTAACAATTCCACATTCTACTTTTTTAGGACGCTTTGGTAAACTGTCTCTCATATAAACTCCGCGAAAATGGGGAATATCTGATGAGTGTTTTAAAATGTCAATATTTGAAAGAGCGCGTCTGGGTAACCTCTCATTTAGTTTTTTGAAGTTTTTATACATAAACCTTTACCATTTTTATATGGTTTAATATGTAAACCTTTCCCTAAAGCAATAGATTCCATCATCTTGTTATGGCGTTCCGATTCAGCCAAATTTTTTTGAGCGGCTTTGTAATCACCTACAGCTTTAGCGATCCCAGCAGCTCCTCCAGCTAACGATCCTAATGCGGAAAGACCGGCAAAGATAGGTATTAGCGGTAATAAACCCCCAGTTTTCGGAATCGGTATTAAGCGCGGTATCTGTACCTTATTGTTATTAGCAAAAATTTTTTTTGCCGCTGTAAGTGCTCGGTCAACTATTGAACCTTTTGCCTTAGGTTTCTTTTTTATTTCACTGCGTATTTTAGACACAAACCGTTTAAATGGTTTTATTCCTGCACCGCTTTTCATTTTTGATTTCATTACTTTACTAACCAACCATGAAGCTATTTTTTCTCCTCTTCCTACATCTTTTGACTTTGTTCTTTGCTTAGCCATTTTATAAAGTTCTAAATCAGCACGGTGTCTATCAGCTAAATTAGGATATTTATCATAAGCTATGTCGTGTTTCATACATGCATTATCTAACGCATTAATTCCTTTATCACCTCTTTGCAACCTTTTGCGCAATTTCGTACCCGGCCCGCAATAGTTATAGCCAGGTAAATGTAATTCAAATGGTAAATTATTAATAGCACTATTTAAAAGTCCTCTCCCTTTCATATCCCTTAAGATAATGAGAAATTTTATCCAGAGAAATATTAATATAGTTATACAATAGCGTTTCTATCAATCCAACAGTTTTCGCTATCATTTAGCCCTAACCACTTAACATACAGCTTTCTACCCCTTTTTTTAATTATTTTCTCTATAAGATAGACATGTGGGTACTTCGTTTTTTGAAGTTCTTCTTCGTAAAATGTACCAAGTATAATGTTATTCCGTTGATCTTCAATGTGATACGTTACAGGTCTAGTATTATTCACACGTTTGATTGTAAAAAGTTCTGTAGACCAATTAGGTGTATAACCCTTAGAAAATACACTTTTATACTTGCTTATACGTACACAATCTCCAATATTAAATTTATTTAATTTATAATTTATATTAGATTGCGATTTATCGATGTTATTTTTTACTTCGATTTCATTTGCGAAAGTTACATCAATAGGTTTAAATTTTGTTGTGCGATGTATAGTTTGGTTATAAGATCTGACTATGTCATCTAAGGGTTTACCAAGCCATTTATAGTTGCCAACGAAACTAAAGTATTTGTAGAGTTTGAGCTTAAGCGTCTTTATCAACCTTTCAACAATAGAAGCCTTCTTAATTGAATACGTTGAGTAATGATTTATCTTCAATAATTTTAAATAACCATCGAATTCATTATTGTAGAATTCTTTCCCAAGGTCTGTTTGTAAGTTTCTAGGTCTTCGAATAGTTGATTTTATAATGAAGCTAAATGCATTTTTTACGTCTTTTTTAGTTTTAGATTTTATAGGTGTACACCAAGCATACTTTGAAAAGGTATCAATTACCGTTAATACATATTTATATCCTTTGTTAATAGTGTGTAATTTCTGTAAATCGATCAAATCAGCTTGCCATAAATCATCGATTCCTTTTAGTACAACAGATCGTCGTTTAAAATTCCTTCGCGCTGATCGATGGATCTCGTTTACTACTTGTTGTTTCGTCATGTTTAATTTTTTTCAAAATCTGATCTATCTCCTTCTTTGTATAAAAGTTTAGATGTAACTGAAATACTATTTGTTCAATCTGATCATTTATAGTTTTAAACAAAGAGTCCAAATACTTCTTCTCGTACATGTTCTTAATATAATTGTCAACGTACTGTTTATTTACTGCATCGTCAGGTGATAAAGGCTTCGCGACTCCTTTTAATTGTGAAGATTGTAAATCAAAGTGACCTGCTTCTGTACGAAACAAGGCTTTGTACTTGAATTCAGACATATCAGTAGCTCTCAAACGTTTATGAACATGGTGTCCAAATTTGTCTATATTCATTTTATTTGTACTTGGAAGTCAAACCTTAACTGTTAGAAAATAAAAAGTGTATTCCTTTATATATTATTTATTTATGAAGCCTGCTTCACGTAATTCTTCAATTATAGATATAATTTCGTTATCTAACCCTGTGTTACCGGCATCTCGTGATGCTATAAGCAATTTTAATCTCTCTACTAATTCGTTTGGATCATCCCAATACACATAAGAGATGTCTCTTTTTACTTTTTTCATTGATGGCAAACCATCACCGGATACATATATTTCTTCACTTTCTGTGCGTTGTTTGGATAATTTGAAAAGAGGTTTTATGATGTATAAATATTTCATGCCCTTATTGCTTTTTATTGGCTTATTGGAATCGAAATCACGTCTATGTGCATTCGTTTTTAATAATAAGGCTTTATATAATCGTTTATCGTCTTCAGTTACGACATCTAAATCAGGTACTTTTTTAAACAATAAATCGTTCAAACCTGGTGTTAAACAATACTTTCCTCTCCCTATTATGAGTTCTCCATTACTCACAGAAATAGGATAAGATCCAAGCATTAGTTTGCCGCGATCCATTCGAATACCAAAAGGAATGTTCATGTTTAAATATTGTTTTTGCCAAGCAGGATCATCGCGGGGAGAAGCATACGAGTCTGACGTTTTGAATGAAGCATTATTTGATGTATCAGAATCATTTTGGTTAACACTTTCGTCTGACGAGACATCATCTCGACTAGAATTGCTGTCATTTAATTCATCTTCACTGTTACGTAAATCGGGTTCCGGCGACTTTCTCTTTAGACTTCCTTTATTTTCATTTTCAGAGCTTAAATTTTTCAGTAATGTTTTATTTATAAAACTTTCCCTCTTTCCATTTTCAGAAGGACTATATTTCAATGTTTTTACCGATTTATTCCATTTAAATCCATCGTTATCGAAATCTGTGTCACTGACATTCACATTGTTACAATTATGTTTCGCCATTTCATTAAGAGGATCTGTGATCGGTTTTAACATTGTTTCCAACATCATATTATTGCTAGATTTAACATCACGAATGAGCTTAACTTTTTTTCTTACGGCTTCTGCAGATCGAAGCACTTTTTGCTTAAACAATTTCTCCTCGTTCATGTTTGGGTTCATGTCCGATCTAGGCGGTTTCTTTTTATCTATTAAGTTTCATGTGCAAATACTATTCTTTATGTATTCATTTAATCTAGCACAATAAATGTATCAAAACCTTTCCTATAGCATCCAGAATTTCTATTACAATCTTTATTTATAACTAAGTAATTGTAAGGCATGCTCCATACTTGTCCACACATTTCACGAAACTGAGGCCACGACATATCGCTTCCTACGTGTTCGTCATAAACATGACGTAAATTAACATCATCTTGTTTAAAAAGAATTATTAAA
Source organism: Eudemis profundana (assembly GCA_947034925.1). NCBI lineage: Eukaryota > Metazoa > Arthropoda > Insecta > Lepidoptera > Tortricidae > Eudemis > Eudemis profundana. The sequence goes on along the minus strand of OX344802.1, from coordinate 3,392,642 downwards.
TTGGCATTGTCTCTTATTAGTTGTTTAGGTATTTTACTATATGTTTGATTCAGATAAAAGCTATCTATATTTTTATGTCTTCCCATTGCAAAGTAATCCCGCATATTATTTTGATTTTCACATGCAACATCATCAAATATCATGATTGAATTAATGTTAGCTGCATGAGGACTTAATATTTCATCGTTTTCACTATATTTTTGAAATGAAACTGTGGGAACCAAGTTTAAAACTTGTTCTAGAAATTTATACATAGGTTGAAATAAAGTTTTAGAGTAAACATAAACATTTTCAAAGCGTAGACCTTGTTTATGTAGCAGCAAGCCAACTATTAAATTCGTTTTTCCACAGTTAGACGGTCCACATATTATACAGCGAATAGTATCAGGTAAAAGTAAGCCATGTCGAAAATAGCGTTTATTGTGTGAAGAGCAAACTATATCTAACTGCAATCTCTGAGGTTGTTTAATAAACCTCATGCTACAACTAGGTACGTGCGACAAACTTGAAAGGCTTTCAGTAAATAATATAATTTTATAAGCTTTAGGGTATATATTTAATAATTCGATCTTTACTTTTAAGGTCAGATCAGTGGACTGTCAGGATAAAATTCATCAGAAACAACCTTATCGATGGCATTTTTCATGTATGCGATTTAGAGGTTTACAGACGATCGGAATAATTTATTGTGAACGACTGGCTAGACTTCGATTGCAACGGGATGCTAACGTATAAACCATCGTCTTTCACTTACGAACGTGTTAGGTTCCGTCACGAAAATTTTGCTTCTGGGTCAGATGATCGGAATAATTTATTGGGAACGACTGGCTAAACTTCGATTGCAACGGGATGCTAACGTATAAACCATCGTCTTTCACTTACGAACGTGTTAGGTTCCGTCACGAAAATTTTGCTTCTGGGTCAGACGATCGGAATAATTTATTGGGAACGACTGACTAGACTTCGATTGCAACGGGATGCTAACGTATAAACCATCGTCTTTCACTTACGAACGTGTTAGGTTCCGTCACGAAAATTTTGATTCTGGGTCAGACGATCGGTTATCTATTGGGAGATTCTGACCCACGAGCGCGGAGGGGAGCAGAGCGACCCGTAGCGCGGTGGAGTGGGGCAGAATCCCCAATAGATAACTACTTCTATCTCTTTCCATTAAATATAGTTTGACAGTAACAGGTTATGCTCTGTCGCGTGACAAGCGAAGTCGCGGCTAGTTATGCTAGCTCGGCTGGTCGTCAGACCTTCTTGTGGCGAACCTACGCTGCGTCTTCTGGTTCGTGGGCTCAATTGCAGAACCTTTACGCGCTTTTCTTTCTTAGGATATTACGATTTCTTAGGAGAGTATTAAGTTCACTTACTTCAGGATCTTATTACGTTTTAAAGGTAGCACGATTCGTATTTTTCGGTTTCAAGGTGGCATCTCTTGAAATCGCATGACGAATAACGATTATTCTGATCTAACGCCTTTTGAGCCAGTAATTCTGCTGATGCTCTTTAACGGAGCTTTTAAAGCAAAATTCGTACCTATTATTTACTAGGTGACTTATACTGCAAGTGTTATCTCGGCCACAAAGGTAACGCGAGCGGCCCGATAATGGCGGTGCATCGCACCAAATGACACATGTCTGTTACAACAATTCAATATAAACTACTCATATTTCGATAGGTACCACTAAATATTACATAACTTTAAACCTGTAAAATGACACAGCTTATTGACAATGTGTTTCAGGCAGCGTTTTTAAATTGTGTACCGTGGCTTGGAAGAGTTGCAAGACCAATACGGGAGGGGCAACGCCGCCAGCTACACAAATGTTCTTAGACGTCGTCGTCGTAAATCGAGCCTTCTCAATAATCACATGGTCGTCTAAAATCAGTCAAGGAACATAAACATTGATGGATAGATGACCCGGAATTGAACATCCTGGCGCAAATTGCCAAGGAGATTCAACGCCACGTATGTAATACTATAGGGGAAAGAAGATGATTTATACAAAATATGATTTATACGTTGCGACTCCCAAATTCTCAATGTGAATGAGTTAAATTGAGGAAAGTACATGAGTATAATATTTGAATTTCGTGTTGGGGAAATTATAATTTAAATTAGTATCAGTGATTTATATTACTAACTCATTTAAAAACTCAGGCCAATTAGGCTAGAAAATACGGTTGTATAGAATATTTAGATACCTTTACGTACAGCTACAAGTGAAGTCCCAAGCACAACACATTCACACTTAACAAGACCCGCAGTCAAACTCTGCCTACGTGCTGATGGCCGATAGAAAGTCTCGTCCTTTACAGGGCACGAGATAGGATCGAATATGGCTAATAAATATAACCTTCCCTGCAGTTTAGGTATAAAGAGATGTTTGACAGAACTAAGAACAGTTTTCTTTTCCGTTTGCTCAGCTGACAGTTGTCAAAGGAGGTTGTATTTTCAACTAATCTCATGCTGTCCACAATATGGCCTGTATGGAGGCAAAACAGAGTTACATTGTAAATGCTAGGACTGCAATAAAAATGGAATTATAGCTTGGCAACTTCGTTGGTGACACTCACCTGTGTGCTTTTTGTTATGTGCAGCCGTAACTACTTATGCAAGTTACCGCCAACACGAACGGCGACCGACGGAGGCAGCCTCCGGAGGCCCACGTTCGTGTTGGCGGTAACTCGTGTAAATAGTTACGGCTGCACAGAACAAAAAGCACACAGGTGAGTGTCACCAACGAAGTTGCCAAGCTATAGTTACTAGATCTATTTTAAAACATTTGAGCAATCATATTTTATCGTTAGTCCATCAATCTGAAACTGCTTACTCCGACATTACACATTCTCGTTTAGTTACTCTCGCTACATGTCATATTATTTATATCGGTATCCATACAGCACAAATTGCTTTGACACTCCGACCAAGTCACGTGCATGAAAATAGAAGTACCTAATTATCATACCCGTATGCCTATACTTATAAAGTAATCATTACAATGCACTATTCCATGGCGCGGTTACTTTTGCAAGGTACCACTGCTACCGGCGATGCAAACAGGTCATTACAAAACAACACGCAACCTGATGCAGCCAATCATACAAATATTTCTACTTTACATTCCATTGGCGGCGTTTAGTATAGATAATAACTGTTTATGAAGAAGTGGCCTTTACGGTTGCAGTTTGTTGCAGAAGTAATCAAGTCAACGATGAAAGATTAAGAATTTGAATACAAATTCATAATTGGTTTCACTCGTTTGTAACCTCAAGTTCCTGCCGGGTGATGGTACCAGTAATGGACATTTTTTTTCCGTAAAACCCGCATTTTACCACCACCTTCACTCACTTTAATCACTTCACTTGACTAGTAGCATCCAATTACAGAACTTCCCATTCCTACATTCCTCTAACACAGGGTTTCTTAAACTGTGATCCATGGACCTCTTAGGGGTCCGTGATACGAGAGCTGGGGGTCCGTAGCTATACAACACAAACTTTCATGTGCCCTTGATTTACTTTTTCTCTGATTATATTCGGAAAGAGTCTGTAAGGATTTCGAAATACATAATGTAGGGGGTCCGTGCCGTGACCAAAAACAGATTAAGAAACTCTGCTGTAACATCTATACCCTCATGCCTACTGACTTTTATACCTACTATTGGGTGATCGACCACGAATGGCACTGGCGCCTCCTTGAGCCAAGACCCCAGTTGGTACCTTGGACCCTAGGTTGTTAGTAACCAACAACCTCACCTCAATAACTACCTCAACTGATGGCAACCGCTATTTGAATTCGCCAATCAGAAAGGACAATGCATCCCCTCGAGTTTGGATCAAACAGACACTTAGCAGAAAACCACGTGGTATCTTGAAGTTAAAATATCCTACCACACCCAGGTTACAGGAAAGTTAATTCCTAATTTTATTTCAACAGTTTACCATACACATCATATAAAAAGGTTCCCGTAATTTACTACCACTTCAATCTTAATTGAACAGAATGAAGATTCAAATTGCACGTAGATTTTATGGACTTAATGCACTTTGTACTTCTAGAATGTGACAAATGCACCGATAGTTCCGGCCGTGACGTGAGCTATCGCCGTGTGCCGTGTGCCGAAGCTAGCGATACTGTACAATGTGTATGTGTAGATAACACGGCTGACTTGATATACTCGCCTAATATTTGTTCAGCAAGCATTTATACAGGCCTATGATACTGTCGCACTAGCAATATCTGCAGTAACAGTCACCAGGAAATGTTATCCTTACTCCAATGGAATAGGGATGCCATTTCTACACTCCTAGACGCCGCTACGACGCTAGCACGGCCGCGTACATCAATAATACTTTGTAGTCCAACAGGAACTATGTAAAAAACGAAGTATTCTATGAAACGCGGGGGATATTTTCCAAAACTATACTTCTTAAAAGGTGGTGGATGTAGTAACGTCAGGGTGTCTTTAACCTATTGGAGGCCCTGGGCATATTAGGATAATTGGGCCCCTATGACTTTGACAGAACACTATTTTGTTAGATCCCTACCCCTATCGATCGCGGGGCCCTGGGCACTTGCCCAAAGTGCCCACTGGGAAAGACGGGTCTGAGTAACGTTGATGGTGCAACGGGAAACCAAGAACCATCAGAAGATTCGAACAGAAGATGTAGTTAGACATAGCACCGACATTTGGTACTAAGATAACGGATAATGTGGTAAGAACATACCGACGCACGATTATCGTATCGGATAATGAGTGAACGCTCTTTGGCTTCCAAAAAAAAACTGTTGTCAAATGTTATCTATTGTTTGCATGAATAGGGAATATTATATATACTAGCACAAACAGTAAACAAAACGCTATGACACATCATGCAATATTTATCCGTAACAAATAATCACCGAGAACATAATAAATTATAATAGTTTTATAGTTGTATTAATATTCATATATGTATGTATGTAAACACTTTATTGCACAAAATAAGACAAATTACAGGGTTACAAGATTAAGGTATATGTACAAAGGCGAACTTATATTAAAAAGTCTGTACTGTGATATTATGGCACCCTATGGGCATTTAAAAGTGGATGATCGAAAAAAAATGTTTCGAGAACGTGGTGCGAGTTTAAAGGGAAAAATAAAGGATTTGGTGGAAAAGTAAGTTCAAAAAGATAATGAAGTGATCTGAGCAAGTCGAAGCCTATTCAATTCAATGTGCTGAACATATTTTTGAGTGGTTGTTTTATATGTATATAAAGACTTCACGACGTGTTGCCGCTTCCCATAGTCTTCGTATATTTTGTCTTTCGAAAATGAATGATTCCCTTCATTCTTACATCCAAATACGCAGCGTTGGTGCATTTTATATTAAAATAATCTCTTATCTATTAGAAACTCAAATTAATACATATTTTGCAATTATAATCCCGCATTTACGACTTGTCAAAAACTGTTTACGGTTTGCGCTAGTGCTGCACTTTGGTGGTAGAACATTGCAGCAATACTGCAGCAGTAATGTCACATATATGTCACACGATGAGATTCGGCATCCACAAAAAGTGTGTATTTCATCCAAATCCGTTGAGCTAACTATTATAGTGTTGTAGGTATTTGTGCCTGCGAATAAAATATAAAAAAAATATCTATCAATAAATAACCCAGTTCCGATTTGTGATTGGTGAAAAGTAAATTTGTTTCATGAATAATCGTACTAGATTTATGTATGATATATTTTGCCATTGAATAAGTAAGTATTCAATGGGTGGGTAATTGAAACTACAAGTTTAATCTTTGATGATTTGCTTCTACATGCTACAATTTCGATCTTTTGATATAGCGGGATAGCAATATTTCGGACTTGTGGGATATGCGTGATTTGGAACGCTCTCTTGTATTGTCAAGCCTGGCACGGATATAAAGTGTGTCCAAATAAATACGTGAATAAAATAATAAGTGTTATTATTCCGAAATATAATAGGACTAAATACTTTTCGGTATAAAAAGTAGTTGTTATCGTCATGTCACAGGCAAGCAAGAAAACTACGCAGGAAGCAACGGGTTCCGGAACTTTATCTACGAATAGACCACGCGGGCACTTTTATAAGTCCGAGTCTGCTAGTGTTTGAAGAGGAGACGACTAATGAAACGTCGAAAGAAATTCGACAGTCAAGTCACATTTATATGTCGGTATGTATGTATATTTGATAGTTCTCCTACAAACTTACATCGGAATGCGCGCGTCCGACGAGGAATATTGAAGTGGGCCGGCTGATGAAGGCAGCGATTGAAAAGGACGGCAAATGAGGCTCATTCATAGTAAATAGCTTTCTATGACTATCAAAGGGTTCATCTAAATCGCAACGGGGCATCGCGAATGACTTCTTCGCGATATGCGTTCGGACTTCAGTTATCTATGGTAACTTGATAAGACAAGCTATACGTTTCATACTTCATAGAAAAAACAATAATTAGAAGTTTAACACTATTCCTCCGTTTAATATTAAAAAGTAGCTTCCAAAGGAATGCATCAATTTACCTACTTAAAATATATTTTTATTGACCTTTATTGATATTTTCTTTTATACTAAGTTATTCCCAGTGCTGCCAGTGGTTTTTGAGTTGCTCCAACTATCTGTAAGGTTAGCTACATAATATTCTTTATGCCACACCTGGCCATAAAGTGACTTTTTCCGCACGCTAAACGTACGGAAAAAGCCGCTTTCTGGCCAAGTGTAGACATAAAATGATGTAAACAACACGGGAGGTAATAAAGAAAGCCCTCGATCGCATATTTACGTCCCTCGCTTGCAGCTCGGGCCACTAATTTCTGCGATCTCGGCCTTTCTTTGTATTACCACCCTAGTTATGTAATGTATTGAAGCAATAGGTATAAACACTAAAAAACGAAGCCGTATAAACCCCAAGCTTAATCGGCCAGCTCATTTAGGTAATACAACCTTAATACCAACTTCAAATATAGTTAAACAGCCATTAATAAAACGAGTTGCCGAATTAAAGGAGAAATCAATAATTGTGGTGGCATCTTCACGATAAACAGGGTTTAATGTTAAGAATAATTGCCCGAAAAACATGCCGTCGTTTAAATAATAATGGTAGTCGGGCCATGGTGAGCCAGAGCCACAGTTTAATAATTTGCTCTATAGGTGCCAGTACATTCACTCTACGTGACCCGCGAAAACGTTCGACCCATCTACTATAACGTGCCGTGTCGTAGGGATTGTTGCAAACCAGCGCCTTAGGAGCATTATTTGTGAACAGAATATTGGCTCCAAAAGAACCTGAGAAAAGCTTCAGGCTTCTATGTTTATGCTCTTGCAATTCCAATACATATTTGGAAAGTGACGCACTCTTTATAAAAACCGGACAAGTGCGAGTCGGACTCGCCCACCGAGGGTGCCGTACAAATATGTAGGTACCAGTGGCGTGGCGTCAAATATATTCTAAGTAAAACCGGAGCAGATTTGGATCACTTTTTCTTCAGTAGTAGTAGATACTCCGGTCATTTATGCTTTAAAATAGGCAAGCCGGTGGGAATCTGGTTCTATGGACACCACACTACTGGTAGGTACATACATATGACTCGATTACAGGGCTTCGTTTATCCCCTACATTAGGCATGGATGCTGGCAAAATATTGATCCAGTACTAGTTTCACGAGCTATTACTTACTTACTACCTACTACAGTTTTTGTGACTTTGCCACTAAGACAAAATGCTGGTACAATGATTCCACTGCGGTTGCGCAGACGCATCCAAGGCTGAGAAGCGCGTGAGTCGCGTACAATATGGAGCTTTGTTAGAAAGATCTCACGCGATTTTACACAATGAAAATATTAACGGTCTAAATATCGGCTGCCCCATATCAAAACAGAGTAAGTGCTCCAGATCAAATTTTAAAAAGGGCGTAAAATCATAAACATAACATGTTTTTAAGCTCTTTTAAAATTTTTCTGGAGCACTTACTAGGTTTTGATATGGAGCAGCCGATGTATGCCATGGAACATTTACTTATGAGTACAATGATGTTTGTTGAAGCGTAGATTCTATACTGTTATGTTATGATTTTTTTAGTTAGTTTATTTAGTGATCTAATGAACGCCTTAGTTACTCCTTTCATAAAAAAAAAATATTTAATAAAATTATACTCTTTCGTAAAATTAAGAGGCAATGTCGATCATTTTATTACGTACATATTTAGGCATAAATTTGACATGTCTGTAACACTTAATTCAAAATCATATAAAAAACGTTTACAAATAATTACATACCGTTACCAATCATTTCATTTATTCGCACTGATAGTCATAAAAAAGGTGGGTACAGTACATTACATAACTAGGGTGGTAATACAAAGAAAGGCCGAGATCGCAGAAGTATGCGGCCCGAGCTGCAAGCGAGGGACGTAAATATGCGATCGATGGCTTTCTTTATTACGTCCCGTATTGTGTACATCATTTTGTCTACACTTGGCCAGAAAGCGGCTTTTTCCGTACGCGCAGCGCGCGGAAAAAGTCACTTTATGGCCAGGTGTGGCATAATAGTACATTGTGTATCTAGGGCGGTAAGTAAGGAATTACAAACGAGTGTTTGTTATAAGCCCGAGGTGAAACCGAGGGCTTTAATAACACGAGTTTGTAATTCCTTTACCGCCCGTGGCACACACAATGTTTTTCATCACACTTGTGAGGAAATCTTAATAAAATAACCTTACTTTTCGACCCAGTATGACAAGAAAATATTAAAACAGACAGTGACATTTGTCACATATGTCCATAGACAATGCAAACGTCAAGTGACGTTCGGAAACCATAGCGGTAACGGCCATTTTAATTGATTTTATATTTGCAAAATAAAGAAATACATTATTTAAACATTTAATTAATGTTACCGAAATATGTGTTCATATTATGTATTTGCAATTACAGTTATCTTTAAATGAATATTTCAGTGATAAAAGTTAAAAAAGTAAGTTGGCGTTTCCTTTGAACATGACAAATAAGAGTAAAACAGAACCAGCGTTTCAAATTTAAAAAGAAAACCATTACGCCCTAGGGCGTAATAGGCCATTTATGGCCCGCAGAACCTACGTGTAATGACACCATTTTCGAGCAAGTGTGATGAAAATAATATTACATAACATAATGATAAAATATATCGAGCAAGTGCATTTATAAATATCAAAAGATTGTTTTTACTCTGGAGCGCACGTACGAGGGACAACTGACATATAGATCTAGCCCTTATAGGCAGGTTACACGTTAAGTAAACATGCAAAAATATTTCGAGCAAGTGTATAGGCGACTGATACAAAATATACAAATATCAAAAGATTCTTCTCGCAGAAAAATTTTGATCGACCTGTACGGGCGGTACATACCGATTCAAAAATATTTGGAGCAAGTGCATATGCGACAGATTCCATATCAAAAGATTCTTCTCGTAGGAGAATCTCGCCTGACCCCGTACGGGCGCCAACTGATATCTAGATCTGACCCTTGCCATGAATATTGATCAGTTGCATTAATATGACTGCGGCGACCTTAATTATATCTGTTTACAGTATGCACAGGCATGCACGTCGACTACTGCTCACACTTTCAATCCAAAACGTGATATAAACCTACAAGTTATATAACACGTAAGTCTTCTTCGTCTTACTTGTGTAATTTGTACGTGAAGTAACAACAAAATGCCGTATGAATATTGCAAATGTAATGGCTTATACGCCATTTATAAGACTGTGCAAGCTTTGTAAGTTTGTATGCTTTATACAGAAGCCACTGAACTCCTAAATCATGTTAACATGTAGGTGTGAAAACGACAGCTTTACATTACACTGATACTGGATTTTATTACCTACATTGTGTGGATTTTATGACTAGCCGTATGTTGGTAAACCCGTTTCATATAATGTACTAAAGTGTTAAGACGCTGTCAACAGCAAAATGCCCTTGAGGATTCAGGATTTTGGCCCATCCCCTAGCCCCGCCTAATTGCTCCCAGCGCTATTCACAAGTGAGCGGCGAGAAGCGTAACAGTTTGCATTCGGCTTGCGATCGCGATCGAAATAAACACGCCTGCCGGTAGATGGCGTTAAACGTGGTTAAA